>JBAMHW010000018.1:1400159-1410258 GCA_037177495.1 Rhadinocentrus ornatus
AGACAGACAGGCGAGACCTTGCAGAACCACCAGAGACAGACAGGCGAGACCTTGCAGAACCACCAGAGACAGACAGGTGAGACCTTCCAGAACAACTACAGACAGACAGGTGAGACCTTGCAGAACAACAAGAGACAGACAGGTGAGACCTTCCAGAATCACCAGAGACAGACAGGTGAGACCTTCCAGAACAACAAGAGACAGACAGGTGAGACCTTCCAGAATCACCAGAGACAGACAGGTGAGACCTTGCAGAACCACCAGAGACAGATGGGTGAGACCTTCCCGAACCAGGTCTGGACCCTTTGCCTTCAGCCCTGCTGAAGGCCAACATCTCTCCATTCATCACGATCATATCATAAACCACTCAAGATCATAAACCACTACATGACATCAGACCACTACTGAAAAACCCCACCTTTGGGTCCAGAAGTCCTTTCCAGCTACAGTTGCATCAATACTTCAGGACTCCCTCAAACATAATAATCTGTTTGAGAAGTTTCAGTCTGGTTTCCGCTCTGGCCACAGCACAGAAACAGGGTTACCAATGACCTCCGGATGGCAGCAGATACCGGTTCCCCATCTCTACTCATCCTCCTGGACTTAACAGCTGCTATTGACACAACTGACCACAACATCGTCCTCCATTGCCTGAAATACACTATTAAACTCAGAAAATGTACACAGCAGGTTCAGCTCATATCTGGCCAACAGAACTGAGCACGTCACCCTGGGCAAAGCAAAGTCGCACACACTTCGCCTGCTGTGTCCCTCAGGGCCTGGTGCTGGGACCCATCCTCTTCACCTTCTACTTGCTCCCCTGAGAAAATCTCATCAGCAGGCCGTTGATATGCTGAAGACACTTAGCTATACTTAAGGACAACCACACTTCTTCTGCTCTGTCAACATCCACACGGACCACCTGCCTGGAGGAAATAGAGCCGTGGATGCAGCTCAACTTTCCCCAGCTGAACAGTTCCAAGACAAAAGCCATCCTAGTTGGTACACCACATCAGCTCTGCCCTTCCACCATCACCATTATCACTGTAATGAACTTCTCATTAGGACCTCGGAAAGAGCATCCAGAAGCCATCCAGAACAGCGCTGCCAGGATCCTGATTAAGTTTGCAATTATGATCACCCTAATTCTGAAATCTCCTCACTGGCCCATTTAGAATTTAATACAAGGTCTCCCTCCTCACCCACCAGTGCCAGTGTCTTTATTCTGTAGCACTTTGAGATTGTCAAAATGTAAAGTGCAATACAAATAAAATTTATTATTATTATTATTATTATTACGTGAACCAGACAGGTGAGAACATCTCCTGTCTGATGTTGTGATGTTTCAGACTCTAAGCTCCACGGTGACAAGGTCCTCAGTGGGCATGTCTGATCTGTTCTGTGTTCTACTAACTGGAAAGAAGCTGTTCTGGTGAAGATCTTAGTGGGTCTTTGGTCACTGAAAGGACGTAGGAGACAGGTTGCACATTTCTAACCATCACTGAGCTGCATTACACCAGCTGTCATGTTCCAGACTATGCTCTGTTCCTCCGGATGAATCATCCGGGATCAGGAAAGAAAGACCTGAACGGTGCTGGGGTTGCAGGTTCTGCTGGGTAATGTTCTCCTTCAGCTGCAGGTAATGATTTTTAGTGTTAAATTTGATATCAGATTTTTCTTCTCCGTAATTCTGCCAGGGATCTCTCCTCTGATCCTCCACTTTTCTCTCTGCATTTTATTTATAATTTATGCATTTTCTTTAAATCTATTTTTGTTTCCATTTGTAAAAAACCCAGTTTCCTCATGATTAATTGAGCTTTTTAAATTAAAAAGATATAAACATGACTAGAATGACTGGAGAAATGTTTGAAATTCATTTAATCTGATATTATTGTTTAGAACAAATAAAGAACATCTGTGAATGTTCAGACTTCCGGCTGTGAAAGCAGCAAAGACATTTCCAGTTTTCCTGTTTCACCAGAACCAAGTTCTGTGTCTGTGGGTCAGAAAAGTATGTTTACACACATTTCTAAGAAGTGGAAATGTTCAAACATACTGTTTAATAAATACAAAGCAACAAAGTCTCAAACTGTCAGGGTTGAGGTTTGGACGTGAGGACCCAAACGCAGGCTGAAGAAACCTGACATGAAGACCACAATGAGCCAGCACGGTGGAAAGGAAAGCGAGGTGTAAACATACACAGACGGACTAACGAGGAACAGGGGCGTGAATGAGCAAATCAAACCAGGTGCATTAAGGGACAGGAAGCAGAACACACAAAGGAAAACAGAGCTACACATGACAAGACTACAAAAACCTCAAACAGAACCCACAGACCATGACAGAAGCTGATCTGAGACAGACGGGCGAGAACTCTCCGGTTCTCACAACAAAACAAATCATACAAATATGACATCATCAACACAGGAAAAAGATCATTTTACTCAAAGTTCTTCTCTATGTCTGACTCTCAGAGGTTAAAGCAATCAGACAAGTGGGCGTTTCCTGTTGGGAACATGGTCCAGTCTTCACTGGTCTAGCATCTTCTCTCTGCTTGTGGATTATTTGTCGGCTATTACTCAATTCATTTCTCAGTGTAGAGCTCACAGAGCATCTCAATACCGCTGCAATTCGTAATTAATAGGAAACCTAGAGCCTTCTGCAGGCTGCCACTGGTTAAATGTGAACCACAGACGGAACTCTGACGGGCTGTTTTCTTTATTTCAACGAGAACCTAACAAGCCCAAAACGTTCACAACGTGAGAGAACCAGAGAAAATGCATGAGCACCAATCCGTGCCCAAGAACTGTGACCTACTTTTCCTGGTTGAGGAAGTGATGAATTATGCAGGCGGGGGGTTTTAGGGAGATCAGTGAGACCAACTTCCCAGGCTGCAGCTGTTTTCCCTTTGTTTTCTAAACCAGCTTCCACCATGTAAAAGATGGGATCCACCATGGACAGATCAGCAGTCCACCACAGGACCGGGACAGAGGCAGACCACCACAGACCCTCAGATCTACAGTTTGTTTAACCGAACATGAAGGTTTTCATCTGAGAATCGGACAGGAACCAGAAACCTTTGTAGTGGGAGGGGACAGCGCTGACCACCACATTACCATGCAGCCCCCCCTCCCTGACACACTGACAGCAGATCGTTACCAAAGTCAACATTACAGACTTCATGAGAGTCACATAGAGCTTACTGAGATGTTGGATGATGTGCTGTATGGTTGGTTTAAAGAGGGAGTTCATGGCATCTGGACTCATCCTCAGCATCCCCTGAGACGACCATTTAACAAAGTCCACACTGTGAGCAGAAGAGAGGAGAGAAGCGTGTAAATATCTCCACCAAAGTGATGAAATTCATCTGTGTCCGAGGCTTCAGAGAGACGAGCGAATCTGAAATCAGACATTTTATTAGCAGCTTAAAAAATCCCTCCACGCTGAGCTACAGGCTGCTCACGGGTCACCGCAGATTTCTGTTGAGCTTATTTAGGACCTGGAGTTCAGGATTGGTTTGGAACATTTAACCTCAATCTTTGATCCCAGCAGCTTCTCTGCGTCATCGTCTCTACAAGCCTCTGCAACACCACATTATTTATTTCCATCCAGCGCTGCATTCATTTTTCTCCAATATCTTGTATTGATGATGGAGAGTCCCATGAATCCTGGCACCGGGCTTTCTGGGAAGATGGAATAACCTGCTCATTCAGCATATTCCGGTATCAGCTGACCTCATTCTTTGAACACATAATGTTGCTCAACCTAGACCTAAAGCCAGACCTGAACCTAGACCGGACCATCTGCAGCAACCCCAGATCACAGACTGCCCCCCAGGCTTGTACAGTAGCACTTTGCATGATGGCTGCATCACTTCATCTGCCTCTCTTCTTATCCTGATGCTCCATCACTCTCCATCAGAACAGGGTAAATCTGGACTCATCAGACCACATGACCTTCTTCCACTGCTCCAGAGTCCAGTCTTTATGCTGCCTAGCAACCTGGAGCCTTTTTCTCCAGTTAGCATCACTGGTTAGTGGTTTTCTTCTGGCTCCACAGCTGTTCAGTCCCTTCAGTTCCTTCACATAGTTCATGTGGAGAAGTTCTAACTTTCACTATTAAACATGGTCCTGAGTTCTACTGCCTAACTTCTTATCACCGATCACCATCATTCAGGATGTTTTTCTCCCTAGAAGACGACGGTTCCCCACCATCCTTCCAGTTTAATAATGGTAGGACAGTTCTGAACCCAGTTTAAGCAGCTCCAGCATCTCCTTAGATGTTTTCTCTGCTTGATGCCGATGATCTGACCCTTCTGGAACAGGCTAACATTTTTTTCATGACCATGGATGCGTCTTTTCGCGTGGTTGTTTAAGAAATGAGAAGCTGCTCCCTGCATCGGTTGGGGTTAAATAACGGCTGAAAGATCATCATGATCCATGCAAGAATTATCCAACAGGAGGCTCCAACCTGTTAGCTTAGTTAAATCCAGGTCATCATATAATAGATTTGTCTTAACTGGATTATATCTGGACTACAGTGAACTGATTTGGCCTACACAACCACACCTTCAACACACATAAGCATCATTCAAACTATTGTCAAACTAGATTTTATTTGGACCTGCAAACAGCGTCACACCTGCCAAACCTTTATTCAGCAGCCACTGGAAGCAGATTTGATTCCCTCCTTTCTTGTCTAGCTGTATTCTTTAACTGCCTGTTCTACCGTCTCTCAGAGCAAATATTTCAGACTATAATTAATTGTACTAAAAACGTGTAGAAATAAACCTGCCTGAGCCATCTGTTTTACTTGTTTTTTTTCCTTTAAAGGGTTAAAACAGACTCTAAAGATCAATATGAAGGTAAAAAGCTCATATTTCAGTGTCTTCCATGAATGGGATCTGAACGTTTGCATGAGTTCCTGCTGCTGCTGAGACTCTGGTCCACGTTGGGAATACCTGTTGGGAATCTGCAGAATGTCCTGCTTCTGGATTTGGCCACCAGTAGCAGAGAAGAGAGCTCTGTAATAATAAGAAGATCAATAGATTTTTTAAAGGCTGTTACCCTCAGTCCTGTCTCTGGTGACCAATATCTCTCATACATAATACCATCTATTGAATAATAGATCCTAGAATTACCCATAATTTCCATCTGCTGCGATCCCACATGTGTGATGGAGTTGTCTCCTCACCAGACTGTCCAGTAGAAAGAAACATTTACCGTCAGGAACCCAGGGGACCAGGAGGACCCCAGAGTCCCTCATATAAATAACATGGAATGACCTTCACTGTGAGCATCCATGCAGACGTGTGGGGGCTCCGGGGTACTGATCTAACACCGTTATCTGCTCATCTCAGCTTCTTCTGATAAATGATGGGTGAGATATATATGTGTACATATATATTTATATATATATATACACATATATATCTCTATATCTATATATATATACACACACATACATACATGTGTGTTTGTGTGTGATTATATAATTACAAGTGAAAAAAACAAACAAGCAAAAGACACCATGTCTGCCGGGGACATGTCCCTACTAATGTTGACCCACACCCTTTAAACCAAACCTTTAATATTCTGCAGGGCCCATCCCTCCAGTCTGATGGCGGGTTTCTGTTTGCATTGTTTCGGAGTACAGACCAACATTTCTGCTGGATTTCATGTTGTTAAACCAAACAACGTAGACAGAAACTCTTCTTTTCCACGTTCACCATACTGGCTTGAATTATGTGTAAGTTTGACTTTAACTGCACCCATCCTGGAGGATTAACATGGCTTTGCTAGGCAAGGCTAAGCTAACTGTATCCAGGCTTCAACCCGACATGAAGCTGAACTTTTAGAGTCCTGATATGTGGTGATCCACGAATGAATGAATCCATCTCGTCTTTTTTCTGGTTCATTATTTCTCATTTTAAATTTATTATTAGATTTTTTTCCCATCAAAGCCCAGTAGTAAAAACTCAGAAAGGATGTGTCTTCCAGCTCAGGATCATCCCAACATGTCAGATTCCTGGTTTTCTCTTTGCACTCACTTGCTCTTGCGCAGGGCGTGCTCCACGCTGTGGCCCCTGAACTTCTTGTAGTAGTCAATGAAAGAGAAGGGCAGGTTAATATTGAGAGGGTTGGTTCTGTCGGGGGCAGCTGCTCTCTTCCGAGACTCAAACGCGATCATCAAGTCCACCCAGGCAGCTGGTCTCTTTATCTTAAACTGATCGATGAAATCCTGGCCGAAGATCTTACACAGTAGCTTCTCAAATTCATAATCAATCCCGATGGAGCCGTACGGTCCACCTGAGTAAGGAGGTGGACATGAATGAAATAAAAGCAAGTTGTAACTTGAGCTGCAAATGACCAGCGCCACACAGAGTGTGTGTTACCTGAGGCCTTGTAGAGCTCTTTGAGATGTCCTTCTGGAAGCCGGATCTGGTGGACCGTCAGGTCCACAGTTCCTCCACCACAGTCCACCACCACGTAACGGTCACCTGCACAGAGAAAACATGAAACTAAAAAACGCTGTAGATGCATGGGCACAGGGCATTTAACACACACAATCATCTAACAGCAGCCACCTCCTCCTCCACCTGTCTGCTGCAGGAAAGGAGGGTGGATGTGGTCGTTTAGACATTCCTGGTGTCCTTCATCCTCCCTGGCTAAACTGTCACAACCCAGCGGTTAGGACACGACAGAGGGAGGTGTGTGTCATGTAAAGAAGGTCAGCCAGTCTGTCTCAAAGCAGATTTTTATACATTTTGTTCATATTTGTTGGAAGAAAGAAGTGAAATTGTCTATGTGTGTGTTTCTGACTGCAGCATCAGCAGGGTGTGTCCCAGAGAAGCCGAGACGGAGGAAACGAAGCCGAGATGGTCTCTGAAGCTGGTTAGGCAGACACGAGCACGACACCATGCAGAAGTCTGATTACGTCAGCCACAGGTTTGTGTTTACGCTCCTGGAGGCTGTAGAGCACATTTACTGACCCTTTATCTGATCTGCAAACAGGATCAGACGGGAAGTCATCTACACTCACCGACCACTTTATCAGAGCTGCACTGATCCAAGGCAGGATGGATCCATGTTTCCATGACGTCTCCAGCAGATTCTGAGTCCAGCATCTGGATGTGGAGCTGAAACGGAGACTCAGACCAGCAACGTTTCTCCATCCTCTATTGTCCAGAGTTTCCTGTTCTTAGCTGCCAGGAGGCACCCGGTCTGGTCTTCTGCTGCTGGAGCCCATCTGCTTCAAGGCTGGACGTGTTGTGGGTTCAGAGATGCTGGTCTGCAGACCTTGTTGGAACCAGCGCTTACTGGACTTCCTGTTGCCTTTAAATCATCTCCAACCAGTCTGCCCATTCTCTTCTGACCTTTGACATCAACCAGACATCCTGGTCCAGACAACTGCTGCTCACTGGATATTTTCTCTTCTTCAGACCATCTCTGGAAACCCTAGAAATGGTTGTGGGTGCAAATCCCAGTAAATACTCAGACCAAGTCTCTTAAATCCCCTTTCTTCCTCAGTCTGATGCTCAGTTTGAGCTTCAGCAAGTCTTTGTCACCACGGCTACATGACTACATGCTGTCATGTGTTTGGCTGGTCGGATATCTGTTAACAGGAAGTTGAACAAGTGGAGGTGATGAAGTGGACGGTGAGTGTGGTCACACAAAGACTCTTCATCATTCTATCAATCAGACAGTTTATTAAATAATAATAATAATTACACAAAAGTCTTACAGAAAAACCTCATGTGAAGAACGTGTGGAAGTATATGCTTTTGGAATGATTCACATGTGATTGATATGTGTGTTCAGCATGTGATAAAAAACCACTTTTCCACATGTGCTCTGCATGTGTTTTTCTGGAAGGGTGAAGCGTGTAAAGCGGGAAAAATGACAACCTGTGACTTCCTGTGATTGTTAGTCTCTGGAAAGATAAACATGCTGTTTTTTCTACAGTAAACAAACAGGGAGAAGAAGAGCATCTCCTCTACAGGAAGAGAAAAACAAGGTCAAACAGATGAGAACAAGAAGAGAAAGACTCTACCTTCTTCCAGCTCCGACCAAAGCTCCCCTATGACATTTTCCACCAAAAAGGAGCGGCTCTGTCGGTTGCGCCGAACATGCTCCTTAGCTGCTTGTTAACAGAGAGAAAATGTTGCGGTGAGTGTGGTGATGCGTGAAGCTGTGTGGTTTACATGGAAATACAGCTGTGTGTGTGTGTGTGTGTGTGTGTGTGTGTGTGTGTGTGTGTGTGTGAGAGAGGCAAGCAGCAGGCTGAGGTGAATATGGATCCACACGGTTGCCACGTCTCATTCCTACATGGCTGTTTAGTGTTGGAGACATTTGCAGGTTTGGACACTTTTAAATCAAATAAAAATGTAGATAAATTAAATAAATTATTGTATTTTATTTTATATTGTAGTAACAACTTGTTTTTTCCATAAGTATCAGGTTGTTCATAATGTTTAAGCAAAGCAAAGTTAACCAAATCTAAACATCTGGATGAGGTAAACAAAGGGTAAAATGTAGTTTCCTTTTTTAGTGTCTACACATGGCCACGGTTACAGGGTGTTTATAATTTGGAATTAATTATTCCGAATGAAATAATCGGGAATTAAAGTATTCTCCTTCATAATTACATGGAAACAGTAATTCCGAATTAAGGTTTACATGGAAAACACTTTCTTTAAGTCGGCTTTAGATCTGGGGACTGGGAAGGGTTCTGATTGGACGGGGAGGACGTGACGTATTTACGTCTACAGGAAGAAAACAAAATCCACTTCCTGTTTCACTTCCTTTCATGTACAACATGGAGACACATAATAAGAACTATTTTTACTCTGATTGTGATTCTAGTAAAAAGGGACGTAGAGTATTCAACGTCTGGCCTCTCAGATTTCCAGCTGCTGTTCAGTCCCACTCCACTGGGTGTCCTGCACACTTGCTCCACACTCATCCCTCCCTGCAACCCCCAACATTTTCCTTGTAGCAGCTTTGCCACCGCCTGCAGAGCTGAAAGTCGGCGCTGCCTCCTGAAGACGTTTCTTCTGCAAATTCCTGCTTGCATCTGCAGTTTTACATGCAATAACACGACAGGTGTGGTGGGAATGCTGTTGATCTCCACCAATCAGAAAACAGAACCTGAAAGCACCAGTTCTAACATCTCTGACCTGAAGAAGCCTCTGGTCCAGTCATTTGGTCGGTTCTACCCAGTCTCAGTACCCCTCCTTGTTTTCCTCATACTCTAGACTTTCCTTGGAGGACTAAACTCCCTCTCATGACTCTGCTTAGCACAGAGCCCCCAGAGCAGATCATGGCTGCTTCCTCTGCTGAACACCAGCATCAAGCCAAGCAGATCACACCCACACAGTCTCATCCTGCAGCTCAACTACAAGGTCAGGTGAGAAGATTTTCACCCTGGACATTGAGCTTCATCAGTAAGCAACAGAAACTCATGACGTTGCTGATGATTGATTTAGTATTTATCTGTCATTAGAATGCTACCTATCATATGCCACCTGGTAGTGACGTGAGATAACACTGAGATTCTTTCAAGCCAGTATCAGTGATACTGATTCCAGGGTTTCCCACACATAGACCACAGATTACACCCACAGAACGCGATTTGAAAAAATAAAGGCTATCAAAATAACGTGTTTACTCGCTAACTAATTTAACTGCGATAACATTTTTAATGCACTTAACGCATGCACAGCATGACAAGCCCAATTCATCCGTTATTTCTCTGTTATGTCGGCGGGACATGGAGATGGAAGAGATGAGCCGGCTGTGGATGGATTTGAGCATAAAAAGAACATCGGAACCACCCATGGAGGATTATTTTAATACCCACACTTTTCCAGGCAATTTTTAGTGGATTCAGTTCACTGCTCTGACAAGGCACCTACCTATATATAAGAGATGATACATACAGTGAGGAAAGTAAGTATTTGAACAGCCTGCCATTTTGCAAGTTCTCCCACTTAGAAACATGGAGGGTCGGAAACTTTCATGGTAGGTGCATGTCCACTGTGAGAGACATAATCTAAAAAAAAAATCCTGAAATCACAATGTATGATTTTGTAACAATT
>JBAMHW010000018.1:1432220-1444881 GCA_037177495.1 Rhadinocentrus ornatus
AAAGACCCGAAACCCCCTGTGATCCCAGGTTACATCACTGATGATGTGTCCAGGGGCACCATGAGGTGTATCTAAGAACTAGCCCAGATGGAAATTCAGTAGATCGTCTGCCTTTTACCATCTTTAGTTATCACTGGGAGCAATGGGAAGCCTGGTATTCTGGTTCCTGGAAATTGTTGGGGGTTCAAGTCTCCAGACTTGAACTTGGGTCCTCCAGGTCCAAATCCACCTCTTGAACCTCTACATGTGTATATACTCCTAATTTACAGCATTAATCATTAACTTCAAATTCCTGGTAAAATAACAGAGCATAAACTGTATTAAACTTTCATTTAGACGTTGGACTTTTTTCTTTTAAAATGGTATTTTATTGAAAGTATAATAAATTTGAAAATATATATTAGAAGATGTTTCAGCTGAAATGAAATGATTTTTTCCTTTTAAAACAAGTGAAAATGTTACACGTTTTTCATGTTATTTTACATTAGACGTGTAAACTTTTCTAGTTCCAGAATCTTATTGGTATTTCTCCATATTTAAAAAAAAATGTGAAAAACAAATTGTGGAATAACAGAGAAAAAGGAATATTATAGATGTTTTTTACAGTGCACTGCAGGTTTCACTGCACCAAAGACAGAGGTCTTTCTCCTTCAACGTTCAATGTAGAAAGATGAGGGGATGAGCCTGCACTGCTCCCAACCAATAACCTTTCTGCTGCGTTCAAAGTGCATTAATGCAACAATTAATTCTAACTGATAAAATATTACAAACTGAAAACCACAGTCTGGTAAAATGTCAGAGATGGTGAAGAAGCCCAGACACACAGCTAAACTCCCACTGTCGCATACAATAGCAAAAGAGGAGCCTCATTAAATTCACTTCAACAAATGCCACACACACACACACACACACACACACACACACACACAAATCAGCTATCAAAGAGCCACATTCATCTCAGACCGGCTGCAAAATGAGTTTGAGGGGAGAATGTGCTCCGTCTTTATCCCGTCATCTGAGCTTCCATTCATTCGTGCCAAGCAAAGAAAGACACACACACATGTTTCTGCAGCTCGCTGCATCCCGTTGGCCGTCAGCCCAGACACACAGTTCAGAGAAACAGCCTGACAACAGCTGCAGCCTCTACACACACATCTACACCTGCTGGGCTGCAGCTACAGCGAGCGCAGACCTGTGAAATGCACCTCAGCATCAGGTGATTCGCCTTTTCAGGGGTCATCTTTACGTCCTATTAGTGTCGGGTCATCTGCAACACAACTAACAAGCATCAACATGAAGAACCAGTCAGTCACCACAGTTAGTAAAACCAGCTGAAAAGGTTTGGCTGGCGTGGCCTCTGTCCTGTTTCTCTGCTCAGACACCAGATGATGTCTGATGGCTCGTTTCTCTAAAGACAAACCCACTAACCAGGCGGAAACATTGATTTGATCCTACGTCCGAATCCAGCAATTTATATAATAAACAGAACAGAGATGATAGGCTGTAATCCAGAGCCGCTGCTGCCACCACACACACTGCGCATAGGGCACCAACAGTCGGGGGGGAGATTAATGATCGGTCACATCATCACACCAAATGTCATCGTCCACTTTGATTGACAGGTTTGTGATTTCTGATCTGACATATTCATGTAAATGTCAGAATGCTTCTGGTGGTGAATTTGATTCATTTAATGTTTGCTAGCTTTGTTAGCTAATAACTAGGTTTGTTATTTTACTATGTTTTTACCTTCTCAGTGATCTGATGCGGATATTGATCTGTACCTGGAACTTTACTTTCAGAGCATTAAACCTCTTCCATCATTATTTGTCCATTGGGAAAATTTTAAATACAATAACTTGACCTTCTTGGAAGGGTGGGGGGAATATAAAGGTAGGGGAGACACTGCAGAGTGCACGATTATATTCTGTAATAAATGTTAGAATAAAAATATTGGTTTAATGTGACTTAATGGGATCATTTTGTCCTAAAAGAGAGGTTGTTGGGTGGGTCCCACACAGCATTGCGTATTGGGCCAACAGCTAGCAGCAGCCCTACAGTAACATGGACAGGTTAATAATATTTATTAAATATGATTATTTGTGTTTTGGATAAACGGGCCTATAGGCTGCATTCACACCTCTTCAATTGAACTGGACTTCCCTAGCAAACAAACCAGGATTTGGATCAGAAGGGCTGGTGTGAATGCTTCAGTGCTGGCTAGCGTTAGCTATATATAGTAAATATAGTATAAAATAGTCCACAAGAAGCGAGAACTTGTTCTTGAGGCCATGAATACAAAATAATTTCATTTTGTTCTCGCGGACAGGAAAGGGACCAGCTTGCGGCTCATTCTTGTCACATCAGCTGAGCAGAACTTTCTTTTTGTGGAGCTCCAAGTAGTACTGTGTGATTGGTCGGACATCTGAGGTGGGCGTGGTTAACACGGAAAAAAAATGAAGCTTAAAGTTGTGGCTTCCGCATTTCCCCTGATGCAAGGCTGATAGTTTTAATGAACAGCTGATCAGGGTGGTGAGAAAGTAAGTAAATGTAAACAACACATGGGATTTAAAGACACGGACACCGCCGCGTGTAACTTTATTGTTACATATGAAATAACCTGGTCAGCTGTTCATTGCACATAAAAACACACACAAAAACGCCTGCAGTGATCCCATACTCTCGACCAGTATGAATTGACCAGACCAGCACAAACTTTTCCAAAGTTTGAACAAAGTTCGTGCTTCTCGCGGAGTATGTACCAAGCTTAACACGCCACACTTTTTTTTCTTTTTTTTTGGTACATTCTTCTCCATAACGTTTGCTCCAGGCTAGCAGCTAGCTTACACTGTTGCCTACTCCTCAACAAGAAAAGTAGCTATTGGCTGTCCTAAAAGCCGCTAAATGATGTCATCATTTATTTGCTGGTACGTATAGTTGTAATGGATGCTGCCGTAGACAAGGATGTCGTGGGAAAGGCAAAAATGGATGAAAAGACAACCTACAATGTTTAGAACAGCAAAAGTAATATATTCATTCATCTAACCGCTTAATCCATCACGGGTAAGCTGGAGCCCATCCCAGCATTTAGCAGGTGAGAGGCAGGTACACCTGGACAGGTCACCGGTCCATCGCAGGGCCAACACAGATAGGGACAAACAACCACTCACACACACATTCCTAGGGAGAATTTAGAGTCACCAATTAACCTAACATGCATGTCTTTGGACGGTGGGAGGAAGCTGGAGAACCCGGAGAGAACCCACGCATACACGGGGAGAACATGCAAACTCCACACAGAAAGGCCACCAGCCTCCGCCCCAGCCGAGGCTTGAACCAGTGACCTTCTTGCTGTGAGGCAGCTAACCACCACAACACTATGCAGCCCAAAAAACAAAAACAATATTATAAAATAATAATTCTGTCAATATTTTTTGCTTTTAAATGTATTTTGTTTTTTAAAATCTGTTAAACGTAATCAACTTGTTTGTGTGATTTACTCCGTGACCTGCCGCTGACAGAAAGCAGAGATCTTTGCAGCAAACGTCTCAGTGTGTTAGTGGCCATCAGCTTCTAAACAAACAGATATTCTAGTCGATTCCGTCATCCTCATCTTTCAGTGTGTTTTCAGTGATTTCTTTATCATTGTTTTCCTTGGCAGTGAGCTCGCTACACATTGAAAAGGCCGAACAGAAAGCATTGAGCTGGCTCAAAGTGACCTCTACAACCCTTATACATCCCTACCCAGAACGTATGGACCGTAAGCATCAATGGTGGCATACGGGTGAAATTAATTGTTCAAGATTATTAAAAACTAAAGAGAGGAGAAGCTGAAGCCAACGTTTGTTGTCGTTAGTAGTCGGCGTTCCTTTTAATATGTTAAAGACCCACTCCAAGGCTTATTTGGAACTTTTTAAAATGTTCTCAGTCATCTTTAAATTGTGATTAGGACGTTTTTGGCAAAAATCACAAAACCTTTTCCAGGAGCTCATTAGAAATTTGCCTCTGAGTTGTGGGCGGAGTCAGCGCTGCTCAGCACTGGACCAGCAGATCTGTCTTCAGGAGGAGTTTGTGTATTCTCCTGAGGAGAGGACCGACCAGCAACCCGCATGGTGAAGATATATTGCGAGACGAGTTATTCATACGCGCTAAACTGACAGTTGACATGAAAAGGCTTGTGTGTGTCTTGATGCTGCTGACTAAAACTGAGCAAGAAACACAACTTGTAATGTTAGCAAATGTTACCAGGCAGGCTCGGCTCACTAAAAAGCTATTGCACTTTGAATAATACAACAATGAATATAAAGTAGCATAAGACGGAAATGGAAAGAACAAAGGCTGTGCAACATGCATTAACAAATGTTGAACAGTTTAGAATTGTTTTGACATTAATATTTTATGTGGTTGAGGAGATATTGATTTTTTAAATTCTGGTATCTGTAATTTGTTGACGGTCCCTAACTATCCGCTGGTAGTGAGGACCGCAAGACCGCTGCATCGTGCTTCTCAACCCCGTGTCAAAGCGGCATAGAGTCGGCTAAATATGACGAGGAGACTGGCTGTCCGAACATCTGTTGAATATCAAACTAACTTTATCACGGTCACTGGTTCACAATAATTTAAATGCAGAAATCCTCAGAAAAGCCATTTTGATCAAATCTTTCACAAGATATGTCCCCTAGCGGCAGATAAATGTCACATGGACATGTGAACATGAAAAACAGGATTTCCACAGGAGGGGGTCTTTAAAGTAGTGTAGCAAACTCTAGGAACATAATAGCCTTAAATTCCTGTTGTTTATTGTTATATATATATATATATATATATATATATATATATGGACAATGTCACTTTAAATGTGTTGCTTCTTGCTTTCTTTACTTAGTTGGAGTTTGTTGTTGACGTGAGAAATTGTCTCTTCATTTGTTTATCACAATTTCCACAGCAGTTTCACTCAGGAGTTGACCTGCTGTCCTTGATTTGTCCCACATTTCCAAACTCACACAGCTGGTTAGAGTATAATCCTGCTCAGACAGGTGTTGCTAGACTTTAAATGAAATGCAACGACAGACAGACTGAGTGAGGAAGGTTCCTGAAGAGGTCACAATCTGAGGAAATGCCCTAAAAGTCTCTGCCGAACAATGACTTTCCTTCCTGCCTGTGCGTAATGGAAAGCAACATCTGATAACGGCTAAAGCTGCAGTCAGATACAGCCGGGTTGCTGAAGACCATTTCCTGAACCCGCGCTGCATGAAAATAGACCACTACTGAGGCGGCGTTCGTGTTAACATGACTGGACTGATAAATCATTTCTGGAGGATGATGTGACTGAAGGGCGTTGATTGGATGTTCTTGTTTCATGTGTTTGGGTTTTGTTCCTGGTTTCTTGTTTAGGGTCATGTTTAGCTCTGCGTTTTCTGCTCATTAGCTCATCTGGTTAATTAGCTCACCTGTGCCTCGTTAGTTCCTCAGTGTATTTAAGCCATTGGTTTACCGGTTCATTGTTTGACCTCTGCTTTCTGTTAGTGCTGTCAGTTTAGTTTGTCCATGCCTTGTCCACATTTTTGCCACTATAGTCTTTTGTTTTTGTAAGTTTAGCTTTGTTTATTAAAAATCTTTAACTGCACCGGTCTTCCTCATCTGCCTACATTTGGGTTCTCACGTCCACGGCTCCCCTGACACTTTGTCTTAAACGAGTATGTGAATAATTTAACAACCTAGAAGCAATTAATGGGGGAGGGAGGGGTCACATCAGAGGCGATTCATATTTTAAGGAATCATTGTGCAAGCAGAAATATCCAACTTACCAGGAGGCTGTTATTTAAGATGCAGATTTAGTGGTTCTAATGCTCAGAACCGGTAGTGTCATCTTTGTTCCAGCTCATAGTGTTCTTAAAAGCAAAGCTCTTCAATTTCAATTTGACCTTTTATCTTTTAATATGAGTATTTTGGTATGTCCACGGCTCAGATGGTGGAGTGTGGAAGGTGTGTCGAGGTGTCCTTGGACTACACTCTGAACTCCATGCTGTGCAGGCCCACCTGTTCAGTATGGAGAACCCAAAGAGACTAAACCAAAAATAAATACAGAAATATAATGTTTTTATTGTCTGCCCTGTACAGCACTTTGGTCAACTAAGGTTATGTATAGAAATAAATGAGACTTGACTGGACGTGTCCGTCTGTGACTACATACGTTACTGAATCACACTGTTGACATCCCGCCTCGTGCTCTGGATCAGTTTGGCTAACGAGCTAAACGCTATATTGTATGCAGTTTGATTATTCGTGTGCTTATTATTATTTTGTCAGTTGACGCAATGTGCAGGACACAATCAGAGTGCACTGCACGCACACACACACACACTCACACACATGCTAGTGGGACAGTCTGATGTTTATATTGTTTTTAAACAGCAGCAAATGGTACAACTTAGTAATTTTATTAACCAACCTATCAAATCACTTTGTCCTAAAAGGCAGACACAGTCTACATTTCTTCTTCATCTGTGTGATTGCGCCATGCTGTTTTTGATTCACCAGGAAGGAATCCGTCTGCATGTGCATGCTCTGCAACAAGGGTCACAGATAAGCTGAAAGGTTCTTCACATCTTCTTGATAAGGTTCATTTTCTGCTTCCTGTCTGAAAAGACAAACCCAAAGTAAACCAGGTATATCTTCACAACTATAACTGTATATATAATATTGGTCTCTGAAGTGAAGCCTGAGATAATGACAGACGTGTCACCAGATGAGTAAATTCGCCTGGAACACAGTGCTTTTATACGACTCCTAATTTGTGTGGTTTGCTTGAAGTGGAGAAATTAGCAGAAGCTCTAAAGTGGACAGAGCTGTTCTCATGGTTTGTGAAACTGTCTTTGGTTTGGTAAAGTCTTTTAACTGAGCTTCACCCTGTCAGGTTGCTATGCTACATGTTAGCATTGCTGCTACCGGCCTCTGCAAACATCTTCTGGACTGTAGCATCTCAAGCTGCCTCCTGTACAGGTGGGTCTAGTCAAGAAGATCACATTATCTCCAGTAACTGCAGTAAAAGAATCAGATGACAAGTCTAATAACAACCTCTAGAAAGTTTATGAGATACTGACACCAAGCATTACAAAATTCTTGGAGAAATCAGTAGTCAGGATTTAAAAAAAACCCAACCTCTTAACAGGTCTCCACCCCACTCCCACGCTGTTCACAGACGGACGTCATCAACAAGAAGTCACTTCATTCACGGAGCGTCGCCATGTAGATGAACTACCTTTTATACTCCTCATTGGGTACAACTGGAACAAAGATCCCGTGTCACAATCCACAGCACTGTTGTACTGAAGGGACACAGAACGCGTCACTGAAGTAAAAATCACTGCATCTTCTTCTGGGACAAAGAGCATAAATATAGAGTTCAAGTTAAATGACTCGATCTTCCTTTTGTCTCATCAGTTCTTCCATTCTGCTCAAAGATCTAAGGAAGCATCACTTCTTGCTTAAGTTGGTCTATAGTGTATGTTTCCATGTATACAGACATCCAACCTTTTCCGTGCACAGACCTGTGGGCATGTCCCCCCTCTCCATCAGGTTCGATGTTATCTCTGCAGAGGCGGTCAGCAGCATCATTACTTTACGAGACGGGTTCAAATCTGCTCCACGTCACTTCTTCTCCATGTTCACATCACTGAGGGTTCTTATCTGACGTGACTGATAAGGCAGGGGAAAGGATCTGCTGTTTCCTCTGCTATCTTTTTGTCAAAGCCCAACATATCGCACATCTAGTTTCAGGGTCTGTGGATTTAAACCAAACTAAGCCGAAAGCTGCATTTCCATTAACCCTTGAATTGACAACAACTAAATATCACAATAAAAACCTGGTAATGGAAACACCTACACATAGAACGAACTCAAATATCACTAAAAGAGTTTTAACGCTCATGAGGGGGTTTTCAGACGCGTGGATATAGAAGTAAAAGTGTAACAGTCACCGGACGGCGGGGTCACGTGACCAGTTCATTTCAGGTAAAGATGGTGCGGTATGTGAGGACGGAAACCTTTTTACAAATAATTAATGAGAAAACTATAACCGCCACCCTCGATAGCAAACAAATGCAGAGTTCTACGAGTTAGAAATCTCCTTCCTTCTCAAAGTGGAGTCTCGCGGGACGAAAGTTGACGAGAATTACGGCTTATGTGCTAAACGCCGTTCAGAAGAAACACCTGCGAATCGTTATTGCACTTTGTCGACATTTTAGACAAAAGTTTTGCTTTTATTTTGCGAAAAACTGTAACTGGAATTTTTTCTAGTCACACACACTGACGAGCATTTACGTAGTAAGGTACTTACTAACACCCCTAACATTGCAACCATTGACCAGATTGCCATGACTAAATGACAACCATCATCTTAATTTAGCAGAAGTTAGGTTACTCTGCGCTACAGACCCATAAGGAATGAGGAAAGCCACCAGGTGTTTGAAACTAGCTGCAAACTAAAGCCCAGGTTCCACCTTCAGGTCCGGTTTGGTACCAGATGCATAATTTTGTGTTTCTTTCTGCCAGTTTAACTACAGTTCTGCTTCATGTAACAACTGGCCCGTTCCCACTAGCACCCACTTAGCCCAGCCCGACACTGCCCCTTCGCTAAAAAATTACTTCACGATACTTACTAGCTACCTTGCCCCCGCCCACACAAATGTGGTCTCAAATGCCCCCGATTGTAATGGGAACAATTCAAACCAGGGGGGTGTGGTGTCGGCTGAATTAAATTAGGGCAAGTGGGTACTAGTGGAAAAGGCCAAATTTGGTAGCAAATGCAAAAAATGAGAGAGGGTGGTGTCTATCAGACTCTTTTTCATCCACCCATCCAGAAACACCTAACCAAAAACTGACCAGTCATAAGGGAGTACTTCAACTTAACCGTGCTGCGTAGCAGGGGTGCACATCAAGCCCCCACGGACCTACGAGGAGCATAAGGTGGTGACACTGTAACCGACCTTATGCCGACGAGGCGCGAGTATAAATCCAGCTAGGGTGAAACTTATGGACACTTTGCTAAGCGAATAAAAACGAGACGAAAACATTCAGCAGAAATGTGTGTGGTAACGAGGAAAACAAATCTCCCCTGAAGATGAGTCAAAATGTCAAAAACCGGAGAGCAGAAAGAGACGAGGAGACATGTGGACACATTTCACACTTGATGTGGTAAAACAAGACAGCTTGTAAACTGTGAGGAGAAAGTAAAACTGGTCAAAACACAACAAATCTGAAGGAATATACAAAAATTCATGCAAAGCTAAGCATGCTTCAGCTAATGTTCCATTGTGGATGTCTACTGGAGTTAAAGACCACAGCTGTCGTGTCAACATACCCAGAGTGAATTAAAAGGCTTCTCTTCAGGTTCTTGGTTTCAGTGGACCCCAGCAGATGGATTGCCAGGGTCAGAAATGTTGAGTCTGTTACTGTGTCTGACTAAATTACAGCAAAACAGAGGAGAAAAGGTTCCCCCCTACCCTACAGAGGATAACAGCACGCTATATCATATCACTGATCACCTTCAGTAACTAAAACACATTTATTTAATTAACATAGAAAGAAAATATATATTTTAAAAAAGGGGACAAAAATGAAAAGATTAAGATAAAGTAATCTCTGGTGGAGTTTAAAGAGTTTAAGGGTTAAAAATAACACATTAGCCTCACATTTTCTATTATCGTCAACTACATTTACTGTAGATTGAATCAACCATCTAAAACTGAATCAGATTAAATTGCAACTAAAACTAAAAGACATTTTTCTGTCCAAGTTTTTCTCAGACAGATTAGTCATGGTTGATGACACAGACTGAAGGTCATCCTGACCGTAGTAGAGGTTTGTCTCTGGCAATTCGCGTAGAAACAGACCAGATCTGACCCTATGACATAAGCACTTCCATGTAAACATTGTGCACGTTTCCCCTTCACTCTGACCTGTGTGAACAGCTACATCAACGTGGACAAAGGGCCCCGTTGTCCTCTGAGAGCTGCTGTGATGTGATGTTGGACCTAAGATAATCCACATTAGCTTTAATGACTGCAAACAAGGAAATGAGATTAGAGCGACACTTAGTGATGTTAGGGCCAAAATAAGAAACGGTTTTATTAAATCTAAATGAATGAATGAAAACTTTATTGTCATTGCAACAGGTGCAAGGATGTAAATGTAAAGACCTATGAGACCTCTAGGTGTGATATGACATCCTGCTCTGAGTTATTGACTCTGCAGGGAGAAGGAGCAGGAGCACTGAAGAGCATGGTCAGCAGTGATGCTGCATTTTTGTAGCAAAGGAGTCATCACAAGAAGTAAAAACATCAGAAAAAACAGGCCTATTTCATGAATTTGGCATACACCATATTATCACCACCCTGTTTGGTTTAGGTGGAAGGTGGTGCATGTAGGGGCCATGCAGGAGACGGTAAAATGGATGCTGCTGTCCGGTTGCCATGTCCTGCAGATCTGCGTTATCTGAGAGGTAAAAGGTTCCTTCTCCAGCCAGCCATTCCCGTTGGGAGTCTCACGCTTAACTCTCTCTGTTCACAGCATTCAGGGTTGTTATCTGAAACCGTTCCAGTAGGGAGTGAAACCCTGCCTTCCAACACCAAAAGCTGAGTTTGTTTTTTAGCTTTAGGAATTTAAGCCATCAACGTTATGCCTGCAGTAAGTCTCAGGGTGCATTTTCTGAGGCAGGCAGTGACTTGGGATTACATAACTCTGGAGTGAAGCCAAGCCTCCAGATTTCAGGTTTCTCAGCATCTCCCGTGAGAGGAAAACTTCAAATCACCCAAACTTCTTTTTCTTTTTGTTTGTCTGACTGTTGTCTAGTTGGACACGTTGCATGGCTGTTGTGGACCTCTCATTCTTGCAGAATGTGCAATCAGAAAGAAACTTTAAAGTACTGCTGCAAATGATTGTTTACTGGAAGTAAATCATTTAGAAAGAAGGCAGCAGTCAAACCACAGTTTGTGGTGGAATTTCTCCATCTCTACAGCAGAATACTTCGCTGGTAAAGGATCCTAAACACATGAAAGGTTTGTTTTCTAGCAGCAGGGGGGACGGACAGCCTCTGAAGGCTGACATGAGCAGCTCCATGTGGGCGGGTGGTGATCAGCACTGCGTTACCTGAAGACGTGCTGCAGACTTGCTGCATTGAGTCACAACTCCGGTGGGACGGGCCATGTGACCAAACTCTGCACCGTTATGGAGGACCGGGCTGGGATGGATCTGCGCCCCAAACAAATGGGAGCATTTCAGGCCCTGATTTCGGTCTCTTTCACTGAAAACACGAGTACTAAGCACCAAAAAATAGCTAAGTCTGTGTTTGGTGGTACAGAGTGGCGCTCGTGCAGGCCAGACCGCGACGTCCCGCACGCTGCGGCTGTCCTTGGAGCTAATTTAGCCGCTCTGCACTGCACCAGGACCAGCTGGAGGCTTTCCAGGCTGGACCCAGTTCTAACGCCGATCCTTGTGTGCATGCAGCCTTTACTTTGAGCTAAAACCTACAAATCTTCGTGGACTGCACGTGAACGCGATTCACAGGCGACCACAGCGAGCAGAAAGTGCGTTCGTGCGCGCGCATTGATGTGTCCCAGAAAGGAAAAAGGGCCGAATTTATCGCTTAGAGAAGAAACAGGCTGACCTGAGATGATCTTGTCCGTCGCCGTGTCCTTCCCACTCATGGTGTCCCGCAGTTTGACCTCCTTCCGAGCCTTCTCTCCGATGCAGCTACACCAAGCAATTTTCCTGCTTGTGTGGAAGTCCGGGCCAGAGAGGGAAAAACCACGCAGAAACACGCTCCACGGTCAGGGTCCCCTTCGACTTCTGGTCGCTTTCCGCTTTTCCTGCTCAGAAAAACGCTCTAGAACACACGCAGGGTGGGTGTAGGTGAAGTAGGAGGGGGGCAGTGAGCTTCAGTGGAGAGGATGTTGGACCCCAGATTGCTGCTGTCCGCCCCTCCCATCGCATTCACGCCTATCCAGGCCAGGAATGCTGCCGCTGACCGGTCTGCTGCGGCTCTGCTCCGGCACACAAATCCGGTCTGAAACTGCCTGATCCAGAACCATCCAGAGCTGATAAACTCATCTTAGACGATTCAGAGTTATTTAAAAGTGGGCAGGGCTCATTTATATAACTCATATTCACTCTCAGACAAACAGTACTTGATTGTACCTTCATGGATCTTGGTACCGTCACAGGTCCTGTTGTACCCTGGGTACTTACTCAGACCCCTGGAGTTTGAACCTCTGCTAGTCGTCTTGTAGTCTGTCTCGTAGAGTACGTCTGTTTCCCACCAGGACAGATGAATGATAATCCTTTCTATCGCACATTTACTCGCCAATAAACATATCAGATGTTTAATGTGGTTCCAAAGGACACCTCAAACCACCGACCTTCTGACAGGCAGACAAATACTCTTCCTCCTGAACTACAGATAATGTCACATAGGCTCAGCGGTTAAAGTGTGTTAGAAACTAGTACATTTCAGATAATCAAAATACACAAATTCGCTTAATTTAGTTCCCAAAAAATTCCCAAATGTAGATACAAAGAAATACAGATTTATTTTCTTTCTTTCTTTCTTTCTTTCTTTCTTTCTTTCTTTCTTTCTTTCTTTCTTTCTTTCTTTCTTTCTTTC
>JBAMHW010000018.1:1477239-1491725 GCA_037177495.1 Rhadinocentrus ornatus
ATGTTCGTACGGGAGGGTCAGAGTTGCCGTGAAGGAACATTTTCCCTTCAAGTTTGGTTTTCATAAATCCTAAAAGTTGACTATGATTGGCGTTTGCAGGTTTTTGTTCCTACGCCGGCTTGATAAATAAGGCCTCTGGAGATGCGTTCACAGACCTGTTGCTGTCTTTAGTTTCTTTTTATTTGTTAATTTTCTTAGTTTTATTTTGTCTGTTTCTGTTGTAATTATGTTTTTAGGATCTGCTGCTGCTTTTCCTGGCCATGAATCCCTTTACAGAGGTCTGTGATCTTTGGGGGACTTTCCTGGTTAAAGAGTGGCTAAAATTCCCTGATATTGTTACATTTTTAACTGTCTATGACTAATGCTTGTGTCATTTGTTTAATTAGATGATTAGGCATACATTTCCTACAGTATTTAGTCATAGCTAAATCTCTACCCATTCTCTGTGCTATTTCATCAACTTGTCTGTTCCAGGACAGTTGACTGTCTACAATAACCACTAATAGATTCACTTCTGATACTTGTTCTGTTACTGAATCACCCATCTTTAAACCTTAAACAATACATTTAGTTTTTTTCCTTATTCAGAACTAATCTGTTTCTCATCATCCATTTCTTTGCAAACGTTATTTCCTCATTTAAAATCCTACTTCAACAGTTGTACGTGCCGATGTATAAATTGAGTCGTCAGCATACATGGAAATTATGGCATGATTTAGAATGAGATTTAAATTATTAATAATATGAAAAAAAAAAACGTCCGTAAAGAACACCCTTGTGGCACCCCAAAGCTTACAGCTCTGAGCTTGGAATAGCTACCATTAAAGTATAATGTGATTTCTTATCAGTCAGGTACCTCTTCACCCACAGCAGCTGGATCAGAACCAAAACAGCTCAACTTATTCAATAATACATCATGATCAGAACATCAAATGCTGTAGTCAGATCTAGCAATATAGCACCAACTATTATTTTCTCGTCTATTTGCATCATCCAGTCGTCCGTCATCTGAGCAGGAGCCGTAGCTGTGGAGCGCCCTTTTCTATATGCATGCTGATGTACTTTTTTTTTTATGTACTGAATTTAACCCATTTTTTTAAAGTAGATTTGAATTTGTTCATATATTATTTGTTCCATTTTACAAAGCATGCAATAAAATGGTCTTCTATTTTTACCTGAAAATTACTCTTTGTTTTTCTTTGGTAAAAGGACATTTTTGGCTATTTTCCATTCAAAGGACAAACACATGTTTTTAAGCTTAATAATGTGGGCAGCAGGCAGAGCAATCAGATCAGCTACAGGTTTCAGTAACTTCATGTCAATGCTTGTAGAGAGAGAGGAACAGGTAAGCGGATCAGGGTGATTGGGCTGATAGCAGAGTGGCGAAGGTGACAACCAGCATCAGCACGGCAGCCATTACAAACTCATCGCGTAAAGATCATGGTTCTGTGTGAACGTCATGTTTTCATTCCAGTGTAGATCATTTGTACTTTCCATAAATGTGTGCTGTGGTTTTTGTGTGTTTATGTTCTGTAAGGACACAGACCAGTGGGAGAAGCTCAGCAACGCAACTGGAGACTCCTGCTCTTTGCTCTCTGACATCACCTACAAATCGCAGGCCCCGCCCCTCCCCGGGGTCAGAGGTCACGTTTTAAAACACATCGATGCAACGACAGTCAGCGACATGATACGCATCACATCAGAACATCAAGGTAGTGTGTGGTAGAGAAGAATATGGTCATTCATATCTTTCATCATTGTCCAGTCTCTCCTCTTCATTTATTGATTTGTTATTTAATTGGGACAATGCAGGTTAGTAAACATTAGTACCAAAGAAGCGTGATGTAAACATGCTGGACGAATTTCCATCCGTTATCCCAAGGTAGGTGAGAAGAGACTAAATCCTACACCATGCAAAAAGAGATTAAACAATACACTGTGTAAATAGACAACACAAGAGTTAAAAATTCTCAAAGGTTGTTTTTTTTTTGTTGTTTTTGCTATTGTTTAGATAAGCCTTAAACGTTTTCTTCTTTTAACAACTGTAAACTTTTAGGAGAGGAATGTTGTCCCATTCTGGTCTGGTGCAGGATTCTAGCTACAGTCCAGAGCCTTCAAGTCTGTTCCTCAGTTTGTGTTGCTGCATGAGATTCACTGTCAACTCATATTTTCCATCACATGGTAAAATGTCTCAGTTTCATCCTCTAAGATGTTGTTGATCTTCTACTGGGAATAAGATATGATAAAAAAAACAACTCACAACAGTGAGACAATTTGTATAATAGCCACTCTTCTTGGAGGGTAATCACTAACGAGGAATACTGGCTCAACTTCAGTTTCCACATAGTACTTTCCATGGACAGTAGGTACTAGAGGTGTAAAATACCGTTTTATCCGCTATATTATCGGTAGATTTTTGACACAGAATTGATTACTGTTAAAAGTAACTTTAGTTTAAAAAAAAGTAACTTTAGTTACTTTTGTAAAAGAACATTCTTAAAAACTTGTTTTTCCCACCAAAACTTAAGAGGACAAGTAAACGGGGCTGTGAACAATAGTTCCTGAAAAAAATGGCTGTGGCATATAGGTTTCCTGTTGTGCATCCAGGGGTTATTGCTTTATGGACAGCGGTTAGAGAATCAGGACAGCTTCACAAAGGGAGCAAAGGAAGCCCAAGTAAGCAACTACACTAGCCCAATAACCCACAACTGACGATGTTTACAAGCGACACCAAGCGGACTAGCATCACTGCCCACGTGTGCTGCATCACCGCTGTAAACTGGAAGAAGCTGTTAACCAGCTTACTTAGTCCGTAAAAAGATTTCGTATGGAGTCCTGAATGCGTATAACAAGTGTCAAGTTGTTGTTGGTTCATGCTTTTGTACTTTCTGCTCCTGACCTGACCAGGCCATTTAAGCCAGAGTTTGACACAAGTGCTGTGGGAGCTGGTACTGTCCTGTCACAGGAAGGAAATGACAGAGCTGATCATCCTGTGTGTTACTTCTCCTGGATGTTTTACCCAACACCATTGAAAAGGACCCTCTAGCTTTGCTCTTGGCACTTCAGCACTTTGATGTGTACCTTGGGTCTAGCCCTGCACCTGTTGTTGTGTTTACGGACCTGTGAGGGTGTGGCGTGACAGCCCCCTCACTAAGGTGATTGTGTTCCATATATGGTGACATTGTTTATTTTTTTGCTTAAGTTGTAGTTGTGATTTTTGTTTGTGACAAGGGGAGGACAGAGATAAGAAGCAGGATGAATGACTGATACTGCTAAAACCAGCTGTAATAATGCCGTCTGTGAACCTCCCTGCTGTTGGTGAGCAGTAAAGAAGTGCAGAGCTCTAAGATCTGACTGTGGAGATTATTTCCATGTACGTAATGCTTTACCTGTTTCGAGGGTTCCATACCATCTTCACCCCTACAGCACCATAACCCCTTGTATTCCTAGCTTGCACGTACAACCATAACCAGAGACTTGTGCGCTGGGCTTTGGTTGTACAAGAATACAAATAATGAGATAAAATACAAAAAGGGTGCAGTCAACACCTTATCTAGGGTTTAGTTCATCAACTGTGTATCCTGCTTACCTTTCATTCCTTTTGCCTTTGTTTTTGTCTTTGTCATAAACTTTTAGTTTGTCTTAAGAGAGGAGGTGTTACAGCCCAGGCCTTGGCCTTTGTGTAGCTATTTAAATGTCTATGTTTGGTTGCAACTTGTGATTGGCCAGCAGTCTGGACTTCCTCAGTAAGTACCTGGCTGTGCCACCACCTGGATGCGATTGGCTGATTAGCCAGATCGTCTGATGTCCACCTGGTGTTCCACTACTTACACTGAGCAGGCTGCAAAAATCCATTCAGAGCAGCTTGCCGTTGGAAGCCTTTAGACTTTTTGTTGTGTGGTTTTCTGAAGTGTTTTGGTGAAGGCTGTGAGAGCCTTAAGGTAACTTGGCAGACTTAAACTTTGCCATTTGTTGTATGCTGTAAACTGGCAAGAGTAGTGTTAATGCTGCAGACTTAGGACTTGTGTTTTCGTCATCTTTTGTTTTCAGATTGTCTTCTTTTACTTCAGCGGTTCCCTCACAATTAAAGAAATCCTGGAGGAAATCCCAGGTGTTGCGCTAGCACGCCGGACACATGTTCAGCCTGTTGTTCTGTGTGCTAATAAATGTTTATTCTTGGTCTTGGATTTTGTATAATTTTCTTAATAAATGTGATTTTTAGTCCAGCACAATTTATAAACTGTATTTATTTATTTTTTTCCTCTTTCATGATGCATTTTATGACTAATGCGACTTATTGTCTGTAAAACATGGTAGTTTTGACTTGTTCCATCTCTCCATGCCAAAAACATTAACGTATATAACAGCAAAGGAAAGTAACTCAGAAGTCTGGTTCCAGCTAAACCTCCTCTCCTGTGTAAAGAATGAATAAATCCTACACATGGCCTCTGGATTGCTCTCAGATTAAAAGGACCTCAACCTGAACCTGGGAGGCTTCTTCCTGTAAACCACGGTATAAAAATATTTGAACATTTCTTTTCAACCTGAGAAGAAAATTTAGAAACGCATGAAAAAAATTCCAGCTAGCTTTGCTTTCCAGTTTTTCTTTAGCAGAAAAGCTGCTGTTTCAGGGGCCATAAATAAAACTACAGTAGTGAAAATAGACAAGACGTATATCTGGAATTAAAGCGGCGCTCATGCCTGATGTATTAAGTTTAAACAGCAAAACTGTCCATCACAAAAGACGTATTTAGTAGTGTTTTCTCTTCTGTATAGCCCTAAGATGGACCGGTGACCTGTCCAGGTGTACCGGCCTCTCACCTGTTAAATGCTGGGATAGGCTCCAGCTTTCCCGCGACCCGTAATGGACTAAGCAGTAAAGAAAATGAATGAATGAATCTGTATAACATAATGTTCAGTGAACACGTTACATTAAGCTGCAAGACCAATCCGAGTCGTACATAATTACAAAACAGCAAATGACACGATAACATTAAATTTCAGTGTTAAGTTAGATAAATATTAGAGTGATTTATCCAAACTATTGTCCATTTACCTTTAATGTAGCATAAAACGGTGCTGGTTGTCCAAGTGGTTGAAAAGTATTGGAGGCATATCCTCCTTTCTCGGCAACCTTCTATGTCCTGCTTTACACGCTGGTGAGCCGTCCTCCACAAAGACACCTTACTCGTCTTTCTTCTTTAACCCAAACAAATCATCAATCTTAGTCTTTAATACAGCAGTTAACTGTAAAAATAAAATAATCATGACATTCCTAGAGATGGGTTGAGCTGCAGTCAAATCACTTAATCACGCCGGAGACGCCTGATAAAGTGATTTTACGATATTACATTTTCTACTGGTGTCGAAAAATCAACAGAATTATCCCGAATGACAGGATATTACGCAACCCTTGTGTTGGGTGGTGTTTGTGGTAAAACATGTCAGAACTAATTTCTAATCTGGGTTTAAATACCAAAACCCTCATACTTGATGAAGCTGAATTGTGTTGTTTCTTTGATTTGCAACCAGTATGTGTGTGTGTGTGTGTGTGTGTGTAAATGTGGGTGGATGTGTTTGTGTGATGTTATGTAGGTTCAGTGATGATGGGAACAACCTACAATGAGCCGTGCAGTGATTCCTTCTTCTCAGATATTGTAAGTTTTATGCTTTTTTCTGTCATTCTCTCCTTCCAGCTCACAGATTTATTAGAACAATGGTTCTCGCCCCTGAGGGGGCGTGGCAACATGGCAAGGGGGGCGCCATGGGATCGGAAAATGTAGCAGACAAACTAATGTTTAGAGCGATGTGGACCTCATCCCCTCACTCATTTTATACCATATATTTATTTAAGAAATGTGATTGGTTATGATATTGAAGGGAATTTAGACATTTTCAAAGCAGTCCGTGACAGACAAGGCGTGAAGGATGAAGTCAGAAGATTTTCCTCGAATCGAAATCTTGCTGTTCACTTTACGGCAAAAAGAAAGACAACCTGGGTTCATCCTATTTTACAAACAAGGAAACAGCATGGTGAACATCATCATGTAATAGTGGACCTCAAGGCTGATCCAAATAAATTCCGAACCTACGTTCACAGTTCTTTGTATTCTTAAAATTCCAACCTCAGCTAACGTGATGCTTTTGATAAAATCTACAGAGTTGCATTAATTTAAAGCTATAATACCCCACAGAACTGAGGGTAATTTCTGGTTGCTTAGGCTGTGCGGGTTCCCATGATGAACAAATGGCTTGTTAACAGGCTTGTAAAGAACTTGATGTGGAAGTTAATTAATCTGAATCAGGTGTGTTGGAGTAGGAACCATATTACGTTTTGGTTGTAGGCACAGAGAAGCTCCGCCCTCTCATCTCTGTGATTGGTTCTAGTTTGTAGAATGTGGAACAAACAACTACTTCTACTTCTATTTACTTCTGTTTTCTGTAGATTTTAATACGTACATGTATGTTGCAAAACATGAGTACAAGTCACAAAACTTATGTCCTTTTTCTAGTTTTCATGAACTCTGTTGGTGGAAATGAACCCGCAACCATGAAAGCCCCTCCCACCACAGAGTCCATATAAACCACCACTTCCCATCTAAAAGTATTCTACTTTATTAGTCCCAAGTTGGGGAATTCTTTCTCTGTATTTTAACCCATCGTAGTTACTAGGAGCAGTGGACTGCCGGATTTCGGCACCCAGGGAGCAGTCGGGGGTTAAGGCCTTGCTCAGGGGCCCACAGTTGTTTACCTTAGTTGCCAGTATGGGGCCTTGAACCCAGGTTCTCCACCTCTGTAACCACTAGGCTACCACTCCCCTTAACTTCATGCTTGGGGTGGAATCAAACCCTTCAACTTGTTTTTGGTAGACGTGCCCCACTAGGCTACCACGCAGATTTTGTTTTTGTTCTGCAAACTATAAAATAAATATCAAACCATTTTCAGAATCAATTCCATTTTAACAGTTAAAACAAAAAGTCTTTTTTTTATTTTAAAACCAAATTTAAACCCTTTTTAGTTTGTTTGTTTGTTAATACTCACCTCTGTATGGAAAATCCAGTGACCAACACAGACTCTGACCCGATACCCAGACCTGTGTCTCTCTCCAGTTATATCACACCTCAGTCTGAGCCCAGTTCTCTTTCCACTCAGCATGAATAAGGTGTTGGAGCTCACTCCCTTTCAGGTTTGTTTTTTTAACCACGGTGATCAGAAAGTTTTAGTTTGACTGGTTGGTCGCGATGCTCTGCGGGTGAAATGTGGACCAGTAGAGGAAATGTTGGCTGTCTGGAACCAGCTCATCTTTCACAGAGCTAGTAGTAAAGCTGTTGAAATGTGAAGAAGTGGTTGAAGTTGAGGCGGCGGCTCAGAACCAGCAATGGTACCTCCTCTATCCCAGAAGGGCCCTTTGCGCCTCACTGCTGCCATTCTTCTCCTTCAGGTTGTGGGTCTGAGCCTGGACTATGTCAAACTGGGAGGTCTGAGCGGCGCTGAGAGGATGACTAAATACAACCGCCTGATTGCTATAGAAGAAGAACTGGCCCAACAGGGAATCTTAGGTAGGTTTTTTTAAAATACTTGTCTCTTGTCCCTTTTTGAGGTGGACAGAGAAAGAGAGGCCAGACAAAGCCAGGGAGAGAGAGGGAGTAATGTCTGAACATCTCTCTCTCTCTTTCTCAGTGCTGGATGTGAAAGGACACAGTGTGTAAGGAATCATACAAATGTGGATTTGTCTGAGTGGAAGAATAAAAACCTCCTACCTTTAATCTGTTAATTGACTACCTAATTACACACAAGGACAAATGCTTCCATCCATCATCTGTAGAAAAGCAGGCAGGGACAACGGAGGGTTAATGAGAGATGAGTTCATGTGTGTGTCATCAGCTGCTTGCAGCCACATTTACTCATCTGTTTATTTTGGTACTTCATTCTGAGGCTCATGGTCCCGGTCACAGCAGAAATCTGATGAGCTTTCTGTCATTAAGCGCTTTTATTTTTTATTACTTTGTCTTTTCCACAGTGTATAAAGAGAAACATTCCCGTCCACTGTTCCCTGAAGAACCACCGCAGCGGAGAGGGTTAATGGAATGAAGCCCACAGGCTGAATATCTCACCTTCACTGGTGCTCACTCGTAACATTTCCAGAGACACTTAGAAGTAATCTGTATTAGCCAAATGTTACACTGTAAGCTGGTTCAAAATAATTGAGAGGCTGAGTGAGAAACAACCTCGTGTTTACGAGATTAAACCCATTACTGAAAGATGCCTTAAATAAATGCTGAACCGTGATAAACTGATTAACTCAATCATCTCAGTCTATCCACAGTGGTGCAAAACAGAGAAAATGATTAATTCATAGATGATCAGACAGCTGTTAGAGAGCAATAAAACATTAGAAAATGTTTCCAAAAGGGTCAACAAACCATGAAAGAAAGAGCTGAAAAACACGTGAAGCACATGTTTCATTGACAAAGGCTCAGGCTTGTTTCATCCAGTGTCATAAGTCTCGTGTTCTGAGTAATTCTGTGTGGAACTTCAGAGAACAGATCTTCTGTTTACTTTTTTTACGTTAAACACGTAACTTCTGGTGTTCCAATGCATCCAGGACCCTCCATCCTCCCTTTTCCTCACACATGGTTGGACCCAGTGGTCATCCAGATGTGGAAAGGAGAGCCGTGGATCCCTATTTATTCCACTCCTCCTGAAAAATCCCCCCACTGGTTCACTTCTTGCTCTATTTTAATTTGCACTTTATGCAGTTTGGGATTTGAAGGCATACAAACACGTCTGGTTGCTTGATAACACAACAGAACAACGTAATAATTATTTTCGCTTTTTTACTTTACCTGTTGAGAAATTAGGCTCTGTATTCTACCCATTTCTAGTAGATCTTTCGAGTCAGCCTTGGGTTGTCACATTGGCATCCGAGAAGAAGTTGGGGGGGTTTAGGGCCCACCGTGGTCCAGCTCTCTCTTGTCAGACTGTTTAGGATTAAAAAATATTTGTATATTTACAGTAAGTTTTGATTAAATTAAATATTATTACACTGTTAGCATACTCTGCTTGCATATAATCTGCTAGCATACACTATTAGCATATTCTGTGTTAAGAGATTTTAGTTTGTGTACTCAAATAATTGAATAAATTATTGCCCCAACACTATGCTGCGCTAGTGTACAAGTCAAGGATGCATCCTGTGTCATCTTATTCATGTGCAGTGAGCACGCCCAAAGTGTTTTTTGTATGAGTGATGTTAGCTAGTAAAACATGTTCAGGGCAAGCCTTCACAAATAAAGATGCCAAAGAAGCTAAAGGTGGTCATTGCCGCTGTCACATTATTTCTCCAGGTTCAACGCTGGTGATGCTGCAAAGTTCGACAGGTTATGAGCCCAGGAGCAAATTGAAGAAGTTTTGTTTTTCTATGATTTATCGCTGATAGAATGTCGCGATAGATAGCGTGCTAACGGCTGGATATCGTCATGGATCAGCGAGGAGCTAGCAGGTTGCCTATGGTTACGTTTGACAGAGATGAGACCAAATACCAGCTTGCGAAAGGATATTTGCACCTATTAGGTTTAAATAAAACCAAATCTTTGAAGAACCTAATGATGAAACCGAAGCAGCAGCAGATGGTAAGAAAAATGCTAATGCGTATGCCGAGTTAAGTGGTGCCGGGTTAAGAGTTAATTATGATGAGAGATTCACCTGATAATGGAAGAAAGGCACTGAAGATATTAAGGGACTACTACGCCAGAAATAGGAAGCCCAGCATCATCAACCTGTACCCCATGACATCCCTTCAGAAGAGGAGTGATGAGACAGTCACAGATTGCTTAATCAGGGCAAAGACCGCCATTACGGCTCTATGCAACGCGGGTGAGACATTAGGCGACGGCCTTCTGATTGCTTAACCCCGACTGAATCCAGTGACAATGTAATGAGGACTGTGGCAAGAGCCAGATGAGGACATGCCAGGTCAAGTACTCAAAGCAGAGACAATAGTAATGCCAACATTGTTTTAAGTGTGGAAAAAAAGGCCACTGAGCTAAGCATGCAGATGGACGACGTGGCGCAGTCATTGCAAAAGCAACACACCCAACGATAACACTTGTAGACATAAAAACAGACCGGATGGAGCAGGGAAAGTTGCAGATAGGAGCAGCATTCAGGATCAAGGAAGCAGACATCAGGGTTCATCAGCAGCCAGCACGCAGCATTCAGGAGAGAGTCTGATGGTGGGCACTGGAGCTACCTCACACATTAATGTGTAAACAAATTCAAGAGCTTCAATCACACGTTCAAGACTCACTGCATGGAGTTGCAGATGGTACCCTATGCAAAGGCATCGCTCAACGATGGGGGAATGCAGAGGTGCTCCTGATCGACAGCACGGGGCAGCGACATTTTCTCAGTAAAATCAGCCACCGCATTAGGAGCAGCAGTCACCTTCAAGCAAAGACTGGACATGTTAACCCACAAAGACAGTACTAACATTCACTTTGGTGTGCATGAAGTTATTATTTGCAAACTAAAGTAAGGATAGGTGTTATACCTGCCACAACATGCAGGTATGGCATGAGATATTAGGCCACTGCAACTATAAAGACATACTAAGGCTATGTCCATGTAAACGCGATTGAAAGAATGTTACTGTAAGTTAGATTCAGATTCCTGGCCACACCAACACAATGAGAATCACAGATGTGTTAAACATCCGCTGTCGCCCAGGCCGAATACCCTTAACATACAAGAAAGAAAGAAAAATCCGGTACACCCAGCTCACGTGGCGAGACCACACACCCACGCTCCCAGCAAGGCACGACCACTTTCCTTCCTGTATGAAATCGTTAGCGTTGATTCAACGGAATCCGGATGTCACAACCCCACTGAAGCCAGGGGATGATCGGCGTGGAGGAAGCGAGTCCAACCGCGGCCCGAGAGACAGCAGCCACAGCAAGCGGGGACGGCCGCAACCCTCTCACGCTGCCTGGGCGTCCATCTATCTGTCCGTGTCCTGCCCTCCTCACTGCCCACCCACGTCATAACCTCTGGTGGTGCGGTTACTCTGTCCTCACAGTACCACAGACGGTAGAGGTCTCAGACTGATCCACCTTGGTACCTGATTTCAGACATGATCGGTTTCATGGAGGCTAATCGCCGGTTTCGTGGGGATGAAAGGGTAAAATACTTTCGTGGTTTTGCTGCAATTTCAGCATCCTGGGGGTGGCCCCTTAGACTGCAAAATGTGGTTAATTGTATGCAGATTAAGGGCAAAACAGATAGACTCGAACAAGAGTGTCAGGTGTGTATTCAAGGTAAGTGTAGAAAGACGGACAGATGAAGTAGAACCAAATGATGATTATGACAGAGTAAAACAGCCTGTTGCTGACAGAGTCACACAGGAAGGTCAATGAGGAGGTTCAAGAGTCAGAGACAGGGACCCACAAATTGACACACCTGATGGGTGTAACCAGAAAGAGCCAGATGTAGAAAGTGATAGATCAGTTAGTGGAAGGTATCCTACTGGGGGGAGAAGAAAACCTGGCAACACTGATAGAGATGAAATCCACACTACCATAGATTACTGTTACAAAGCTGTATGCAGAATCCCACACATTTAAAAAAGCTGTGGAGTCGGTTAACTCAAAGCAATGGATTAAACCATGGAAGAAGAAATGCAGTCATTAAGGGAAAATAACACATTTACCCTTACAACTTTGCCAAAGGGCAAGAAAACAGTGGGGAGCAAGTGGGTTTATTCTGTTAGGAGTGACACTGACGGTAATGACAAGTGCAGAGCAGGATTTGTAGCTAAAGGTTACAGCCAGAAGATGGGGATAGATTATGGTGAAATCTTAACAAGCGTCAGAGTGCTGCTAGAAAAAGCAGCACAGGAGAATTTGTTACTCCACCAGATAAATGTAAAAACAGCTTACCGATATCTAATTATTCTGAAATCAACCAGAAGGTTATAAAGAAGGAAAAGATCTGGTGTGTAAGCTAGAAAAATATCTGTATGGGCTAAAACAATCTGGAACAGGATTTTACATGAAATACTCAGCTAGCATTCACTGTTAGCATACTCTGCTAGTATTTACTGTTCTCCATCAGGAAGTTGCTGTTTTTACACAAGATTGCCCCGAACCAAAAAACTGAATTTCAAAACATGCTAAATAAAAAATTCTTCCCACTCTTTAACTTCATACATTCATTGTATTTTTATTTACAGTTTATGTTTGATTACTAGGGCAAACACTTGTATCTTCTTCCTCTCACACCATGGGCTTCTAGGCTCTTGGGGCCCTGGGTCCATCACTCTGGCCACCCTGGATGGCCGGTGCCTGGCGGGTCGGCAGCCCACCTTGACCGCGGGGGGCTCTGACTGAGGTCTTCCTCTGCCGCCTTCTGGGAGGGTCTGGGGTGGTCTTCGTGATGGGGTGGGTTAGGTTCGTGCTCCGGGATTGCCCGGGTCTCTGGTCACATTTGCAGGATCACACTCATCCCTGATCCCTCCTCATTCCTCATCCTCTGCTGACACAGTCACTGAGGTGTCCAGTGGGTTTATACACCAATGCTGGGTTTACACCAAACGATTTTCACAGTCGCAGGCTAAAAACGGAAGTCTTTAGGAAATCTTAGGAGTCTTACTGGAGTCCCAGCGCACTCCCGTCATCTCCATCGTTAGGTTTAAGCTGGTAAGTCTTTCCGTAGTCTTGGGTCTGCGCGATATCAAACGTCGCAGTGACGAAACACAATCAACAACCAATCGATGAGCTCTGACAAAAGCAGAAACAGGAATCCTGTCAAGAGCCATAGACATGTATAACGAAGCCTTTATTATCGATATCTATGGTAAGAACGACAAAAAAAAACGAGAGAGAAAAAAAAAAAAGACAAACAAGAAGCGGGTTGTAGGTGGCCGTCCAGAAAGAGGAGCGGATGGTTATTAAGAAGTTTATGTCTGCTGTGGATCATTTATGTGTTACAGTATAATGATCTAACACATGAGAGAAGAATAGAAACTCATTCATCCCTCCAGATGCTGATGAGTCGGTGTAAGACCTGGTGGAGATGCAAAGCCACACTTAGTACTGATCCTGGAGGGAAACTCTCCCCTTGTTGGCTTTGCTGAGGGCAGATCAGCCCTGTTCCATAGGAGCTGTCCAATATATCACAGAAAATGCTGAAACACTCTAGTTGTAGTCGTGTCAAATCTCAGTCTGAGACCAGGCTAAGACTTGGCTAAACATTTGTCTTTAGATGTGAGCTGGTGTGAGCTGGGAGTTTTCTAGTCTTTTTCAAATCTTTTCTTCTGATGCAAGCCCAGCATAAGAGATACTTTGGTTTAGGTTTTTTTTTTTGTGTTTCTGCACTTTGGTTGTTGTTGTGATACATGTTGTTTTTTATGTTTTTGTTATTTATTTATTTTTGTTGTTGTTGTCTTGGTTATTTTAAGGAACTCCTGATGATTTTCGGCTTAGTTCACCTGTAAAAGCTGTAGGAAATTCTCTGCTGTGTTTCTGTACAGGTGCAGCAGCTGGTTGTCTGATGTCAGGTTGGTTGAAGCTCGTTGCTTCTATCTGCTGGATCTTTTTCTCCTCTTTCTTTATTTCTGCTTTCATTTTTACATCCCTTTATTAGTTTTCTTTTTTCTGACCTTTCCGGTCAGGTGCAGCAAGATTACAAAAATTCCATAATTATAAATAAATAAAAATCAAATTATCAAGAGGAGCCTTATACCCATAAAGCGCCTCTTGGCAAAGCCAATTTGATTGGCAGACCATCATTCTGCTGCCGCCATGCTGGACAGCACAAAAAAAGAAAACATGCATCTTCACCTGAAGCTGCCATTGACATGACAGCATGTCAAGTATTTAGAAAGGACAGGGACCAAGGTAGAAGAGGGAGGTTTTGATCTATTTAAGAGTTGGTCCTAAATGTGCACAGATTACATGGCCTGAAGAAATTCCACTTGAAAGTGTGGGAGTAAATATAGAGCTTTATTTGCTTCTAATGATCAGTTGAAATTCCTTTTGAAGCCTTGCTGTCCGAGTAAAGACGTAATCTTAATTGCCAATTTAAATATTAACTGGAACGACAGAAGAGAGACAGAAAAATAATTTAAAAGAGATAATTGACCTTTTTAATACGGTTCAATTTTTTAAAGGGTCTCTCCAACCATATTGTACATCTGATCAGAGCTCTTCATTTTATAACATTGTCCCCAAAAAATCAACTTCAAAATTTGGCTAGAGCCTTGAAGGACATGGACTGAAATAAAACTGTTTCATGTGATAACATCCTAATAATACTATTTTACGCTCTAAAGTCAATCAGGTCATAGCTTTCTTTACAAAGACAGGAATAAAAATAAACCAAGTAAAACAGACTACAATCCACACAAGTGGCTCAGGTAGTGCAGCTCATCCAGGATGGCACATCAATGCGAGCTGTGGCAAGAATGTTTGCTGTGTCTGTCAGCGTAG
>JBAMHW010000018.1:1526345-1537913 GCA_037177495.1 Rhadinocentrus ornatus
TTAAGCGTTTGGTCCAGAGATGCCTTTAGTGAAATGTAAACTCACCTTGCTGGAATTCGGAGAGTTTCTTTCGGGCCTCGTCTCTCTCCTCCTCCAGCCTCTTGCACTGATGAAGACAGACAGACAGCATCTTCACCACACGACATCACATGTTCAGATCATTGTGCAGAACTTGAGAACAAGCAGTTGGAGAGCTATTTAATCTGAATCAGGTGTGTTGCAGCAGGGAAACATCTAAAACCTGCGGTCTGGAGTTGGTGATCCCTGCTTTGGATGTTATCTCTGCTTGATGCCAGTAAACGGACCCTAGGAAGCATCTTTCCACATGGTTGTTTGAGAAATGAGAAGCTCCTCCATATGCATCAGGGAGGGTGAAATAGCTTGTTGCAGTGGTGGAATACAATAAAGTACAAGTACTTCGTGACTGTACATGTTTTTAATGTTCCTGTACTAAAGTAAACGTAGTTGTGCATATTGTTGAACTTCTTTCGCTACATTGCAGCAGATATTTCTACTTTCTACTCTACTGCATTTCTATGATGCGATTCGTTATACGTCACAGTTGCATTGCAGGCTTTATTGTGTTTCTTATTGTAAAGCATTAAACGTTCCTCAGAACGCTGCAGAAAAATGCGATACGTCTAAACATGAGCGCTGCTCTGACTCTTTCCAAGTACCCACACCTTATACACCATTAGAAAGCTCAGATTCTTGATGTGACTGATGTATACCATGCAGCCGACAATCCTAGCCGTAGATCATTTCTCGTTGAATCCATACTGTACTCCAGTAGCAGATGAAGCTCCAACAGAAACGCACCTGTTACATCAGCATTTGGGTAAAAGTTGATCCACAACACATCCTTTACGCACAAAAAACTATTTTATATGAAAATGGCAGGATTTTAGGAGGTTAAAGTTCTGTTTGCTAGAAGGACTATTTTTCTCAGCGGAAGCCATGATAGGACAATAAATCATTCAACTGAAAAACTGTGTGAATTTTCTTTTATGGTTTTGGTAAGTAACCGTACGATAAGCAGGATAATGTTTAGCCCAACGGTCGTTTTAGAAAAATAAATCCTGTTTGGTCCTGAAGGATTTACTACGAAGGGGGAACTGGTCCACTGACCCAGGCTGGGAATGTTCACCCTCCATCCACCTGCAGCAGCAGCACTAACTGGCGGTAAAACACCACAAATGAATTCTGAAGTCAGTCATCTTTCTTACTTTAACAGCATTTAACTCTGCAGGTCACCACTAAGAAAACTGGGATTTTTCCAGTGCTCCCAGTAGTATCATCTGTGTCATTGGTAATTAAGATGTTAAAATACACATACAGTCAGCCCACTGAATGATATTGTAGACCACTGCCTGTACATTCAGCAAGTACTTTCAATTTTAATACTTTGAGTATGTATAAAAACAAGTACTTACTTACTTTTACTCAAGTAAAAAGGTTAATGTAGATGGGTATATTACTGTACAAGCTAAACTGGTTTTATTAATGCATCCAGTCTTTTCATTCGCATTTACCTCCTTACTCCTTACGCTGACCCTCATTAAAGCCGAGATTCTGTATTTGTAACTACAGCGTGATTTGTTAAACAGCTACAATAACTAAAACTATGTCGGTATCCAAATCCAAGAGAGGTGACTTGGATACCAAGAAATGAAAACTACTGGATTTTTCTCTGTTTCTGCTGCCTCATAGACTCATTCTCTATCGTGTTGTTGCTGGAATTTCAGCTCATATCATCAGTAACAAAACTGGAATTGGTCACGTCAGAGGTGGTAGAAACTCACCTGCATGGCTGCTGTCTGATTCTGTTTCTGCAGGTCTTCATACTCCTGCAGAGCTGTAGGGAGTAAAGGATGCCAGTAAGCCATTTTCATCACCATAATCCAAATCACAATTGGGGGAGAAGTCAACTGGAAATCTACCAGCATGTGGTAACTTCTCAGAGAGTGATGCTTGTTTTCCGTGCCGCTGAAATGATTAATATAGCAACAATGTCTGGACATCTGCAGCACCACAGTAATATGAGGAAATGGTTTTGATTAATCATTCAGACTGGCTTCCACTATGATACATTAAACCATTTAGAGGGAAAAAGCAAAAAAAAAAAAAAAAGCAAAAAAAAGAAGATGTTATTGTTTTTCTTTTTCTTAATATTGTTCAACTATGACTTTATATATAAATACATATTCAACATCTTCATCACAGACCCACCTGTTCAGGAGGCAGCATGACATCCTGCAGTCTAGAAGATGTTAGCAGACAGCAGGTAGCAGCAATGCTAACATGTAGCATAGCAACATGACAGGAGAAACTCAGCTAAAAGACTCTACCAAGCATCGGCATCCAAACCAAACACAGTTCAAACCCCAAGTTACTCATTCCTAGGACTACTTTACTCATTCCTAGGATTGCTTTACTGTTTCCCAGGAGTACTTTACTCTTTCCTAGGATTTTTTTACTCATTCATATGACTATTTTACTCATTCCTAGGATTACTTTACTGTTTCCCAGGAGTACTTTACTCTTTCCTAGGATTTTTTTATTCATTCATATGACTATTTTACTCATTCCTAGGATTACTTTACTTATTCCTATGACTGCGTTACTCATTCCTAAGATCACTTTACTCATTCATATGACAACTTTAATAATTTCTAGGACTACTTTACTCTTTCCTAGGAGTACATTACTCATTCCTAGGACTACTTTACCTTTTCCTAGTATTACTTAACTCATTCATATGGCTACTTTACTCATTCCTAGGATTAGTTTACTCATTCAAATGACTACTTTAATAATTGCTAGGACTACTTTACTTATTCCTAGGAGTACTTTACTCATTCCTAAGACTACTTTACTCTTTCCTAGGATCAAGTGGTCATTAATATGACTACTTGACTCATTCCTAGAACAAACTTTATTCAGTTGTAGTACTAATTTACTCATTCCTAAGATTACTTTACTTATTCCTAGGACAACTTTATTCAGTTGTAGTACAAATTTACTCATTCCTAGGATTACTTTACTCATTTATATGGCTACTTTTCTCATTCCTAGGATTACTTTACTTATTCTTATGACTACTTTACTTTCATGAGCTATTTTACTCATTCCTAGGATTATTTTTTCTCACTCCTATGACTACTTTACTCTTACCAAGGATTATTTTACTCATTCCTACAATCACTTTACTCATTCCTACGATTTCTTTACTCATTGCTAGGACTACATTACTTATTCATAGGATTACTTTACTCTTTCCTAGGAAGAATGTACTCATTCCTAGGACCACTTTACTCATTCCTAGAATTACTTTACTCATCCATAGGACTACTTTATTCAACCGTAGGATTAATTAACTCATTCCTAGGATTACTTTACTTATTCCTATGACTACGTTACTCATTCCTAGAATTACTTTACTCATTCCTAGTATTAGTTTACTCATTTAAATGACTACTTTACTCATTCATAGGACGTCTTTACTCTTTCCTAGAATTTTTTTACTCATTCATATGACTACTTTACTCATTCCTAGAATTACTTTACTTATTCCTATGACTATGTTACTCATTCTTAAGATTACTTTACTCCTTCATATGACAACTTTAATAATTTCTAGGACTACTTTACTCTTTCCTAGGATCAAATGGTCATTAATATATATGGAAATCATTCCAAGGACAACGTTATTCGGTTGTAGTACTAATTTACTCATTCCTAGGATTACTCTACTTATTCCTATGACTACTTTACTTTCTTGCGCTATTTTACTTATTCCTAGGATTATTTTACTCATTCCTATGACTACTTCACTCCTTTCTAGAACTACTATACACTTTCCTAGAAGTACTTTATTCAAACGCAGGAGTAATTTACTCATTCCTAGGATTACTTTACTCAGTCATATGGCTACTTTACTCATTCCTAGGATTACTTTACACATTCATATGGCTACTTTACTCATTCCTAGGATAACTACTTATTCCTATGACTACTTTACTTTCTTGAGCTATTTTACTCATTCCTAGGACTACTTTACTCTTTCCTATGACTATTTCACTCATTTCTAAGGCTACTTTTCTCTTTCCCAGGACTACTTTACTTATACCTAGGGTTATTTTACTCTTTCCTAGGATTACTTTAGTAATTCCTATGTAATATTTATTCTATTCTTAGATGAATTGAGCTGCTTTCTTCTGGTTTTCACTGAAAGTAATGGTTTTCTTTAAGGAGGAGATAATAATTTACATTTTCTACTGTGTTCCAGGTGAATTTACTCTGACAGTAACAGATATGTTGACACAGACAATGCTTAACATGCCAGTATGAATATATTAATATAGGGAATGTAACAATCTGTTGAGTTACATCAATACAACGATCCAAACAGAACATCTGGATCAGTCATGGATCCAGTAATCATCTATCAGACATTCTTCATGTGAAACTGTTTCTATTTTCTTTCTTCTAACAACCAAAATCTCTGATTATAATCTGATGAGGAAAATGTGGATATGAAAAGTATGATAAAGTCAGACTGTACTGATCTGGATATTATAACTAGGTAGTAAAAATGTTTGGTCTGAGGTTTCCATAATATCCTGATTTGACGTCTACAAATAGAAATGTTTTTTTTTCCATGATGTGAACATTTAATAGCTCAACATCTGGAGTGTGGTTCAGTCAAATTTTAGCATTTAAATGTCTGATTGATCAGGAAGAAATGTAAATTTTTCTGATTCGATATATGTCTATCTCTGAGTCCAACCCAAATTGCATTGTGACATCTAATCATTATCTGTTGAATCAGTATTATATCGTACCTTGATCAAACTTGGTGAATATACTCTGAGCTAAAAGCTGTTATGCTAACTCTTTGCCCTCTTTGCCATCTTCTGGAGACCTGTTGTTAAAAACAAGTTATAAAATCATTAAATATTGATTGTTTTCTGCTGCTTTCCCCCCATAAATCACTGACACAACATTATTTGTTTTGTGTGTGTGTGATTTTCTTCATCTGCCTACAATGGAAACCAGTTGAATCTGGTGGGATCCAGTAAAAATGTGAAATATCACAACTTTTCTTCTAAATGAAATGCTAACATTATGTGTAGTTTTAATGGAAGTCATTGGGACCTTTTAGGTCACAAAGATCCCCAGAAGGTGTTTCTGATTCCACAATTAATAGACTAATACAATCAAATTAATTTAGCAGCTAATCCTTGACATTTACAAGATGTCTTTTTTTTTTTTTTTTTGCCACCAAAGACCCACCCCCTCATTGATTATGTTAAAAATATTTCATGTTTTGTATTTTTTTTTTTTAATGAATAAGGCAGTTAATTAAATATTACAACTGGCATTTAAAGGATTTACAATTACGATTACAAACCCAAAATGTTTGAATGTTTGGTAGTTTTGAGCAGGTCTGAAATTCTTTAGTTATTTATTAAAAAAGCAGAAAACATGTTGATGTTTAGTCATTTTATAACAGTTTTTGGGTCAAAAATTTGGACCACAAAGGTCACCAGAGTATGCAAAAATGCATCAACAGTATAAAATACACACTAGAGAAAAGAAACTAAATTAAACATTTTTTACTGAAAAGAAAAGTCATTGCAAATATTCATACCACTAGCCACAAAACAGCTGAAATTAAAGCAAAAATGCTTGAGGAGGGGCTGAGGGTCAAGCTCTCACACTGCAAGCTGTAAAATTCAGACATATTTTCGGTTATAAAACAGTTAGTAGTAATCCGTAACTAAAGTGCTGATGTATGTCATCACAGACTATAGACAGTTTGATTTTTGCTGTCATTGTGTCAATGAATTGATGTTTAGAGTCAGGGTTAAGATCCCTTGTTAAACTGCCTCTGAGCTGACGGTAAGTGTTTATACCAAAGGTCAGTGAGACCCCACAGCTCCCTGACTAACAGCTTTGAATGCAGCTAGATTCAAGGATAGCAGAGGCCAAGTGAATAAATGGTCTGATCATAGAGATTCAACTATGATGCTCCAGCTGCAAGACACAACAACAACAACTGGCTCTAGAGTTCTCGTCTCAGGGTCTGTTCATGTCTGCAGACTGCAAAGCAAAGGTCTGCTTAAAGGCAGACTAAGTTCATGCTGTTATATTGATGAAGCTTATATGAACTGATTTAGTGAGATAAACCAGATTATGTGGCTTGGGTTTTTATCAAAAGTTCAGAACCAGCTTTCGCACGGATAAAATGAAGCAACATCATGACATAGTTTGGCTCAGGCATGTTTATCTTAAATATCAAGCCGGTCTGGCTTCAGGAAGCAGAACCTCCGGTTATCCGACCCCTCTCTGTGGAACCGCCTCCCGGTCTGGCGGTTCTGGTGGTTCTGTGGAACCGCCTCCCGGTCTGGCGTCAGGAAGCAGAACCTCCGGTTATCCGACCCCTCTCTGTGGAACCGCCTCCCGGTCTGGCTTTAGGAAGAAGACACTGGACTAATGTAGATCATGAATTGAACTAAACATTAAATCCTTTCAAGTATTTTAGGTTTTGCTAATGGAAAAATGAACCTGTGTAAGATTTAAACCCAGAGGGAGAAGAAAGCAGATCAAGGATATTGGAAAAGTAACTTCTCCAAAAGCTCAAAGACTTGAGTCCAAGAAAAATACTTGAGGGTGGAGCAAGAAACCTTCAGCCACAAGTTAGTGCAATTCCAGAAGTATCCAGCATAGAGAAAAATACTGATAAAAATAAAGTCATGGTAGTTAGGAAGATCTAATCATGGAAGTCAGCGGAGTTATTATTGGGCTAAAATGCAGAAGGTTCAGGAGTTTTACTCAACAATTTCCCACAGAGTCCATTCTGATTGGTGCAATGTTAGCAAACAAAGTAAAACATGTACCACGACCCCAGCCTTGAGGTCAGGGTCACCTTCACTGTTACACCTGACGTTAAAGCACAGCTGAAAAGGCTTAACACAGAGAGAATTGATCTAAAATTACCTCGGTTTGACAGGTCTCTAATAACATTCACTTTCTCCTGCTCTTCTGCAGCCATGGCGTAAAAGTTCCCGTCCAAAGTCCAACAGGAAGTAACGTCTCAGGACACACCTGAAAAACCGGCCTCGCTCTAAGAAAGGAAGAAGAAGAAAACACCTCACCCTGGAGGTCCACTGCTCATCCTGGAGCACGTTATTCTAGTGTTTAAATCATATTAAGAAATAAAAATATAATGCAAATGTTAGTAAAAGCAAAGTTAATTATACACATGAAGTTGTTTTTTATTTGTTCAGCAACGTTTCTCCATCTTCTATTGTCCAGAGTTTCCTGTTCTTAGCTGACAGGAGGCACCAGGTCTGGTCTTCTGCTGCATCCTGGTCCAGACAACTGCTGCTCACTGGATAATTTCTCTTCTTCATGCCATCTCTGGAAACCCTAGAGATGGTTGTAGGTGAAAATCCCAGTAGATCAGCAGTTCCTTTGAACTTCAGAAAGTCATCTTGACCATTAAAACCTGGATTCTTCTTTCATGAGTCCGTGTCCACACAGAGACCAGCTGAGGTGGATCTGCTTTAGTTTTTTATCATCTGGACGTTTTGTCCACATGGAGCCGACATGTAGGTCCTAACCAAGTCCCGAAGTGGATAAAAATCTGGTAATATCTTGGTCATTGGTCAAGAAAAAAAAAAAGCTCCTTATTAGGCCCAGATGGTCGAGCCCATCAGTTCTGGTCCGTGTACCGTGGTTTAGTGAGGTCGGTTCTAGTCCATGTACCGTGGTTTAGTGAGGTAAGTTCTTGTCCCTGTACCATTGTTTAGGAGGTCAGTTCCGTTCTGTGTACCGTGGTTTAGTGAGGTCGGTTCTGGTCCGTGTATCGTGGTTTAGTGAGGTCAGTTCTGGTCCTTGTACCATTGTTTAGGAGGTCAGTTCTGGTCCGTGTACCGTGGTTTAGTGAGGTCGGTTCTGGTCCGTGTATCGTGGTTTAGGAGGTCAGTTCTGGTCCTTGTACCATTGTTTAGAAGGTCAGATCCGTTCTGTGTACCGTAGTTTAGTGAGGTCGGTTCTGGTCCGTGTATCGTGGTTTAGTGAGGTCGGTTCTGGTCCTTGTACCATTGTTTAGGAGGTCAGTTCTGGTCCGTGTACCGTGGTTTAGTGAGGTCGGTTCTGGTCCGTGTATCGTGGGTTAGTGAGGTCAGTAGTGGTCCGTGTGCCGTGGTTTAGTGAGGTAAGTTCTTGTCCCTGTACCATTGTTTATAAGGTCAGTTCCGTTCTGTGTACCGTGGTTTAGTGAGGTCAGTTCTTGTCCGTGTACCGTGATTTAGGAGGTCAGTTCTGGTCCGTGTATCGTGGGTTAGTGAGGTAAGTTCTTGTCACTGTACCATTGTTTAGAAGGTCAGTTCCATTCTGTGTACCGTGGTTTAGTGAGGTCAGGTCTGGTCCTTGTAAGATTGTTTAGGAGGTCGGTTCTAGTCCATGTACCGTGGTTTAGTGAGGTAAGTTCTTGTCTGACTGACCTTATAAACAATTACCATTGTTTATAAGGTCAGTTCCGTTCTGTGTACCGTGGTTTAGAGAGGTCAGTTATTGTCCGTGTACCGTGATTTAGGAGGTCAGTTCTGGTCCGTGTACCGTGGTTTAGTGAGGTCAGTTCTGGTCCGTGTATCGTGGGTTAGGGAGGTCAGTAGTGGTCCGTGTACTGTGGTTTAGTGAGGTCAGTTATTGTCCGTGTACCGTGATTTAGGAGGTCAGTTCTGGTCCGTGTACCGTGGTTTACTGAGGTCAGTTCTTGTCCCTGTACCGTTGTTTAGAAGGTCAGTTCCGTTCTGTGTACCGTGGTTTAGGAGGTCAGTTCTGGTTCATGTACCGTGGTTTAGTGAGGTCAGTTCTGGTCCCTGTACCGTGGTTTAGTGAGGTCAGTTCTGGTCCTTGTACCGTGGTTAAGGAGGTCAGTTCTGGTTCATGTACCGTGGTTTAGTGAGGTCAGTTCTGGTCCCTGTACCGTGGTTTAGTGAGGTCAGTTCTGGGCCGTGTACCGTGGGTTAGTGAGGTCAGTTCTGGTCCGTGTACCGTGGTTTAGTGAGGTCAGTAGTGGTCCATGTTTCGTGGGTTAGTGAGGTCAGTGGTGGTCCGTGTTCCATGATTTAAGAGGTCGGTTCTGGGCCGTGTACCGTGGTTTAGTGAGGTCAGTTCTTGTCCCTATACCATTTTAATAATGAAACATGTCAAAGAAAAACACCACAGTGCCGATGACTCGTTACTGTTAAAATAAAATTAAGTCTATGATGAGAGTTACCTTAACTGTGGATTAGAACAGCTGACGAAAGCATGAAGCCGAGCATGGATTCAGCGCGGGGCGGGTAGAGGTAGGTAGGGGTCCACTGCTTTTTGGTAATTGCATGAAGGGGTCCTCAAGGAAAACAGGCTAGGAGCCACTGGTCTACATGAACACCTCTTCCAGCTCTCTGTACATGTTGGATCCTGTTTTCATTGAACACTAAAGGGCCATTTATGCTGGACGCAGACAGACGGACGGACAGTTACGTCCTTCTTCTGACTCGGTTACGCACGTAATTTGGTCTGTTTCAAGGAGCTTTGCTATCCGTCGCTCACGGGAATGAACTCTAAAATTAACGCTGCCCACTAGTGGAGGGATGCCATTGTAACAAAAAACGTATGAAAGTATACGGACGGCGACGTTTGAAATGGATGTTTCTATTTTCGTACGTAAGAGAGCATAAATGGGCCTCAAGAGTCAAAATGGACTTTAAACTCCTACGGCACCGTCTGGTTGCCCCATCCATCTGCAGACTTTATGCTGGTATAAATTCATTTATCCATCCTGCTACTTACAACACGGGAATTGAGTGCTTCTAACCTCCCTCCCATCTGGAGAAGGTAAAGTTATTCTGAGAGCTGGAGAAAGCCCCTTTAATCGTTCTAAATGTTGGGTTTTTGTATCTGGCCTGCTTTAACCTTTCTAACTGCAGCTCGAGCTGGATGTTTTTTTCTCTTATCTGTCTAGAACAGGTTTCTATTGTAAACTAGACTGTTTGTCCCAGTAGGCCTATAAAGTAGAAAATAAAGGTTAAATAAAGTGAAAACATCTGCATGACTAAATGAGTTTGTGCCATGTGGCTGGTTAGATATTTGTGTAAACAATAAGTTGAACAGGTGGAGTTGACGAAGGGGTTGGTGAGTGTCTACCAGTGAGACAATTAATTAGTCATGAAAAACAGAAGAAAACGAGTCTCTTATAATTTAATTTATTCATGGACACAAACACTCACAACACCATGATGGTTGCACAACAAAGAAACCGTCTGCAGACAGCTGGGAATGTTTCATATATTCAGATATATATAGTTATATTTTTGTCCTCTTCATCAGAAAAACACGTAAACTTCCACGATGTTCTGGGCAGAAACAAGGAGGTCCAAGTTAAACATAAAAAAGAAAAGTACAGTAAACATCTGATCTCTGCTTCTAGAGTTTGTTTCCACCTTTTCATGTTGACGCGAGAAAACAAGAAGCTACTGAGAAACTAAAGACTAAACTGCAGAGGAAAAGTACGGTCATGACGATAAAATACCTTTCAGCTGGTACCATTGATGAAACTGGTTTTACTGGGGATGATGGATTTCATTTAATAAAAGAAAAAAGATGGAGCTGAAGCAGTAACACACCTCAATAAATATACTCATCTAAAATTATTACGATATGTCCACTTTGTTGCAATCAGGACTACAGATGTTTTCCAAAGATGACACAGATACACAACGGTACATACACCTACTGGGACACACGTCTGCTCTCATTTAAGGGGGGCTATGAACATAAAAGGAGGGAAGATGGTGATTCCTGCAGGGGAAGAACTGCAGGCTGTAAAGACAGAATGAGGGGAAACATGGGTGTGGGCTAGAACCAGAGCATCTCTGAGTGGGTTTAGTGGCGGGCAGCAGACTCCCTGGGATAAAACTCTGCCAGAGTGCTCTGAGGAATCCTCTTCAGCATCTCCTTGGGGAAGATTCGCAGCAGCTGCCAGCCGATGTCCAGGGTTTCATACACCGTCCTGTTATCGTACGGACCTAAAGGATGCAGAAGGCCACATTAACAGGCTGGTTTAACCTTTTCTTGATTAGACGCCCCTGTAAAAGAGGCGGCATGAGATCCTACAGTCCAGAGGATGTTTGCAGACACTAGGAAGCAGCAATGCTAACATGTAGCATAGCAACACGACAGAGAAGCTCCGCTCAAAGACTAAGCAAGCAGTTTCCATGGAGATGAAGGATGTTTTATAGTGAAGGACCAGCTCTCCCTATTGGACTATCTGGAACTTCACTTCTTTCAGGATCCTGATGGTGTTTCTAAAGTGAATGTGGGTGCTATCCCTTTATGGACTCTGACCATTGATAGAGACATCCATCATCATGGCTTCTTCAAATATTTACCAGCATAAGACCTCTATTAAACCCCTAGAAACCTGCTAAGGTTCACTTTGACCTTCCACATACACATACATACACACATACACATACATACATATATATATATACATACATATATGTGTAT
>JBAMHW010000018.1:1547877-1566310 GCA_037177495.1 Rhadinocentrus ornatus
ATCGTTGTTCTTGATGAGGCCAATCACTGTGGTGTCATCTGCAAACTTGACAATGATGTTGGAATTATGTCCAGGTCCAGGATGGGTGGTGGATGGATGGATGGATGGATGATGGATGAACGGATGATGGATGGATAGATGATGATGGATGGATGATGGATGGAAGGAAGGATGGATGAAGTAGAGAATCTGTAATGGCTACACAAATTAAAGCGACTGAAAGTAATTTATTTCTTTATTTGGACGGATGACAGAATTATTCAGAGTTGCATATTTGGGATCACATTCAATAATTCTAATCATTTTTGTACTTTCTAAGACTTTTTCCCCGTTTCCCTGTTTATTTTAGAGATATAGACCACATCACATCACAAATGAATTACATAGTCAATAGATGACACATCACAGTGACTCAGTGGTTCTTCCTGAAACTGCCTCGTGCTCGCTCACCCTCCATGTTCACATGCATCACTATTGAGTAACACACCTGTAGAATAACAAAATCTTTGTTAGAAAATTGAATAAATGTCAAAGCCCTTTGAGAGGTGAATTAATGTGACAAATCAGATGGCAGAAAAGGTGCTTTTACCCTCTCTTATCCTAACAGTGAGGCAGTTTTCCTACCTTGTACAGATACAGCAAAGGTAAGACAAAGCTGCTGGGCAGACTAAAACACACTACAGACTTACGCACTATGCAGCCAACGTTGTCACTTAAAAGTTTGAACTCACTTAGAATATTTCCAAAAATTAACCCCAACATCCAGAAGCAGAGCACCCCAGTTATGGCCATAACAGTAAAGAATGCCCTTTGTTTTGTGTGATCAATATGCCTCTTGTCCCCACTTTTTGTGCCTGGCCTTGGGCGAAAGAGCACACAGAGAACAGAGATGCTGCAGAAGGACACAACAACCAAGGAGGACAACATGAGGAAGAAGAAAGGGACAACTGGTAGAGTTTGACTGTATACTTTGGCAAAATAGCTCCAGAGAAAAGACACCAGCCAAACACAAAATATGCTGACATTCCTGATGATCCCTCCACGGGGACCTCGTAGCTGTCTATAGGTGACCGGGTGCACGACGGCTAAGTAACGATCCACACAGGTTAGAACATGAAACAAGGTCTCTCCAAAAAAAACTGGGTACATGAGAAGATATCCCACTATCTGTGACCCTAGGAAATCAAGGCAGATGCTCCCATAGAATACTCCTGCCCCCACAATCCAGAGCAGCTCCAGAAGGACCACGTGGTAGGTCAAGATGTCAAAGTGGCTCGCCGCTCTAAAGGAGCACTGCTGCCGCCACTGTTTGTAGCCCAGGTAGAGGATGAGGATGGAGCTAGGGAAGAGGAGGGACAATCTAGTGGCGTTGATGAAATGGTTGATTGCATTACAGCCTGTGATGTTGCCACAGCAGGACTGGGCTGGGTCAAACAAGTAGGAGATGGAGGAGTTGGCTGACATTCTGCAAGGTGGATGTGGTGGTAAACACCTGAAAAAGAAGGAAGGATGAGGAAATGAGATGTTTCCGCGAACACATTACACCAGCTTTAAAATCGCTGCATTGGCTCCCCGTGAGTTTCAGGATTGATTTTAAGATGCTATTAGTATTTAATAAATGTCTCAATGGTCTTGGGCCCTCTTATTTATCTGACCTTCTTTTAAATGAGGAAACCTCACGGACCCTGAAGTCCTCTGGTACCGGCCTTTTAGTTCCAAGAGCGAGGACCAAGACATACGGTGAGGCCTCTTTCAGTTGTTACGGCCCTGGACCGTGGAACAGTCCGCCAGAGGGCCTCAGGGCTGCAGAGACCGCTGATGTTATTAAAAAGAGGCTTATTCATCCTTAGCTGTTCTTATTGTCTCTTAAGCTTTTTAATTTTCATTTTAACTCCAATTTTTTTTTCTCGAGGGATCCTCCACGCCGGGGGTTTTGCGTGCTTGGTCTGGGGGTTGTTGCCGTGGTGATCACCCTTGTCTGGGTGATTGGGACCCTGCACTGCAGCCTTATGGCTGTGGTGTGGGCCCCTGTCTGTCCTGATCAGGGTGGCGGCCACTGTAGGACATGGGTGGACTGGCTCCTGGTGTGGATGGATCCCCATATTGTTTCCTCACAGCAGCATCAAACCAGATGTTTATTACTTTTAATATTTTATATCATATTCAGTTTAGAGACAGAAATCAGAGAGTCATGTTTGTATAGAATGGGGGGGGGGCTGCGTTGTGTGTGTGCATTCATGTGTTTGCGTGTTTTTTATTATGTAATTCTGTTTTGATGTGTAAAGGCTTGTTTTGTTTTTAACATGCATGAACCGAAATATTTACTGAATATTAAATGTATTAATCGCGTAAAGCCCTTTGTGTTGCCTTTGCCACAAAAAGCGCTTTTTAAATAAAGTTTGATTTGATTTATCCGAAATGTTGGTTTTACAAAGACATCTATAAACATCTACAAACTGTATCACAAGAGAAACATTTTCACTCGGATGTTTCTGAGTGACACTTTGAATTCCACTTCCTTTGTCAAAAAATGACACTAAATTTTCCCCAGTTTCATTTTTGGGTCATATCTAACACAGCAAACAGATTTGGGCCGAATCTGGGCCACTTTTGGCACTTATGGCCGACAGTCAGGTTTCAAATCAAAAGTTTTGCTCTTTTTTATTTAAGCTCATTTAAAATGGACTTGTCTTAATACAGCATCAAGCATAAAATGTGTGTAGTCGCTCGACCAATGGCAGCCATTCATTCAGACTCTGGTCATGTTGTCCTTGGGTCTCACACCTCACCCAGATGTTCCTGTAAAGGTGCGTGAGATTTAACATGAGTGTGAGTGAGGTTCCAAAACAGCTGGAAAACTGAGTAAAATGTGAAGAAAGGTAAAATGTGATGAAGGGAACTAATTTTAAATTAAAATTAAAGATAAAAAACACATCAAATGTTTAAAGTGAGACATTTTACTGTTGCGTAATAAATATTAGCTCATGTCAGAAAGGTAAAACAAAAGGTTTTAAGTGGACTGTTATAAAAAGGAAACGGATGGATGATGATGTAACTAATTATGTTAGTTGGCAACATCTGTGGGGGACGAGGACGCTTTAACCCCCACACTTTACCCGGTGAGAGGTCTCACACCTGCGTCCCCCCCCAACTTTTCCCATAGTTTTGCATGAATGTCGCTGCTCTCGTCGCTCTCTGGTTGCCGCCTCCTCTTCCTCCTCCTTCCTCTCCTGTTCTGTGAATCATGCCAGCGGCTGTTTGGGATCAGCTTTTCCGCCTCTTTTGTTACGCTTGTTTGTAGTTCAGCTGAGGAGGAAGCCAGCAGTTCATGGTCCACACCTGAACATATTTACCTAAAAGCACTGCTGTAGGACGCGCTAGCGAAAGTAGGCTCACATCCCTTAGATCCACGTCACTGTGACGTGAAGCTGGACAAAGACGCATCTTGATTGTAGAACAAACAATAATAATCAGAGTTTTATTATCAGCAGTTGTTTACTTTGGGTGACGCTGCGTTGTTGGAATTTTAGAAACTGCTGAACATTTAAATGATAAAAAGAAAAGTTTATCCAGATCATCATCATCATCAGTTTTATCAGTGTTTTTAGACCGTTTGACTTCAGGTGGTTTTATGATAGATATTATCACCATGGAAACGGTTGCTGGATGAATTCTGCATTATGCTTAAAACTGTGTTCCTGAATCCAGGTCTTCAGGACCCACTTCCCTGCATGTGTTCGTACACCTGATTCAGAATAATTAACTTCTTCATCACGTTCTTTGAGCCAATAAACGAGCCATTCATTTCATTCGGTGCGTTAACCCTTAAACATGCAGCACTGAGAAACACTAATCTAGAACATGGTAAAGATGCAGGTACATTACATGCTGCATTCACTGACCCTTGGACATCAGCTGGTCTCCGGGGGTCCAGATGTTTACAGATTATTGTTAAAGGTAGAGAACAACATGGACCTCTTACAACTGCTTTCACACGGTAAAGCCATCAAAATGTCTCACTTTCCACATTTGATGTGATGTTCAAACAGAAATAAAATTATGTGACATTTGCAGATTATTCTGTGTATTTATATTTTACAGCATCTCAACTTTTTGGGAACTTTGTTTTCTATAAGTTTTCACATTTCTCACATGTTGCGTTAAATGTGTGGAAACAGCGGAAAGAAGCACTTCAGGCTTAAAGGTCTGTTTGGGTTTTATTGAACTGCTCTAACGATGCTGCTATAGCCTAAGAAAAGGGTGAGGACACGACCCCGTAAGTCCTCAAAGACTCACATCTTTCTCTTGTTTTGTGAAGCAACAGTCTGCGTTTTATTAACGCGGTGGTGGACTGGTGAGGTTTACCCTGCATGATGAAGCTGCTGGGAAGGCGTAGTACAGGCTTCTTCTGCTGGGTGGTGGAACAACATAATTAACATGTGTAACATGTAACAACACCTGAGTTTTTAATCTGGTTTAAAGCAGCTAGTTAGTGATCAAACCAGCTAAAGAAAAATCTTCTTCCTGTTAGTCAAATACCATCTTATACCCATTTTACACGCTAAAATCATCATTTTAAGTCATTTTCTCAGATTGTCTTGGACTGGATTTTCCTTTTTTATTTAGTTGTTTTCTTTGGGATTTAGTGTGTGTAGATTTTAACAAAGTCCTCGTCTCTGTTTTATCACCATATTGTTCGATTAATGGATTATTGTCTTTTCTTTATCTTTTCCTTAATCCAGGGAGGTTTTCTAAGATCTGACCAGGGACAACAGATGAAAAGTGACTCCTTGGCTACATCTGCCATATTAAGAAGCGTTCCTTTTATATATATTTTATATATATGCTCTGTACCTGTTCGATAAACCAGTAAACTTATCAAATATTAAAATAACCCACTTATACGTCGTCTGCCTCTCAGTTCGTATGAGTTCAGTAAATAATTCTTTCCAGCCAATAACTGTACAGATATTTGATTCAAAGCAAAAAATAACCAGAATTTAGTTGGATTCATAATAACCTGAAATAATTAGCAGCTAGCACCCACCTTGACGGCCGTGATGGTTTCGGATGGTTCCTCTCCTGCGTCTGACAGACCGGTGCTCGCTGTTGGCTTGTTCTCATACCCTGCAGGCTGATTGATGATGCTCATTAATCAGACAGACAGACAATAAAGTTTTTTTGCATGATAATTTATTGATGCCAGACATCAGAAACACAGCAGGCAAATTCCAGGGTGAGAGAGCATTAACCCTGGAACACCACCAGCAAGATAAACGCTGGGCAGACGTGATCTTTTTATGCTTTATTTCATTTTCTGTGACAAAGAGAAGAAGAATATTAAACAAGTGGTTGAGATGAGAGTTAGTAAGGAAGTAACATGATGGCTCAGGCAGGTTTACTTACACAGATTCTTTATATTTGCTGTTAAATTCAAGTTTTATGTGATTGCATGAACATAAAAATATGGAAATACTTTGATCTGATGGAAAAGTTTTATTTTAACACATAATTCTGCTGATCCAACTTAATCCAAATGCATCACACTAATAATTAATGATGATTCTTCTTTAATTTAATTAGTTTTAGGTCCAATTTGAAATGTTTTGTCCTGGTGCAACTCAACTTATCTAATATGTTTGGTCACAAGAGTTTATCCAACAAATTTTTAGATTAAAACAATTAGTTAATCCAACTCATGTAAATTCAGTTAGTCCAGCAAACCTGCTTGACTGTAAAAGAAAGTCATTTAATCTGACTCATGCTAGCATGCTAAAATAGCATAAACCACCTGTTTAAAACAAATAAATGTTGCTGAACGTAAGAGACAAACTGACACAAGACACATATAGGATGGAACTGTTACTTAATTCAAAAGACTAAATCAAGAAGAAGAAACACTGCAACAGCAAAAAGAGGTGTTACATGACTGTCTTTCAGCTGTCGGACAGACATGGCAGCAGCTACGAGAGAAGAAGACCAAGCACATATGAGCCACCTCTCATTTATTTATTTAATTACCAGCATGAAAGAAAGTATGTGCAGGAATTTACTGCAACATGCAAACATAAATACGGCAGATGGTTCCAACTAACCTGAAGATGAACATTTTAACCCTCTTAGATGCTTTCTGTTACTTCTTGTAGGCGTCTTTAGGAACAGTTCTCCAGACTTGAGGGACTTTCCAAAACCCGTCTTTGTTCCCTTTGTGAGGTCCAGGTCTCTGAGGAGAGTCCGTCCCGCTATCGGACCAGTTGAGGTCCAGGTCTCTGAGGATAGGTCCGTCCCGCTATCGGACCTGTTGAGGTCCAGGTCTCTGAGGAGAGTCCGTCCCGCTATCGGACCTGTTAAGGTCCAGGTCTCTGAGGATAGGTCCGTTCCGCTATCGGACCTGTTAAGGTCCAGGTCTCTGAGGAGAGTCCGTCCCGCTATCGGACCTGTTGAGGTCAAGGTGTCTGAGGAGAGTCCGTCCCTCTATCGGACCTGTTGAGGTCCAGGACTTTGAGGAGAGCCCGTCCCGCTATCGGACCTGTTGAGGTCCAGGTCTCTGAGGAGAGCCCGTCCCGCTATCGGACCTGTTGAGGTCCAGGTCTCTGAGGAGAGTCCGTCCCTCTATCGGAACCGTTAAGGTCCAGGTCTCTGAGGAGAGTCCGTCCCCCTATCGGACCCGTTAAGGCCCAGGTCTCTGAGTAGAGTCCGTCCCTCTATCAGACCCGTTAAGGCCCAGGTCTCTGAGGAGAGTCCGTCCCTCTATCAGACCTGTAGCCACTGATCTTAAGTCCAGTTCTTGTGTCATGTGACATACTTCAGTTTTCAGGCTTCTTGACAGCCATGTTTCTGGGGAGACAATTTCTCTTTAGCCAACAGTAGATGGATCAGCTGACGGTCCAGATGCATCTCTCAGGTCTTCGCTGGATCTGATTCTATTTCTTCACATCATTGTTCATCTGCAGTAGAAAGTTTCCATTTTATCCTCCACTCATCCAGTTTCCTCGTATGATTTACGGACACACTGTATAAATATCCAGCGGGCAGCAGATGTCTGGACCAGAATGTCTGGTTGATGTTGAGGTCAGAGGAGACTGGGCAGACTGGGTGGAGATGATGGAAATCAGCACTGGTTCCAACCAAGGTCTGCAGAACAGCATCTCTGAACAGCAGATGGGCTCCAGCAGCAGAAGACCAGACCGGGTCCTCCTGGCAGCTAAGAACAGGAAACACTGGACAATAGAAGATGGAGAAACGTTGCTGGTCTGATGAGTCTCCATTTCAGCTCCACATCCAGATGCTGGACTCAGAATCTGCTGGAGACGTCATGGAAACATGGATCCATCCTGCCGTGGATCAACGCTTCAGGCTGCTGCTGGTGTGATGGTGGGGGAGGACTTTTTGGATGGATCCAGATCTGACATTCTTTTATGAAATCTTGGATGTTGATTTTATACAACCTGCAGCAACTGTGTGATGCCGTCATGTCAATATAAAGCAAGACCTCTGAGGAATGTTTCCAGCATCTTGTTTAATCTGACACACCATGAATCAAGGCAGTTCTGGAGGAAGAAGGGGGTCCAGCCCAGTACTAGAAGGTGGACCTGATGAAGTGGACAATGCTTGTATGTTAAAGAAGACGGCGCCATTTTGTTTTATCAAGGACAACAGTGTCCAACCTTCAAGATTTGTGTCTTTTACAGAATTTGGCTGTGACAAGTTGCTTCTGTGTCTCCTTTCTGATCTGATAACCTTTCAAAATAACTTTATTAAATCTTAAATAAAGACCAGGAGGACATGACACATTCACTTCCTCTTCCCAAGGCCATGTACAGTTTCTCATCTTTACCCAGCTGCCACTGACCAGCCTTGTTTAAGTTGTTTACGGATGTTGTATGGTTCTGTCTTCACTTTTATCCAAAAATCTATTAAATATTTATTTGCACTAGGGTGAAGTAGGATTTGACATGTTGCAGTAACTATGTGTTTGGACTAGAAAAAGCCTGAACGGGGTGAGGTTTGGGACTTTTGTTTTAATCCTTGTGCTACATTTTTCTTTTATTACTTGGTGATCATTTTGTTTGTGTATGTGTGAAATAATTTCTTATTAAACATCTAATCAACACTTTAATATCAAAGTATTTCACACATACAAACACACAAAGTAATCCTTCTTGGTGCCCCGCTGGTGGTCCCATGACGCAATAAAATAAGTGGAGAAATTACGAGTATTTCCTGCAATGTGAAACCAGTTGAATCCGATGGAATCCAGTAAAAATATCAAATATCACAACTTTTCTTCAAAATAAATGCTGATATTAAAGAATGGATGGTTCTAAACTAGAATGACTGTCACATTAAAATCTGCTGTTTTAATAGAAGTAATTGGGACATTTTTGGACATGAAGGTCCCCAGAGGGAAAATCTAAAAATAAATCTACACTTGAGAAAATAATTCTTGTTGTGTCATTTAAAAGGGTTAAAAGTCTTAAAATGATTACATGTTTAGTAGTCTTGAGCAGAGCAGATTTATGGAAAAAAAAGCAGAATATTGATGAAGATTTTAGAACAGCTTTAGTGCATGGACATTTTTGGCCACGAAGGTCACCACACGGGGGGAAATTTGAGAAGCACACAAGGAGTAAACCTGTAACTAGTTGGTAAAATGTTCACGTTAATTAATTCAACACAAACAGCAGGTTGCTGATAAACATGAAACAGACCGACATTAAAACAGCCCCAGGTCTTTTTCTTTTCCCACCATTAAAGCAGGAGCATGGCCGTTAGTGGATGTGGCGTCTATGTTTTAAAATGCATATCCCTGTTCTGACTGGTATAAATCCCTATTTACATGCATTTTCAATTTCCTGGCAGAGTAACCTGAATAGGACGTGGAAGAGGAATGGATTAGCATTTAGCAATAGTGTTTAGTGTGTGTGTAGGTCAAGCATTCACAATCGAGGCACTACAGCGGCCAGGAGCTGAGAAGCAGAGAACTTGATACTGCCTGGCTGTCACTGTTAAAAGGGCTGCTGAATTAGCAACCTGTCTGCATGGCTGGAGGGATTTGTTCACAAGTGCAGAAGTAACAAGAGGGACTTAAAGGTTAAATCACCTGTTGAATATAAGAAAGCCGGGAAGCAGAGAGTCACGTCAGGGTTAAGAGGGGGATTAGTGCCTCAAATTGGGTGGGGGGGTGGAGAACTTCATGCTGCAGGATGATGCAGTGTGTCTGCTTACCCCCATGGCTGCAAACACAATGGCAAAGTTCTCTGCACTGTAGTCCATCACGTCCTTGGACTTCTGCACGAGGCCAGCCTGGCGACAGATCTGGGCAGCAATCTGGAAGCAGGAAGGACACACATTAGACTTTCAACAAGTCTCAGAGCTAAAAACACCATCCGGACCAGAGCTTCCTTTTCCTACAACGTTTCTGTTGAAAGTCACAATTGATGCTTAATATTTAGTAGTTTAAGCTGGTGGAGATCAATCTGTTGACTAAACCGACTAACAACAAGAATAGAGAGGAATATATACGTTTCACAAGAAGAAAGAAAAATATTTACAAATATACAACATATTTTGTAGTATAATGTAGTAGTATGCAGGCCTGCACAGATGAGAACAATAATTCTGTGAGGGTTTGACACAATGAGTCGTATCCAGTCGCCGAAGAATCGGCGGTCGTGCAGATTGAACGAGACCACTGGAAGGATGCAATCTAAACACAACTGCATCTGGTCAATTCAACCGAGAACCAAGGGTGCACATGCTAATGTTCACTACTTTCTATGTGTCCAGCGTTTTCTATGTGGATGCTAACCCACATAAAAAATAAATAAATAAATAAGAAGAGAAAGAGAGAGAAATGTTGGCGGAGTTAATAAATCTTTAAATTTGATTTATTTATTTATTTTATTTTTTGTGAAGCAACGTTTCTTGATGTTTTAAGAACATATAATTGAGGCCATTAAAACATCTTCCAAAACATAGAAAGCAACACAGAGCTGTTACTTTAAAAAATGATTTTCCATTATTCAGTGGGAGCAGCATTAAATTTAGTCCCTGATCACCGACAGAGACTGAAGAGAAGAATACAGGGTCAACAGATTCTACTTTCTAAATCCACTGAAGAGCATCATGAAGCGCCGGCGGCTTGCCACTCAACAACATTCAATTGTCCTGGACAACTTCGGCTGACTGGATCGATCAATATGATTTCATAGAATATAATAGAAGGTTTCTAGAAACATTATTTATTTCTTTTTTTCTGCCTTTTCCTGGGGTGATTTCCAAAGCTGTCCTACTTAAATCTGTGCGGTGGTAAAAAGAAAATCTATGGAGCTGGAAATAACTTTTTCATTTCCATGCAGCTTCAGGACAGTTGGGTTTTTTTACAGAAAAAAAAAACAAAAAGAAGCTGGGAATGGAAGAGGACTTTAGTAAATGATCTAGGAAAACCGTAAGTTAGGTCACAGTTAAAGTCCCAGAAACACCCCCGCAGTTATTTAGTACCAGTGGGCTTCCATCGATGTTTGACTGAAGCCAAAAAGCTTGTAGTCAAATCATGATTTTCAGGAATGTTGCAACAAAATTGAATGTGTAGGAATTGGGACTGAAATGAAGCTGCCTGTTCTAATGTGACATGGAAAAGAACAACCTGACTCATCTGTGTTTAATTTTTCCACAGAAAAGCTAAACTTTTAGATTTTTCTGCTGCAGGAAGATTAAGCTTTTGTCAGTGAAACTGTTTCATGACTGGATCATGAAGATCCAGCCTCAGCCTCAGAAAAAGGATCTGGATTCTGAAGCCTGTTCTTGCATTAACATCAACTCCAAAGTGACCTGATCACAGCTCCTGTAGTCAGGTGGTTGCCATGCAGATAAGTGTGCTGCGGAGGTCTGACACCAAGTTTCTAACTCCATATTTTCAGTTTCGTAAACTACAAACCCAACCGGTGCTGCATTAAACGACATCAAAACAGCTGCAAGTTCAGAATGAATATATCCTAGCAATGAGTAAAATAGTCCCATGGATGAGGAAAGTAACCATAGGAATAGGTAAAAGAATCATAGGAATAAGTAAAAGAATCATAGGAATAAGTAAAAGAATCATAGGAATAAGTAAAAGAATCATAGGAATAGGTAAAAGAATCATAGGAATAAGTAAAAGAATCATAGGAGTAAGTAAAAGAATCATAGGAGTAAGTAAAAGAATCATAGGAATGAGTGGAGAAGTCCTAGGAATGAGTAAAGTAATCTTGTGAATGAGTAAAGTAATCCTAGGAACGAGTAGAGTAATCCTAGGAATGAGTAGAGTAATCCTAGGAATGAGCAAAGTAATCCTAGGAATGAGTAGAGTGATCCTAGGAATGAGTAGAGTAGTCCTATGAATGAGTAAAGTAATCCTTGGAATGAGTAAAAGAATCATAGGAATAAGTGAAGTAATCCTAGGAATGAGTAAAGTAATCCTATGAATGAGTGAATGAGTATAGTAATCCTAGGAAAGTGTAGAGTAGTCCTAGGAATGAGTATAGTAATCCTAGGAATGAGTATAGTAATCCTAGGAATGAGCAGAGTAGTCCTAGGAATGAGTATAGTAATCCTAGGAATGAGTAGAGTAGTCCTAGGAACGAGTGAAGTAATCCTAGGAATGAGTAGAGTGATCCTAGCAATGAGGAGAGTAATCCTTGGAATGAGTAAAAGAATCATAGGAATAAGTGAATAAATCCTAGGAATGAGTAAAGTAATCCTAGGAAAGAGAAAAGTAATCCTAGGAATAAGTGAATGAGTATAGTAATCCTAGGAATGAGTAGAGTAGTCCGAGGAATGACTAAAGTAATCCTAGGAATGAGTAGAGTAGTCCTAGGAATGAGTATAGTCGTCCTTGGAATGAGTATAGTCGTCCTTGGAATGAGTAAAAGAATCATAGGAATAAGTGAAGTAATCCTGGGAATGAGCAGAGTAATCCTAGGAATGAGTTGAGTAGTCCTAGGAGTGGGTAAAGTAATCCTAGGATTGAGTAGAGTAGTCCTAGACATGAGTGAAGTAATCCTAGGAATTAGTAAAGTAATCCTAGCAATGAGTAAAGTAATCCTAGAAATGAGTGAAGTAATCCAAGGAATGAGTACAGTTATCCTAAGAATGAGTAGAGTAGTCCTAGGAGTGAGTAAAAGAATCCTAGGAATTAGTAGAGTAGTCCTAGGAATGAGTAAAGTTATCCTAAAGAATGAATAGAGTAGTCCTATGAATGAGTAAAGTAGTCCTATGGGTGAGTATAGTAATCCTAGGAATGAGTTGAGTAGTCCTAGGAATGAACAAAGTAATCCTAGGAATGAGTAGAGTGATCCTAGCAATGAGGAGAGTAATCCTTGGAATGAGTAAAAGAATCATAGGAATAAGTGAAGTAATCCTAGGAATGAGTTAAGTAATCCTATGAACGAGTGAATGAGTATAGTAATCCTAGGAATGAGTAGAGTAGTCCAAGGAATGAGTAAAAGAATCATAGGAATAAGTAAAGTACTCAAAGGAAAGAGTGAAGTACTCCTATGAATTAATAAAGTAGTCCTATGGATGAGTGAAGAAATCCCAGGAATGACTAAAGTAATCCTAGGAATGAGTGGAGTAGTTCTAAGAATGAGTGAAGTAATCTTAGGAATGAGTGAAGTAATCTTAGGAATGAGTGAAGTAATCCCAGGAATGAGTAAAGCAATCCTAGGAATGAGTAGAGTAGTCCTAGGAATAAATTAAGTAATCCTAGGAATGAGTAGAGTAGTCCTAGGAATGAGTATAGTAACCCTAGGAGTGAGTAAATTAATCCTAGCAATGAGTAAAGTAATCCTAGGATTGAGTAGAGTAGTCCTAGACATGAGTGAAGTAATCCAAGGAATGAGTACAGTAGTCCTAGGAGTGAGTAAAAGAATCCTAGGAATTAGTAGAGTAGTCCTAGGAATGAGTAAAGTTATTCTAAAGAATGAATAGAGTAGTCCTATGAATGAGTAAAGTAGTCCTATGGGTGAGTAAAGTAATCCTAGGAATGAGTTGAGTAGTCCTAGAAATGAGTGAAGTAATCCTAGGAATGAGTAAAGTAATCCTAGGAATGAGAAGAGTAGTCCTAGGAGTAAAAGAATCATTGGAATGAGTAGAGTAGTCCTAGGAATGCGTAAAGTTATCCTAAAGAATGAATAGAGTAGTCCTATGAATAAGGATAGTAATCTTACGAATGAGTAAAGTAGTCCTAAGAATGAGTAGTCCTAGGAATGAATAAAGTAATCTTACAAGTAAGTAGAGTAGTCCTAGGAATGAGTAATCTTAGGATTAAGTAGAATAGTTCTAGGAGTGAGTAAAGTAGTCCTAGGAATGAGTTAAGCAGCCCTAGGAATGAGTGAAATAGTCCTAAGAATGACTAAAGTAGTCCTAGGAATAAGTGAAGTAATCCTTGGAATAAGTAAAGTAATCCTTGGAATGAGTAAAGTAATCCTTGGAATGAGTAAAGCAGTCCTAGGAATAGGGCTGCAACGATTAGTCGATGTTGAATATAGACGACAACAAAAACAGTCGACAATTTACCTGTCGACTATTGTCTGTAAAAAAAAAAAACCTACAGAGTGAGACATCGTCTTTTACTCTATCTCTGCAGAGATGCGCATGAGTAAAGAAAGAAAACTACAGTGAGAAATCGTGTTCTTTTTCTATCTCTCAAAAAGGCGGCAGAGGACACAAAAAGTCTGAGATAACTTCACGTTAAATTTACAAAATAATTTAAATACATGTGAGATTTGTAAAGCGGACTTTGTGTACCACGGAAGTACGTCCGCAATGCTCGAACATTTAAAGAGGAGGCACGTCGGACTTACATAACCTCGCGCAATATTTCAAAGCTGGAAGTGAAATTAGAGCCATTTAAAAATTATGAGATACATAATCCGATTGGTCGACTAGTCGTTTTAATAGTCGGTGACTAATCGACTATCAGAATAGTCATTAGTTGCAGCCCTACCTAGGAATAAGTAAAGTCGTCCTAGGAATGAGTAAAGTAATCCTAGGAACAAGTAAAGTAGTCCTAGGAATGACATTTTATAAATTTAATTTACATACATGACTATGAATGTTAATTATAACCATGCCATACCACCACCAAAAGAGTTTTTACAAAATAGAAGAACTTAAGAAATAGAAATAAATACTTTCTCTCTTTTTTTTAACTGGTGACCCACTGAATTTCCCATGGCTAACTCAAATCGCCACCTGTGGGTCCCGGGGACTAACTACATTAAAAACCTACAAACATCACTGCCTCACACATAAAGCTTTCCATGACCAGGCTCCATTGCATATCAAAGACCTCATAGCTCCACATATTCCCAACAGAGCACTTCGCTCTCAGACTGCAGGTTTACTTGTTCCCAGAGTCTGGAAGAGTCCAATGGGAGGCAGAGCCTTTCCACTGTCACTCAGCTCAGGATGGTGGACTGAATTAAAGTCACTATTCATTGCAATCTGCTGGTTTTCTTAACTTGGCTCTTATTAGTTATGAATTGGCTTGTATAAACACTGATTGTCTGAATTGGCTCAAATTCATTGTATGTTAAGTGCCCTGAGATGACATCGCTTTAGGATTTGGTTTAATGGAAAAGATGTGTTTGTGAGATGTTGCATTCGTGACCAGAGACAGACTAAAACCCTGAGACCAGAAGGAAGTGGTGGGACAGCCTCACCTCGTTGTGGGGTAAACCAGCAGCAGAGAAAATGGGAATCTTCTGTCCTCTGGCAATGCTGTTCATGCCATCAATGGCCGAGATGCCAGTCTGGATCATCTCCTCGGGGTAAATACGGCACTGAGGATTAATAGGCTGACCTGGAAGGAACAAGATGACACTTTAGCTTACTTCGAAATGATGGTAAACAACAAACTGTTCCTGGTATAGCTTAGTTACCGTTAGTTACCACTATGTGCTGCATCACTGCACAGCTCTACTTTCTTCATCAGTGAATACAAGCAGTCAGATAATTATATTATAATTATTTCAGAAATCAATATGAATGTCCTGATATTGAAAAACATCATAAACATGTAAACAATTGTTATTTTCTACTTCATCATCTAACTTTATTGTTTTATTGCCAGAAAATCAAGTAACATCATTAGTGGACTGTAACGTTCTGTTATAAGAAATGGTTAAGCAGGCCTCTAGCGGTGAGAGTTCTTGCAGTAAAGCAATGTGGTTTGTCCCATCAGTCTTTCCATAGTCAGTTCAGACAGAATATGGAAGTTAAGATGCTTTTCGTGTTCTCCTTTTTGGCCAGAAAACATTTCCCTGTAAGTATTCTAGTCAATTTTTTACTAAACACGGAATATTGTTGAGGTATACATTTGTTGATGGACAAAGTTGTTCTTTTCTGGGGCGGCGTGGCTCAGCAAGGTAGAGTGGTCGTCTTGTAACCCTAGGGTTGCCGGTTCGATCCTTGGCCAAGGCGAGTTCATGTCGAGGTGTCCTTGGGCAAGACACCGAACCCCTAGTTGCTCCTGATGGGTCGTGGTGAGCATCTTGCATGGCAGCTTCCGCCATCAGTGCGTGAATGTGATGTATAATGTACAGAGCTTTGGATAAACGTGCTATATAAGTACGGATCATTTACCATTTTGCACATGCTAACCACTAGCCTGCCAATGGTATTTTCTATTGATGTTAGCCTTAAGCTAACTTATACATTTGCGTGTGCAGTATTATGTGATTTCACTGAGACTATTTTCAGTGACATACTGATGTATTTTATGTATGTCTGCTTAGTTTTACAATTGTCCTAAGTAAAAGTTTCAAAACGGATTCAGCCTTGGATCTGCCGAGCTGTTGCAGCAGCCGGTAGCAGAATATATAAAATGACTTACAATCAACATTGTTTTGTTGCTGCATTGATGCAGAATCATCCATATTCGCATCGTAGAAAGAGATTAAATTTAACACCCCTAAACAATTGACGTGGCTGCAAAATTCAGGGGCCGTCCCCACAGAACAGAATTACAGTAAAACTGCTAAAGTATTTTAGCAATCCACCCTTTCACCCCCACGAATCCAGGGATTGACCTCCATGAACCCGATCATGTCTGAAACCAGGTACCAAGATGGATAGGTTTGAGACCTCTACCGTCTGTGTTCCATCAGGACAGCTAGAACGCACAACTGGAGGATATGACGTCACTGTGACAACATGCGGCAAACATAACAACAATAATGGCGTCGGTGGTCAGCTGTGTTGTGGTGCCGCTCCAGAGAGTCCTGGCTCGACTTCTTCTGCCTCGCAGTGAATCCTCAGGCATCTTCTTTTCTTCCAGTGTGAACTTCCTGCAACGCGCAGTCAGCCTTTATCTGCGCAGGCGCTACATCTTGTTCTAGCTTTGGAGTGTTACTCTTTAATCAACTCCAATCTAATGTTTGTAAAATGAAAGTACATGTTATTAAATTAGCATTCAAATAAAAAAAAAGATCTATGAGCCATAGAAAAATGTTCAACTAATAAAACAGAAAAAAGCTTATAGAGGTCATACCCATGATGTCCAAGTAATCCTCAGCCAGAACAATGGGTCCACGGTCGATGGGTTTACCCGATCCATTGAACACGCGTCCTGAAAGGAAGAGTTTCTCCTTTAAACCAAGCAAAAAAAAGCAACTCTTCCTTTGATAAACTATCTGATTTATGTGGAATTAAATTCAAGGATAATTACTAAAATCATCAGTAAATAAAATGTATTAGAGAACTATCCACCATGTTTGATCTATTCTGCGTACAGAAACTGTAAGCAGAGCTCTGACGGCTCCCATTTAACCACAAGTAGAAATAATTAGAAATTCAGGGACGCGATTGATGGTACTTCAAACAAAAACAGCTTTTCTTTCTGCTTCTCTGCAACCTTGTGCTGTACTGAGATAATCACACTGATTAAGATGTTCAAGAACATTCAGATAAAAGATCTTTTTTACTCAAGTTAAATTAGCACAAACGGAGGAAATGCAGTCCTCAGGCTTCTGTATGTCAAACAGATAATATGATGGAGGGGTAAGAGTAAACTAAAGCTGAACTGTGGAGAAATCAGAGGTTTATCTGTGAATCTGCCGATCAGCTGATCATACCCAGCATGTCTTCAGACACCGGGGTACGCAGGATGTCACCAGTGAACTCGCAGGCGGTTTTCTTGGCATCAATCCCTGACGTTCCCTCGAACACCTGGAAGAAAGACACAAAGCAGCAAATGTCATCTAGTTTTTCTATTTAGTCAGGTCAGAGCCAAACCAAACAAAAACGTCCAGAAACACCTCAGAAGGAAATAACCACATACAGCTATTAACTAATTACTTTTTTAAATTTTAAACTCGATATAGATGCTAAGAATAATACTCGATACTATTTTCGATACTATAGAAAAAAAATATAAATATATTATTCTGTTAATCAAAGTCAGAACTCCACAAAAATAAAGCAATAAAAGCAATAGAACAAAAATATATTAATACATTAGCTTAAAATAAATACATCATTTCAAAGCTGCGTTAGTTTGTGCAGAGAAAGTCATCATAGTCTAAGTGCTGTCAAGCAGTTTGTTCACTGTGGTGCAAAAAATAAAAACCATTTCAACCACTGGTGAACTAATTTACATACGTGTCCTTTTCTTCACAATGCTCGAGACGAGATCCGGTAAACAGAACGAACAAACTAGTTAAGACTTTCCACTTTTAAAACTAGATTTCATAGTCTTCATAATCTTTCTGCCTCCTTGCGCCATGTTGAGCTTCTGCCTGCGATGCATTGTGGTTTATATTGAACAGTCTAGTGACCATCGATGCTCACTACCTTTCAAGATGCATTGTGGGTAAAAATCCCAGTATAAACCAGTCTGTAGCATCTTTAATCCCATTATAAACCAGTCTGTGGAATCTTTTAATCCCAGTATAAACCAGTCTGTAGCAGCTTTTAATCCCAGTATCAACCAGTCTGTAGAATCTTTTAATCCCAGTATAAACCAGTCTGTAGCATCTTTAATCCCATTATAAACCAGTCTGTAGAATCTTTTAATCCCAGTATAAACCAGTCTGTAGCAGCTTTAATCCCATTATAAACCAGTCTGTGGAAGCTTTTAATCCCAGTATAAACCAGTCTGTAGCAGCTTTTAATCCCAGTATCAACAAGTCTGTAGAATCTTTTAATCCCAGTATAAACCAGTCTGTAGAATCTTTTAATCCCAGTATAAACCAGTCTGTAGCATCTTTAATCCCAGTATAAATCAGTCTGTAGCAGCTTTAATCCCTGTATAAACCAGTCTGTAGCAGCTTTTAATCCCAGTATAAACCAGTCTGTAGCAGCTTTAATCCCATTATAAACCAGTCTGTAGCAGCTTTAATCCCATTATAAACCAGTCTGTAGCAGCTTTAATCCCATTATAAACCAGTCT
>JBAMHW010000018.1:1634228-1645876 GCA_037177495.1 Rhadinocentrus ornatus
AAACGTGCAACAACAGAATGGACTCACCGGGAAATGACGTCAGTCAGAAGCCAATCAGAGCCAGAGGAAAGATGCCTTCAGAGGTGGCTAACATTATAAATGGTTGGGTTTTTGCCAGTTCTTAAAGACAGTTACCAGTTTCTATTATTCTTCCCTTTATTTTATTTTAAATGTGTTGTAATTGTGAAGCACTTTGGGCAGCAGGACCTGGTGGAAATGTGCTGTATAAAAAAAACTTGACCATCCCCAATATATAACATGCACGAGTAATCAATTAGTCGAAAAGCTGCACAAAGCTGACAGCTGTTTTTGTATGGATGAGAGTTATGTGTCATGGAGACATGGTCTGTTTACAGCGTAGGTTTTCATATATATATATATATATATATATATAAGATTAATTCTTTTATTTATATCAACATTTCCACGTACTCAGAAACACTCGGACTCACACACATGCATACTGAATTTTTTCTGTGATACTCAGAGAAATAATAATGATGATGCTGATAGTGATGTGACAAAACCCTGATGAATAATATTAAATAAAATATATACAAAATGACAATAAATAGATAAACAGTACTAGAGCAAAATTTTAAATAATAAAGGTATGAGTTAAAAGAAGAAATTAAACGGGCCCATCAACATCAACACAAAAAAATGTCCTTACACTCTGATTTTCAGATAAATGAAAGTGGTTTGGGGGTTAAGTTAACTCATTTTACACATGCATGTGTTAAAGGGGGCGGGCCGGGCAGTTCAACTAACCAGAGTAGAAGCCAAGTTTCACATTTTTTACTTTCCAAATCATCTAAGAGGAATGTCACAGTCTTTGTCTGATTTATGTCTTAATTTATAGTAAGTCGTTATATCCTGACATCTGTCATTCTGCATGGAGTCTCTCCTGCTGGATAGATTACCTTATGCAACATAAGGGCTTTTGTAAGAATTCAATACACTCACACAAAAAATAAGTTGTTACCAGCAGAGAAATGTCTGCAACTAACCCTAAATCGGGAGATCCTAGCATTCCACACGACGTCATCGGATGTGCATAGAAACATGTCAATGATAAAAAGTGGACAAGTTATTGAGAGAAATGTCGCATAACAGAAATGTGTATATCCACTAGAATTAATGTGTTTGTGGCTATTTATATACATTTTACTGCACTCTCAGGCTCATTTCAGGAGCTATTTGGCCAGTGTCCCTGTAGCGACTACGTCCCACTAAGTCACTACTGGTTGTTAATTGTTCAGCATTATCCTTACGTGAACTCAGTTCGGCTAATGATCCCTCCTCCACCGTTGTGTAAAATCAGGTAAACTTTCATTTTCTACGCCCGTCCATTTCCTTTTGTTTCTATAAAGCCACATTCCTAATAAACCAAAACCCAAACCTCTCACTGAGCACATCAGAAAAACCTTTTTCCTTCTTCAAATTAACAATACCTTAGTCACAGAATGACTGACCTTAAATAACTTCATGGAAATAAAAACATGGCTGCTACAGTCCCAATAAAACATTTTATATGGCCCAATTTTGACATTTGCCTTGTTGCCTTCCCATGCATTCTTTACACCTGGGTTTGTAAAAACGGTGTTGTTATGATCATGATATTTAGCAATATGCTGATAAAGGTTCATCCAACAACAGCTGATGGAGAGGCAACATCTGGCAGAATCTGGTGGAGCTGCAGAATCTGATGAAGCTGGCAGCGCTGCAGAATCTGGCAGGGCTGCAGAATCGGGTGGAGCTGACAAAGCTGGCTGGGTTGTAGAATCTGGTGAGGCTGGCAGTGCTGGTGAGGCTGTGGGGGCTGCGGCTTGTACGTTTCTGGAATGCAGACTGCAGTTAAATGTTTTAATGCGTTAACTTTTTTTAAATTAATTCATGTCCATAAAAGTTAATAAATTGGCTTATTAATACAAAGTCAAATTACAGCAGTTTGAAAATGATGACAGAAATATAAATTTTTTATATGTTTCTTAATGGAAAACCTATTTTTCTGTATTTTTTGTATACATTTTTAGCATATGAATTTATTTAATAGTCCATTTTTTTTAGTTCTGTATTTATTTTTATCTTGGCAGTTTCGGACCGCCATAGTTGTGTGGGTGTGTGTGTGTTACTGCTGCAAGTGCTTCATAAAACTCTAGCTTTTATCATAACAGCTGCAAGCCATGGAGAAGCAGAAAATTAACCTTAATGGTTTCTCCACACTGAACAGATTCATGCTTTCACTCACCAGGATAACTATCTACTATTGTTGCTGACACATGTTTTCTAGTCCTCTCTTATTGATTATTGATCAGCAGCTGCATGTGAGGCTCTGTCATGACTTCTTGGCATTAACAGTGAAGTTCATTTGCTTTCATATTTGTATTTACATAATTGTTAATTTGTAACTTGGTCTTTAATAAAAAAATAAATTAAAAAATTAAAATCCTTGAAGCTATGTGTATTTGCTTCATTTCCTCATCTGCTTCATGAAAAATGTTATTTTAGTCTTCAGACCTATTGATGGACATGTTTTTCCTCTTCTTCGTCATAAAGGTGGTGGATATGACTGAGATGCAGCTGCTGCCATGTAATAACAAACAGAAACCTTGATTGTTGGTTTATTTTTTTAAATATCTTTCATTTTTGTGTGGGCCCACTTGGCTGAGCTGCAGCTCATTTCCATGTTTGGTTGTGTTTACTGTATTTTCAGGGCGACACTGAGCTCTCAGGGTAACTGGAGTTCAACCCACTACAGTGTGTTAGTTTACGGCAGGGTGCATGGCCTCGTTTCCATTCAGGCAAAGAATTAAGAAACAACCATTTCCCCAAATTCTTAATCTCCCTCTAAATTAGCCAGGCTTCTGTTAATGAGCTAAGAAAGAAAGAATTAACAATAACGTTATGGTTATAAAACCATAAAACTCCAAATTAGAGCATCTGGGACATGATCCATAGGGAGAGAAGTCTTTAGTGGTAAAAGAGGGAGGAAATTACGCCCAGCTGAGGGGAAGGAACTACTTAAACACCAGGAATTAGACAGAGTTAATGGCTTTAATGCATGGCATGAATCTGTCAACGCCCTCTGTCCCCAGATGGAATCAAATTACAATTTTCCACAAAATCATTTTTCCTTTGTCAACTTTCTTTGTTAATTTCTAAACATGTTTAGGTTTAGTTTTATTCAGTCATCATCCATTTTACAGAACAAGAATGCAAACAATGAGGCTGATTTTTATGTCAACCAGCTCATAATTCTTCTGGGACTGAATAGGCAGAAGCTAAGCGCTTATATATGCCTCGCATACTTTCAAATTAAAAACCCCTCAAAAATAAAATATATTATTATCTTATACTAGAGAAAATAATTCCTGCTTGAATCAATCCAGATTATCTTTACAAAGGTTTTGAAAACCATGAGTGAATTGCACAACTTTAAATGAATACTTATGTCGTTCTCGTTCAATCTCTATTACAGATTTTTTGTTTAACATCCTTATTTTTTGACGACTTCCATAAACTGTAAATTTTGGTTTTCTTGACATTCAGAGACAATTTATTGACATCAAACTGATTAATAATTGTTTCCAACTCCCTTTCAGCTTTGCTCAAAAGTTCCTCCAATAGTTTACATCAGCAAATTAAATTTGTGACATGTGCAAAACCCACACAGAGACATTTGTTACATCAAATACAGAATAACAACTTTGGGCCAATCATAGATCCTTGAGGTACTCCACAGGTAATCTTCCTAAGTCCTGACACAACATCTTTTGTCTCTTTTTAACCACGCATGAACTACCCAACGTATCCCATAATCCTTAAGTTTCTCTAACAGAAACGGTGAGCTGTTGCAGAGGTTTTTAAACATTCTGACCCTCAAGACAGAATGCGTTTGTGTTCGAGACCCCCACGCAACAACATAATTGTGAATAATTGTATGATGTCTCCTCTAAGTTTAAGACTGGAAAACTGTCAGAATCATCATAAACAAGGAGGATAAAGTGGTTTTTGTTTTTGTTTACCACTGAGACAAGGTACTTGCATGCCCAAAATCAGCTTCTTTCGCAGAGATGATGTCAAATTCAGATTTTTAACATGACGTGTAGTAGCGTTGTTTATGCGTTAATGTCTTAAAAAATGAAGGTGCAAATTTCAAAGATTTATTTCTTCATTAATGGTTTATATTAGGCGCATTCTGACAGGAAAGTTCTAAGAACGCAGTTCTTAGAATTGCCATAGTTCTATGAACGGCCCTTCCCCAGGGGAACTGTTTTATGTTGCTTTCGGACCGATGTGACGCAACCGTCTGCGATAGTGGCATGTGACTTTTGTGCCACACAACAATAAAACAAAACCCGCGAAAAATAACAAGAGCACACCATCAAGCTAATATGGATTACAAAGAGATCGCCATCTTCATGCTTTGCCTCTTCAAAAGATCTCTGGATGTCCTGGGTGGCGTAGATGGCCAAAAGAGATGTGACCTCCTCATCGGTCCATTTGTCGCTGGCTTTGTCCGTTGTCGTGTTGTTGTCTGTAACTGAACCCGCAGCGGCAACAGTGAATTTAAAAAATGTCGGGGGTCACAAGAAGCGGAAGTAAATAAGCAGAAGTCCGGTAAGGGGCGTAGCAACGGATGACCAAACACCTACGTCATGAGGGTTCCGCTGGAACCACGAAAAGACCCTGCCTCGGAGCAGGAACTAAAATGGTTATAGGAACGGAGGGTCTTTAGCCCTAGTTCCTATATGTCGGAATGCGTGAAAAAATGGCCTGGTTCTTGGAAAGGTTATAGGAACTGCAAAAGGTTCCTACTCTTGGAAAGGGGCTTTTGACAGCCCTGGTAAAAATTCCAAATTTATTTTATTTATGCAGACAAATGTAGGAAATATATTCTTTTCTAATTATTTGGTGACCCCCTGAAATTACATTGCGATCCTCAGTTTGAAAACCACTGATCTATTGTATCAAAGGCTTTTAATAAATGCCAACTGGACATTAATTGTTTTCTCTGGCCTTTCTGGCAGATTCTTTTACAATCTGCATGATGGTCGCCTAATAATTTGTTTTTAGCAATAAATAAACGTAAACTGTTTGACAAATAATTTCTACAGTATTTTTGAAAACTGAGGAAGCAGTGATATTGGTCTATAGTCTTCCATACGTTTGTTCCCACTTGGAATGTTGGAATGACCCTAGCTTCATGTTATCAGGAAAAACTCACTTTTCAAAAGGCAAGTTGCATATAGGTCAAAGCTCTGACAGCAGGACTTCATTTACAAGCACCATGTGGAAAGAATTTCTAGCAGTTGTTTTGTGTATGAAACTTATTTATTTTATTTTTTTTAATTGGAAATGACAATCTTTTCAGCCAAACTGGAACCAAAAAATGCAGAAAATAACCATTAAAGTCTTGAACAATATTGTTTAAATTTTCTACTTTGGAATTTATAATATTGGTTATGACTTTCCATTTTTGCTATTCTCCAATATTTTATTATATATTCCCTCTTTTGAGCTCACATTATTTTATTCAGTTTGTTTTTATATAATTTATGTTTCTTCACTCTCCCTGGTCTTCAATTTAAAATTCCTATACAGCAACTTTTTCTTGGCTTTCATGCAGTTGAAACAGTTGTTCACCTCTTCACCTGTTCTTTTCTCTCAAGATCCGTCACGACAATTCATTGTGGAGGTCGACGCCTCCACTCTGGAGTGGAAGCGGTTCTTAGTCAAAGGTATTCAGATAACAAGACTCATCCCTGTGCCTTCTTTTCCAGGAGTTTGTCTTCCGCAGAATGTAACTACGATGTGGGTAATCATGAACTGCTGGCTGTTAAACTGGCACTGGTAGAGTGGAGACAGATCACAAAAATCTGGAGACCTGAAGATGGCTAAGAGACTTCACCCCAGGCAGGTTTTTCAACCGTTTTAATTTCTCTCTGTCTTACAGGCCTTCATCTTGCCAGCCTCCACGCGGTTAGAGGTCACCAGACTAGACATTGAAAAGAAGGTTATGGATTCCGATCAGCAAGTCCCAGCACCTGTTAACTGTCCCATGGGTCTTCTTTTTGTTCCCAGTCACCTGGTTCAAGAGGTACTCGTCTTTTGTCATAGTTCTCGCCTTGATTGCCATCAAGGTGAACAAGACCCTAGCCATTGTCCAGCAACAATTCTGGTGGGGTACCCTGGTCCGGAATGGGAAGGACTTTGTTTCCTCGTGTAGACATTGCTGTCAGGCGTTGTTCCCCCTACTGGTCTGTTACGTCCTCTTCCTATCCCCCTGTTGACCCTGGTCTCATGTATCTATGGACTCATGTATCTATGGACTGTTGAGTTATCATGTCTAGGGAGGTCTTCTGTCTCCATGGCATCCCTGTCAACATTGTCTCTAATTGGGGTCCCCAGTTCGTCTCTAAGTTTTGGAAGGAATTTTGTTTCCTGCTAGGAGTCCAAGTGGCCCTTTCCTCTGGATTCCATCCTCAGACGGACAGACAGACTTAGAGGATCAACCAGGAAGTGGAGACCAGACTCTATATACTGTGTTCTGTAAAGTCCTCTGAGACAACTTTGTTGTGATATAGGGCTATACAAATAAACTTGATTTGATTTGATTTGTTAACAAGATCCCTCTACATGGTCTCAGAATCTACCGTGGGTGGAGTATGCTCTCAACTCCCTTCCTTCCAGTGCTACCGGGCTGTCCCCGTTCTAGACTGTGCATGGATTTTAACCTCTGAGGTTTCAGGTCCACAAGAGGATCGCTGGGGTTCCCTCTGCCCGTGCTGCTGCACATTGATGCCAATAGTATGGAGACGGGCCTGCAGGGCTCTGTTAACCACTTCTGCCATCTAATCCAGGACCGCGAACAGATGTCAGATCCCCGCTCCTGACTACCAGGTTGGACATGTGTGGTTGTCAACCAGGGATCTCCCTCTTCGTGTGGAGAACCGTAAGCTGGCTGCCAGCTTTATTGGCCCTTTTTCTATCGCCCAAGTGATTAACACAGAGGCTGTCCGTCTTAGTCTGCCGAGGTCTCTTAGAGTACATCCCACCTTTCACGTCTCGTTGACTGAAGAGTTACGGGCCACAGGAGCGCTCTTGGATCCCTTCCCGTTTCGTTTTCGGGATTTTCATCGGTCGCATCCTTCCATGCCTGGTGGTCCGTCGGGTGCTGGCCCTACTTAAAGACTCTCCACTCTCTGCTGCCAGATGGTCAAGGTTACTTACCATGTTGAGATCCAGCATTCATCTACTGTTTCAGACTCCTGCTTTGACCCTGTCACGTCACCTGGACCTCTAGGGCCTGATCCTTGTCGGATTCTTCTTGCCTAGTGTTATCCTGGATTTTGACCCTTATTTGGAACGACCACGGAGTTTTGCCTGCCCCCTGGATAAGTAGCCTGATCTCTGCCTTTTGTATATGAACATTGCTTGCCTTTGACTATGCCATTTCGATTTGTGGGCCCATACAGTAACGTTTTTTTAGGATTCTTCACCACACAACCTCTCAGGATCTTCCCCCACTGATTATTGGACTGCATCTGGTTTCTCCCCACCATTCTTCGGTTTCAATAAACCATACTCTGTTCAAACCTTTACCTTCTGTGTTTGGCTGAATTTCCAGGTCCTCAGGAATAATACATTACAATCAGGGGTGTTCAACCTGCGGCTCTGGAGCAACAAGCGGTTGCAACGAGCTAACTAATATTTTTAAATATAGATATAATGCAACAAACATAACATAACAAATGCAGTTTTTTTTTGTTTGTTTTTTTTAGTTTTCATGGAATAATTACATTAAATTTTCACAACATATTGACACTAAAAGTACCAGGAAAAATGTTTTAATCCATTTTTTTTGTCATTAAGTTGGAACTTATGGGCTGTTTTTATTTATTTAGTTAGTTAGTTTTGTTTATGTTTGTTTGCTTATTTGTTTGTTTTCTCTTGTTTTTACAACATTTTCCACAAATATCTACATCACTTAGAAGAAAGTCTTTCTATCCTCTTTTATGATAAAGTTTCAAAACCCCAAAATAGAAATAAAAATGTGGTTCTTCAAAAATAACTTTAAAAAAAAAGGCTGGATTATGAAGGCTGCAGACCCCTGCACTAAACCTATAAACAGCTTTAGCAGCAGTTTTCTCTTTAAACAGCAGCAGTTAAAATCTCTCTTAATATTTATAAAATCAAATATTTATGACAAAGAAGGATGAAATGTTTATGATTTACTAAAAGCAGGATTACAATCTCACAGCTTCTAGATGGTGAGAAGAGAGAAATATTCACAATTTGCACAATAACTTCCATCCATGCACCTTTGGTGCTTCGTTATCCAGATTTCTGCCTAGAAAGTTTCTTACTTTGCATTCTTAGCTTGACTGTTTAGCTTCACCTCTTGCGCCTGCACCCTCAGCTACTGAGAGTTAAGGGGTTAACATCCGAACATAAGATTGTTATGTACTGTTTTCCCTTAAAGTTCAGATCTCAGATAATGTGTCAATGTTAATAAAACCTACATAGAATATTGGATCCATTTAAAGCCGTAATGTGACTCAGATATTCCTACAATGACGTAGATTTAGCTTGTTCAGCTGTACGCGTTGCATAGGAAACCATTTGTGTGTATGTATACGCTAAGATCTCACCAAGCCTCGGTAACGCGAGAGAAGAATCACGTTACCGGAAATGAGGACATTTAAATAATCCATCTCCAAGTTATATAAATTGATATCGGATTTATATAATTTCATTCAATTTTCTTTAACCCAGACCTAGTAAATTGCATCAAGAACAGGGGCTAATCACATCCAATTGTGAACAGGGGTGAATTATATTGCATCATGAACAGGGGTTAATCTTATTGCATCGTTAACGGGTAAATCATATTACATCGTGAACTGCGGTGAATTGTATCGCATCGTGAACTGGGATGAATCGTATCCCATTGTGAACAGGGGGGAATCGTATTGCTTCGTTAACGGGTGAATCGTATCGCATCGTGAACAGGGGTGAATCGTATCGCATCGTGAACAGGGGTGAATCGTATCGCATCGTGAACTGGGGTGAATCGTATCGCATCGTTAACAGGGGAGAATTGTATCGCATCGTGAACTGGGGTGAATCGTATCGCATCGTGAACAGAGGTGAATCGTATCGCATCGTGAACTGCGGTGAATCGTATGGCATCGTGAACTGGGGTGAATCGTATTGCTTCGTTAACAGGTGAATCATATTGCATTGTGAACTGGGGTGAATCGTATCGCATTGTTAACAGGGGTGAATCGTATCGCATCGTGAACTGGGGTGAATCGTATCGCATCGTTAACAGGGGTGAATCGTATCGCATCGTGAACCGGGGTGAATCGTATCGCATCGTGAACTGGGGTGAATCGTATCGCATTGTGAACAGTTTGTTTCCATGTCTTTCACTATTTTATACATTTTTTAATGCATCTCCGTTGAAATTTTTTGGGCATTCGCATCACATGACTCAGTGCTACCAACCACTAGTCATCAGTCAAACAGCCAAGAATGTCTAAATATTGTATAAATACACAATTTCTGGTGAGACTGAGCTGACACAAAAGAATGAGGCTAAAACCCATCCCAGACTTCTTTTTAGATGGTAATGAACATGGTGTCAAATTATGCCCAAATAATACTGCTGGTTCATGTTTGTTTTTTCTAATTTCACTTGTGTGCGCATGATAATGAATAGAGTAAGTACAGATCAGACATGTTTATGCTGCTGACTGAAGACAAGCTCTTTGTCTGTCACAGATGTATTCAGTTCTATAACCACTTCCCTGGGAGGTTGTTTGGAAGAAAAGCTTCAGCTAAAGCAATGCATTAGCACTCGTACAAGGAAGTTGTTAATCAATTTTCTGGGTCACTGCAGCTTCTCACATGCTAAGATGGCAAACAGCTGCTCTGGTCTACGTCAAAAGAATTCTGTCTGCAACGGGAACTGAACCACTGAGGAGCTGAGTCCAGCTGAAGGGGCTGAACTGCATAGCTTAAGTCATAATATTACTGAGTGGCACAACAAAAAACCCCAGTAAGAGTTTTAATCAATTCTTCAAATGAAGAGAGATTAAGTGATCAATGCTTTTTTTTCTTAGATGTGCCCATCATCTCATCAGAAAGTGGCTGGTGAGTGTAGTTTTATAACCTCATATTTCTGGAAATTTGAGTTACTTTCTAGCAGCACAGAGCATCAACATCCAGCATCTTGTTGTATTTTGTTTGAAATGACCAAACTTGATCTATCTGGCTGTAGCTCAGGAGGAAGATCAGTTATCTGCCAACGGAAAGTCTGAGCTCCTGTTTATTCATGCTCAAGACAGGATTATCCAATGGGCATAATGGGCAGGGGCCTATGGGCACACGCCCACTTGGGGCACACGTGAGCAGTTTTAAGAAAAAAAAAAAAAGGCCCTAAGTTTAATGATATGGGAGCCGATAACCAATATGAAGCATGTCAAAACAATTTTTTTAACCTTAACAGAATTATTAGATTGGTGGGGTGCCATTGTGAAAACCTTGGTATGGGGAATGGGCTATTAACACCTCATCATCTGCCTGTTCTCATGTAAATTCATGACATGAAACTTTACACAATTTGCATTCGGCTACTGAGCCACCCAGAAGACGTCACTATCAGCATTAAGCTGATAGACAGCAGTGAATAATGCCATCTGATTTTACTGATCTGTAAAGTCTAATAAAATAATTTTATGGAAGGGGGGATGAAAGCCCTATTTAGCTCCATATTGTCTACTTTTATCCTATAAAGTCTATAAAGACATGCTGTGGACACTACGGTGACAGACACAGCAAACTTTCTTGCCACAGCTCGCATTGATGTGCCATCCTGGATGAGCTGCACTACCTGAACCACTTGTGTGGCTTGTAGACTCCATCTCATGCTACCACTAGAGTGAAAGCACCGCCAGCATTCAAAAGTGACCAAAACATCAGCCAGAAAGCAGGAACTGAGAAGTGGTCTGTGGTCACCACCTGCAGAACCACTACTTTATTGGGTGTCTTGCTAATTGCCTGTAATTTCTACCTGTTGTCTTTTCTATTGCTGCAGCGGTGCGTCTGATGTAATCGGGACAGAGCGGGTTTAATAAAATAAAGAGACGTTTTCTGTCTGGAAGTTAAGAAGAAAAAAAAACGTTTCTTTTTATCTGTCCAAACCCATAAAGATGGGGAGAACACTGTGATGTTTGGACGGGAAACGGCTGCCAAAAGACAATGAGAAACTTTTAGCAAAGGTGAGACGTGTTTTCTGACTGATTTACAAACGTTAAGCATGAACTGGGACTTCTTCTGCCTCTGGTTGGTGAATCTTGGTCATAGCGAGATGAAACTTCCAGCTAGATAACACAGACCTGACGCTACACCCGGAAGTCCAGATGTTAACCCCTTAACTCCCGGTAGCGGAGCAGCTTCACAGCTTTAAATTTATCCTGCTGACTTTTTACCTTTAGTAGTTAGTTAGTTAATCCCATTTCATCCTTCTTTCTCATAAATATTTGACTTTATATATATTAAGAAATATTCTAACTGTTGCTGTTTAAAGAGAAAACTGCATCTAAATGTGTTTATGTGTTTAGTTCAGGGGTCTGCAG
>JBAMHW010000018.1:1670362-1680886 GCA_037177495.1 Rhadinocentrus ornatus
GTAGAGCGCTACTCGGTTGCTTGTAATATATTAGCGCACCACTAGATGGAGTAATTCTTACACACTGCGGCTTTAAATGTTCATGAGTGGCGCCGGTCCACGCCCCTTTCTGGGAGAGGTTCTGGCTTTCGCTGGCGTCGGCTCGGTGATTTCAGAGGACAGGCTCAGCTAGCCACTACCAGGGGTAGTGAGGTCACAAGGGGAAAAATCTCAGACTCGCCCGTTGGAGCACTCATTCACTAAAAAGTAGAGCAAGCAGGTGAGAGAGGAGACAGAATTTTCTAATTCCTAGGCCTCATACAGGCTGTAAGGACACATATGACTGTTAGAAAACCTTTAGAAATAATAACATTTTGCATAAGATGGAGTCAAAGACCAATGTTCAACAGTTAATAACAATAATACATTTATAAAAGCAGATACAGTAAAAGTAATAAAAATAATAAACGATTAATTAAAAATAAAAAGTTTTTAATAGATTAATAATAATTGGAAATAAGTTTTTTATTTAGCCTTGAAGATATTTATGGGGGCTGAGCTTTGGAGCCATTACGGAGAAAGCACAATCCTCCTTTTCACTCTTCTAGATGCGAAGCTGTTGATTTGTAGAGCTAAGACATCTAGTGGCAGAATGAGGGTCCTTTAAGTACAATAAGAGGTTGTTTGTAGAGACATGAATTTGTTTGGAGAGTGTGTGGGAGCCCTAACATCCCATCAGTGTACACCCGGACGATGCAGTAAATACTGAGTCTGTATTATTAATGTGTCCACCATCGGCCAGAACGCTCAAGTAGCACTTTGTGTTTGTTACAAGCTGTTCTTGTTTGTGACTGAGAATCAATGAAAATTTCCATGGATCTTTCTCCAAGTGCCTCTTTGTATTTATCTTATAGTGCACTTCCATATTTATTGTCTAAATAACAGCTGATAAATAATTTTGCCTGCACTGATGTGCATTTGTATGTAAGTTGCATTTACTCTTAGTTTTTTTTTCTTTTTTAAGTAAAGGATTTACCTTCCTCTAAAAATTGTATGTATTTGTCCATTACTCAGATTTTGCAGGATCCTTTGTTCACTTGTTTTAAGCATAAATCTTTAGTTTGTATTACTTTTATGATTAATTTTATAAAAGTTCACAACCTGATATAGACGTGCCCATGCAATGTTTAATCTCAGATTCTACATCATAGTTCTCACCATCATAGTGTCGAGGGGTCACATGACTGCTTCCATCTCTGAGTCAGCTCTGCCATGGACCAATCACATGCCACATGGCAAACCACGTTTTTGGTTTTATGCTCAATGACTTGTTCACCACATCAGTGTTCTCTGGTCAGTAGAACTGGAACGTTTACATTCTCTCAGGCCCCCAGCACCTCCTTTCTGTTTGCCCCAGTATGCCCAGCACCTCCTTTCTGTTTGCCCCAGTCAGCCCAGCACCTCCTTTCTGTTTGCCCCAGTCTGCCCAGCACCTCCTTTCTGTTTGCCCCAGTCTGCTCTTCTGTCTTATCAACTACAGCTGGTTTACAAATTCCAAGACTTTAGACAGTTCCAGTTCCAGTGAGCTGGAATATCTAAGTGCTGACCATCTATCTTCCCATAGAGCTGACTGCCCTCATCGTTACCGATCCACCCAGTGCCAATGCTGATGAACTTATTACGCACAGCCATTGATAACCACCGATCCAGACATCCCGAGGCAGTTCACATCATAGCTGGTGATTTCAATCATGTTGAACTGAAAACAGCACACCCCAAATTCCACCGGCACATTCAATGTGCCACGAGAGGCGCTAACACATGCACATCACCTCTTTCCTCCCACCCGCATTTAACTCACATCTGTTCATGTACAGAGAATCAATCAACAGAGGAGGCCGTTAACACAGCCTGCATTCAGCTCTGACCCACCTCAGGGGAGTTATGTCAGGCTGCTCTTCGTTGACTATCATCTGGATCATCATCTGCTAGACTTGGGCTTCTCACAACCCATCTGTAACTGGATCAGGGACTTCCTGACGAATTGTCCTCAGAGACAGGGTAGATCAGGGTAGTGAGGGTAGGTCCACACCTCTCCTCACCTCTCAGTCACTAGATCACCACAGGGCTTCACACTCTCCACTCGTGACTGTACCCCCACCCATCCAAACAACTCACAAATCACAAAGTTTGCGGACAATACAATGGAGGTGACGAGAGTGCTTACAGGGACGAGGTCCAGAACATGTCTCCCTGAACATCTCCAAGACCAAGGAGTCAATCCTGGACTACAGGAAAAAAAAGGTCTGATCATGATCCTATTCAGATCAATGGGGAGAGTGTGGAGATGGTGTACAGCTTTACATTTGTGGGTGTCATAATTTTTTTTTTCTCCAACTTGTCCTGTGCAGCACGGTAGCGGCAGAATGATGGTCTGGCTGCTGTGTTGTGCCAAACAAATTTGCTTTGCCAGGGAGCGCTTTAAGCTCTAAGGTATAAGGCTCCGCTTGGTTGATTGATTAAATGAAAAGAAGTAAAAAGAAAAGGAGACAAAAATCCAGCAGATAGAAGCAACGAGCTTCAATCCAACCTAACACCAGACAACCAGCTGCTACAGACCCGGAGGCTGGAGGCAGACTAGGGCGGCCCAGAGACCCGGAGGCTAGAGGCAGACTAAGGCGGCCCAGAGACCCGGTCATCAGCAGCAATCCTTGAGCACCAACGCAAGCCCCCCCACCACAAAGACCACCCTGGACCCACCCAGAGGGTAAACCTCTTATGAGGACCAACACAGCTGTTCTGTTAAAGAAGGCACAGCAGCGACTCCACTTCTTGAGGATCCTCAAGAGGAAGGATCTTGGAAAGAAGCTGCTAGTGTCCTGTCGCTGCACCAGAGAGCGTGCTGTCATGCTGCAGGGTTTGCTAGCTGCTCCTCTGCAGGCAGGAGTGCGCTACAGCGGATCATTCCCTAACCCCCCAGAGTTATCGGATGCCCTCTCCTCACCCTAACACACTTACAGAACCTGCTGCTTTGGGTGGGCCTGCCTCTTCTCAGGACCCCTCCCACCCTCAGCCAGATGCTACAGGGCTGTAAAGTCAAAGACAAACAGCTGAACTCGGTCTAGCCGTGACCTTGCACACAGAATGTTAACAGGTCTTGCTTTGTGTGTAATGGCGTCTATGTGTGTGGTGTTGTGCTGTGGAGTTGCTGTTGCATTTCAACACAAGTACACTGTAATATTTCTTTATTTTATAGGCTGCGCTGCCAGCAGACGTAGACAGCAGACAGTCCCAGTTTAGGAACAGAGACGCTGCATTTTCTCCCATCAGCCTGTACCGGCTCCTGTAGGTAACGATCCATGTGCTCCTCCTCTTTATCAGTATCCGCAGAAGTTGGTCCGTGTGCCGAGAAATTCCTATTAAATAACACGAACAACACCTATGAGGTGAAAACGCTGCATTCTGAATGTTTCGAGAGCCACCAATGAGGGAACAGCTGTTCTCTCATCTGCACCTCACAGAAAGGGTCACTTTAGACTTCACCCTCAGGCTAAATCTGGAGTGATGAATTAATACCATGCCATATTTATTTATATAGCACTTTAAAAACACAACATGTGGTTGACCAAAGTGCTGCATGAGTAAAACGCAGGACGGAAACAATTAATATAAACACTAAAAACAAAAAGGAAACAATACAATCAGAAGACCGTAAAGGCTACATCAAACTCACACTGGGTTAAAAGCCAAAGAATGAAAGTGTGTTTTTAAGGAAGATTTAAAGAAATCATCCTATGTGTGAAGGAAGCTCAGTCCAGAGCTTTGGGCCCACAACAGAAAAAAGTTGATCACCTCTCATTTTCTTTTGTGATTTAGGAACCAGCAGCAAGATCTGGTCAGCTGACCGGAGGGAACGAGAAGGGGCATAGGGGCGCAGCAAGTCAGACAAATATGTTGGCGCAAGACCATTAAGAGACCTAAAAACAAATAACAGAACCGTAACATTGACCCTAAAGTTAATAGGAAGCCAAAGCAATGAAGCCAACGCCAGAGTGATCTGCTCTCGTTTCCTTGTACCTGTTAAAAATCGTGCTGCAGCATTTTGCACCAACTGTATTAAAAGAGAGTTATAGTGAGGTTATAAAAGCGTGGATTACCGATTCCATGTCACACCTTGAAAGAAAGGGTTTAATCTTTGAAAGACGTCTGACATGAAAAAAGGACGATTTTGCCACCCCATTAACGTCGTTATCAAACAAACCTAAGGGCATCATCTATTTTTACACCTAAGTTGGTGACAACAGACTTAAAAAACGGAGTCAGAGCTGAGAGATCAGCACAAGGGGCACTGGTGGAGCAGGTAGGACCAAAAAAAACCACTTCAGTTTTACATTCGGTACAATTAAAAAAGTTAAGATCCATCCATGACTTAATGATAAACGGACTTGTACTTATATAGCACTTTTCCAGTCAGCTTGACCACTAATAGCGCTTTACACTACGTGTCACATTCACCCACACCCCGATAGGCTCCTAACCTAGGGTTAGTTGTCTTGCCCAAGACACTTCGACATGTAGTCAGGGAAAGCCTGGAATCAATCTTCCAACCTTTCGGCTCTTCCTCCTGAACTACAGCCGCCTGCTTGAGGGGAAAGTAGATTTGACACTCGTCAGGATTTAAATGGAACGAAATCTCATGTTTGCGTAAAATAGTTCCCAGTGGAAAAAGGTACGGTGAATAAAGAAGAGGCCCAAGAACAGAGCCTTGTGGCACCCCCCATGGCAAGCCAGCACTGGAGGAGGTAGAGACACCAATCCCCACACAAAGCTCCTGTCAGAGGGGTAGGACTTCATCCACTAGAGAGCTGAGTCTGTAATTCCCACCCATTGCTAATGCCGAGAAATCAAAATATTACGCTCCAGTGTGTCGAAAGCAGCGGTAAGATCTAAAAGTACATGCAGTAGTTTCCACAGTTGGTTGCCAAAAAATGTCATCAAAAATACTTAAAAAGAGCTGATTCTGTGCTTTGAAATTTAAACCAGGCGGAAATACTTCGGGAATTTTATGCCCATCCAGGAAGTCCTTCAGTTAGTAAACAATCTTTTCCAGTATTTTACTCAAAAAAGGTAAGTTAAGGACACGTCGAAAGTTGGCTAAATTGGATGAGTCTAGACCAGATTTCTGAGGATTAACAACCGCATGCTTTAAGTCCTTTGGTACCTTGCAAGATGTCAGACTGCTATTAAGCTTAGGTGGGAAAGACCTCCTCAAGCAGGAACAATGTCAAAGTAAAGCTTCAGAGTGGTCATCTCCTACCTGTGCGGCTTCAGGTGCGTTATTGTTATGAACGGAAGCATCGCGATTTATGAAGCATCACTTTCAGTGTTGCTAGAAGACCAATCATCATGTGATAACTGGCTGTTCTTTTGACTGTTTCTCTAAATCAGACGTGCCCAAGTCCAGTCCTCAAGATCTACTACCCTGCAACTTGAAGATGCAACCCTTCCCCAACACACCTGTATCAAATGAATGGCTTGTTACCAGGCATCTGCAGAGCTGAACGACATGTGGATGAGGGAATTGAGCCATTTGGTTCAGCTGTATTGGAGAAGGGTTGCATCTAAAAGTTCCAGGATAGTAGATGTTGAAGACTGAACTTGGGCACCCCTGCTCTACATCTTCCATAAATGCGTTAAACCTGTACTTTTCTTCAACTCATATGTCAGTGTGCTTTCGGTCAAAATCTTCCAGTACAAAGCGTACAAAGGTTGGCCTGTGGCCAGTGATAACTGGCCAATTACATTCAGTCCAAACAATCCGTTGTATGGGGCCGGCCTAGGAAGATAAATGTAATCAACAACCAAAGATGGGTACTCAGACTGACCGAGACCCTGCAGATCCTGTCTCGCTAAGTCCAGCACTGCACAACATTACCTGTAACCTGAACTTAGAATAAAGTTCTACTGAATTTAAATGGATCCTCTTCTTTTTTCTCTTCTCGGGCTTTTAAGGTTGAGTAATTGATGATTCCTCCTCATGTGTCTTTATTTTGCACCTTATTTATTTAAAATAAGATGTTGCAATTACTATATTATACATTATACTCTGTATAGTTTTACTTTATATTATTTTATATTATTTTTATTTTATTTCATCTTATATACTGTACGTTGTATTTTGTCTTATTTATTATAATTGTTGTAATTGTTCTATTTTTATATATTATTCTGTTTTGCACTTCCTGGATGGCTTTGTCATTTTGTTGCACTTGTTGCAATGACAATAAAGTTCTATTCTGTTCTATTCTAATAAAAGAGTCGGGTTAACAATCATCATCAGGGGGCCGACATTCCCCTCCAGAGTCAGAGATGCTAATAGCTGAGAAAGTTCATCATCACTGAAAAAGTGTTGCTTCTTTCTCTGTAATCCTCTCTGCATCACCGACTATAATACTTCCTCATCTGCTCCGTATGGTGTCTTTAAAACGCGATTTCCCCATAAACTTCGAGTATTTTTCTCTGTTGTTGCAGGATACGGGGAGATCTATCCCGTTACCTGGCCTGGTAAGGTGGTGTGTGTCCTATACGCTATGGTGGGCATTCCTCTCATGCTGCTGGTAATCCTCGACGTGGGAGACTTCCTCGCTTTTCTAATGTCCAGAGCCTACATTCGCCTCTACAAGCTTTTCCAAGATTTCTACTCCCGCACCTGGTCACCATGGAAAGCTCCGGAGAAGGCTGTGGAGTCCAGCCATCAGGCCCTTGAAGATGGTACGTTTGCGTTTAGCCAAGATGTAGTGATCCCTGAACCGCTTGACATCCGGCAGGTGATCAGCAGCCAGGCGGATGTTCGGCACAAGTCCATGCAGCTTGAAAACAACAAAGAGATTTTTGAAAAGCTTCTGGAAAGAGAGAATTTACTCAGGAAGAGCCCACTACTCAGAACCCTGTCCTGTCCACAGCTAGACCGCCTGCCTCCACCACCTAGAGGATTTGCCATATGGGACTTCACCGGCTTAGGGGATGAAATGGAAACGCTAAACGTACCTTTTTTACTTATCCTCTTCATTGTATTTGCATACATCTGCTTTGGTGGGTTGATTTTGCCTCTGTGGGAAACTGAATTTACAGACTTTGACTCGTACTACTTCTGCTTCATTACGCTTACTACCATTGGCTTTGGCGACATCATGCCAAAGCACCCAAAGTACTTCATGCTTATCTCACTTTTCATCATTGTTGGCATGGCAATCATGTCCATGGCCTTCAAGCTGAGCCAAACGCGAATTGTAAGCTGTTATCGTAATTGCGTCAAGTTCATCAGCAGGGGTAATGTGGAGACAGTCAGAGATGAGGAGACAAACTAAGACTTCAGAAGATTTTCAGTATTGTCTCTAAGACTTGTACAAACTCAGCATCCTGGGTTTGAATCATGGCCTCAGCAGATGCCGGTTCGGCTCGACCAGTGCATTCTCTGTGCTGCTTGTTTTAAGCATGGGCAAGACAAAAAAAGCGTGCATGTGCCAAACACTTGTAGCCATAAATGAAGGTATTACTCAAAACAAACTCCATCAAAATGTTCAAATTCTGCGTATTGATGAGTTTACTGAAGAACAGAATCATTGGACGCCTACCACTCGGCACATTTTAAGCTGCTCTAGATAGTTTTATTAAAGGTCCCATATTATACATTTTTCCAACAACTTCATACGGGTGTCAGAGGTCCAACATTGTTTTCAAATTCTGCCTTGGTCCTTCATCTCAGCCGTTCCAGATGTGGCTCTTCTGAGCTCTACTGAAAACGGCTGTTTCTGTGTCTGAACCTTTAAATGTTCATGACTGGAGCCTGTCCACGCCCCTCTCTGGGAGAGGTTCTGGCAGGGCGAGTCAATGACAGTGTTTCCCTTCGTGAGGTCACAAAGGCAAAGATCTCAGATTCACCTGTTTGAGCACATATTCACTAAAAAGTGGAGGAAGCAGGCCAGAGAGGAGACAGAATTTTCTCATTCTTGGGCCTCATACAGGCTATGAGGACACATATGATGTTAGAAAACCTTTAGAAAGTGAGTTTTGCATAATATGGGACTTTTAACAGTTCAATGAGACGTTTGTCCAAATAAAAGAAAGTAAATGGACAGTGTGGACAGATGAGTCCATTTTTTAAGTGATTATACATCTGAAACACTGTCAATGAAGTTTACAGATTAGAAATCTGTTTTTATTTGTAATTGTTGCGTTTTTAAAGCAAAGATTCCAAGTAACAAAGGTTGTAGCTTTCTGTAAAAACAAAAAAAAAGATTTAATTTTTGATTGATTTTTATTTTGATCATATCAAATGAAACATTTGTCCAGATAAAAGGGAGTAAATGGACAGTTTGGACAGAGGAGTTCATTGTTAAAGTGCGATGGACTGGTGACTTATTCAGGTGAACCTGCCTCTCACCTGCTAGCTGATAAAATCTGTACAGACCAGGAAACTTTGTGTCTGATGCTGTGGTGTAGCTGAATTACTCCAGGTACGTTCTAAACCACATCGACTCTTTTTAATCTGGCAGTTGATGATCTGCTTGGTCTTTAATGGAATAATGTAGTGTTGCATTCGTTTAGCAGACACTTTTATCCAAAGCAACTTACAAGGGTTGGGCAGTAGCGTTAAGGATCCAACTATAATAATAATAATAATAATGTTGTAATAGACTGACAACTCACTAAAAAGAGGAACAAAAGTGAAACATACAAATAGAGAATTTATAATCTAATCAAATGTATAAATTCTAATGGATTTAAGTTAGAAGAAACTTTCAAGTGAATATCAGATTATTGTGGTAAATACAGTCAGGTGACATTATTTTGAGTCTGACTGGGAACTGCCTCACTGGGAACTGTCTGACTGGGAACTGCCTCACTGGGAACTATCTGGGCACTGTTTGACTGGGAAACATCTGACTGGGAACTGCCTTATTGGGAACTGTCTGACTGGGAACTGTAAGACTGGGAACTGTCTGGGCACTGTCTGACTGGGAACTGTCTGGGAAATGTCTGACTGGGAACTGTCTGGGAACTGCCTTATTGGGAACTGTCTGACTGGGAACTGTCTGGGCACTGTCTGACTGGGAACTGTCTGACTGGGAACTGTCTGGGAAATGTCTGACTGGGAATGTCTGACTGGGAACTGTCTGGGAACTGCCTGACTGGGAACTGTAAGACTGGGAACTGTTTGGGCACTGTTTGACTGGGAAACGTCTGACTGGGAACTGCCTTATTGGGAACTGTCTGGGCACTGTCTGACTGGGAAATGTCTGACTGGGAACTGTCTGACTGGGAACTGTCTGGGAACTGCCTGACTGGGAACTGTAAGACTGGGAACTGTCTGGGAACTGTCTGACTGGGAAGTGTCTAACTGGGAACTGTCTGACTGGGAAATGTCTGGGCACTGTCTGGCTGGGAAATGTCTGACTGGGAACTGCCTTACTGGGAACTGTTTGACTGGGAATTGTCTTGGAACTGCCTGACTGAGAAATGTCTGACTGGGAACTGCCATACTGGGAACTGTCTGACTGGGAACTGTTTTACTGTGAACTTATTCTACTCTGTATCTTATAGGATGCAGGCTGGACAGCTTTCCGATTCATCCATCAATCCATTTTCTATAATGCTTAGTCTAATTCAGGGTTGAGGGAAAGCCAGTCCGACAATGCACACAGATTTTGAGAAATTATTATTATTGTGAAATTCCTTGTGTCTTGTCTCAGTGTCACTTCCTTTCTGTAGTTGAGTTGGTTCCTGTTTTATTTTAAAGTTTCTGTTACTTTGAAGACCTATTAGTAAACCTTTTTTGCATTCCTCCTGAGTGCTAGTTTTTATGATGATTAAACCTGCACAAAATGAGTCTTATATCTTGCTGCCATCTATGCGGGGAGTTCCCCCTAATCACCCTCCCGGAATTATAGAAAAGTTGGCTGCTCTGTATTATCACAAACAACTGCCTAAACTGTGATAAATAAATAGATGTCACTCTGTTCTAAACGCTGCCGTGCATTCATGCTCTGTGTGCGTCAATGGCAAATCAAATGGAATCATCCTGTCCTAGACACTCCATGTAGATGCAAACAACTACATGAGGATGCTAACGTCTGGATGTAGCTGCTAACAGCTGCATATAGATGCTAACTGCTTCATGTAGATGATAACAGCGGCATGTAGATACTAACAGCTGCGTGTACACGCTAACTGCTTCATGTAGATGCTAACAGCTGCATGTAGATGCTAACGGCTTCATGTAGATGCAAATATCTGCATGTACATGCTAACAGCTCATTGTATATGCTAACGGCTTCATGTAGATGCTAACAACTGCATGAGGATGCTAATGACTGCATGTAGATGCTAACGGCTACATGTAGATGCTAACGGCTTCATGTAGATTCAAATATCTGCATGTACATGCTAACAGCTCATTGTATATGCCAACGGCTTCATGTAGATGCTAACAACTGCATGAGGATGCTAATGACTGCATGTAGATGCTAACGGCTACATGTAGAT
>JBAMHW010000018.1:1689168-1699977 GCA_037177495.1 Rhadinocentrus ornatus
TTTCAGACCCCTCGAAGATTTCTAAGTGGGAGAACTTGCAAAATAGCAGGTGTTCAAATACTTACTTTCCTCACTGTTTGTAATTTAATTGTTTTTAAAGAACTCATTCGTCAAAATCTTGATCCAGAGGGTGATGGATGCTGGCAGGAATGAACTCCTGAGCCTTTCTCTGCTCCAGCAGACCTGAAGAAGCCTCTGTCTGAACGTTCTGTTGTTTCACTGTGTTGTGTAGAGGATGTGAAGAATCCTACATCATGTATTTGTGCAACATTCTTCTTTAGACAATAAGCTTCAGGGTCCAGATCAGTCCCCAGAACAGAACCAGAACGTCTGGATCTGTTTGTTCGGCTCGGTCATTGTCAGCAGAAATAGAACGTTACAAAGAAAAACAAGTACAATGTATCTAAGGAAAGTTTAAATATTTAGGAAGCCGAACCTCCAGTTATCAGACCCCTGTCTTCCTTCGCTGGTAATTATTGTATGAACTGCATCATATGACGGGTTAGTTTTAATTGGACAATGAATTGGCTTGAATTGATCGCGTCTGTAAAGTGATTTACGGAAAAAGGCAACAAGAGGTAGCATAGGTAAGATATTACATTACAGCTGATTAATTTCCTGCTCAGGTAACTTTATTGGTGCAACTTCTTGTTTACACACGTAGTGGTCTTAAATTAAATGGGAGATACACTGGTAACGATCCATCGATCTACACAGACTTTACATCTGGATCAATCATAGAATTGTTTCTGCTTTCTTTGTTCTAACAATCAAAATGTCTGAATATAACCTGATGAAGCATTTAGATATAAAGGGTGTGATAAAGTCAGACTGCACTAAGCTGGTTATTGTAACTAAGTAGTAAAATATTTGGTCCGAGACTCTAAGAAGGAGGACATCAGAATCCAGTCTACCACCACCAGACAGTAGACCAGAACTGATCCCCCTACTACCACATCAGAATCCAGTCTACCACCACCAGACAGTAGACCAGAACCGATCCCCCTACTACATATCAGGATCCAGTCTACCACCACCAGACAGTAGACCAGAATGGATCCCCATACTACCACATCAGGATCCAGTCTACCACCACCAGACAGTAGACCAGAACCGATCCCCCTACTCAGGATCCAGTCAGCCACCACCAGAGAGTAGACCAGAACTGATCCCCCTACCACCACATCAGGATCCAGTCTACCACCACCAGACAGCAGACCAGAACTGATCCCCCTACCACCACATCAGGATTCAGTCCACCACCTCCACCAGACAGTAGACCAGAACCGATCCCCCTACTACCACATCAGGATCCAGTCTACCACCTCCACCAGTCAGTAGACCAGGACCGATCCCCCTACTACCACATCAGGATCCAGTCTACCACCTCCACCAGACAGTAGACCAGGATCTCCCCTACTACCACATCAGGATCCAGTCCACCACCACCACCAGACAGTAGACCAGAACTGATCCCCCTACTACCACATCAGAATCCAGTCCACCACCACCACAGTAGACCAGAACCGATCCCCCTACTACCACATTAGAATCCAGTCCACCACCACCACAGTAGACCAGAACCGATCCCCCTACTACCATATCAGGATCCAGTCTACCACCACCAGACAGTAGACCAGAATGCATCCCCATACTACCACATCAGGATCCAGTCTACCACCACCAGACAGTAGACCAGAACCGATCCCCCTACTCAGGATCCAGTCAGCCACCACCAGAGAGTAGACCAGAACTGATCCCCCTACTACCACATCAGGATCCAGTCTACCACCACCAGACAGTAGACCAGAACTGATCCCCCTACTACCACATCAGGATCCAGTCCACCACCACCACCAGACAGTAGACCAGAAACGATTCCCCTACTACCACATCAGGATCCAGTCCAAGCACCACCAAACAGTAGACCAGAACTGATCCCCCTACTACCATATCAGGATCAAGTCTACCACCACCACCAGACAGTAGACTAGAACCGATCCCCCTACTACCACATTAGGATCCAGTCTACCTCCACCAGACAGTAGACCAGAACCGATCCCCCTACTACCACATCAGGATCCAGTCTACCTCCACCAGACAGTAGACCTGAACCGATCCCCCTACTACCACATCAGGATCTAGTCCACCACCACCACCAGACAGTAGACCAGAACTGACCCCTCTGTATGCTAAACCTAAAACAATCAGGATCTTTTATACTTAGTAAAATGACTAATTTTACACCCCAATAATCGGACTACAGTGGTCGGCTACATTATTCTGTTACTTCCATCCCGTGACTGTCGCGTTTGTTTTCTTCAGGTCTGGTGTTTAAACTGTGTTATTGTGTTTTGATGTAGGATCGCGAGGACCGGTCTGATGGGACGTAAACATTAAAAGTGAGTGACGTCAGCAGCGGCTCGGCTGGGTAGAAAGACTTGATCCGGTCCTCCCAGTCCTGCTGCTGCTGCTGGTCCCTGCTCATCTGAGGTAGGAGCTCCTCTGAGATCTCCCCGCTTTTTCTCAAACTCTCTTAATTCCCACTGGTTAAATGTTTTGCTAAATTTTTCAGGATACCTGAAGGTTAACGAGCTGTCTCTGTGCAGGAGGACCCGTTTTTCTGTCTGATCTCTTCGGGACCGGCACCATGGGGGGACTAGATGCGCTCCGGCAGTTTAATTTCATCAAATGGCTCCGGGAAGAGGGACAGTCGAGGAAACTGATTCTCTTCATTGTTTTCGTCGCCCTGCTTCTGGATAACATGCTGCTGACTGTGGTCGGTAGGTCTGCTCCCGTTTGCCTGCAAACTTTTATTCCTGTCTTTGCGCAACAAGTTGTGATCCGTGTCCAGACCGGTCCAGTCCTCCGCCTGCTGCGCAGACATTCCCACCAGAAGGTCTGAGCTGCTCTGCGGAGGCGAGATACCCATCATTCAGCCTCCATTTCACAGCACCGAACCGGCGGTTTTTATTCTTTTTCCTCGTGTAAAATTAAAATTTTAAGGAGCAGACGTAATATCTGCGTTCAGCTAGGCCACCTGATTCTGGCAAAAACTGAATATTAAAAATCTCTTAACCCATTCATAGTGCACTAAGAAAATAGCAATAAAATGTTTCTCTGCATTTATCTTCTCATTTGCCCTGGACAATAAGAAGAGAATCAATGTTTGTTTTAAATAAATGGCTAAAATAGCAGTTAATTGGTGAAATGACTGGAACTTAAACAGTAATGGGATGAAACACTTACTTCTGGTATAAAATACCCAAAAGTGACTCAGGCAGGTTTATATTAACACATTTTTAATGGTATCATTGTAGTCACTTTACCAAATGCAGCAGGGTTAATATGCATATTACTTACCCAGTCTTTGCTCCAGTTTACTCAGATCAGTTCATTCTGTTGGTGACATGTCCAAATGTCCAAATTCACCCCAGCTACAGCAGAAATAAGCTTGGGAAAGATCTTTTAGAGCCCGGATCCGCGTCCAGGAATTCCATGAAAATGTTTAGGTTCAATATTCAGGTTTCCTCTGATTCAGTCTGCCATGAATTATCTGAGGCGTTTAATAAAGATGGCTTTTCTGTTTACTTGCTCCATTCTGGAGGGTTGAAGATTTACATTTTAGCTTTTTAAAATTCCGTAATTATTCACTGAAGACCCAGTGTTTAAATGTTTTATATTATCAATAATTTGCAAATTAACAGGTTTATTTTAGGTTGCATTGTTAAGGAATTGAATAAATCAGCTTTAGGAACAGTCTATTCCAGCAGTGACAGACAAGAAAATAGTATTTTATTAAATTTCATTTCACATCTAATTAGTTTAAGACAATGCACGTTAATGATTGCTGTAAATATGCTGCATTTAGCAAGATGCTATTTTCTATCCGCAGCCCAACATCCAGTATTTCATCAGCATTCAGATCCAGTTCTCAACCTTCCTCCGTCAGACGGGACTATTTTTATTCTTTTTACTAAAATAATTCCAGAATTAAAGCAGGACAAAGAAGAACATTTAAACTAAAGTTTAAAAAATTACCATGTTACTGACAGTAAGAAAATGAGATGGCAGAAGTGACAATGAAAATATTTATTTATCCTAAGATTGTCATCAGAAGACAGTCAAAATGTTTATTTCTACAAAACAAGAAAAAAATTAGAGATGTTCATAATTTTTTATAAATGTTTTTTATTGTCAGTGTAACTTCTGTTGTCATTATTATTATGATTATTAATAATAACCATAATAATAATCAAGGCCCAGTTTATCTCTAGATTTGTGTCTGGCAGTGTTGTTTTCGTCAACGATGACGAATTTGTTTCGTTGACGAACCTTTTTCATCACGATAACGAGACAGTGACGAGCTAAACGTGGCTCTCTGATGAAGAAAAGATGACAAGACGTTTGTGAGATTTCGCTGACGAGACGAGACAAAAATGTTCAAGGGCTGATTGGCCGACATTAAAAATCCAGATATTTCTGCCTTTTTTGAGCGAATCTGTCAGTCAACAAAGCTGCTGCACCTTGGCCACGCCCACCACCAGACGTGCAGCTCGCACACAGACAAGCAGTTTATTCATTCATATGTTAACTTCTCCCGTTTTCCTCTTCTGGCCGTGGTCGGAAGACACGGGGAGATCCGTCTTCTCCAGGACCGAAGTAGCATTCGCTTCGGGAGTAACTCCCTAAGCTCCTCTACACTTGTTAACGGGGTGAAACACGAGGAACGGCTGAGAAACAGCTTTATTACAAGACTGCATTTACTGTCCTGCCTGTCTCCTCCTTCAAACTTTTCACATTTATTTAATATACAGTAGTTTTAGTCATTATAAATATATATATGTTCATTTAAAGAAAAAGTCAGACTAATGGATCAATAGTTAATAAATAAATGTTGTTCAGAGAAAAAATTTTAACTTTAAAAGTTGCATTAAGTTCTTGATGTATTTAGTTTATATTTAAAAAATTTATTGTTGCTCCACACAAACAGGTCTGCTTTAGTTACCGGTGCTCCTGCCATGTGGTAGATTATCCAGTATCTCTTTAACTAAGTTGTGTGCATACAATTGTTGTATTTACAATCTTTTGTTATTTATTTTCCTCTTGTATGTTAAATATCTGCATGTTATTACAGCTTTATGAAGCCTAATTAGCAGAACTTTATATGCAATAATGTTGCACAATAATCAATGTGTTCATTGGTAATTAAGCATTTTAAGCTTTAAGTATAACTAATTGCTTTTTTAAATTACCCCTTTACTAAAAAACACTGTCACAAAATAAAACACACCACTGCTGTGGTTCCCCATCCCACGGGAGTCGGGCCGTGGTGGTCATGGCCCTCAGGAGCTGTGGTTGGCGTCCCTTATTTTTACTTCTGAACGTTGGCAACCCTAAGTATTGCTCTTCAGAAAATTCTCAGAAATGAAGCCACAGGTATCAAAGTCAGGATGTTGGCGCCCTTTGCTTCTTTAGAATAATTGATTCCATAGTTAGTACGATGCAGAATCCTAAGTAGATCATAAAGTATCTGCTGTTGGTTGGGAAACCTTCCTTTCCTTTTGTAATTATTGATGAAAATAACCAAACAGCAATGTGTTGCTTTATGTTGAACTTATAGAACAGATAAGCAGCGTTGCATCCCTGTTGATGGGGAAGTCTCGGCTAAAGCTCTCAGTCTGGTGAAGGATCTGGTTATTATGCAGAAGCATCAAGGTTAACTTGTTTTATTAATGGCAATACTTGCTATAACCTGTCAGCCTTGATTCCACTTTTTAATACGTATTATTGACCTAAATTAATTTGTTAAAAGACTAATACTTTTTTATTTATTTGACTAAAACTAGACTAAAACTTGTTTGTTTTTTTAGTGTTCGGCGACTAAAATGTGACTAAAACTAATAAACATTTCGTCCTGAAGACTAAGACTAAAACTGAAAGAAAGACATCCCTGATCCTGCTGTTACGACGGTATCTTCTGCTGTCCTAGAACATTTGGAACCTGTGACTCTGTCAGATTGCTAAAATAGTTCAACATCCTTCATGCTGTCCAGGTGACACTATTCCTGCCAGACTCTTGAAGGAAGTATTTTGTACTGTAGGTTCCTGGTAGTCAGTTTAGTTAATGCCTCTTCTCTTCTTATCAAGACTAACTTGGATCCTAACGTTCTCTCAAACTTTAGGCCAATTTCTAAGCTGCCTTTTCTTTCTAAGATTTCAGAGAAAGTGGTTTATTTTCAGTTACAGGATCATCTAGAACTACATGACCTGCATGAGAAGTTTCAGTCTGGCTTCAAGTCGTGTCGCAGCACTGAAACAGCCTTGATTCTGGAGCTTCTGTATGGGGGTATTTTTCTATCTTTAATCCAGAGCGTAACGGTTTGCTTTGAGAGCGAGACTTCTGGTTTTCATGCTCTCTCTCTAACTCTGCTCTCACACCTTCTTGCTTTCAGATTTATTGCTCTTCCTTTCAAACTCTGCGCTCAGACACGTTCTCTGCTCTCGGATATCTTTCCTCTCTCTTGGGTTGCTGACAGAGCTGTTTGTCAAACTTTCTCCAGCCAATAGAATACGAGATAAATGATGACCGAGCAAATGTCACGGCCTTCTTCAGGGTGCGCTTGTTTTACTTCACACAGTGGCTCCAGACTAGTTATCAGTTTATTTCCTTTTTGTTTTGTTATGTTTTGTTTTGGGGTTTTTTGCCACCAAAACCTTCTTATTATAATTATTTTATGCTTTTCCACTTTACTTTTAAAGTGGACACTTATTCTTCAGTAATTTTATAAATCATTGGGCCTCCGGTAGATCTATGGGCCGGTTGTTCAAAAAATTTAATCCAGATAAAAGCTATCCAGATTTGGTAATCTATTTTTTGGGGGTCGGCAGAGCACGTAACCCGGCTTACTTTTACCCTGGTTGTTCCATTTTTCGTTTATCACGAAATCCGGATTTCCAGCGTGTAGATCATTGTGCGCTGCCTTAAACCATTCTAGTTTTTACAAATGGGAGGGGGGCTATTTTCAGGCACGCACATTAGCGGTTTGTACTTCATTAGCTAACAGGTGCGTCAGTCGTGGAGAAATGCAAATTTAATGTTCGCTGGCTGGATAATCCAACATTTCGGACATGGTTAGCAGCGGTTCCAGGCAACAGCTACGAGGCCCGCTGGACGCTGTGCAGGAAGATTTCTAAACTCGGCTCAAGGGGAGTTTCTGTGGAGTCGCATATGCACAGCGAGAAGCACAAAGCTGCTGCCGTACCCGCGAACAGTTGCCCGCCATTTCTCAGTTCTGCGCTGTTCCATCAGTTCCTCAGACTTCAGCTCCACTTCGATCCCAGTGGCGACCGCAGCATCAGAGACAGACCTCAGGGCGGTCTTTGGGTCCACCGCTACCCTTTAAGCAGAGGTACTGTGGTTTCTGCATAGCGTGACAAAACACCAGTCCTACAGCGCTAATGAGGGAGTTGGAGAGATTTTTCAGGCTATCAATAGCCATAATCTGCTGTTTTAATTCTTCTTGATCTCACTGCTGCTGTCGATACGGTAGATCATGACATTTTATTACTACGTTTGCAACAGCCTGTTGGTGTGACCGGCACAGTACTCAAATGGTTAGAGTCCTATTTAAGAAATAGGAGTTTTTTCTGTACATCTTGGCAATTCTCTTCCTCAGAGGCTTCACTTAAAAACGGGGTACCTCAAGGCTCCATTCTAGGCCCTATTTTATTTTCACTTTATTTACTTCCTCTGGGGTCCATTTTTGAAAAACAAAATGTGTCATTTCCTTTTTATGCAGACGACATCGAGATTGATCTGCCTTTAAAATCTGCCGGAGATCGATGCATAGAGAACCTACAGAAATGCTTGGGGGACATTAAAACGTGGATGGAGATGAATTTCCCAGCATAAATGAAAATAAAACAGAGGTCTTTACTGTTGGGAAAACTGACCTGGACTCTTTTACCTGCCCTTTTATTAAAAATCTTGGGGTTGTTTCTGATTTTAACCCTAAAATGTGACAGCAGGTCAGGGCAGTAGTCCAGTCTAGTTTTTATCATCTGAGGCTTATTAGTAAAGTCAAGTCTTATCTTCCTCATGACGCCCTAGAAAGGCTAATTCACGATTTTGTCTTTCTAGACTGGATTACTGCAACTCCCTTTATACTGGGATTGATCAGTCTCTCCTCTGGCTTCTACAGCTAATCCAAAACTCAGCTTCCTGCCTGTTAACGGGGACCAGACGTGTAAACGGTCTGGCTCCTCTCTATTTTTCTGAGCTTCTGCACCATCATCATCCTTGTAGAGCTCTGAGATCTGAAGAACAACAGCGGTTAGTAGATCCCAGGACTGGACTCGTGACTCGGGGAGACAGAACTCCTAAACTCTGGAACGGTCTCTCTCTTTCTGTGAGGTCTGCCAGAAACCCGAATAAATTTAAATCTCCTTTAAAAACCCATCTTTTACATTGGCTTTAAACTCCAGAGAGCACGATGTGTCTGCATGTATCCATCTCTTAGTTTTAACTTTTAAACTGTTAGAATTTTACACCGTCACTGTAGGTCTGGGTCAGTTTTATCTGGACCAAAAACCTCCCAATAGGGACTGTTAGGACTCTATCTTTAAGTTTAGATCTATGGAGTGTTGAAGTAGTTTATGTCACAATAATAAATGTGTAAATAATCCTAAATAAAGTTTTTAGAAAGTCAAAAGTTCCTTTCATTTCTTTTTTGTTTAGGTTTTACATGACGTCTATCACACAGTTTCATGTCCTGTTTTTTAAAAGATAAAAACATAAAAGCCAAAACGATTTAAATATGTTTTACTGCAAATTGCAGGAAGACTTTCAACCTGTTGGAAGTTAAAATATTCTTACAATAATTACTGGAAGGAGCATCTTTCTGCTCTAAAACAGTCTCCTGACCATGGAAGACCAGATCCAGGACTTGCTGGGTATTAAACCTACTGCCATCATGCCATTTACTAAAGTGCATCCCAGGTGCAGATCTTAGTCTGTATCAAGGCCTCTGACCTCGGCACCACAAACCTTCAAAGATCAACAGAACCTGGACTAATGTGGGAATTTAGAGTCAGGATCTCCAGGGCCCCATACAGCACAGACAAACTTAAAACCACCATTTCCTCTGATCTGGTCAACAGTGGTCAATCTAAAATCCATCCAAACAGACACGAACACATTCGACCCGAAACAGCTTCAGTCTGCAAAAATCTGCAGCACCTGAATGAAAGTGTAAAAAGTTTTTTAAGTAATTCTGCTTTTTTAAAGAAACATTTTAAGCTAAAAAATGTTGTTTATTGTCGCCCTAACTGTAAGGGTTAAAGCTTCTATGAATAGTTTTATACTACTGCTTTGCCCTGTTTCCGTTCTAACCCTGAACCTAGCTGGCTGCACCAGTCTTTCATGTCTATTTTACATTTTTGTCTTTACTTCAGAAACTTCTCCATTTGTCTCATACTGCAGATGTTGCAGAATATTTAGTGACTCCTCTCATTAGTTCTGGACTCCTGACATAACCGTGGCCGTTCAGCTGAGACATATTAGTTCATTCACGCCTTCATTTTGATTCCCTTTACAATGACCCCGGTGTTTACAAAAAACTAAATAAAAGCGGACATTGGCCCGTTTCCGTGCTTGTGTTAACACAATGCCAAGGAGGAAAGACATCAGAAATGATCTTAGAGAGGCAACTGTTGCTCTCCATCAATCTGGGAAGGTTTTCAGGTAATTTCCAAACTATCTGGAGTCTGTCGTTCTACCGAGAGAAAGATTACAACTGCCAGTCTTCTCAAGAGTGGACGTTCCAGCAAGAACAGACCAAAGATCTACATCTCAGACCAGTTATAAAAAGACTGAACCAAGGTAGACGTGTTTGGTCCTTAAACACCTCATAGCAGCTGTCAGCACGGTGGTGGAGGGATGATGGTCTGGACAACTTGCAGTCATTGATGGACCATGAGCCAGAGTCCTGCACTGGTCCAATTTTACCAACCCGCACCTGCCCGAACCCGTTCGGATGATTACCAATTCCCGACCCGTTACCTGCGGAAATCTCCCAATCAAATCTGGACCTGACCCGCTGATGTACAACCCGTGACCCGCACTTTAACACGTTAAATAATGGTAAAAACACCCCCATCCTTCCCTTAATTTATTTTCTTTCTTTCTTTCTTTCTGCTACAAAGCCACTGATTGTGTTATTTTTGTTGCCTTTGATCATTCCAAGTTTTGACTTTGCTTTCGAAGACATTTTGTCCACACTATGGGACTCAGCACTGGCTGGTTTTCCTTTTATTTCCTCCGTTTTTAAGCGTTTTACTAGTTGCTACACCTGCGTACTGTGCGCTGAGCGGCAGTGTAGCCTTTTTGGAAGGAAGCCCAACGCACCCTGCCGGTGACCCTGGCGCCTGATAATTTAAGCACCTGTCATGTTAAACAATACAAAGAAGAAAAAATCCTATTATCACCTGCGACTCGCAGATGAGCTCTGGACTGGTCTGACTGGTCCGCACTGAGACCAACTCCCCCACCAGACGAATATTTCTAAATAAATATCTTCCCGAACCCAAACTCGTAAAATTTTATCTGAGATTTTTACCCATAAAACATTGTCTTTGTGGGTTGCCTGACGGGAACTTGGATACAATTCTACAGTTAAACGAAGACAAACTGAGATTATTCTGTTAGGTAGCAAGGAGAAGAGGGTCAGCGTTGGTAAACACCTGGAGACTCGGGCTCTTAAAACCACTGACCAAGTTGGTAACCTTGGAGTGTTGATAGACTCAGAT
>JBAMHW010000018.1:1844737-1857841 GCA_037177495.1 Rhadinocentrus ornatus
TTAGGCATAGTTAAAGGCTTAATTTAAACTTGGTTTAGTTAGGCATAGTTAAAGCTTAGGCATAGTTAAAGGCTTAAATAAACTTGGTTTAGTTAGGCATAGTTAAAGGCTTAACTAAACTTAGTTCTGTCTTTAAAAAAACGTAACTAAACACAGCGAAACTTATTTAACTTGATGAAATGTTTTTTAACCTCACATTCGTGTAGCCAACCAGCTCCACTATTAGCGTAGTTGTTTTAATCCTTGTTTATGTACTATGGGTGCTATTGGAGGATTCCACTAGGGGGAGCATAGAGAACTCAGAAGAGATCAAGATGCTGAATTTTAATGGTGTAAACAAAACTATTTACATGAAGACAGTTGTTGGTGGTATGTAAGGCCTTTAACCAAGCACACCATGTGTTGTCTTCTAAAGTTTCCATAATTTTTACCGATGTGGACCCTGTGACCTCACATCTGGTCAAACTGGTCCCCACACTGTTCCTACTGGTCGCTTGCTTATTGCTGCGTGTGAACATGTAGCATTGATCTCTGACCAGGTGCACAAACGACACTTTAAGCAAACTGAAAATACTTGAGGCAACCTTGATAAACACTGCATGCACATAATTAAAAAGCAATCTATCCTTAGACTTAGCATATGCTATGCTAGCTTTACCCCGTACAGGCTGCATTAAACTTCATTGCCATGTTTTTAATGAAGCGGCTCCATGCAGAACTTGCCAGGTGTTTTTGGTTTTGCATGTTTCTTATGATTGAACTCTATCATCGAAGCTACCAGAGCCGAGCTAAAATGAACCATTTCCTCCTGACAACTGCAAACAGTTTGGTAAATTGACGCCACCTTGTGGGGGCAGTGGTGCATTACAACCACTTTACATCCCCTCCAGGAATTTGCGATCACAGTTAACGCAATTTCAGCACATTAGTCCAATTTTGTCCAATCACTGCAACTTAGATGAAACTTTGACAGATTTCTGTGCTCCAGGTGAGGTTAAATAACTTGTTGCATCTGAGAGATAATAGAATTATCCAATAGGATATGTTGTTTTGCTTAGTTAATTCCAGGTGGCGACTTCTGGGTTTTTTTTGGGGGGGGGGGTTCGGCCAGGCAGTGTATTTTGTTATTTACCTCTTAATCTGCTTTCCTCTTTGAAACTTTGGAGATGTGAAGCGTCTCTTCTCAGTAGCATGTTGTCAGCAGAAAGCCAGAAAGGACGTTAGGACTTCCTGCTGTCTCACCTCAGATCTCGTCCTCATGGCTTGTTTGTCTGTCTGCACATCCCTGTTTACGCCTGCCTGTATCTTTTCCTTCAGATTCAGCTGTGACCACCGTTGTTTTCCTGCTTGTAGTTAACTAAACCACTTTAACTTGCACCCATCAGGCTGATGATCACGTGTTTGGTCGCACTGCAGGTTAATGAGTGTTTGTCTGCAATCCTGTATAATCCAAGTGTACACTGTAGTTTCTTTAACCATTTTTTTTCATAGTTCAGACTCTGGGTTTCATGCAGTCTGTGGTGTTATTATTCCTTGATGGGTTGGTATTTGTTTTAATTACAAAACAGAAGGTGAAAGGAACAGAAGTTATAATAATGAAATTATTTATGGTAACTTGTTTTATTTAGTAACTGCATGTAGGGCAAATTTTTAGGATAGTAGTCAAAGTCATAAATTCAACAAGTAAACTTTATTTTTTACTTTCAGCATAATTTTTCATTAATCACGTCAGAAAGGTTCACACCACACAGGTGGACTCAGCCCTCTTCCCACTGCCCCCTTCTGTAGTCATTATTTCTTCTTCTTCTTCTTCCTCCTCCTGCTTCTTCTACTTCTATATTATTAATAATGCAACAAGTTAAAATGACTAACATCAAACGATAAGCATTAGAAATTTTTAAGTATTTCCTCCGGTTAAAAGTTGATGATCTCGTTGACATCTGGACACATCATATGTAACTCACTGTGTATTTTCTTGTCCGTTTCTTTTGATAATCTATGATGCAGTGTGATTCGATGCGATACAATGAGATGCAATATGATAGGATGCGATGTGATACGATACTATAGGATGCGATATGATGTGATGTAATACAATGCGATAAAATGCAATGCGATACAATGTGATACAATGCGATAAAATGCAACGCGATACAATGCGATAAAATGCAACGCGATACAATGTGATACGATGCGATGTGATACGTGATACAATGCGGTACAATGTGATACGATGCGATGTGATATGATGCGGTACAATGTGATATGATGCGATACAATGTGAAACAATGCGAAGTGATACAATGTGATGTGATGCGAAACAATGTGATACCATGCAATGTGATACCATGCGATACAATGCGATAAAATGCGACGCGATACGATGTGATACAATGTGATACAATGTGATACAATGTGATACAATGCGATAAAATGCGACGCGATACGATGTGATACAATGTGATACGATGCGATACAATGTGATGCGATACAATGTGATACGATGCGATACAATGTGATGCGATGCGATACAATGTGATACGATTCAATGTGATACAATGCGATGCGATACAATGATATGATGCGATGCAATACAATGTGATGCGATGCGAAAAAATGTGATACGATGCTCTGCGATACAATGTGACACGATTATTATTTCTTCTTCTTCCTCCTCCTGCTTCTTCTACTTCTATATTATTAATAATGCAACAAGTTAAAATGACTAACATCAAACGATAAGCATTAGAAATTTTTAAGTATTTCCTCCGGTTAAAAGTTGATGATCTCGTTGACATCTGGACACATCATATGTAACTCACTGTGTATTTTCTTGTCCGTTTCTTTTGATAATCTATGATGCAGTGTGATTCGATGCGATACAATGAGATGCAACAGATAGGATGCGATGTGATACGATACTATGGGATGCGATATGATGTGATGTAATACAATGCGATAAAATGCAATGCGATACAATGTGATACAATGCGTTACAATGTGATACAATGCGATAACATGCAACGCGATACAATGTGATACGATGCGATGTGATACAACGTGATACAATGCGGTACAATGTGATACGATGTGATGCGATACAATGTGATACAATGCGATGTGATACAATGCGGTACAATGTGAAACGATGCGACGTGATACAACGTGATACAATGCGGTACAATGTGATACGATGTGATGCGATACAATGTGATACGATGCGATGTGATACAATGCGGTACAATGTAATATGATGCGATACTGAAGATACAACAGTATTTATCGTCTCTTGATAACATCAAATCACTGGAATCGACAAACAATTATTCAACTACAAAGTTGAAATCATAAACATATTGCACAGTTGTTATTAAATAAATAAAAAATAGACATTAACAATAAAAATAACAGCATAAAACTTACTATTTGATTAGTCCAACAGCTCCAAAAAGGATGAAAACACATCATTTAGATTTTTGATAGAAATGTGAAAAAATAATTTTTTAAATGGGCCAGGTTGCGTTTTGGAACTTGATGCTTTTCTTCTGGAAGGGAATAACTCGTACTCAGGATTTTCCTTTTGAGTTCATGATTTGATGTAATCTAAACCAGAATCTGGTTCTGGTTTTCCTCCTTTTTCTCTCTCCACTGTTTCCCCTGTAGCTCTTTGTTGTAACTTGGACTAATGTGGGTCATATAATGTTTTAATTGTGTTATTATTGGACTACAGTTAATTGGGTTGTATTTTTAAAGTGTGTTTAGATTGCTTTGGTGCTTTGCAAATTGAGCTGAGTTAAATAAAAATGGATTAGTTTCTGCAGTAAGTTCATTTGCGGCTCCGTTGGAGTGAGGCTTGGCTGATCCAGACTTTCTATCAACTTGATACTCTGCACCCGTTTTACAGTGGCTCCTACAAAAATTTCAAAATAGTTACGGTTCATTTTGATGAGTGAGTATAAGCATTAATAAATGTATCTGATGCGGTGCAGGAATAAACTCTGTGACAGACACATTTACCACCCACCACCAGCCATGAATGGAACTGACTTTGTACAAGGTGTGTGTGTGTGTAGCTCCTCTTAGTCTAGACACTGCGGTGGCCTGGGTCAGGTCCTGGCATGCCGTTCACCTCCAGTCATGTATGGAAGCAAGTTCATGACAAAGCCAGGGCCTGCTATGCTGCTGAGAAATAGTTTTATCCTTTCATAGCAGACCTGGGTGGTCAAAATGGAGAAAAGCTGGGTTCACCTGCGTGGAATTATGGCCCCTAAGCAACGAATTATGATGTGGTTTATATTTCATCTCTTGAACTTTATCCAGAGCGTGCAGCTACACGTTCCTGCATTCCCAGGCAGGGAGTAACAATGCTCAACTGATCTGGGGTTCAACTTGCACTTGATAACTGGGTGCTGGGCGCTAAGTCCTAATGCTTAATGTACTGTGTTTAAAGGGACTTACCACCCAAGGATGTAATGTCAAGTTATGTACATGTTTAAAGTAACAGCTGTTTATGTAAAACTTCTACTTTCTACCGAGTCTGCTACATGAAGCTGTAATCAGCTGCAGTGACGAGAAGGCTCTTTTTGTTTTGTCATGGCACCACGTAAGTTTCCACATTTTGGTGCAGTTAGCTTTCTTTACCCTTCTCCCTGTTGTCAAACTATCCAACTTTTTTCCTTAATTTTTCAGATTGTTGTCATTATCTGTTGGATTTTCTCTGCTCATATTAGAGGAAAATTGTAAGTGAAGTCACCTGATCATCATGGTAAATCCATCCAGGATGACGTGTTTCCGCACTCTGTTACACGTGCTGTAAGAAAATGAGAACTAATTTGATGTGTTAGAGAATGTTTTAGTTTACATCTGTATCCATAGATACCGAGCATGTGGATTGATGTTTTTTTTTATTCTGCACGATAATTATTAATACCTTAATTCTGACAGATAGGATTAAAGACATTATTATCGTTTATTTTAGCTGTGTCTGCAAAAGCTAACATTAGCTCTGACAGCTCAGCTCGGACTTTCTGCTCAGACAGGGACAGTGATGAGTGATCTTTCTCAGATAGTAGATGAGTCACATTTCAGGCAGCTTGGGTCCTTTATTCTCTGAGATAAAGAAAGCAATGCTCATAAAACTAGTTTCCTTAGATGTCAAGCACCTTTCAAATAACTGAAGTTGACTTAAGTGCTTCACAGAATGAAAAATAAACCAATAAGAAAAGACAGTATAAACGAAGGCAAGAAAAAGAAGCCTAAAAAATTTCATTCTTCATTCCTATTGGTGGAAACACATCAGATCAACTAATTGTTAACAACGTGAAACATTTGGTTGCTGAGGAAGTTGTGGAAATTACGGTTCTCAAAGGCCACCTAAAGCAGGTTGAAGTGCTGCCTCCTGGTGGACAGGAGGACTAACACACCTTGGACATGTCCAAACCTGTCATGTCCTCTGTTTTTAGTGGACAGGGACTAAGTGGAAAAATTAATTTGTCTGGCATTTTATGGTGAAAGTTGATTGTTTTGTAAATAGTTGTACAAAAACCTCCCGAGACATTTCCTGCATTTTAAAGTAAATAGTTGTTTATAACTTTATTTTTTTCTGAATTTGTACATACAATTCTAAAACTGTTTATATTTGCATTTCTAAGTTAGAAAAATACTTTAATAGCCATATTTGTGGTTTTCACCTTCAAAAAATCTAACTTTTCCTTTTTTAGCATTTATGTTTTTGTAGGATTTTAAGTCCAGTGTGTCAGAATAAAAACTGGAAAATCACACATGTGAGGTTGTACAGAAAGGCAAAGTTTAAAGATAAAATAAAATGTGGTCAAAAACGGGCAGTTATACCTCAGATCCCAGTGTTTCTGTTCCCTTTATGTGCGTAAATAGCCAAGTCTGTGTCAATGCCCTCAAATTTTCATGCATCCTTTACATTGTCATGGTGAAATAACACATCCACCAGAGGGCAGTGCAGAGTTCATCTCCGAGTTCTGACATCAGTTTCAGACAACAAACATGGTGACAATGCAGAAGATCATGATGATTCTCAGAAAGAGACATAAAATGAGGCAGCGCAGTAGACGTTGGTGGTCTGTACGGCCATTAAATACATCACAGCTTCTTCAGTTTCTTTCTCATGTCACACATCGGCTATACTTCGGAACACGGCCCCCATGGTTTCCGTTGGTAGTGCTGTTAGCTATGGTAGGCTATGTATCTGCTAGCTCTCTGAAATCAGACCATAATATACACGTAAAGGATGCAAACAGAGGCTACGTCTGTACGTGTATTTAACATAGAGGTTTTAGAGTATATCCTGCAAACTTGTCAGTTTATGCCGCGATTCATTTTTAATAGAAGTCATTGTGACGTCCCACGTGGACCCTGTTAAAAAGCATTCATATGGGGCATCATCAATAGTATGTGATTTAAAGGCAAGGCAGTCTATTTGTACAGCACATTTCATGTCCAGGACAATTCAAAGTGCTTTACGTCAAACAAAAGCCTTGCAGATATTAAGAAATAGTAAAAGGCAGAAACAAACAGCAAGAATCGCAATAAAATCATAAATTGCATTAAAATGATTAAAAAGAGAAGTTAAAAGTTACCGTGTAAACGTTTTAACCTGGATGTAAAAATGTCTCCATGTGGTGAAAGTTTAATCTCCACTGGCAGTTTGTTCCACTTGTTTGCAGCATAACAACCAGCCTGTGCAACAGGATTCTGTGATCTACAGGATCAAACGCAGCACTGAGATCCAGCAGAACCAGGACTGATACTAGACCAGAATCCGTAAAGCACTGGGATCAAGACAAGATTATCCCAGAGTGCTTAAAATATGCGATTAATGGAGGGGCCGTGCATGAGAAGAAAAAGAAAAAACTTCGATCTAAGTAGTTTAGTTTTATTAGCCTTGCTTCCAAACCAGACTGACATTATGAACTTGTAGAAATTGGAAAACGTTCAGTTTGCTCAAGCAGTGCAGCTTTCTTTCTTTTCTTTTTTTATAAAAAAATAGTTAGGATTTTGACATAAACAGTAGGTTGTTTCCCTCTCATGACACTGATGAGAGCAAAGTGCAACATGTCAATATTTCCAGGTAGGGAGTAGGTGGGCGGACATGGGGATTTACGTTTCTTTCCCTCCTAAAAAAGCTGTTTCCCCTTCTGTTGACTATCACCATTGTTAGGCGAGACAGTTGATGTATGCGTAAATAATCTTCTTGAAATGTAGATGTAGTGGAACGCAGGAAATAGTGAGAAGCTTCTACTAAAAACTAACAGGCTATGAAGAGGGTTTTTCCTTTCTTTCTTTTTTATCTTTTTATTTTTATTTATCCTCGTATTCTCATGAATGATTATGCTCCTTTGGCTGCTCAGAGAAAAGTCCTGAACCTTAATGAACCATCCTCTTCATTTGGAACTTTGATGTTTACATTGACCCTGGTGTCTGCTTGCAAGCTGATGTTTGTTAGTCACCTGCATGTCGACCACACATCTCCCCGCACCCCACTTCCTCATCACCTTGGTGATAACAAGTTGCTGGAACCCAGACTAAAGGCTGTAATCTGCCATCAGATCAGCTATGACTCAGATTGTAAGAAGGAAGAACATGTGGGTTTTCAGCGGTAGGTTCATCCATATTTGGTAGAGATGGGTGTTGGAGGTGATTTTTAAGTTGATTAGATTGGCCTGTAAAAACTGATTAGCTGATTAATCGTGACATCAATGATTAAATAAAAGATACTTTTTATCTCTGAAGGAAAATTGTAAAACATGCGTGACTATAACGTGTGTGTTCCATAAACGAGTGTTGTTGTTTTTTTACATGGTTTTAAATTCAACATTGGGTGGGCTCTAGTATATTTATTGCCCAACAGGTAGAAGAGAAAATGGGTCAGGGAGACATCGGAATCGAGCCTGGTCTGGCTGCGTTTATGGGGCGGCTGCTACGCTATGTCAGCTAAACACCGCACCCACAGCAGCGTTAAAGTGTGAAATGGTGTCAAAGGTCACACTAAGGTCAAGGAGATGAGGATGGAGAGTAGGCCAGACTTCTAAATTCTAAAATTACTTTACTCATAGGATTACTTTACTCCATTCCTAGGATTATTTTACTCATTCCTCAGATTACTTTGCTCATTCCTAGGATTACTTTGCTCATTCCTAGGACTACTCTACTCATTCCTAGGATTTCGTTACACATTCCTAGGATTATTTTACTCATTCCTCGGATTACTTTGCTCATTCCTAGGACTACTCTACTCATTCCTAGGATTTTGTTACACATTCCTAGGATTTCTTTACTCATCCCTAGTATTACTTTACTCATTCCTTGGACTACTCTTCTCATTCCTAGGACTACTTTATTCATTCGTACTATTACTTTTCTCATTCCAAGGATTACTTTACTCATTCCTAGGATTACTTTGCTCATTCCTATGATTACTTTACTCATTCCTAGGATTACTTTACTCATTCCTAGGACTATTTTACTCTTTACTAATTCCTGGGATTACTTTGCTCATTCCTGGGATTACTTTACCCATTCCAAGGATTACTTTTCTCATTCCTATGATTACTTTACTAATTCCCAGGATTACTTTACTCATTCCTGAGATTACTTTACTCATTCCTGAGATTACTTTACTCATTCCTAGGACTACTTGACTCATTCCTGGGATTTCTTTACTCATCCCTAGTATTACTTTACTCATTCCTTGGAATACTCTACTCATTCCTAGGACTACTTTACTCCTTCATAGGACTACTTGACTCATTCCTAGTATTACTTTGCTCATTCCTTGGACTACTCTACTCATTCCAAGGATTACTTTACTCATTCCTAGGATTACTTTACTCATTCCTAGGACTACTTTACTCCTTCATAGGACTACTTTATTCATTCCTAGGATTAATTTTCTCATTCCTAGGACTACTTTATTCATTTCTAGGATTAATTTTCTCATTCCTAGGACTACTTGACTCATTCCTGGGATTTCTTTACTCATTCCTTGGACTACTCTACTCATTCCTAGGACTACTTTACTCATTCGTACTATTACTTTTCTCATTCCAAGGATTACTTTACTCATTTTTAGGATTACTTTGCTCATTCCTATGATTACTTTACTCATTCCTAGGATTACTTTGCTCATTCCTATGATTACTTTACTCATTCCTAGGATTACTTTGCTCATTCCTATGATTACTTTACTCATTCCCAGGATTACTTTACTCATTCCTAGGACTACTTTACTCATTTCTAGGACTACTTTACTCATTCCTAGGACTACTTTACTCCTTCATAGGACTACTTTATTCATTCCTAGGATTAATTTTCTCATTCCTAGGACTACTTTGCTCATTCCCTGGACTACTTTACTCATTCCCAAGACTACTTTACTCATTCCTAGGACTACTTTACTCATTCCTAGGACTACTTTACTCATTCCTAAGACTACTTTGCACTTTGCACATTCCTAAGACTACTTTACTCATTCCTAGGACTACTTTACTCATTCCTAGGAATATTTTCCTCACTCTAGAAGTAATATGCATATTTCTAGAAATGGAAAATGAGTAATGATATCACTAACCACAGATTTGTGTGATTGTGTTGCCAGTTTATTGGTGGCTCTTGTCATTTTAATCTGTTTTGTTCATAATTTCTGACAAGTATTAAATCTAATAATCTTATAACCATTTCCACATTCTCTGACACAGTAACACATATCCTGATTCCGGCCCTTTTGTAGTAATCTCACATGTCTCAGCTGTCAGTAGTGACCAGGGTTAAACGATCAGCCCTGCTAGTTGGGAAATGTACTTCATTTAATTTGGGGATGTCATTTCAGACAGGAGGCAGAGGAAGAGTCGTGAAGAGGTTAAGTATTGTGCAGACAAGAAGGCTTGCGGCTGATCTCTACACCTGGAAGGCTGTGTGTCAGAAACACTTGATCACTTAATCCTAATTCTTGCTATCCCATGCAAATGAAAGTTTTCATCCTCGCAGAGTGTAACTCAAGAAAGGCCAGAGTGGGTCTTTATTTAGAGCCCTTTGGATACAATGGCTTCACAGTGACGTAGGCTGATGAAGGCCCACATTGCTCTTTCCAGGTATTTTCTGGAGCTGAAAAGCTACCTTTGTGCTGCTCTCCCAACTCATCCATGAATGTCCTTGTTAAAAATATTCCTTTAAGGAACAAGGATACTGATTTGTAAGTTGCCATGTTTGAACTAAGCAGTATTCCTGTTGTTTCTGAGAGGCTTTTATAAGCTGATTTAAAAATGTCCTCTTTATATAGGCTCATATAGCTTAATGATATAATGGAGTATAAGAATATAATTAATATAATATAATATTATATTAAACACATTTCACCTCATTTAAATGTTTTCCGTCTAGTTCCACAGCCCACGCTGCTGCCGCGGACTGCATCGAGCTCCATAGCTGGCTGGGTTCCTCGGCAGCAGGAAGTGGCTTTTCTGTGCATCTCTGTGGCTGATACTGTGAAATTTAGTAGGAAGTTGGTGAAATGAGTATACATGACATCACAGTTCACAATATTGTGACTTGTATTTTTTTCTCTGAACAGGCAGAGCCAGCTCTGAGCCCGTGGAGGACACAGACACCACAGGCTTTGAGGCAGAATTTGTAAGAACAGCTTACTTTCTTCTCTCCTCCAGCAGTGTTTGTTTTAACTGTCTGTTGTTGTCTTGACTTGCCGTCTGTCCAGTTTGCTTTGTGCTGATTGTTCTTCATTAGAAGGCTTTGCAGAGTCTTACAGTAATCTGCAGAGAAATGTACCATAACGGAGCGCATGGTGCTGGGAGCCCAAAGGCTCATCCAGGAGCAAGTCCCAGCAAGCCGTTCTGTCTTCAGAGAGTTCAGCAAAGCAGAGCTCAGCTTGTCTGTTCACCTCTGATAGTGTCCTGTTTGCCTTTGTCTCTTCCACAGTCCTTGGAGGCCAACTACCCAGTCCAAGTCACAGATCCCCATGGTAAAAAAGAACTTCTTCCACTGTGGTGAATTTTTATCTGTTAGCATTCAACCAAATTTCCCTTCTCCTGTAAATCCTGCATGAGGTGTGGGAGAAGCTTTGTGAGGAGAAATACTCGCAGACAGTGAGTGTTAATCTGGCTGCACTAGTCTGACATACGGCTGGGATGTTTATAACATTTTAGTCTCAATTTCAGCTCTCAACAATCACAAAAACAGTGATATCCATGAAAACTGATTATTATTAGAACTATTCTGCTCTGATCCATCCTGGCTTACAGGTGATTTTATCCAGGTCTGTCTAGACTGTAGACACGTGAAAACATGGAGAAAATTCCAAACGTTCATGAACACTACGGAAAGCTATTATGTGTCTTTGTTAACAAAAATATTATTAATACATATGATTTATAATCTATGAATATTAGTCATTTAAAGTTGGTAAATAAGAATAAATTATTATATTATTATTATTATTATTATTATTATTAATAATAATAATAATAATAATAATAATAATATAATAATATAATTATTATTAATAACTGACTAATAATCATAAATTATTTGTAAGTTTTTTAAACTGCATTATTATGATTTCCCTTCACAGACTGATGAAGTGTTTTTTATTTAATGTCATTTTATTTTCATTTAGTTTAGCCTAAATAGAGCCCACAGGTAACATTCTCCCAACATAATAGTAAAAGCTAAAAAATCATTTAAAAAGTAAAATATTCCATGTCTCTCCTCATATTTAGTTTTATTGATGTTTAATTATAATTTCTGCTAATTTTGACTGTGTCTACTGACGTTCCATCAGGATTTCCAACGCAGCATAAACCTTTATATCTGGCATCTGATTGGCCAGCATGTCATTCTCTGACTGGATTTCCAGCACAATCCAGCAGAGTATAATGCCAACCGTACCTAAATATATGTTTTGATACGAAACGTTTGAGATGAGTGTGCAGAGCTAATATGAAGGAAAAAATATTTCAATGAAAAAATGTAGAAAGAAATGGCCAGAAAGTTGTCATTGTTGTATCAGCCAATAGGAGGGGGTCTAACTAGGACAAATACTAAAATAAATGACCAAACAGAGTACACAATGAGAGGAAAGACTAAAAACTGTACTAATGGAAGTGTGAATAATTTGTTCTGTGGACGTGTCTCTGAAGCCGATATGGAGGTCTGGTTTCTACACAGGAAGAAACCATCAAACATTTATCGGTAAAATCTAATGTACTGATGCAGCGTTGATGACAGACGTGTTTCTCCAGCAGATGCTGTGACACTCCACCTGAGCTCCATGCCCATCGGATACCTGAGCCCATCCCCAGAAAGCAGGATAAGACAGGTCAGTGGACTCAGGGACTAATCTACTCATCTATCCACAGTTTTTCCAAATCTGACCGCTCTGGTTGCCAGATTCTTCTCCTGAACATCTTCTGCATCAGTCGTCTAATGAGGTCCTCTAAAATAGTGTTTTACCAAAAATAAATCAGTGCAACACAGCGAAATTTGTTATGGTGACAGGCCTACTGTACAGTGCCACAAGTTAATAGTACAGCTAGAAACTTTTCTTTACAATGGTATTATGGGATGGACTTCTTTCCCAACCTCCATAAAACCTGTAACATCACAGAGAAGTTTTAAAAGCCAGATTAAGCAGCTTTTATTGAATAAGGTAAATGTTGTTTAATGAAGTGTGATGAAAGCCCTACTGTTGTTTTGTGTTAAGCTTATGTGACTTGTTTGTAGAATTATACACTGCTTTTTAAAAAACATAAAGGGAAGACTAAAATAACATCCTAGATCTGAATGAATGAACTATTCTCATTAAACATTTTGTTCTTTACATAGTTAAATGTGCTGACAACAAAATTATACAAAAATTATCTATGGAAATTAAATTTATTAACCCACGGAGGTCTGGACACTCAAAATGAAAGTGGAAAAACACACTACAGGCTGATCCAGCTTTGATGTAATGTCCTTAAACAAGTGAAATTGAGGCTCAGTGGTGTGTGTGGCCTCCACGTGCCTGTAGGACCTCCCTACAACGCCTGGGCATGCTCCTGATGAGGTGGCGGATGGTCT
>JBAMHW010000018.1:1873220-1885685 GCA_037177495.1 Rhadinocentrus ornatus
ACATCTGGAAGAGACAGATCTAAGTCTGGACTGTTGATGTCAGCGTCTACATCAAGTTTGGGTCCTTTGACCTTTGGTCCGGCCATGCCAAACTTTGGTAATTTAAATTTGGGTAGCTTCGGCTTATTATTGAGGTCAACATCTGGACCATTAAGATTCACATCTGGACTTTTAATGTCAGCATTAGGTATGTTGATGTCAAGGTCTGGAGTCTCAATTCCACCTTTAATTTTTGGTGCGGAAAGATTAACTTCTGGTGCACTCAAATCCACTTCAGGCCCTTTGAGGTCCACATCTGGTACCTTTACATTAGCATCAATGTCCGCCTTTGGTCTTTTTAGTGTACCAATTTTTGGTTTCTTTAAGGTGAACCATTTGCCTTTCCCAGAGGGACCATTAACATCAACCTCTGCAGAATCAATATGTAACTTGGGGGCTTCCAATTCTGCTTTTGGTAAGTTTACATTGACATCTGGTGCATTTGTTTTACCATCAATTTTTGGAGCAGAGAGATTCAAGTTAGGAGCTGAAACATCAGCATCTAAATCAACTTCTGGACCATCAACCTTAGGTCGTGAAATTGACTGCTTTGACTGTTTCAGAGTGAGCCATTTTAACTTACTAGATGGAACCTTGATGTCTACATTTGGTGGTGTGGCATCAACAGTGGCTCTGGGTAAATTCAGATCAACATCTGTTGAATTAATCTCACCATCAATTTTTGGTATTGTGAGATCAACATTTGGGCCGCTCACATTTCCACCCACTTCACCTTTTGGGCCATGTAATTTGGGTTTTTTCCATTTGAGATGAGGCCAGTTAATTTTTCCTGAGGGAGAGTCAATATCAATATCTGGGGCATTGACATCTACATCAGGACGAGTAAGGTTAGCTTTTGGGAGATTCAGCTCAACATTCGGCACATCAATGTCCCCCTCAATCTTTGGAGCTGTGAGATCCAAATCAGGTGTTTTTAGGTCTACATCCATGTCTAAGTCTGCTTTTGGGCCTTGAAGTTTGGGCTTTTTCCATTTCATATGAGGCCAGTTGATTTTACCAGATGGAGCTTCTATGTGCATATTTGGGGTTTGCACATCTACATCAGGCCCTTTGATATCTGCATCTGGCAAGTTATTGTCAACTTCTGGAACATTCAGCTTACCCTCCACTTTTGGAACAGAGAGATCAACATCTGGTGTATCAATGTTAGCATCTAAGTCCAGATCTGGTTTCGATCCATGAAATTTTTTCTTCCACTTCAAATGAGGCCAGTTGATTTTACCAGATGGGGCATCAATGTCTACATCAGGGGTTTGAACATCTACATCAGGGTCTTTTATGTCAGCTTTGGGCAAGTTAATGCCAACATCTGGTTCACTTAAATTGCCATCAATCTTAGGTGTGGAGACGCTGACGTGAGGCGCTGAAAGTTCTGCATTTAAACTGGTGTCTGGAGTTTTCACTTTGTAACTTTTCGGTTTTAAACTGGGAAACTTGATTTTCCCTGAGGGTGCCTCAATATTGGCATCTGGCATTTCTACATTGACATCAGGACCACTCCAATACACTTTTGGCCTATTCAGATACATATCTGGACTGTTAAGATCAAACTTTGGAGTGGAAAGACTGAGATCTGGATTCTCTACATCTCCACTGACAGAAAGGAGATCTGCATTACCTGACATGTTTACTCCTGTTTTGTGCATTTTGATCTGAGGCAGAGGGACCTGTGGCATTGTAAATTCGGTGGTCTTGTAATTAGAGTTGCCTGTGTTGATCTGGGGAACTGAGACACTAGCATCAGGAGCTTTAGGGTTGCCACCTAGATCTGCATTTAAATCTGGTCCTTTCAGCCCAATGGAGGGCGCTGTGGTTGCAGCACCAGCATCAGCTGAGGCTTTATTTAGGCTGAATTTGGGTACAGCACCATTGAGAGCAGGACCACTTATTTCAGCTCCTATACAAGATGCAGCTTTCAGCTTTTCGTCCAAGCCATCCACAGAAACAGTTGGTGCTTCAGCGGATGCATTCAGTGATAGAGCCTTGTCCAGGAAGTCCTGTAATACACATATTTATAAAAAATAAAGTTTAAAAGTAGGTTAACATATAATTTAACCTCAACTTTCTACAGTAAAACCAATTCCAAGTGATACATTTCTGAAATTAGACTGTTTGCACTAACAGTAATTTGGGTAATGTGATCTTTTATTACCAACATAGAAAATTATCCAGTGTATTATTTATTGGTTAGTTAGTTAGTATAACTCATGCATAATATTAGTATAGAGCGGCCCTATACACACACACACACACACACACACATATGTATTTATGTGTGCGTGCGCATGTGTGCTCTTATTACCAATTACCAGTTTGCCTCAGTGACAAATGTAAACAGTGAGAAATAATACAGCTACATTGTGGAAATATAAGAAAACTTTATTTCTATACATCATTTTGTAGAATAGATAAAAATTTAATGAATAGATAAAATTTAATATGATTTAAAAAAAATTGTACGTCTGTAGGAATTAAATATTGTATGTGAAAAAACGTTGCATTCGTTTTTAGAAATGAATGCATGACAGAGCTAAAGTGAATTGTTTATTTATAAACTCCGCCATCAACTAAGTTTTGTTTTCACTGCAGTGGGACAGAAACAGAAAAACACTGAATGGACATGTCTGTGTTAATGCATGTAACATGTGTGTTGCCTCAGCTTGGACTGTGATTTTTACCTCTGCAGAACCCTTGAGACCCAATCCCAACGGACCAAAACCTGCGCTGGCACTCAAGTCCTTCTTTGTCACAACTCTCACGTTGTCTTCACATGGTTTGAGGCTCTGCAGGAAGTCCAGAACTTCTTTCTTGTTGAGGTCGTTTACTTTTATTGTGACTGCAACAATCTCATCCTCTGGAGCAAAAAGAAACAGTTTCATATCATCTGACTTTCACACTGATTATGTATTTAAAAAGTTGTTTTTGTTCACAGGCTTTTCTCTCACCAGCTTTCAGACCACTTTTTGCTGTGACTGTGTCACCGGTGCTCCCTGTAACGACCAGTCCTTTCCCAGAGTCTTCCAGAACCAAGCCTTTGGCAAGACCTGCACTGTTGCTTTCTCCACTCTGTGTGAAAGCGGTTCAAATAAAGAAAATGAGACATGTTTGCACCACAATCATGCATCTACTATCCCATTTGTTGTAGTCCATATTTTTATTGTGTATTAGGAACCCTTAGACTATATTAACTGTTTGTGTGCTGGTTTGTCTTACTTACCATTTTTCTCAGCTCTATTTTATGCCCACATATCAGGATTGTATACCAACAGAACACTGCATCTGTAAATCAGCAGAGAAGAACTTTGTAGGTTTTCTGTGATGTGACAACGCTAAAAACTTAAAGCAAAATGAAGACATCACAAGTCTGACATCATATGAAGAGATGGCTAGTCAGATTATTGTTGTCTTTGATCAGAAATGGACAGGCCCTGTAAATGGTTCTTTTCTTTTTGACTTTTTATGCTGCCAATCGATTGGATTAATGCCTCATTTTGTGTTTAATGTTATCTCTAATAACCTTTTAGGCTTATATGTTGCGTCAGGTGGAAATATAACAGCTAGGAAGATGGCGACAACATAAACAGTTTCAGTATGAACCAAGCAGAAGTCGACCTTCAGCACTCATGGCTGAAATAATCCCAGTCTGCAGTGTGTTTTCCTTACGAGGGGGTAAGGTCACGCTGAATATGCTCTCTTCGCTGAGCTTGACGGACAACCAAACAACACCCACTCACCGTGTTGTCTCACACTTCAGGAATCCAAAACTTCTGCCAGGCTTGTTCTGGGGAATGTATGCGTCTAAACCAGTTGGTTTGGATGCATTAAGTCTGACACACACACAGCCCTTCCTTCGACCACACCTCAACATCTTTACGTATACTGATGCAGATGGTGCAGGATCTGAGTCAAGCTACGCTGGATTGCGTCCTCAGAGGGGGAGAAACGAGGATGAACTTCAACTAAGACTGTCCACCTCTGCAGGACTTTGCTAGAAAACTTGGTAACTAAGTGAGCAAATCACAACTTTTCTTCACATTAACGGACCTGTAGGCATTCGTTTCATTAAGAAAGCAGAAACACCTCTGGTCTCCATAGTAACTGTGACTACGGCTTTGTTTCTGCACGGTGCTCTAACAGAATGCTGTTTGTGAATCCATCTGCTTCTATAGACCTCCATCAACCAGAAACCAACAGAAATTCTGAGTATAAACCAGGATTATTGCCTAAAAGGGGGTGGCGCCACCAACACACACAGCACACCACAAAACAGCACATCAGCAAAATATCAGCAAAGCTCAATAAAGGTAAAATAATTTCTTTTCTTCAGTTTCTTTAATTCATTTTAACTCTTGAACTGCTGTTAATGTTGGAAACTTCTCAACTGGACAAAACAAATCAATATTTTGATCCACAACATAAAACACATTTCTAGATTAGATGTGAAATAATTATCCAAATCTGTGGTTACATTTTAGTTTTGCCCTGAAAATTCTCAACAAAACTACAGAAACAAACATGTCCTGCATCATTTTTACAGCGCCTGAGTTTCAGACTCACCAGGTTGTGCTTGCAGAGACGCCCATAGAGAGATATCCCCTCTTCAGTGTATCACTGCTGCTCTGTCAGACGGGACGGGACCAATCTGTTAAATGCCTGAAATCTCAAGGACAGCCAGGAGAACAGGTTAGGCAGCATCAGGACCGCCTCTCCTCTCAGCCCCTTTTTCACTTACAACACACACACAGGCCTTAACAGCCCAGTGGCTTTTAAGCAGCCGAAACTAGAACGTGTACGAGTAAAAGATGTGGCAAAGAGACACATACCACTCCTTGTTTACAGGACTAACCAGGTTAGCAGAGGAAGACCATCTCACACAAACACTTTGGCTTTCCATAAAATAATATTTTATTTTTATTCAAATTGCAAAGTTTATGTTAAATCAGATCATTTTTGTACTATATTCCTGAGTAGTGTTGATGGAAGTGTTTACTGTCTCAGACTCGGTCGGCCACGTTTTAACACCGAGTTCCTGCACGTCTGCATTGCTGCTGCGTTCGTTAACACATCAGTAAACTGAAATCTAACTACGAGAGGAGAGATGATTATAATGTTTTCTCACAGCCCATAATCTTCACATCAAGCTGCAAACGACTGATAAGTTTAGAAACTCAGTGGATGTTTGATTTGTGTGAATGTTGTTTATAATAATAAAAAAAAACTGTATTCAATAGTTAAGGATTAAATTAGTCAAATATATTGAAAAATGCAACTGTTTGATTTATTTTGATCACTGGTCAGTTGGTTGCTTGAATGACTCTTAATATTCTGGAATCAATACACTACACACACACACACATATATATATATATTCCTGGGTAAATCGGTCCACAGAGCGGAGACGGTGACCCGTGACGGGTCGCTCGGTGGTTAGATTCCTGGTTAAATCGGTCCACAGAGCAGAGACGGTGTCGGGCTGGAAATCCTCCATCAAGCGTCACAGCGAGCGGGTGTCACTCAATGCGTGATGCCTTCCATAGGTTTGCACACACTGGCTTAGCCAACACAGGGTTGTGATTGCTACTTCATAACCGGTGTTCTGGAACCAATAACTCAGGTTAAGACCTCAGAGGATTTAGCAACCTCGAGCACAGGCTTTGTTAAATATACCCCCCAGACCTGCAAGTTATCCAACAGGAAGTAGAATTAGGTATATGGTTGTTCTATTTAAACATTTAATATTTATATTTTTGTTTCCTGACAGGAGGAGCTAGGGGTCATGGCAACTTCCCTCATGTCCCACAGCTTTGTGTCTAGAAGAACCTCACAATAACTGGAGATCAACACAATAACTGCTTTTAATTGTTGCTTCTAACTCATCTTCATCATTATTTCACTGCTGGCTGAAAGGACAAACTTCGTATGTCATCTCTGCAGGGCTCAGCCCCCCCCCACCTCCTCCACTCCGCCATTCAACCAACAGTCATCACTGCAGCGTATTGAACTGAATTTCTACTGTGAAAAATAAAGAGAACAGTGAAATAAAGATCTTCCAGTTGGTAATGTGAGCTCCACCAAATAAGAAATTAAGCTTGAGCTTTTGTGCCAATATAAATATTTTATATGATTGGTAGTTTGATGAATGACATTCATGTGGTTTCATTTTATCTTTAAATGGAAGAAGGTTAAAACTCCAGAAACTGCGTGTTGACCGTAGAATCGTGCTGATCTGGTTCCCTCTAGCCGGGTCAGTGATATGTGGAATCTTATACACCTTTGTTTCATGTTGATGAGTCGAGCTGGCATTTTTTTTGAAGACTGAAACACTCTTCTTACCACAACGCATGCAGAAAATCTGTGAGTCACCACCCAACCCATCCAACAAATTAATACAATGTGATGACTGTTTGCCAGGGACACACACAAGGGTGTTGACATGATAGGACCGCCAGCTAAACAACCAGTTATGGAGCCTGGAAATCTTAATTAGAAAGAGAGTGCCATGATTCACGGTTTATGTTCCTTGGTTTACTTATGTCTTGTTTCATGTTCTGGGTTTTTGTTATGTGTTATGTTTTGTTTTGATTTCTGTGTTGCTTCTTGGTTTCTGCTCATTAGTTCACCTGGTCTGATCAGCTCTTTCACCTCACCTGTGCCTTGTTTATCCTTCGGTGTATTTAAGCCACTGGTTTCAGTTCCTCCTTTGCCACTCCATTTTTTGTTATGTGAGTTAAGTTTTTGTTTTTTTTTAAAAACCCTTGCTTCTGCATCAGTCCACTTCCTGTCTCACCTGCCTGTGCTGTGTATGTATTTATTAATGTATTAATAAATTAATCTACATTTATTTCATCTTCATTATGATAATTAATAGTATAACTAGAATAGAATAAAGCCATTCACGGTTGTCCACATTTGGCAAAGTACTTTACATGTGGAGCAATTTTACTGATGAGCAGTGAATGCTTTTCACGTTGTCCTGTCCAGCATCTTCTTTCTCAGCAGGAATCCCTGGATTAGAGTTCTGCTGCTGGTTCACCCCTCTTTCCTGTCCTCTCCACCCCACAACTGGTCCAGAAAGAGGTCCTTCCTGGTTCTGGTTCTGATAGAGGTTTTCCTTCCTGGTTCTGGTTCTGATGGAGGTTTTCCTTCCTGGTCCTGTTTTTTTTTATAGCTTTATTTTTAATTGTTCAGATAAAAACAAAATAGAGCAAACTTGTAAATAGAACTAGAACACGATAAACTAAAGAGGGGGGTCACTGGGAAATCACACAGTATTCATGAAACAGGCAGAAGACATTATAGTCTACTTTGGTTGAAGAGCAGCCATTTTGACCAGAGCTTTGAAAAGATGTGATCCATGATTCGTAGGCTGTACTGTAAGTTAGTTTTTCCATGTGGTGCATTTCCTCAATTATTGCCATCCATTGGTCTTCCTGGGGGGTGTACGTTTTGAACCAGTTCCTTGTAATGGCCTTTTTTGGAAGCAATTGTTAGGATTTTAAAAAGATACTTGTCCTATTACACTTCCCGGTAGCAGCCCCAGCAAAAAGTACTTGAGATCCCTTGGTACAGAATGTCAGAAAACAATCAGTTATTACAAAAGCCCTTTCCCTTTAAAGGCTGTAGTTTTGTACATGACCAGAAGATATGAGAGTGATTGGCACAAGGTTTTCCTTCCTGGTTCTGGTTCTGGTTCTGATGGAAGTTTCCTTAGCTAAGTCATTATTTTATGAACTGGTTTATATGAACAGATTTATTATAAACTGGACTAGTGTGGATCACAGTAGAACTGGATTAATTGGTATAAAATGAGAATACAATTTATTGGATTAAGTTGGAGTGTGTGTGTAAAAGTGACTTGACATGATTTGGGTAAATGCAGATGTTCTGGTAAACATTGGAGTTTACCAGAAAGCTACAAATACAAACCAGTTCCAGTTGTTTGACCTGCTGGGGGTCTTTAGGATTCAGCATTACTATGCTAAGGCAGCAGGAGGTGGAGGCATTCCTCATTCCCCACAGTTACAAACAGAAAGTGTCACCATCGTCATCTCATGATGGCCAGGTAGATGTACAGCATGAGCCAGACACGTGACTTTCAGGGTGTGAATGACACCACACAAAAGTTAATGTCTTGAATTCCCCACTGATTAGAAATGAAGGCAAATCAGAAACGAGCTTATCTTTTTGTTTGATCACATTGAAAGATGAAAGCATTTCTTAGATATGATCTTCCCAGAAAAAATGCTTTCATATGTGCTGGAGAAAGACGTAAATAATCCTAATCTGAGCTGATCTGAAAACCCTGGTACTGACAGTATCATCATTCAGACATATACAGTATTAGAAATGTCATAGGGAAACTCTGGGAACACATCACCTTAAAAGATCTGTTCAGCCTGCAGACTTCATCCTCACCTCCCCCATGCTGCCACCATATGGGTGTGTGCATAGTCACATTAGCATCTGTAAGCTTTAAATCGGAAGTGAATTTCAACCATTTGTGAGCCCAGTTTCTGTCCTGCAGGTGCAGGACTCTGATTCAGGGTTGAGGATTCTCAGTGCTCAGCATGCAGACGGATTCTGGGTAAATTCTGGGTTTCTCTCTATTTCTGTGAAACGCTGCGACTCCACATCAGAAAACTCATGTTTTATATAAACAGAATCCTTGTTCTTATGGCCATTTATTGTTTAATTTCTGTATGAGTTATCTCCACGATCCCCTCCTCTGAGGGGGCCTCTTTCCCTCACAGTGCATCCGTTTATCATCGCTACCCTCTTGACTTCTGTGTCCAGCAGCATGTCCAACTCCCTGGAGAAAACCTGAACATGCACAGGGGAAAATGTGCAAACCACACACAGAAAAGTCAACCATCAGCTTTTAACTCAACTGTATCTAAAAATGTTTGTATGTGGTAAATTGTATAACTAGTCCGTATAAAATTGGTCTATTAAATAGAAAGAAATTAGCTTGAATGGGGGTTTCCACGACAGTTTTGGACACAATTGTACACAACCCCAACTCCAAAAAGCTGGCTTGCTGTGCAAATTGTAAATACAACAGAACTCAACGATTAACTAATCTCATCAAGCCATATTTTATTCCCAGTACAACATAAACAACAGATCCGATGAAACTGAGATATTTTACCATTTCATGCAAACTATGGGCCACATGTCTGTAAAAAGTTGCAACAGGGTGATGTTTAGCACTGTGTGGCATAACCTCTTCTTTAAACAACTGTCTGTAAAGTTTCCTACTTTGCCTCACACTATTTTAAACAGACATCCAGTTTTCACCTTTGGTCATGTCCCAAGCACACAGAGATTCCTCCTAAATTTTCTGATGATATTTTACACTATAGAAGAATCTGTAAAGTCTGAGGAACATTTTTTTTTTAATTTATGATTTTGTCTTAGATTGGTGAAGCTCTGTCCATCTTTCCATCTGAGAGACTCTGCCTTTCTGAAATGCTCCTTTAATACCCGTCATGTTACTGACCTGTTGCAGTTAACCTGGTTAGTTGTCAAATGCTCCTCCAGGTGTTTCTGATTTGGACCAGAGCTGATAAGTTGACAGCCTGTTAACTCCATTCCAGGTAAGTTCAGAAAGCAATAGGTGCTAATACCTGAGGGGAGGACTGAGACTTCCTCTTCTGTGCAATGTGCATTCACCCTTAAAGCATGTAAACACCTCTGAGCTGAAGTAAGAAGCGTGGTGTGGAGAAGTTGAAATGGGTAATGAGTAATGGTATTCTGGATAACCTGCAACCTGCTGGCACTCCCATTATATAACCTAATCCTCTACGCTTTTATCACAGCAGCAAACTACAGCTAGAATACGCGGCGCAGACACGAATGCTCAGACGCTGCTGACAGATAGTCAGAGAAGGAAAGTCGTACGAGTGACCAGGTGTTCCCATGTCAGATTTTTTCATTTCTTCCTTTGTGAGTGTAGAATAAATATTCATGATAGAGATATTCCACTTACCAGAGCCAGACGAGACTGCTTATCAAGTAGCATCAATTTTTACAGAGGGACTCTGTTAGCCATTTTATTTGTGTGTTGTGTCAGTTAAACATTAGTCTGTAAAAAAAGTGTAATCTGACATTTAATAAGTAGATTATTCTGCAGCATGAATGCATATACATTTATACACTGCTCAGTAAAAAATATTCATCTTCATCTAGGGTGAAATTTACAGAAAATGTAAAAGTTGATGCGCCACTGATGTGATACCATGAATGTTGGACATTTAAGTAGAATCATTTGATGGTAACAATCTCAGACTTGTTAGAGGAACAAAGACTAGCAGCAGCGGTGGGTGAACCACAACTGGTCATGTGTTAGGTCTGGTCCTGGTCTGATGATGTCTAAATCTGAAGAGGATGATGAAGGTTTACGTACAAGCTGGCATTGACCCGGAACATGTAGTGCTCCATTCATGGTTCAGATGATTCTTTTGGGGTTTATTTGTGGTTTATCATCCTGCTAGAGAACAGCATGTTGTGAAATAAATACCTGAACAATGATAGCTTTATGCGTGCGTGTAAAAGTCCAGTGAAGTTCACCTGTAAGTAGATTTTAGGTTCATTCTGCTTTCAGACAAAAAGCAGAATATCCATAATTAACATTTTCATTGGGGTCCTAATTATAAAAATTATTTTTTGGCTAAATTAAATGTCCTTTAAACTACACAGTTACCCACAAAAGTAATCTGAATTTACACTGGTTTATTTTAGTTTATTTTATTAAAAATTGTACAACAAAGGTCTGGTAAAAACGTTTGGGAACCTTAGCAGAAGGTGAATTTAGACATATCCACGTATCCATATGAATATTTTAGCATTATTCCCCCTCAGCTGGTAAAATGTTGGTGTTGGGTTTCCAATCAAACAACTAGTGAGACAAAGAGAGGTGCTCACGTTTAGAGAGTGAAGGCCTGATGGGGATTCTGTCTGTACATGCCTGTTAGCCCAGGGAAAACATGGTTCTTTGATTCATGTTTCATTCCCTGCCTCCTCTGCAGCTCTTCAGGTCTAAACTTGTGCCTTTTAATGAGTACCTGTGGAACAGTGTCGAGCAGGTCGGGGTCTGTCAAACAATGATGCACCCAAACACAACACACACCTCTATTGTTGTTACAACACAGCAAATATTTTTGCACAGACATCTCAGCTATTTGCTGCTTGCAGTTTCTGTAGCGAAAGATTTTGTTTTCCAGTCGTGGAGCAGCATTCCCTTCATAGTTGTCCTTCTAAATTCCTTATTTATCTGCTCTGAACTGCAGCCCTGCACAACGGCTGGAAGGCTGGGGGTGAGGTGAGGTGTACATGTTGGTAGGTGACTGCAGACTCTGCACCTCCGGTTATTGTGTTGCTGTGTTTTCAGCTAAGTGGTACTCATAGTGAGGAAAGGCATGTGGAAGAAAAGTAAGTGATATTCAAGCTAGCACTGAAACTGACACACACATTAGAAGAAAACTGAATCTTGCCACAGGTTACATGCCACATGTTTGGCTCATTAGAAATGTTGAAGAGTTTAAGCACCTCAGTCAGCTGTATAAACTGTCCTGCAGTACATGAAGTGGTCAGAGTCCCTAAAGTCAGACAGGAAACACTGAAGACCACTAGTAATTTATAACCAGTTCTTTATTCATTAACAATATGGATGAGACTCCAAATTTTTTCTCTCTCTGTTTTCTCTTTTCTTTTTTTAAGTAATAGCAGATTTTCAGCAGCAGTTTGATCTTTGATCAGAAAGATGTTTTTGGATTGCTAGCAATGTGCTAGGAAACTAAATCAGAGATGGCTGCAAACCAGGATCAAGGAGAAGTTTCAGGCTCTGCTCTACGGTTTACAATGTTGATATGTAAACTCAGAATTCAAAGATTTGCAAATCTCGAGAAAATATTCACGATCAAGCATGGAAATAAGTCAATGAAGAAATAAAGATTTGATCTTTGATCTGATGGTGGCTACGTGTGTAAAAAGTAGTTCCAGGGTGATGTTCGGCGCATTGTAAAAAGTAGTTCCAGGTTAATGTTCGGCGCGTTGTAAAAAGTAGTTCCAGGGTGATGTTCGGCGCGTTGTAAAAAGTAGTTCTAGGGTGATGTTCGGCACGGTGTAGAAAGTAGTTCCAGGGTAATGTTCGGCACGGTGTAAAAAGTAGTTCAAGGGTGATTTTCGGCACGGTGTAAAAAGTAGTTCCAGGGTGATGTTCGGCACGGTGTAAAAAGTACGTCCACGGTTATGTTCGGCGCGATGTAAAAAGTAGTTCCAGGGTGATGTTCGGCACGGTGTAAAAAGTACGTCCAAGGTGATGTTCGGCGCGATGTAAAAAGTACGTCCACAGTGATGTTCGCCGTGATGTAAAAAGAAGTTCCAGGGTGATGTTCGGTGTGGTGT
>JBAMHW010000018.1:1916209-1926658 GCA_037177495.1 Rhadinocentrus ornatus
GTATTCACGATCTTGTTCTTTCGGTCACTACCCACAGCTCGTGACCATAGGTGAGGGTAGGAACGTAGATCGACCGGATACTTTTATTTATTTATTTGTTTGTTTGTTTATTTATTTGTTTCTTTGTTTATTTCTTTGTTTGTTTCTTTGTTTATTACTTTGTTTGTTTGAACAAATAACTTTATTAAACATATGTACAAGCAAAACAAAGGCACATAATCTGCAATTAATAATTGTCAAAAACACACAGATTGAACTGATTAATCAAATGTTACTTTAAAAAGGGTGATAAACAACTATATTTATTTAAACCAAGTGTAATCCATTAACCCAGAAGTCTTCAAGAGGGTACGTGGAGGTACTGCAAGGGGTCCCAAGGTTTTTGGTTCATTAGACAATATTTCATATATCTTCCCCATTTTTCCCCACAAATTTAATTACATATCAATCTGAATCCAGCATATTGTAGTGAATGGCTAAATGGAGGAAGATATTATCTTTCAGTCAGAAATGAGCACATCTAGCAACCCAGGAGCTATCTCAAGCTGGGAACCAGTTCACAGCATGAAATTAACTTTGGCTTTACCTGTCTCAGCCTTCTGCACACAAAAGGCTGCATTTTACTGCAGTGACAGTCACGAGGCTGCATGTTTCATGCAGGCGGTGTCTGAGTCTTTATTGTTGGTTTAGAGCCTATTCAGTCACTGGCTGATCCAAGATGCAAGGATCCACACTCCGATGTTATTTTAAAAGAAGATACTTGGTAAAGTAAAATAAGACAAATGAATGAAGCAACATAATTGACTTCACTCAGGAATCTGTAGCTCTGATCCTCATCAGCCAGCCACCGAGGTCACTGTATTACATGCCAACCGTACGGGCATGCTTATGTGCCAAAATAGAAAGTTCTGTTACTGATCAAAAAACTTTACGGACACAAAGAGAGACATCCTCCACCTGAGAAGCCACTGGTGAAAAATAAAGTGTTGGGGCTGCTCCTGATGTAAGAGAAGACCTGAAAATAAAGAGATGATAATCTGAAGTCTGGATTTACCTTCATTGTTGTTGTAGTATTTTTATTCAGTCATCACACACAATACAATAAATATAAAAATTCTAGACAATATAAAGAATTCAACAATCTTTGTACTAGATAGTGACTGAAAAGGCAGAAGCATAATGCTTATATATGCCTTTTTTTTCAATTTAAGCTGCCCACCAAAAATAAACATAACAAAATAAAAATCATTTACAATTATAACCCTCGAAAATAGCTTTAAACACCATTCTTTTGAAACCCAAAAGCGAATTACACATTCTTACATTTTCATCAGCATTATTCCATAATTTAACCCCCACAATAGAAATACATCTTTTTAATCCCTGTTTTAGCTTTTTGTACAGTAAACTTACAAACATCTCTCTAATCATATTTGCACTCCTGTATTGAAAAAAACTTTGTACACAGTCTGGGAGTGATTTTGTTTCAGCTCTAAACATGATTTGCATTATTTTATAATGCACCAGATCTTTCAATTTCATAGCATGGGATTTTATAAACATCGGATTAGTGAGATCATAGTAACCAGCCTTATTATCAATACGTATGGCTCGTTCCTGTAGTAGGACTATTGAATTTATAGTCGTTTTAAAGGTCGACCCCCACAATTCCACACAGTAAGAGATATAAGGAAGTATAAGTGAGCAATAAATTATATACAAGGCCTTATAGTTTAATATATCCCTAGATTTATACAGGATTGCTATTGACTTTGAAATCTTTCCTTTAATATAGTCAATATGTTGTTTCCATGTTAATTTATGATCAATCACAACCCCTAAGAATTTTGTCTCAAAAACTCTTTTGATTTCAGCATCACATATTTTTAGTTCAATATCCCCATCAATTTCTTTTTGATTACCAAGAACCATGAATTTAGTTTTCCTAATATTGAGAGACAATTTATTAACATCAAACCAAGATTTGAGAATTTCCAGCTTCCTTTCAATAGCAGATAAAAGTTCCTTTAAATGTTTCCCAGAGCAAAATAGCTTTGTATCGTCTGCAAACATGAAAGATTTTAACCTTTTAGTACCACTGCAAACATCATTAATATAAAGTAAAAAAAAGTTTGGGACCAATCACTGATCCCTGGGGTACCCCAAAGGTGACCTTCCTAAATCCTGATACAGTCTCATTAATTTGCACACATTGCTGTCTATTTTCCAAGTAGCTTTCCAGCCAAGAGTAAGCCATACCTCTCATTCCATACTTCTCTAATTTTCTCAACATTGTGTGCCAAATGCACAGCACGAAGTGTCTGCTTTAAAAAGTGGACTCGCTTTGCTTGTACTGGATGTGACTTGCTGACATGCTACACAGGGAGTCACTTGTTGCCAAAGACTTGAGTTCTGAGCTGTCAGATGTCTTAGACTCGCTCATGAAATATGATGTGTCTCTTCTCTCATCTCTGTGTTGCTGAGCAGAAGAAGACACTTCGATACCACGCTGAGGCTTGATGGCTTCCATGTGGAAGAGATTTATAATGTGTGCTGGAATTACACACGTCTGTCTGGAGGTTTTTTTTCCTGCTGCACGGTCACAACATCTGGATGACCAAACCTGCAGATCTTACTGACACTTTCACCGAGACAAGACGAACAAGCTTAACAGATTCTCCATCTCTGCATCTGATAAGTGGCCCTTGTCCTGAAAAACGTTTAAAAAACCCATGAATTAGACAATTAATAGCGATCTTGGAGGATTTTCAGGCAGTGTCTCCAGATGTCCTAGCATTATGGTGGGACATGAACGCATCAGAATACGTGTCTAGTCCCCGGCTTCAGCTTTACTTCCGCTCTTGTCTCCACCGCAGCGGCGACGGAACGAAAACAAAAATGCGATAGTTAAACTTCCCGGAGGAGCTGGGGGTCAATGACAACCTCATTAACGTGTCCGGGTTCACTTTACTGGCCTTCTATATAAATGTCATACCTCTGCACGCGAGGCGCGTGATCGAAAAAGGCAACTATGCAGTTCTCTCCGACCAACGGAGATTTTACCTTCGTCTCCTCCTCAGAAGCTGAAGGTATGCTAACGTTAGCAGCTAGTAGGCCTTCAAAGAATTAACCACATAACCGTTTATTGTTTTGAGCGTTGTTTATGGGTTGGTTACGCCGAGGCGACAGATTTGTAATGATCAGAAAAAGGAAGTTAGCAGAGCTCCCTTGTTAAAGCCTAGTTAGCATATTTCCGTCACTGACCGAGGAAGCTACAGTTTAGCTATGCTAGGCTAGGTACGGATACGTGGCTGGAAAAGACGTAGCAGGAAAACAAGGGTGAAAAGTTGTGGCTCCTTTATGTTACCGGGTCATTATAAGCAGATTTTTATTAAAGAATTTCCTTCTTTAAGATTTCCCTTCAGCTTCGGCAGAGCACAGATGTGGATTATCTTTGATGAAGTATAACTAAGACTTTTGTAAACACGCAAACTGTTCAGCCCTCCTTAAAATGATCCACGTTAACTGAATATAATGTAATGATTTAATACCAGGCCAGACACCGCCTCAGTTTACAGCATGTTTTCACCCGGAGACCAGAGTAATTATATTTTTTCTGCTTTTAATACTATAGACACACTGGCTCTTACATGCAAACTGGATTTTAAATACTGACTTTAGGAAGTAATCTTTAATTTGAACCCATTTTAAGTACGCATTTAGAAATGTTTTTGTTCCTGTATGGACGCAAAGAAAACAAATAAATGAATGCTGATTAAACTGGAAACAGCCCAGTGTACCCAGTACGTCTGGCCCCATAAGGAAAGTAATAGCTGTACATTTAATTTCTAAGTATTTCTTGATGAATCTCTAAATCCTACCTGTTTCATGTAAATGATGTACTCATAGATGCACTGTTTGCTTCTGCTGGCTAGAGTGGCTTTCTAAACCACCGTGTTCATGCTCTGTGCTTTGTTACGTTACACAGAACAGAGACAAGACGCTGCAATGGTGTAAAATATCACATTTCCTGCATTAGAGGGCAAAGATTTCCTAAAACCTGTGGAGGGAGAAGGGACGCGGGGTTGTCAAATAAATTAAATAAATATAACTAAATGAGCCTGAGCTCAAAAGCTCTTCTGAACACCAACTGCTGATCTGGTGTGTCTTCATGTAGAAATGTACTGGCCACCCTGAACTGACCTGGGCTGTGTGTTTCCTACTTGGCGGTGCCATTTATTTGCATGATCAAAGCCCACCCCGATAGAGGTGTCGTGTTTTCCCCAGAGCTCAGCGGCACCATCAGCACCCCGGATGTTAAGCTGAACATGAGCAGTGACGGTGGCAGAGACCCCTACGCCACCACCTTCCTGAGGCAACGAGGCTACGGCTGGCTGCTGGAGGTGGAGGAGGACGACAACGAGGAGAGCAAACCTCTTCTGTGAGTGCACCTTTCATCCATTGTCCTGCTGGGGCTAGGGAGATGCCCAGAGGTGTTAGGCTTTATGTACACTGAGCAGGACCTGCTGCACCTCCCTGCGGTCCTCCATCCTAGCCTTGTGTTTTTTTTCTTTGGCAGGGAGGAGCTGGACATTGACCTGAAGGACATCTATTACAAGATTCGGTGTGTCCTGATGCCCATGCCGTCCCTGGGTTACAACCGGCAGGTGGTTCGAGACAACCCGGACTTCTGGGGGCCTCTGGCAGTAGTGCTCCTCTTTTCCATGATCTCAATCTATGGACAGTTCAGGGTGAGCAGGACTCAGTAAACACTTCTTCTCCAAAGTCTGAGCCTGGCGCTTCCTACCAGCTCGGTTTCACCCGCCTTTGCTTTGTTGCTATCAGATAATAGATTGTTGGTCAAGGAGTATTTCTGTAGTACTCCCTGCTCTTTCAGCCTCGGTTCTCTTGCTAAATTATGCTCTGCATCTGCAGGTTGTGTCTTGGATCATCACCATCTGGATATTTGGATCACTGACCATCTTCCTGCTGGCTCGTGTTCTCGGTGGTGAGGTAAGTGCTGCTGACTAGTAGCTGCCCCCCCCGGATACTCTGAGTTGTTTCTAGCTGAAAAGTGTTCTCACCGAGTCCTGTTCTTTGGAGCAGGTTTCTTATGGCCAGGTTCTTGGAGTGATCGGATATTCCCTTCTTCCTCTCATCGTCATCGCCCCTCTGCTCCTGGTGATTGGAGGATTTGAGGTGGTCTCTACACTAATTGAAGTGAGTCAAAGAGCGAAGATCAGACGACACAAGGGTTGTTTGTTTGTTTGTTTTGGAAAATGTTTAAAGCAGTAGATCAATAATGAGTTAAATAAGAGAGGGGGATGATCAAAGTCCTGAAGCTCCTTCAGATTATTATTATTATTATTATTATTATTGGTTTATTTCTTCAACATCTCTGAGGAGTGATTATAAAAAGTACCAAGTTAGTAATGCTGGCATTTCTGTTGGAGATAACAATTGAGTATTCATATAACCTGGACAGTCAGATAGTCGGCATGTTTACACGACATTAAAAAACAAGCAACATATTGTAGTCTGACCTGAACCAGAGCTTTAATTTATTTACATGCTTATCTAAACGAGGACAAATACACAAAACACTGCTTCATAAAACCAAGCAAAGTTGATGCTCTCAGCTTTCTAGCCGAGACTAATTTTCAACCTCTGGTTAGATTTCCAGAAAAACTGACATTAGATTCAATAAATGAAATAAAAAGCACATATATAAAACGGTGCTGAGTTTAAAATGTTACCATTTAACATCCATATAACGATGTTGGTCCAACCAACATCACATGAAGCTGAAGCTCAAAGCCGAAATAACACATCCAGATAAAGTTCAAAACTTCTTCATGCAGCTGAACTTGGCTCGGATGGGTGGAGGTGCTCCAAACTGCCGGGCTTTGATCACGCTGTCATGTCACATGTTATTTTTACACACATACATGTGTAAATACATTTAAAAGTAATAAAGTAGGCCATACATACATGAATATAGAGGTAAACTAGAAATCTGATGGGTTTAATGGTGAGCTGTTAGTTTCAGGGTGTTGGCGTCTAATCAGCTAATCAATAAAGGATAGAAACAGTATTTGGGTGGGAAGGAGCTGGAGAAGCTGGTCTGCGTGAGGAGGGGGGGTGGCTGCTGAACGGCTCTTTTATTTCTGGGGATGAATCTGTGTATTGATATGCGGCCTCTCTCACCCTGCAGCTGTTCGGAGTGTTCTGGGCTGCGTACAGTGCTGCTTCACTACTCGTCGGAGATGAATTCAAAACCAAGAAGCCCCTCCTCATATATCCCATATTGCTGTTGTATATCTACTTCCTGTCACTCTATACTGGTGTGTGACTGGAAGAGTTGGAACTGTGGACCTTTTCATGGACGCTTGGGAGAAAAGCAGTTCAACAGCGCCAGGAGGTTTTTAAAAAGCTGTTTCTTCTTTGTTTTGGTTTTTTAACTCGGTAGTAAGCTGTGGGGATGTGTGGAGTAACTATGGGTGTACGTAGGTCTGTCCCTTCTGTCTTCGGTCAATAAAATGCGCAGGATTTTGCAGCTTAAACCTTTTTCTGCACACATTCAGCGGTGCACTATAGTTCCCATATTGTTGCATTTGTTTGTAGCTCCTCACGCTGCACCTAATTGCAGGGTTGCAGAATATTGTAAGGTTTTATTTTTATTATTACAATTTTTCCCACTCTTTTCAATATGTGGTGCCAAATATTTATGTAAGGAAGTTAGTGGTGGTGGAGGATGAATTGGAGATAAAAAGAATGCACCACAGTCAGATTTCTCACTGTTACACACCATAATGATTCCTGGTTTTTGCTTCTCGGTTGTCCTTTCTGGTTTTAGCAGGAGGAGCAGGTTGACCCGGCAGTAGGGGACAACAACACGTGTCCTGTTTCTCAGCCCTACCAGGCGTTCATTATCGGGACAGATCGCTGCTTTATATTCAGAAACTCAGCCGATGACATTCCCACAGCAGCGTTTGACCCACTCAGAAATCAGCTCATTATGGAGGAACATTTGCAGTCAGCACATGGACAACACGTCCTGTATCTGTTAGATGTGCCATGTGCTTTTAGCATCCATGAACCCTGAACTCAGAATGAGCTGGAATTGAACACGCTGGATGGTTTTGGGACACAAAACAAAAGTACAAGTGGCTGAGCTGAGTGTTTCTCTAGTTTTGCAGATATTTAGATAATTGATGAAGCTGAACATTTTAAATGTGTAAATACAACCCCAATTCCAAAAAGAAGTTGGAAATCTGTTTAAAATGTAAATAAAACCAGAATTCAATCATTTGTAAATCCATCAGGTCATATTTTCTCCCTAGCAGAAGATCACCAGCATCAGAGGATGAAACGGAGACGTTTCACCATGGGATGGAAAACATGAGCTGAGAGTGAATCTGATGGAAAAAGCTGGAAAAGTAACTGGTACAAACCAGAAACAACTAACCAGGTTACCTGGTAACAGCTCAGTAACATGACGGGTATAAAAGGAGCATTTCAGAGAGGCATAGTCTCAGATGGAAAGATGTACGGAGCTTCACCAACCTGAGACACACTGGATCTAAAACTGGAACAATTTCAGAAAAATGTTCCTCAAACTCTGATGATCCTCCATCTACAGTGTAGAACATCATCAGAAGATTCAGAGAATCAGGAGGAATCTCTGTATGCTGGTGAAATTCTGCATTAAAATCAGACATCTCTGGGAATGCTGAAAAGTACCTGGAGGTTTTAGAGCAACATCTGCTCCCATCCAGACTACGTCTCTCTCAGGGAAGGCCTTGCAGGTTTCAGCAAGACAATGCTGAACCACATCCTGCATCCATCACACCAGCATGGCTTCACAGGAGAAGAGTCCGGCTGCTGAACTGGCCTGCCTGCAGTCCAGACCTGTCACCAGTACACAACATCTGGAGCATCATGGAAGCAGAAATCCAACAACCAGGTCCAGGACTGGAGAGCTTTGTGGGGCTGTTTTAGTAAAATATGACTTATTTGTTGAGACTTTATGAATCCCTTTCAGATTAAAGTGAATTTATCACTACTGTAAAGGGAATCAGTGTTACTAAGTCATTTTTAAATAGCTTCTGGATGCCATTTCATTCCTTTCCAGGACTTTTGTTTTAGTCAGACTGTAAATGAAAAGTGGTTTTTTTTAACAATGTTCAGAGCTATATTTGATTTGTTTGCTGGTGGTGAGTAACAACTAGTTTTTAGGAGGTGCTGGCAGATTTTAAGTCGCTGGTCGACTTTATGTTGTGTGTGGCTCATGGGAGAAATCCTGAGCACTGCAGAGAAGCAGCGGCATGGCAAGAACATGCAAAGTGCTTCATGTTGTACTGCAGAAAATGTGATTCTGACTCCAGCTGATGGGACTTCAAGGATCTGCTGCTAACACATTGATGCAAAATACCACATGGACCTCCAGTAGGCTGGGAGAGACTGAACCATTCTCAGAGGCAGGTCTCGTTCACGACTTTTACAGCTCTTTAGAGATCTCAGCCAAGATCAAGGTTGTTAACCAAACATTCAATTAAATTCAGCTTTATTTATACAGCACAAGGCTCTTTTACAGACACAGTACAATTAAATCCAATTCAGTATAGTCCCATTAAAATCAACGCATTCATACAGTGTATTTATATGATCCATATCAGTCCAGTTTATAATAACTGTGTTCATATAAACCAGTTAATAAAATAATGACCTAGCTAAGGAAAAGCTCCATCCTGCAGACCAGGACCAGAAAGTAAAACATCCTTCAGAACCAAAACTGTCAGGTACTTGATCACACATACAGTCAGGGTTTTTTCTCAACCATAACTGTGGCTTGGGGGTAAAACATGAGGGCAGTTAGGAAACGTTCAGATGTCCCAAAATGCAGCATGCAATGGGAAAAACACGGAAAAATGTCATTGGCTGTTTTTACAAATGTAACATCTGAGGACCACTTAAGTTTTAATACTCAGCTAATTATTTACTAATGTCTAGGCCTTAAAAAAAATTCTCATTTGTGCCCCCTTTTCCTGGTCAGTGCCCCTGCCTGGCCCCCTCTTGAAAACCTTTCTAGATCCGCCCCTGCGTAAATATCCTTTCACCTGTCAACCACCTGGTTAGAGCAGGTCCTGCTCTAATATGTATTTGAGAGCATAGTCATAATTTCTCTTCACCACATTCATGGCTCCTAAAAGATAAACCTGCCTCTCCAACATCTGCACAGAACCAGTGAGAGCTTCCTCTTTAATCTTGGCACTCGCTAGAAATCTGAACCTGATCCATCTGGCTGCATTATGCCCAGCAGGTTTTACAGCTGGGTCACCAGCAAACTTCAGCTAATGATGAGAATAAATGCAAACAGGGACGTCTAAGGAAACCTGCTAGTTTCTAGGACAGAAAAGCTGATCATTGAACGAGCAACGGTGGGGGAGGGGAGACGCATGGCGACGGTTGCGCAAAAGTTTAAAAAGGTGTTGGTGTAAGACCCTCTCACCATGAAAAATGTGTGTAAAAACACCCACATCCCCCACGGGACGCCCATGAAATGGAGCTCCAATACCTTGAGTCACCATGGCAACCGCAGACACAAAGCTGCCAGGTATTGCACCTCATGCAGCAGTGTAGAGGAAAATGATTACCAAGTTTATAAAGGTTCATAGAAGGCAAGTTGGTTGTTCTGGGTGCAGAATGTGGAGCTTGATATGGTAGTAGGGAGATCAGTTCTGGTTTTGCCTTCTGTCTGGTGTTGGCAGGAGACTGGATCAGAAGTCAGAAATATCTCCCTATAGCTTCATTCTAGATCTTCCTCTACTAAACCAGACTGGTTCTAGGATCTATTTCTCCACATGTAATTGCTGTAAAACCAGCTAGAAGCCTGGCTAGCCTCCCGTTTAAATGAAACTGGATCATGTAGCGCTAGCTTAGTCAGCGCTAAGTAACCTGGATACTGAGCTTCTCTTTGAGCATCTTTATAGTTTGTTTTCAGCTCCAATGTGATTAACTGAGTTGATGTGTCGTCCCTAAACACACTCAGGTTAAAATAAATATGACTTGGTTTCACCACATTATCAAAAAACTAATCTAGTACTAGCATGGAACTACATTAGCACTGTCACGTAGCTTCATGCTAACATCAGGTTAAAAGCCTTTAGGGGCGTTGCTAGACAGAGCTCTACAGGGACACAAGGCCCCCATGACTCGGATCACTTGAAAACACCTGAAAATTTAATTTTCTAGTTGATGGATTACGTAATTAAACATTTATCACATTATTATCATTATTAAAAAAAAAGGTCCCTTTTCAAGTTAACATAGTTCATTACAAGACATTAAATCTGACTCATGCGCCAACAGTATTTACAGTGAGGAAAATAAGTATTTGAACACCTGCTATTTTGCAAGTTCTCCCACTTAGAAACATGGAGGGGTCTG
>JBAMHW010000018.1:1952167-1964679 GCA_037177495.1 Rhadinocentrus ornatus
CATTGCTGCTTCCTGCTAGTGACGTTGCTATGCTACATGTTAGCATTGTTGCTTCCTGCTAGTCACGTTGCTATGCTGCATGTTAGCATTGTTGCTTCCTGCTAGTGACGTTGCTATGCTACATGTTAGCATTGCTGCTTCCTGCTAGTGACGTTGCTATGCTACATGTTAGCATTGTTGCTTCCTGCTAGTCACGTTGCTATGCTACATGTTAGCATTGCTGCTTCCTGCTAGTGACGTTGCTATGCTACATGTTTGCATTGCTGCTTCCTGCTAGTGACGTTGCTATGCTACGTGTTAGCATTGTTGCTTCCTGCTAGTCATGTTGGTATGCTACATGTTAGCATTGTTGCTTCCTGCTAGTGACGTTGCTATGCTACGTGTTAGCATTGTTGCTTCCTGCTAGTGACGTTGCTATGCTACATGTTAGCATTGTTGCTTCCTGCTAGTGACGTTGCTATGCTACATGTTAGCATTGCTGCTTCCTGCTGTCTGCAAACTTCCTCTGGACTGTAGGATCTCATGCCGCCTCTTGTACAGGTTTTTAGTGAGTTTGTGATGAAGGCCAGATAAACTATACTCTGAATGTTCATGATGAGGAATGTTTCTCCCAGGGTCTAATGATAAACAAGGTGGACCAGAATTTGAGTCCAGCAGAGGTTTATGTAATCCCTTAGTATCACTGAGCAAGAGAATAGGGAAATTTCATCCCGTGTTAAGTGTGTGAAGTTCTTGGACAACAGTGGAGGTATAAAGTAATACACGCTGGTGTATCATTGCTCCAGTTATTCATTGCAGGTTCAGTCTTTTCTTCATATGAAGATTTAGAAAAATAAGAAGTTTCAAATTTTTATTCCAGATGAATTTTTTTTGTCTTTTTCTTAAGGTGGAGAACTTCATTTCCTTCAAATTGGAGGTGTGTGTGATGATCTAGATGATGGAGACATGTTTATTGATGGCCCCCTTTCTAAAGGGGCTGAACTGCTGCTTGAGGGGGCCAAGCCCTCCTCCAACCCTTCCAGCCCTGGAGTCACAGGTTAGACCTGACAGGAATTTCTCCCCACCACATTTAAAATGTGGATTTTAACTTTCCCACCTGGTCCCCGTGCAGGAGTGGACCTCCTCGTGGACCAACCGCTGACCACCGAGTGTTTGATGTCCTTGGTGGAGATGACGCGCTTTGAGACGTTGACGCCCCGCTTCTCGGCCACCGTGCCGCCGTGCTGGGTGGAGGTGCAGCAAGAGCAGCAGCAACGACGCCACCCACAGCACCTCCACCAGCAGCACCACGGAGACGCAGCCCAGCACACCCGCACCTGGAAGCTGCAGAGCGACAGGTAGCCCGTTTAACTCTGGATTTTTCTAATCAATCTGGAGCAGCTTGTAGTCGGAGGAAGACGCCGTTGTGCAGGGCTGCGCTCGTGGTCGCGCCACCGTGGCTCTGTCCGCTTAGACGCGACCACATGTAGATGCATTTCCACTTGTTCCATTGTTTCTTTACAGATGTTTTCTGTTGTAGAGCCAAGTTGGTGCTTTATCTGCTATTTATTTGACCCAATGTCCAGCAAATGTTTCAGCTTAAAACCAGACCCAAAGAACCACCTTTGGTTCTGGTTTAACCCTGACTACAGGTAGGGATGTCATGGTTCTAGATGTTCTTGGTACGATCCTTGTCAGAAATAATCAGAATTATTCTGCGTTAATTAAATTTCCTATAAATGTGTGAAATCACATGAACGCTCGTTATAGGTCTTTAAGTTTGATTTATTTCTATATTTTTTTGCAAAGTAAATCCCATCTACCCTCTCCTGCTGCGTACAGAATAAATCCTGCATATTAACATGTACCGTGTTGTGTCCACAGCTCCAGCTGGGACGAGCACGTCTTTGAACTGGTGCTGCCGAAGGCCTGCATGGTGGGGCATGTGGACTTCAAGTTCGTCCTGAACGCCAACATCGCGAACATTCCTCAGGTTCAGGTCACCTTACTGAAGAACAAGGCACCCGGGCTGGGCAAAGTCAGCGGTGAGGATCCTGCTCAGCTTCCTGCCGAGACTACGTGCAGCTTTTTATGTTCTGGTCAGATTTCTGTCAGCATGCTGACGTCACACATGTGAAAGGCAGGCAGACTTCACAGGTGTGTAGTGGAGATGAAAATAAAGGTGTGGTTGACTTGGTGCTCACCGCTCAGAAAGGCAACAGGTAAAACTAGATTTACACAGCTGGAGAGGACGGTGGCACTCGGATTGTTTCCACTGAGGTGCGACACAGCAGGATAATTCCTCGTTTTTCATCACCTGCTCATTTTTCAGATTATTTTCCTTCCTTTACATTTGCGGGAAGAAAATGTCAGAACATATATTTCAGGTTTTTATTGCACCATATTCTGTCTGTATGCACATCTAAATCTACATCACCTGTAGTTGGCCGTTTTAGCCAGAACGCAGCACCACAGCATGTTTGGTGGTGGGTTTTGTCTTTTTAAGGATTTTTGGGCCCTAGTGGCCTTTATTCAGCCGTACCTTGACAGAGAGAGCGGGGATGACATGCAGCTGCCTAACCAGTCGAGCTAATCGCTACATCTCTTCCCAACAACGCCATCTCATCCAAAATGGACAGTTCCCTCTATTTTAGCAGCTAAGTGTGATAGTAAAGGGGGTTGTGTTCAGTCAGTGGAGATTGGTTCACAAAGTCATGTTTTTGTAGCAGTTTGCATGTGAAGTGTCTGTGAAGGATATCACGACAGAATTACTGTAGCTTCTTCAAGTGTGTGCATCATGGTGCTCTGGCCTTTGAATCCCAAAGTAGTCCTAAAAAAAGGGAAAACTTCACCTTCACAGCCGGACAGTGTGAGGAGACACAGATCTGATGTCTGTGAATAGTGTTTATAACAAAACCTGGACAGCAGTCAGGTTTTCCCTCTGGTTCAAACTTCTCCACCTCAGCAGCATTTCCACACACACTACCTAAATTCTCCAGTTCTGCTCCTGTACGCATGTTTCTATTTCTAATTCACAGCCTCGACAGTATTTTCTAAATGATGAGGTGATAAATAGAAACATTTAAAATCCTCTCTGCGTTAACATTCAACAAAATGCTAACAGAACTTTGAACATGGTTAAATCAGTATTTGGAAATTTTTCAGATCACATTTTTGGCTATTATTCGCACAGATAAACATACAATTTCAGAACACTTGCAAAACAAAAGACAATAGTCACAATGTGGAGGAAAAACAGGATAGTTTAATGCTGGTAACTGTAGTGTTCTCCATCAGTCTGGCCTTTATAAACCAAGCCCTCCTCTCCATGTTATCCTCTTCCTCATAGCATACTGATGTTCAGGGAGCGATTGTGTTCAGGTTCTCTGATCAAGCATTGATCCAGATCACTTCCATCCGGTAATGGGAATAAACAGTCGGTACTCATGAGAGGCTGTTTGTGGCCTCGCTGTCTGCAGGCCGTCAACTCTTCCTTCTGAACTCTGTGTTGTTCCTGCAGAGCAGATGTGAGTCCAGAAACCGTGTCTGAATCTTTGTTTCTCGTCTTGCTGGCAGAGACAGCGGTGGACAGACAGATCTCCTTTCCTCTTTCAAACGTCTTCCATGCCAACGGGGAGAAGAACGGCCCGCCGCTGCTGCAGGACTTCACAGACGACATCCAGTTCATGGACATCGAAGAGACAACAGGTACAAGAAGTTTAGCTAACTGGTCACGTTTCGTCTTTTTACACAACATTGTCTTAGAAACGGCCCCAAAAAAGACAAGCTAAGCCTGGATTAAACTGATGACACGGGTATTAGCCCGCCATTTAAACCACCAGCTTCTCATTCCTGACTCAAGCAAGCCACGGTGGAGTAGATGTTCCTCTGCGTCACGAAAACAACTCGAGCTGTCCAACCTGGAAGGATGGAGCTGGACGGTCGTCTTAAATGGTCAGAGCTCTCGGTCAGTGAGATCAAACCTGAAGGAATCCACAGCTAAAGGTGTTGGAAATAAACAGGACAGCACTGAGACAAAGGTCATGTAGTCCAGTGAGTCCATGCTGACCCAGTTTCACGCTGAGAGGGGTGGATGAAGAGCTGCTCCCCTCATGCCCGCTTCCCACTGAAGAAGTTTAAGAACATGACCCAGTGATGAGGTCCTACCTGATTCCAGCTGCCAGTGTCAGGTTTCATGGTTCAGGGATCAGAGACCTGAACCCTGATCTTCCTCTGATGCTGGAGAGTCTGACTTTCATCATCAGAGGAAGGTCTGTGTGAAAACTGGGCGTTACTCTGGATGGACATGATGTGACGCTGCATCAGCTTATGGAGACGACTTCAGTCAAGCAGAACTGGTTTCAGGACATTTCGACCTAGGTCCAAGTTGAGTCTTCTGGTTCTGCTTGTTAAATGCATGTAAAATTCTTTCTCCAACACGTTCTGGTGTTAGTGTGTCGTTTTGCTCTCAGGTTAATGAACACTCTGGATATGTGATGTCTTTTCATCTGCTTCACAGGCTCGGTGCTGTGTCCGTTCCTGGAGGACCACAAGGAGGACATCCTGTGTGGTCCGGTGTGGCTGGCCAGTGGGCTGGACCTGTCTGGTCACTCTGGCATGCTCAGCCTCACCAGTCCCAAGCTGGTCAAAGGTAAAACCAGTTCTAGAACTACCACAGGATAATACTGGCTTGGCTAGACTACATTAATGCTCCATAGAAAGAAAAATTCACAATGCGTATTTAAAATAAATACAGTAGAACTTATTTTATTCATATTTATTTTTTTAATTAATTGGTCGATCAGTTTCCACTAAATATAGGAATCGGCTTTAAAAAGTCCACAACGGTCCGTGTGGGTCAGGCTCTAAAGCTGCCTTTGTGTGTTGGTAAGCAACTTTTTTGTTTCTGTTTTCCTAAAAACCTTATTTTCATGCATTATTGTTGCATCAAAAGTTGGGACGATTAGCATTTTCCTTAAAGCTTTGAACGAGCAACCGAGCACACAGTTAACATACTACACAAGTAAAGGCTGAACATTATCACACTTTATGACAAATTCTGCCAGATGCTGCGTATTTTTTAATATTTGTTCATTTCTTTACGTTTTGGCGTACTTGCTTATAAATCCAGTTCCAAAGTCTCTCTCTCTGAACCTGGCCTGTACTACAACAGTGAGCTTCTGCCCCCCTTTATTTCCTTTACATAATGGTATAATCCACTATTACTAACATGGGATTAAGGGGATTAATTTTAAGGCGAATTTCTGCTTGCGGTCGGCTACGGCGTAGCTGACGCTGGTGAGTTTGCTTTCCCACTCGAGCGTAGAGGGTGCGCAACGTTTTGGTGTCATGTTGCAGTTTCTCCTCCTAACCTGAAGGTGGCAGCAGGGGTGGTATCGGCTGATAAACCCACCAGGTCGGAGTTATTCTGATGATTAACTTCAGTTCAGTAGGTATTTCCTGTTTTAAAACAACATGGCTTCCAGCATGGTTCAGTGTCTTTATTAGTTTGTGGAAGAAAATGAATAAATAATCCGACCAGCCTCTCATCAACTTGATCCTGGTTATTGATCTTAGAAACGTTGGTTACCACACATTCAGCCACAAGATCCAGATATCCGGCAACACGTGATCCCAAACTGACCGATCACAAGGTAGAACCTCCGCGTAACCGTCCGCGTAGCAGGGGTGCACGTCGGGTATAGAAGAGGTGCGCGTCGAGCCTCTGCGGAGCTACGCCGAGCCAACGGCGGTGACACAGACGCTGCGCTAGCATAAATCCGCCTTTACCCGCACGGTGTGTCCATGAAACTATTGTCTTGTGTGCTGAGCCAGTTCTTCTCATTAGCTAAAAAGAAGTTTTTCTCATTATTATCCCACCAAAATGGCAAGCGAATCAAATTTGAATCCACATTCGGCAAAACTCTTGTACGCAGTTTTGTACCCGAAGTTATAGAATAAATTACTTTAGCTGTTATATTTAGTCACCTGAGTTAGAATGACTTTACACACATACTGTATACACACACACACACGTAATACCTTTACACACACACTCTCTTACCACGTCTCTTCTTCATTTCGAAACCAGCATATGAACAGGAGTAAGTATCCTGCAGGGCTGCAGCAGCGTTTCCAGCTTCCCTAGTTTATCCAGACCAGCTGCTGAAAGGTTGCTGCTTGCAGAATGATCTGGATGTCTCTGGAAGCTCCATCACGGTGTCGGAGATCCGTTCTCTCCATTTCTGCTCCAGAACCACAACCTGCATCACTTCCTGAATGGTGTGTTTAAAACAAAATAACGACGTCAAAAGGAATTCGAGTTGACGCGTCATTAATGTTAATATATTTAATCTTACATGCATGTAAGAGAGACTACAAGCAGAAAACAAACCAATCAGCATGGAGCTGCAGGGACTTTATTTTGATGTTCGCCTTATGCCAAGTCAGGCAAATGGTGGACGACTTTTACTGAGGCTTTGCCAAAGACATCAACATCGTCTGTGATGTCGTTCTCGAGACATGTTAGAAAAATATGGTGACATCATCTTTTGGAAATATTACCCACCCCCACCACCCAGGCCTGTTTTTCTGCTGTAGGCATGGCAGGAGGGAAGTACCGCTCCTTCCTGGTTCACATCAAGGCGGTGAGCGACGGCGGTGTGGAGGACAGCCCGAGGCCTGTGGTGAGAATGCCGAGCGCCAAGCCGCAGAGCTCCAAATCCCACTCGCTGTCCACCCTGCTGCAGCGCGCTCAGGCTTCCAAGGTACAACTCGCCCACGACTCCTGTCCATAAAAACAGTTTTCTTCTACCAGAAATCATTAGGATATTTTATTTTTTTCCTTAATGGGGGAGATTTTACAGACAGAATGTTTGTGAACGCCGGCCTCATTCATTCATCATACTGTGTGTTCAGGAGAAGGTTTCTTCAGGGAAAACTGAGACCTCAGCGCAGTCCAAGAAAGTGGAGAACCTGCGAGGGTGCGACCTGCTGCAGGAAGTTTCAGTCACAATCAGAAGGTTCAAGAAGACGTCGGTTCCCAAAGAAAGGTCCGGAAACGGTGCCGGCTCGTGTGCAGACCTGGACTTATTGATGACTCTGAGATAATTTAATGTCTTCTGTCCCTTCAGGGTCCAACGCTGCGCCATGCTGCAGTTCCCAGACTTTCATGAGAAGTTATTGGATGCTTTGTGTCGACGAACAGAGGGCACCTCCGTCACTGAGCATGCTCAGAGCCTTATCCTGGACATCCTGTGCTGGCTGGCCGGGGTTTTCTCCAATGGATCCTGCAGGTCAGGCTAAACCGAGGACAGCAGAAAGGATGTGACCTGGTGAAGGTGTAGATAGCAGATGCTTAATTAACGCATCGTATTTCTTTTTCTTTTTGTCTTAGCATCAGAGAAGGAAAGGAGGGCCTGCTGGTGAAAACCCGGGCCAGGTTGATGGATATTGTGCGGGTGTGTTTCTTCGAAGCTGGTCGCAGTATAGCACACAAATGTGCCCGCTTTCTTGCACTTTGTATTAGGTAAGAAACCCGCTAAAGGACTGATAGTTTCTGGCCTCCACAGGAGCTTTCAACCCTTGACCACACTATCTCCAGCTGAATAATTTACATTTGTGATGCGATAAGACAGAAACAGCCAGAGCACCTCAGGCTGCCCCTGCAGAAACATTAGTGTCTAAGGACAGGTGGATTATTTTGGTCTTAAACAACATGTTTCTACCTCAGAGGGCAAAACAAGAAGAAGAAACCCCACTACAAAGTGTGGCTGGGACTAAATTCCACCCACACTCTCCCTGGGCTTCTGTAGTTACCAGCAGGCTCAGCCCTGCATCCACCGAATCCCACTGAGACCCACAGAACTAAACACAGCAGTTTTTAACATGTCGGCAAGCTCCACTCGGCCCAGAATAACCTGGCTAGCTGCTAGCTACCCCGTTGGAAAGACAGGGGGATGACTGGGGGATTGAATGGTTGTCCATCTAGTGGACAAACGCTGCAAGGACATCATTCTGCACGACTCATAACAGTATTTCCTGTTTTATGAGAAAGTAAGAATAAATCTGCGTTCAATCGTCAAAACAGCAGCCGATATTGGCCATTTTGAAAAGGGCTGATATCGACCGATTGATTAGGCCTACTGATTAATCGGTCGGGCCCTATTTATTATCGTACATAATGCCTGCAGTTTTCTCTTCATCTGCTGCTCTACCACAGTTCTAATAGGGTCCAGCTCCTTATCCAGACCAGAACTGGCCTTTTTTTTTCTTTATTATTTATTTAGATCTCTGGAAATCCACCACCAGCTCCTTAGTCTTGGTGTTGTTCATTAGACGACCCTCTTAGGGTTGTCACGATACTAAAATTTTAAACTCGACATAGATACTAAGAATGATGCTCGATACTATTTTCGATACTATAGAGGGGGAAAAATTTATTCTTTTAATCACAATCAAAGCACCACAAAAATTCCACAATCCATACAATACAAAAAAAAATAGAAAAAACAGGAAAAAACACTTTGTTCTGTCGGAGGAGTTTCGTGATGAAGCTCCTGTGGTGGGAAAAGACAAACTCTGGTTTCCATGGTGATAATGGACATGGTGTTTTATTTCTGTCTGTAGCAATGGGAAAGGAGACCCAAGTCAACAGGGTTTTGGCATGAGCCTGTTGAAGGCTCTGCTGGAAAATATGCCTTATTTACCTGCAGCAGCAACAGGTGGTGAGTACCTGAGCACCAACATTGAGCCACGCAGCATCTTTTCATTTTAGACCCCCCAGCTTTCATTTTCCACCCTGTTTGTCATCAGGCTCGGTGTTCTGGTACTTTGTTTTGCTGAACTATGTGAAGGAGGAGGACCTGGCGGGCTGCAGCACTTCCTGCGCCACCCTGCTGACCGCCATCTCTCGACAGCTGCAGGATCGCCTCACTCCGCTGGAGGCTCTGCTGCAAACCAGGTACGTATGCATGCTCACAGCCCTGGCTATCAACGGTCCTGCTGTTCCTGCTAATCCTCACGTGCATCACATCTGCAGGTACGGTCTGTACAGCTCTCCGTTTGACCCGGTGCTGTTTGACCTGGAGGTCAGCGGTTCCTCCTGTAAGAATGCCTTTAACAGCAGCATCGGAGTCCAGTCAGATGAGATCGATCTCTCCGATATTCTCTCAGGTACGACTTTCAGCTGTCAGATTTTCTGAAGGAGCAGACATATGGTTTTCTAACTCCAAATCTTTTTGCTATGTCAGCTTGTTTTATTTAAAGTGAGACTACATCGTCTCAGTATCAACCAGCTTAATGACATTTCTGGGTGCAGTAAATTATAAGTGCTGCAGGGATATCTGGAATAAAAGCAGGACGTGGTGGAACGTGATGTTGCCGGGTGTTTTTCAGGGAATGGAAAAGTGAGCAGCTGTGCAGCAGCAGAGGGCAGCTTCACAGCTTTAACTGGACTCCTGGAGGTGGAGCCATTGCACTTTACTTGTATCTCCACCAGCGATGGCACGCGGGTGGAGCGAGATGACGCCAGCATGTTCACTGGTACAACACTCCTTTATGCTTTTTCCCTCAAGTCTCTGTCAGCTGGTCATTAATTTGTATTTTGCTTGTAACCTCAGTGAGTACGTTTGGCGTTACCCCGACGGTGGGTGGCCTGTCGACGGGGACGGTGGGAGAAGCTTCCACCGCTCTGAGCTCTGCGGCTCAGGTGGCCCTGCAGTCCCTGTCTCATGCCATGGTGTCGGCCGAGCAGCAGCTGCAGGTCCTGCAGGAGAAACAGCAACAGCTGCTGAAGCTGCAGCAGCAGGTGAAACTCAGTCTCATAAGCCCCGGACTCCAGGAAGTTTCTGTTTTCCTCTAAAATAAAAGAAAGGGAACGCAGAGAAATAGCTTGTTTTTCTGATTTGTGCTCAGAACAGAAATAGAACGTTTGAATATTTTAAAAAGTTTTTTAGATGATCAAATCCTGTCTTTAAGACATTTTTAATATGTGAAATAAAATCCAGCTCAGAGTAAAAAATGACGCTCAGATTTCTCACACACTGAAAATTTATAACAATTACAACTTCAGTTTTGTCCTGGTTGGTTTTCCAACAGAAAAAAACGTCCGGAAAGTAACCAGGCCGGTGTCACGTGCCTTGATTAGATTTTTTTATAATCTGAGACAAATGATGCTGCATGATAATATGCAGATTAAATGAACATAAATATTAAAATAATAACGAATCCAGTAAATGGAGTTTTTCTGGTTTAACTTGCAGCATGTTAACGAGCGGCTGTGAGGCAGAATATTTAGACTGAATGTCTGAGCTGAATGTAAATGTTTGGATTTTAATATAATGACCAAGATAACCTTTATAGAGACATGATCTGTCTCTGTGAAAGTAAAATGTAAAAATGTACACAAAGTACCAAGGAAAAGCCTGGAGGGGTTTAAATCTGTTTTCAGTCTTGGGTAATATTCGAGAAGTTGACCCTATTAGAGATGCAGTTCTTCAGGAGACGCTGGACCTGGTGCTTCAGTCTTTTACATGCAGTTTCATTTCTTCTGATGGTGAAAACAGTGTCGATTTATTTGAAAAGTCTTGGAAAATCAAACATCTCCATCTTCATGTGTTGAGTTTTATCCAGAACTTACGGAGTTGTTTCTGTCTCTCTGTGCCGAGAGCAGAAAGCCAAGCTGGAGGCCAAACTGCACCAGACCACCTCTGCAGCAGCTGCCGTTGCCTCCGGAGTCGGACCCATCCACAACTCTGTGCCTTCCAACCCCTCAGCCGCTCCGGGCTTCTTCATTCACCCCTCCGACGTCATCCCACCCACGCCTAAAACCACACCACTCTTCATGACCCCTCCTCTCACACCACCCAATGAGGCGGTGTCCGCGGCCTTCAGCGCCGAGCTGGCTCACCTGTTCCCCGGGTCCATGATGGAGTCCGGCCCCGTTAACCTGGCTGCACACAAGAACACGCAGAAGGCCAAACCGGTGAGCAACCTGCAGCTCTGCTCCTGCTCTTCCTCGGCCCTCTCTTTCTACCGCAGGGACTGACCTCCACGAAGTCATATATATGAAGAACCACCGTGGCGCGTTCATATAAGCTTGTTTTTGGCTTCTGTTTGGTTTGAGTATTTCTGTGCATTTAATTGTTTTGTTTTTTCTTCTTTTACCAGAGCCATATGGGTAGTGGTCTGGCTCTGGCCATTTCCCAGGCATCTCACTTCCTGCAGCCGCCTCCACATCAGTCCATCATCATCGAACGCATGCACTCTGGTACGTCGCGTGACACTTGAGATGTCTGTGCTACTTTAATCCCAGAATCAGCAGATGCTGAATGATGTTGGTATGAACGTATCCCTTTAAACTTCTTTTTCTCACCAGGAGCTCGTCGCTTTGTCACCCTGGACTTCGGCCGTCCCATCCTGCTGACCGACGCTCTAATCCCGACCTGCGGCGACCTGGCTTCGCTGTCCATCGACATCTGGACACTGGGTGAGGAGGTGGACGGTCGCAGGCTGGTGGTAGCCACCGACATCAGCACCCATTCGCTCATCCTGCACGACCTGCTGCCACCACCCGTCTGCAGGTTCATGAAGGTCAGTTTCTTTTCATTTCATCTATTTAAAGGGAACATTTTTAAGAACACATCAATGTAAATGTGCTAGAATTAGCCAAAATGCTACTGCAGAGCCTGGCAGGTTGGACACGAACCACCCTCAAAACACAACATAACATAAACAAACGATTCATAGCACAACTGAGACAGAATAACACGTACAGTGGTCCCTGGTTTATTGCGGGGGTTACGTTCTGAAAACACCCCGCGATAAATGAAATCCGCAAAATGAGGACCTTATTTTTCACAATTGAGATGCATGTTAAGGCCTAATTATCCCTCCTCGAAATGTTTATAGACTTTCCCAAACTATAATAATTTCCAACATTCTATTAATGATTATATTATTAATAATTACTCACCCTGTAAAATATATTCCAGCTTCTCTGCTGGCGCTGCGCCCCACCCTTGTCTGCGACGTCGTTCAATCAAGGAACAAAGCACAGTGGGCTGATTCCTACGGTTAAATTTGGACATAAAATGGTTGAAATAGGATTTACACATACTTAAATGTGCAGTGCTGCACACAAAATAAATCCGCGAAACAGCGAGACCGCAGAAGATATGGCGAGGGACCACTGTATATATAAAACATGCAGAATTTAAGTCTTTGTATAAAATAATCACAAATCTGATTCCCCTTGAGCCATTGTTTGAGATGAGTTCCAATTGTTTTAAAACAACAATGCAGTGTAAACATTAAAAAAATTACACATGGCCGCGGTTACAGGGTGTTTTTTAATTCAGAATTAATTATTCAGAATTAAATAATCTAGAATTAAAGTTTTCTCCTTTGCGTTTCCATGGCAACAGTCATTCTTAATTGAGGTTTACATTGTAGCGATCTACCTCGATATTAATATGGTAACTTATTGTAATTATTAAAATTACTCATGAGACCTTCTAAGGTCTAATTGCTTC
>JBAMHW010000018.1:2082718-2101466 GCA_037177495.1 Rhadinocentrus ornatus
CTTTGTTCTTTACATAGTTGAATGTGCTGACAACAAAATCACACAAAAATGATCAATGGAAATCAGATTTATTAACCCATGGAGGCCTGGATTTGGAGTCCCACTCAAAATGAAAGTGGAAGAACACACTACAGGCTGATCCAACTTTGATGTAATGTCCTTAAAACAAGTCAAAATGACTTGGAGTGACTTTTGTTGTTTAAGTGTTCCCTTTATTTTTTAGAGCAGTGTATTACTTTACAACCTTTAAGCCATAAACGGATGTTTACTTAAACAGCATCATGGTTAAGGGATTTAAGTTTAAAAGTCATTTATCTCTTCAAGCATGTAGCTGCAGGTAACGCCAGCGTGTGCACTAGTTTTTATCAGCTGTGGTTTATGTTTCTGTGTTTACAGGACTTCCATCTGGGTGATGACACGGTGCTGGATGAGATCAGTTTAGCAGAACCGGATCAGTACAAGCTGCCGGACCTGAGCGCTGAGGAGCAGGCCCTCATCCTCGGTGTCTGGTAAGTCAGGATGATTTCTGCAGCACAACCTTGATTTATAGGTTTGAATACGCGAGTACGTCCATGGAGATGTTCGTGTGTGTGTCTGACGCTGTGAAACAACATTCTGCTGCACGTGTCCAGCTGTGTTCACCAAGCAGATGATGTCTTGAAACAACCTGAATGGTGATTCTGGTAAATGATGCAGTTCCTTGGTGTTAATCTGGCTTTCATAGCTTAGATTTCTGACATTTTACACATGCTTTAAAAGTCTGGATTATCTCCGAGTCATTGTTTTAATTATTTTGTTGTTTGGTTTTTTTCTTTCTAGTTAATATAGAGTGAACGTACTCTGTGTCAGCAGCTAAGTTGTGATATGGGTTAAATTTGCCCCAGACTTCCATGAAGAAGCGGAATGCATGAGAAATCCCATATCTAGATGATACATGTGTTTCTATAGTATATTTAACGCGGTTCAGGGTCTTTTGGTGAAGAATCCGACTCTGCTTTGGAAATTTTCTGTAATTATAAAAACTTTATACATTTGGGGAACAGTGAACAGCACAAGGACCAAGTGTTAGTTAACGCATCCAAAGGGATCCTTAACAAATAAAATAAATTCAGTTCATGAAGAACATTCTTTATTTTGGACATCTTTCAGAGTTAAACAGGCTGCAGTGGGATGGAGACATCAGATTTAAAAGCAAAAGTAATCCAGTATATAATGAGAACAGGGTCTGAACCAAAATGGCCACTTGATGAACACCACAACAAATTGGGGCTGATTAAGAAGTCTAACCAGGAGCAGGCATAGGGGTGTCACGATTACTTTATTTCATAATTAGTTAATCGTTAAGATTGCTCAATATCGTCACTTTCCATCATGTCTGAACTGCTACAGATCGTGCACATGGAACACCATCCTGCAGCATCCTCCAAATGTAAGCTGGAAATCTTCAGAAACAACGAGGATAAAGTGGTTTTTGATGGATTCGGTTCACTGCTATAAGAAGGCACCTACATGCCCCAAATCAGCTTCTCTTGCTGAGATAATTCCATATTCACATTTTTCAATATGACATCAGTAATTTCTCCGATTAATCTATTTGCATTATTACTTCTGACAGCCCGGTTTAAAACATACAGACCTTTAAGGAGTCTTCATGGGATTTAACACATTTATAGTCTTGGGAAATTAATTAGTGGAGAATCTGCTGGCATTCAGAGCCCTGACCACTTCTGTACCCCACTGACAATCACTTTCTTGGGCATTAAGGACCCTTGCTGATCCGGAAAGGGAACCAAAGAGACACAATACTGTCCAAGACTGGATCAGTATCTAGATCCTAAATTTGCAAACTCAGGCTTTCTGGCCATCAAAGTCTTGCTTTAGCAATGCTGTGTGGCTCCTCGCTACCAAAAAGCTTGCTACTTCCACAGCTAGTCAGCCCACAGCAAACAACAACTAGCCCAGGGGTAACTAGCATCAGGCCAGCGCTAGTTCCATACTGCGCCCGGCATGTTGCTTGGATTTTCCACTCCGCAACTCCGGAGTCTTTGGAACTGCACCATGCCAATGCATATATCAGTTGTCAGAGAGCCTCGTCTGTTTCGTCTGCACGGCACATTCATGGAGGCTCCCTGACAGAACTTATTTGGACTCAGTCAAGTCCTGCTGCAGTTCCCACCATCCACTCCACTGAACGTTCAGTCACACCTGTGACATCAGAGCACTACTGCACATCGCTCTTGTTCTCCCTTTAAAGAGGCACTCCCTTCCCCAACAACAGAAGCTAATGAAACTTGGCTCATTAATTATCCAGTTCTCGACTAATAAACCCTTATTTTGAATGAATTATAAGTGACTGTGAAACCTGGCACTGGAGTGGGGACTTCCTGACCCTCAACCACACCTCCAGGCTATAAATTCTTGGAAAAAGCCTGCTCATCTTGGCATGGCGGGGTATGAACGTTTTACAGGGATTCCCAATCCCAAAACCCAGTACCCCTCCTTATCATTTTAATTTATAGGCCCCCCAAAGCTAAGTCACATCCACATTGATGCTCCAAAATTCACCCAGAATGCTGGCTTCTGGATTGCCTCCCCCTCACCCAACATGTAAATGGACCCACACATAAGCATGGACACACCCTTGACCTTGCCATCACTGGAGATGTTCCGGTTGTAAACATCCAGGTTCTTGAGCTCTGCATTTGCGACCATCAGGTGGTGCTGTTGGACATCACTATCTCGTCACCAGCTGCAAGAACCAAGCGCTACATAACCTTCCATAAGATCAAGGACATTGACTGTGACATGCTCTCATCAACCCTCTCTTCTACTCTCTCTGAATTGGATGCTGCACTGGAAAAACATGTCCAACACTACAGCAGCATTTCGCAGGCCAGTCTAGATAGGTTTGCCCCCAAAAGACTCGGATGGTGTCATTCCGCCGCTCTGCATCATGGTAACCTGCCGAGCTTAGATGACTAAAAACTGGGGGCCGGAAGAATACCGGTTCAGAAAGACTGGACTAACTGTCTATCAGCTGGCGTTCCGACATCACCTTGAAGGCTTCTAGGGCCTCCTACTACTCTGCTCTTATGGAGTCTGTCTGCTCACATCCAAAGATTTTGTTTTCAGTCAATCATCAAGCGGGGGTTCAAGCCCAGAGTCTCCTCTGCTACTGACCCCTCTACTGATGACTGCAACTGCTTCGTGGACTTTTTCAAAAACAAGGTTGACACAGTCGGACAAAACTTTGACTTGACCCAATCGGACTCCACACCCATCTCTTCCCCCTATGCTGGTCCAACCCTCGAAACTTCTGCTGACGTCACTCAACCTGAACTTTCCTCCATAGAACAGAACAGAATCTAACCCCTAAAGAGGTGCCTTCCAGCCACTGTCCCCTCCATGACCCGGATAATAAGCCATTCTTTATCCACTAGTGAAGTCAACAGCACAGAGACTGCCCTGTTCAGGTTGCTGAATGACCTTCCGATGGCTGCTCGCTACGGCTCCTCTAGCCTACTGATCCCGCTCGACCCAAGTGTGGTCGCCTTTGACACAGTCGACCACAGCACCCTGTGTCCGCGCCTCCGAGCGGTAGGAGTTACCCCTCCTTTGCTCCTCCTTTCCTTCTGTGATTTCATGATCTCACAGATCCTGCTATGTAGACTGCACTCGCAGGCGCTCCCCCCCTGACACACTCTCGGTATAAAATGTCGCGCCATGCAGGTTAGAAAAAACCTGGCGCAGCTGTAACGTGGTGCACATGCACCCGCTGGAACGGAGGGGTTACACGGCCCTTCTTCCACTCATATACCCCCACCAGACCAAACAAGCTGGGATCAGCCACATCACTTTCGACAACCTCCGTCCTCACTTGTCATCAGCCTTGGTGTCAAGTCTGATTTGGCTGTCTCATTCACTGCCCACATTAAAACAATCTGCCAAAACTCCTTCTACCACCTGAGGAACACCTCTAAATTTAAACCCCCACTCTCCAACCCGGATGCTGAAAGACTGGTCCACGCCTTCATTACATCTCGCCTCCTAACTCCTTAACTCTTTACTGGTAGGACTCCCTTCCAAAACCGTCCAGAGGTTACGTAGGTCCAGAACAGTGCTGCCCGTGTCCTTACCAAAACCCAGAAATCTCACCACATCACTCCAGTCCTCCATCCATTCCGTTGTTCCGTGTACTAATATTTTTTTAGAAACGTTATGTTTTAATCCTGATTATTTTATTAGAATAGTTTGAGTTATCGCAAATGCTGCAGTTGTTAACGGTGGCTCAACCAATTATCACTTTTTCACACTGGACCATGTTTGGATTTTTTTGTCCCTTAATTAAAAACCTTGATTTAAAAACTGCACGTTGTCTTTGACTGACATTTAAATTAGTTTGATCTGAAACATTTAAGTGTGACAAACATGCAAGAAAATATTACAACAGGAAGGGGGCAACGACTTTAAGGACGATTGTGTTACTTTAAAAGAAGATATTGCAGATTGTTTCCTAACATTATTATTATTTTCCTCTGGGGGAAAAATGGTATTTTCAGTCATTCTTTAACTCTGCTGCTGGTCTGCCTGAAACCATCGGTGCTATAGATCAGAGGTCCCCAACCCTGGTCCTCAAGGACCACTATCCTGCAGGTCTTAGATGTCTCCCTGCTGCAACACACCTGATTCAAATTAAACGGCTCTCTGACAGGCTCTGTACAAGTCTGCCAATAAGCCATTAATTTGAATCAAGTGTGTTGCAGCAGGGAGACATCTAACACCTGCAGGATACTGAGCATTGAGGACCAGGGTTGGGGACCTCTGCTTTAGATCATAAACATGTGCACACCCTCGCCTGATCAGTTTTCTCAACCTCAAGAAAATCCCTCCACAAATGTCCAGGTCAGCTGTGACTCAGGTCCACCTGCTGCACCTGGTCTCTAATAAATCTACTACAGCGGTGCATTTTTACAGGATTGCTCAGTACGTCTTCCAGTAACGTCCTGCTGCTGTGAGACGTTTAAAACACGAAGCAAAAGCTCTCTCATGCATGTGTTTGCAGATGTTTTCAGTCTTCATTTTTTTCATACTTTGATTAATAACTATCCTGTGCAATACACAGCTTTTCATCAATATTGCACACCGTCACATGTGGAACTACCCATTTTCTGTTTAGACATCCTTTATTTGCAAACTAACGGTTATTTGGCTTAACACCTGATTTAAATGTGTGTATTATACCCCCTCCTCGTTTTAATTGACTTGTTTTTAACAACCTTTTTCTGTTGTAATTGTCACCACTGCTGTGACAGGAAGATTTCACCAATGCTGACTAAATAATGTTTCTACCAAGCTATCTTTCTGGCTAACTTGCTAGCTAGACAGCCACATACATGGGCTATCTACCTAGGCTGTTAAGATGGATAGGCTTTCTGGCTCTAAAGCTAGATAGATTAGATTGGAGGCAGCAGGGGCTCAGGCAGTAGAGCGGCTCATCAGTCAGTGCTTCTGGTGTCAGCAGCACTGTTGTATGAATGTGTGTGAATGTTTGGTGGTTGTTGGAGAGACCATTGGCGCTGATTGGCCGCCACGTTTCCATCAGTTTGACCTAGAGCAGCTGTGGTTACACATGTAGCTGAACACCAGCAAAGTATAAATGTGGAGTGAATGTAAAGCGCTTTCAGTGTCTTTATAAAGCACATTATTATTGTTATTGTTATTGTTATTATTATTATTATTGTTATTGTTATTATTATTGTTATTGTTATTATTATTATTGTTATTATTATTATTATTGTTATTATTATTGTTATTATTGTTATTGTTATTATTATTATTGTTATTATTGTTATTATTATTGTTATTGTTATTATTATTATTGTTGTTATTATTATTGTTATTGTTATTATTATTATTATTATTAATAGTGTTATTGTTATTGTTATTATTATTATTATTAATGTTATTGTTATTATTATTATTATTATTGTTATTGTTGTTGTTGTTGTTGTTATTGTTATTGTTGTTGTTGTTATTATTATTATTATTATTGTTGTTGTTGTTGTGGTGATGTAGCCAGATAGCCTAGCTACATAGATAATCTGTCCAGCTAGCCCAGGGATAGGCACGTTCTGTTGTAGAGAGCGGCAGTCTTACAAGTTTATTATTTTTCTTTCAACCTGTCCTGTCCAGCATCTTAGCAGCCGAATCATTGCTGTGCTGTGCCGAACAAATTTGCTTTGCCAAGGGAAGGTTTATGGATAACACGCCTCTTGACAATTTGATTAGATTATTTATTTACTGTTATTTATTTGCTTTGAATTATGGAACCTACGTAATCTTGCTGGACCCAACCGGAGGGGACATATAAAGAAGGATTAGAGCAAACTGGAAAGCAGAAAGAAGAAAGAGAAGACACAAATAGAAAGCAACAACCAGGGTTCGAATTACAAGGGAGCTAAGGGGACTAATACGTGCACTAATATAAATGTGCGTGCACGTGATGTGTGAAGTCACGTTGCATGTGCGAAAATAAGGCTTCCCGTAAGCCCCAGTGTTCAGGCTCCTGAGCTGTGTCCTCCTCAACCCTGTCTCCCATAACAGTAAGTTTGCAGCTAAGGCTCGTTGGACACCTTACTACTAAAAATAAGGGATGCTAGCAGAGCATAGGTACAACATGTACTGTACATCTTGCAGTAGCGCTGGAGGAAGCAGCTGTTGTAACTCAAGATGTTTCCAGAAGAATTTTAGTTTGTTTCCCCCTTTTTTAACATCTTTGACCTTCATTAGCCTTATTGCAGAAAACACGACAGAAATATACCATATAGGCTCTTTCAGGCATGAGCAAAGTGCCGTGAACGCATACATTCACTAATATAAACTTTAATACTGGGAAATATGGTCTTTTTTTTTTTTTTTTTTACAAATAAAAGGGTAAGCTATTAGAAACATAGCTTTGATTCCTTACAGCTTGAAGTTCGGGCCTTAGCATAGCTGTTACAAGACTGATGCAATAAAACACCTAATTAAACCAAAACATGCTACAGAACACAGTTGTTCCATAGTCAAAACAAAACCTGGTCCAGCTAGGCGCAGGCCTTGCAGTGCAACAAAACGTGTCTTAGACGATGCAAAATTCCCTCCTTTGGACGTTATTTACTGCTCACAAGACGTGAGAACCAGAACTTTAAAGAAGGCATGCCAAAATAAAAGCCTTCACTGTGTACAAGAGTAATGTCAAAATAAAGGCCTTGGGAAACAGTAACTTTACAGTCCGGGTACTGCTTGGTTCTGCTTGGTTTTCAGTTGGTAATAACTTGTAGCCGTTGAGGAAATGTCTCCATACACAACTCCTCCAGTTTTAGAATAACCGTTCAGTGGCTGAAAATGCAGATTTTTGTTCATAGTGGTGGAAACAGGGCGACCAGCAGACAGTGAGTGTAGTATAAAAGCACTTTGTGTCACAGCGAGTCTGTGATTAATTTCCATCTTATGCTGGGCCTGGGTGGGTCAAGTGAAGGGCAATGGCGCAGGCGGTGGGATTGCTGGGAGGTGATTGATGAGTTTGAATTAAAGGTGGATCTGCACACCTGCATGTTGCTCCAAGGCAATGTCAGACATGATTATATTGTACCTCTGGAGTCCTTCAAAGAGCCAACATATCAGATTTATGGCATTTTTAGTCTAGTTCTTTTTTTTCCTTTTTTTGTTACAGCTACATCCATGAAGCCTTGAGAAAATACAACCTTTTCCCCTCTTTCTATCAGACTCATCTGTCAACACATCGTTGGTCCAGAGTTTGTGTTCGCAGCACATGTTCACACACGGATAATTCATGAAGTTTATGGTATGAGAGCAAAAGGAGATTCAACTCTTTTTTTCTTGGTTAGGTGTCGTTTGTTTGAACAGACATAGGTTTCATTTTCAGACCCTCTGGCGCTAAGAGAGCACGTCCTAGGATGGATTACCTTTCATTAGTTTTTACTTGAGGCCTTGAACAGTTCCTGGTTGGAGAGTCAGAGGATGAAGTCCTTCATGGTCTTTTTGACTCTGGGAATGTGACCTTGTCTGATTTCTCTGCTCTCCTGTAGACGAGTTCTTCATTTCAAGCCAGTGTTTTTAAAAGTTCACACTAATTCAATAACTAAACATTAAATGTTCTCAAAGTCGCGAAATGTAGTCAATAATCCAGTGTGACATCTTATAGATCAGAGATTCTTAACCATGGGACCGCGGCCCATGCTTGGGCATTGAGCACCACCTAGGGGGCTGCAACTAAGGAGACTGCGGAACTGCCCGAGTTGTTGGTTGAAGACGAGAGATATTACCGTTATCCTTCAGAAGCTCAGTTGCAATACTTCCCACCACTTGGTGGCAGCAATGTGTCAGTCAGTCGTTAAACTCCAGTAAGTAGAAGTCATTCAGCTAGCCGCTAGCCTGTAGTCCAGGTTAGGAAGAAGGGTTTAAAACATAAAACGAAGAGTGACTGGTCCCAGCCATTTTATTTCATGAATTGTTAGTTCATTCTCTTGTTTCCATGACAGCGGGTTTTACATACATGATAAATAAAGTTTCCCAAACACAGGACGAGATGTAAACATCTTTAAAGTGCGAGCACGTAATGGAGAATCGCACACAATAAACTATAATAGAGACTTCCGGTTTAGGTCACACTACTCAGGACCGATTCAGTTCCAGGAACCTAATAAATAAAACACTCGAAGTTGAGAAAAGCTGACTTGGTCAACAACAACCCTGATTAGGATGCCTCAGAACGGAAAACCGAGCAACAATGCGTCTGCATCTCATCAACGACCTACTCCGACAGCGCCGACCTCGCCTAGCCGTCCTCTTTCGACACAAGATGGAGCAGCTAATCCTCCAGGTTTTGCCCCAAGTCATGGTTTCAAGTGTGAGATGAAATAATGAGCTGTGTAGTGAGATGGCTGCAATTTTCATGGCTGCAAGTCTGTGAAAGCGGTTGTCCGCCACCCTCTCGACTCTCCAGTCAGATGAAACCTCGTCTGTGGTTAAAGTGATGGAAGCCTCCCACTCCACTGTACAGACGGCATTGTCGTTGTACAAGCTCAAGGGAGAAGTTTGACAGCTGATTTATCTGAACTTGGGGATAGGTGCGGCGATCTTGAGGCGAGGTCTCGACGCAGCAATGTCTGGATAATCGGGGTTCCAGAGGACGCTAATAACCCATCGACTACAGCCTCTATCTCCACCCTGCTGAAGCACGTTTCCGTCTGAATGAAGCGCCACTCCTAGACCGGGCGCACCACTCTCTCCAGCCATAACCGAAACCTGGTGACCGCCCTCGCCACATCATAGCGCGGCTGCATTACCATGGTGACTGTGTGGATGTTCTACGTCGAGCCGAAGCCAAACGGGCTCACAGGCGAAGGCATGACCACCCCTGTCTTCCCCGACTGCTCCGTGAGGACGGCCCGCATCCGCACGGGCTTTTATGACGTCCGCCGACAGCTACAGGACATCCTCGGGATCCGTTCGGATTCTTCTACCTCACCGGCCTCTGAGTCAGTTACAATGGCATCCAGAAGGACTTCACTACACCTGAAGAAGCCAGCTCATTTAGTAAGACTATTACTAAATAGTTTGCCTGGAGACGAATCATGTTTGTACCAAGCGAGTTATTATTTTCATCTTTGTTATACATCTTGCCTTGTTTATATTGGTCTCCTGAGTTCATCATTAATATCCTAATGTAGTTGCAGAAGCTCACATCCCGATGTCCGCTATCGCTGCCAGAACAGTAACCGCAGGTTTTCTACCTTTTCAGCTGCTATTGGAGTCTTCGAAGGTTTGGGGAGTCCCATTAAAAGATTGCGAGTATTGTCAAACCTACATCGACTTAAACCTGATATTGTTTTTCTACAGGAAACTCGTATGCGAATTAGCGACCAAGCAAGATTAACACGTTCCAGCTTTTCACTCTAATTTCAGTTTTAAGTTCAGGGGAGTGGCCATCCTATTCGGTAAGTCAATTCAGTTCTCACCTGCAAAGGTATTTGATAATCATAGGTAACTAATTTTATGTCCCGGTTATTCTTGTTAACATTTACGCCCCTAATTTTCATCTCTTGCTTCCTTGAATAACTATTATTTCATATTTGGTGGAGACATAATGGACCCTAAATTGCACCGTTCTAGTCTCCGTAGTCAAGGTCATTTTTCTATGTCAAAAACCATCATAGATTTTATGTCCAGTAAAGGGTATGCTGATCCTTGGCGCTTCCACAAGCCAATTGGAAGAGAATACTTTTTTTTTTTTCTCAAGTTCTTCAAAACTTTTCAAGGATTATTATTTAATTAATGCAAAATGAATGTTCGAGACGTCACCTGTCATGTATCATCCCATAGGTGGTCACGCTCCTCTGTCTTTAGACATTCAGCACTTGGGGCCCATTTACGCTCCCTTGCGTACATAAATAGTGACGTCCATTTCAAACGTTGTCGTGCGTCGTCCTCATACGTCTTTTACGCTGCCATGGTTGTTGAGTCAATTCCTCCACTAGTGGGCAGTGCTGAGTTCGTCCAACGGGTAAGCTGGAGCCTGTCCCAGCATTTTACCAGGTGAGAGGCAGATACGCCCTGGACGGGTCACCAGTCCATCGCAGTCCATACAGATAAATAGTGGCTATCTCTGTGCTGAATCATGTTCCAGTCTAATGATCAAATTCACAAATGAATGAATGAAACGAGCTTTCGCTTATTATTTTGTAACTATTATTATTACTGTTATTTTATTTATTTTCATCTATCTTTTCTTTATCTTTGATCAAAAATGTTGTACACTGTATTGTTTAACTAATTCATGCATATCAATAAAAACACAACAATAATACAAAATGTCTGATTCTTTCATTGTATCATGTCATGAATCTGACAATATTTTAGCTGTTAAACGGGAAGTGTTTTATTTATTGAATTATAATTAAATCAAGAGGGAGATCAATTAAACCAAAACCGTGTTTATTTTTGAGTGGCCCAAACGTTCAGTTCACGCAGTCCCGGAGACGAATCCTTTAACTGGACGTTGAGCTTGAATTTCTAGATTTGGTGAGGCTATGAAAGCTCGTACAGAGGCTGAAGTCCTCGTCTGAACCTGAGTAAAGCTGTAGAATCCTCCGCTGTGTCCAGCAGCTGGTTCAGCTCCAGGATCCAGATTAGCTCCCAGAACACGACCAGAACTTCTGGATCAGTTTGTTCAGTCTCTTCAAGTCTCTGGTTCTGGTTCTGGTTCTGCTGCCCCATCAAATGCTGCAGAGCAGATTGAACTCTCCACCACAGACTGATAGAAGATCAGCTGCTGACCACCATCTCAGGAGGCAGGTCCGTGACTGAGCTGCAGTAGCGTGGAGATGTGATGCATCTGTGAGGTTCAGATGTTTTCTTGCAGCTCTTCATCACTAAGTCTGAAGTCCAGGTTTAGGGTAATCACTGGATTAGTGAATATTCTCAAAGTAAATGACAGTGATCAGTGAAATCCCAAATTAGCAGTTGAAAAAGAGACGCTTTCTAAAACACATATTTTTGGGTGTTGGGCCTAAAAGGAGAGAAATCCTGCGGTAAGTTGCTAGTCTAGGTCTGGAAAGAAGTGGTACACTGTGGGCTGAGGCCAGCCGGAAGATAACAGATCATCATAAATAAAATCACAGCTTCATTGCAGTGTCCTTTTTCCTCACGCTTTGATCAATAGAAGGAAATGTTAAATCCAGGGTTCTGGCTCCCCTGAAAGACAGAGGAGCTCCCCTTTGTCTGTTGTGGTTCAAGACTTTCCATCGCTGCTTCTGATTAAACAAGCTGCATACAGTAGTTTTTTTAATAGTAACCATATTTTTAACCATGCTACGTGCACTAATGTAAATGTGCGTGCACGTGACGTGTAAAGTCGCGGTGCACGTGGGAAAATAAGGCTCCCCCAAAGCCCCAGTTCCCCCATTCAAGCCCCGGTTAAATCTAAGGTACAGTAACAGTTCCCACATAATTACACAAAGTCATGTTCTTGTCTTTGTCAGATTAATTTCTAGTAATCGAACCCTGAAGTCTGTTCTCGTGATGGGATACTTAATTTTTACCTCGTTCTGACCCAAACTGTTGTGTTTGCAGCACCGACTTTCAGAAGAACAACCCTGTTCACAAGCTAACAGAGGAGGAACTGCTGGCCTTCGCATGCGTGAGTCTTCTTTCTTCATTCTTCTGAATTTAATCTGCTTTTCCAGCAGTGTTGTCCCCAGGAATCAGACTCGAATACGCTTGCCTCCATGCCTGACTGCGCATTTGTATGAACTCAGTTTGGGTATTATTAGACAGATTGAAGCCAAACATGTTCTGTTTACAGACCAAAATGACAGATTCCAGAACAAGTATTGAGACGTCTTCCATTCTTTGAGCTGAGTGAAGTGTCTGTGGACATAATTAATATCACACAGCTATTGGTGCGTCATCAGGAAATCTGATCTGGAGTTCTTTCCTTTCTCCTTCCTGACGACTGCCGCGCTAAGCTGCTGTCGGCCTCTTGCAAGCTGAGATGAGCTGCATGAAAACAGATCAGTAGAGGCGGCGCTGGAGCAGAAAGCCATTAATCTGTGTTGACACCTTTTCAGGGTTTTCTAAACAGGTGACGTTTCCCAACAAGCTGGATAGCGAGGGGAGAGCTTCAGCTCCTTAAATGTGAAGTTAACGGAGCCAACTTTATTTATAAAGCCTTTAAAACGAGGAGCAACCGCAGCCACGGTGCTATACATAGAATGCTACTTTAATAGCAACAGCCAGAGACTTTCGAACATAAAAAACGCTAGATTTCACCACTGCTCTGTCTGAGCTCCGTCCCGGCTCTCAGGTCAGCTGATCCCGAGTGTGCCCAGGACCAGCCGGAAGCTCGGGGGACTGGGGGACCGGTCCTAACTGTAGGACACCAGACAGGCCTCTAGATCTGGTCATCTCGGCCTTTAACACCGAATGACATGTTGATCTGATTCTATTTGTATTTGTTTTTAGTTCATTTTAATTCTTTTATTTAAACATCTTTCATATGCTTTTTATTTTAATAGTTTCCGATGTTACATGTGCCTTGTTCAACTTTGGTGTTTTTAAAGTGCGTTATAAATAAAGTTGCATCAATAACACGACTTCTATGAAACCTCCCTTATGCCCCATACTGCCTCCATCGTTGACTTTGGCCTTCTGCTGCTTGCATTACCACCAAACCCCCTCATCCCCCCACCCTGCAGCGACTCCACTGGCTCCTCCGCCTCCTTCCAACCACGCCCCCCCTCCATATCCGACTACCTTCACATTGCCACCCCAGTCTGCTCCAGCAGATCCTCCTCCACCCTGCTGACAGGACGTTTCTCTTGGTGTTCTTAGCCAGAACTACGGCCCGGCGTCCAGTGTTTTGGTTGTTGGTTCCAGTCTTCACCAGTTCCGTTAGCATCTGTGGTTGATGAAGTGACTGAAAGGAGGAGACGTGTGGCGGGTGTTTGGGAAGTCGTACTCTGTCCACAGGCTTGATGCCGTTCAGCTCCTCTTAGCGCTCAGAAAACAGCTTTTTTTCTCCTTTTGACTGGAAACTGGAACCAGGAGCAAGTCGCATTTCTCTTCGTCTCCATGTATTATAGTCCTGAGAGCAGAGCTCCCAGAATGCATTGCACAAGTAAAACAACGTAGACCTCCATAGTTCAGAAAATACAAGTATAGTAAATACAAATTTTAAAGTAATTATGAATTTTTATGAGTCAGAAACCATTTCAGTAGAGCAGGACAGTAACTTCGTGCTGTTAATAAAGTTCTGGTCGGCTTTTCTTTGTCAGGGTGAGACGTCTCCAGGTAGCGTCGCCACTAGCTCGCCTTCTGTCAGATGCTGATATACACTACTCTCTCTTCATTGCCCGTGACCTTTACCTGGTCAAGCCTGGGGCTAGATATGCTGTTCTTTGTTGTTGGGTCATCGTTTGCCCATCGCTACTCTCTCATATTTATCCTCGCTGCACCCCCCATCATAACGCTGTGCCCCCCCTTAGAAGGCCTGCCCTCCGTTTGGAAAGCACTGTAGTAGCTGGAGTTCCTTTTAAAGGATTCTTTACTACGGGAAAAAGAAAAAGACAGAAGCTTGATGGAGGTGTGCGCTCTAAAATGCTTAAAGTTTATATTCTAATTTCAGCTGTTTTTATGCTTTGAGCTGAGCGTGAACAGAAAAGGGTGTGTGTGTAACTGAAGACGGTGAGCCACACCGTTTATTATCTCAGGTAGGACATGTGAGAGCAGAGCAGGGAGCGTTTTCTCAGGTATTTATGTGAAACTCTAGCCAGAAATGACTTTATGAGACAAGTCCGACGGATTTTTTTCCAAGCGATGACCTTGTTGGAGACGTTCCTGCTCCTGAAGCATCCCGTTGCCACCGGATAGCTCTCTGAGATGATCCGCTGACAATCTTCTCAGATGTTTGGGAGTCAAGGCTGAAGGCTGCCTTGCACCAGAAATTCCTCTTGGCTGGAGAAAGAGTTGAATAAAGTTGGCTGCGGTTTCTCTTCAGAGTTCTTAAAATCTCATTTGAGCGGATTAGTTTCATGATGATTGTTTTGTAGTTGCTGTCCCTCTCAGACACGAGTGGAACATTAGAGACCTGATGGGAACAGGTGGGCGGGGGGTGGTGAATGAATACATCTGAAATGCTGAGATTGTTCTTTACTTGATGTAAGAATTCAAGATCAAGTCAAATCAGGTTTGTTAAGTTGGCTATTTTTACTGTATTCCGTTTATACTCAGCTCCACCTGTTTCTGTTAAAGCAGATCTCCAACCAGCCAGTCACACATGCTGAAGTTCAGACTGAGCATCAGGGTGAGGAAGAATGAGGACGTAAGAGACTCTGAACGTGGCGTGGTTGTTGGTCTGAGTATTCACTGGGATTTGCACCCACAACCATCTCTAGGGTTTCCAGAGATGGTTGTGGGTGATGTAGTCCCAGACAGGTCGTCCTGCAGCATCCTCCACATGTGAGGCTGGAAAACGGTCAGAATCTTCAGCTAAATGCCCAAAACCCGCTTCTCCCACCGAGATGACGTATGTTTAATAAGACGTGAGTAAAACCTTTTAAATTAAGGCATTCATTTCACAGATTAATCTCTGCAACAACAGATTTATTTTCTTTACAATCATCTGGCCTCCTCTTGCGATGATCCTGAGACCCCTGTGGGGGTGGGGGACCCCCAGTTTGGGAAAGGCTGGTCTGAATAAGAGCTGGCTTTTATCCCGGTGACACGGCTGTTCGTGAGTGATGCTGAAAGCAACCCTGAACCACTTCCTTCTCTGCAGGCCGGTGTCTGATCGGTTATTCATTCTTTAGGCCACATATGAAGCCTGGATATTTTCCTTCAGTTCCATTTCTCCTTTTCATCCCCTGCATGTGAAGCTTTCCATGTCTGGAGTCGGCTGATATAGAACAAGAAAAAGTCTCCAATAGTTAAGAGACGGCCATGAGTGGAGAGCAGAGTAGAAGATGTGTTTCAGTTGACTGCATCGGAGCCGTTTCAAGGTTGAGAGGAATAAAAAAATCCAGATCTGATTGCTTGCCGTACTTGGACCACATCTGGCCCAGAAGATGGAGCTGCCGGCTCTGTGAGCAGGCATCTTCCCAGCCTACATGTAGATCCAGGAATCTGCAGGCTGGTTAGATGGTTGTCACATGTCTGGCCATCTCCGCTGCCTTTCTGCTAGACCACCTGTACTGGTCCGGTCCAGAACCTGAACTTTCCTTCAGGGTTTTTATTTTATTTCTTTAACCTACACTACCGCTCACATGTTTGTGATCACGTGGAATTTCCATGGAAACGTGCGTAAGGTTAGTCTGAAAAGGAAACGTCATCATGGTCAGAGCCATTTGCAGCGATCAGACCTTCGCTGTTTTAGATGTCATTGTTATAGAGGTCATAGTGTTCCTGGGACATCTCCCACAGGACGGATCGGCTGGATGGGGGCTTCCTCCGGACCACCCTCTCCAGCTGCTACCACAACCTCCTAACAGGGCTCAGATCTGGGGACCAAGCTGGCCACTCCGTTACCCCCAGAGGTCGGGCTGATTGCTCATGCTTTAAACACACGTGTGTTATCGGTCATTATCCTGGATTTTTATTTAACCTTTATTTACACAGGCGGTCCCATGGAGATATGTGGTCTCATGTACAAGGTGAAAGCAGGCTACGTCTATAAATAAATACATAATAAAACACTGGAAACCAGAGCATTATTATTCCAGTCCCCTGAGAATAACCTTAAATTCCCATGATGGGATGAAGGTGGGCAGCTTTAGATCCGGCTGGATCCTGTTCCAGGCTGAAGGAGCAGAGTTAGAGAACAATCTTTTTCCAAGCTCAGGACTAAGAGCTGATGGAACACTGCAAGGATTTTATTCCTGAGGGCGTTCTAAGTAGCAGGTAGGAGGATAAATATGGTGGCAGCAGCCTACAGATGGACCAGGTGACCCGAGAGGACCATGTGCAACCATGAGTGAGGCATTTACTGTTGGCTCTGTGAAAAACAGGGTCCATCATCTCTATGGAGCTGGCCAGAGAGGCCTTCATGTAGATGTCTCCGTGGTCAGTGTGAGGCAACGAGCATCTTCCTGGCAAAGAAATTTGTTTTCTTGTTTATGTTCAGTGCGGAATTTAAAATAAAAGATTCTCATTGTTTTTATGTTGCTGGCTTACGAACGTGGTGTTCTCCTCTTCGGGATCCCTCCTCAGTCTGCAGGGTTTTTGCTGCGGGGATCACCTTGTCTGGGTGGACGGGGGCTGATGCGCCGTGGGACCCGGCTGGCCGTGGGACCCGGCTGGCCGTGATCTGGGTGCTTCCTGTGGTGGCGTCCTTTGAGGTCATGGGTGGGGTGGCTGTTGATATTTTAGAAAACTTGAACTGGATTAATTTAGTTTATTATTTGCTCTCTTATTAGGAAGTGCTGTGTGGTTACCTACAGCCTAATGAAACCTTACACAGTAGTGACAGCAAAAATGACCAGAATCATGTTCACGTAAACCGATTGGTTATCGGAACATATCGGAAACCTAAAATAGGGAAACGCCTCCCGAGGCGGCTTCTTCCCCGTTTGGAACAACCACCTCCTGATGCATCGGATACTAAACTAGTCTACAGAACGCCGTGCTCCTTAATACACAGTTTTCAGCTCGTGTTAACAGATTCATCTGGATTAGCAGACTGGTTGTTACTGCTAACCGGCCTCTGAGCAAAAAACAACTCCTTCATTTCAATTCTTTGTGGAAACCATCAAGTTGTTCCTTGCGTGAACAGTAGTAGTGCACTTAAAGCGGCTGATTTCAGTTTAATAAGGCTTTGTCCAGAACTTTGTCTCCAAATAGAGAGAAGAAGAAGAGAGTTTCGCAGGATCTTGAACGGCGGTTTTGGTGAATTATATCGAGGATTTAGGACTAACTCGCATCCAGGTCTGACTTGAGGATTGTTTTGTCCACATCCCCATCAGCTCAGGCCTGTCTGGTCCCTCTCTGCAGCTGAAGATGCGTCTCCGTCCTAAACACCACCACTGACACACACACAGCCACCGAGATCCATCCGCCACCCTGCAGTCTAGTCTCTGAAAGTCTGCTCGCACCTGCTTCTTTATCTACAATCATTATTGATGTGTTTGAACCAGCGGTCCAGGATTAAATGAAGCCCTTCTACACATATAAATGAAAGGATAAAGAAGAAGCATGTACAGGGACTTGCTCCGGTCGTTTCTGCTATTTAACAGGCTGTTTTTAAAAAGAAAACCCACTCAGGTCTAAACAGGTTAATGTAAGACTCGATCTTAGTCCGGAACAGGGTGGAAGAAAAATGTTTCTAAAGATGGACGAGTGGAAATAAAGGTCTGACTTTATGAGCAGCCGAGGTTGATGAAAGCTTGACCCAAATGAAAGGTCTGCATCATTCTCATGTGATACCACTTCCCATGTGTGACCTTAATTAACCTGGACAACTGAAAAAAAGTACAGTAAGCTATCTGTCCATCCATTTTCTATACCAGTCCACCTGGACAGGTCACCAGTCCTTTACAGCACCAACACAGAGAGAGAACCAACAAATCACACTCACTCCTCGGGAGAATTTAGAGTTCTTTTTACCTAGCATGCATGTCTTTAGACTGTAAGAGGTAGCAGGAGAACCCAGAGGGAACCCACGCATACACAGTCTCATACTGACCTGTCTCATACCGACCTGTCCTGTACCGACCCAACCCGTCTCATACTGACCTGTCTCATACCGACCTGTCCTGTACCGACCCAACCCGTCTCATACTGACCCAACCCGTCTCATACTGACCTGTCTCATACCGACCTGTCTCATACTGACCTGTCTCATACCGACCCAGCCCGTCTCATACTGACCTGTCTCATACCGACCTGTCTCATACTGACCTGTCTCATACCGACTGTCCTGTACCGACCCAGCCCGTCTCATACTGACCTGTCTCATACCGACCTGTCCTGTACCGACCCAACCCGTCTCATACTGACCTGTCTCATACCGACCTGTCCTGTACCGACCCAACCCGTCTCATACTGACCCAACCCGTCTCATACTGACCTGTCTCATACCGACCTGTCTCATACTGACCTGTCTCATACCGACCCAGCCCGTCTCATACTGACCTGTCTCATACCGACCTGTCTCATACTGACCTGTCTCATACCGACTGTCCTGTACCGACCC
>JBAMHW010000018.1:2235548-2246267 GCA_037177495.1 Rhadinocentrus ornatus
AAGAAAAATAATGCTCCTCTATGGCTGGAATAAAGCCAAGAAGACGTTTCTGATGCACGGTGGCGCCACAAAGCAGCCGAGTTGTTGATCTGTGTGTTATTTCTACAAAGTTCTGTTAGTAATACACTGACATTAAAAGGGTTCAGCTTCTATGTGCAGTTTTACCTTTTAAACAAGCTAAACAGGTGGACCAAAAACAGTAAAAAAGCTCGAGTTTTAAAGGTTTAAGAGGCCAGAGGGCTGATGTCCAGGTCTGGATCTATCTGGAACAACATGGTTTTGAACATGTGCAAGGAATGGTGAGTGCAGAATGAAGAATCAACTTGTTTTAAGTTCTGAGTTGTTTATTTGTCACATGCAAATACAAGATGGCAGTAAAATGCAGTCATACATTCATCAGAGTGCACACCTATATACCACCAGTAAAAAAGCCAAGACAGTAAAACACTAAAAAGCCATGATTGTGCAGTGAGGTGCATGCTATACACAGACTGACAACATGCATATATATATATATATATATATATGTTTACATGTGTATATACTGTATGTATGTATATATATATATATATATGAAATATTTACAGTGTTAAAAATACAATATTTACACATTACTTTGAATAGTGCAAGTTAAAGGGACATGAGTAACTGACAGCGTTTCCAGCTGATGGTAGGACTCTGGCCAGGGTCCCAGTTCCTCCAGCCTGAGGGAAGAAGCTCCGCCCGAGTCTCTCTGGGCTCGCTTTCATGAGCCTTAGACGGCGGCCAGAGCCCCACCACACCGTTGTTAGGATGATCGTGTTTGCTTTGGCTGGTGGTCTCCTCATGCAGATGTCCTAGAGGGTGGGGAGGGTTGTACCCATGGTACACTCTGCTGACCTCAGCACCCTCTGCAGGGCTCTCCAGTCTCGACCAGTCCTGTTCCCGTACCACTGGGTGGTGTTACCAGTCAGAACTCTCTCCACCACTCCAGTGTAGAATATCCTCAGGGTTCTCAGAGAGACCCTGAACTTCCTCAGGTGTCGCTGCCTCGCCTTCTTCACCTGGCTGTCTTTGTTCAGAGTCCAGGGTGGATCCTCAGTGATGTGCACACCCAGGTACTGTAAGCTGGACCCCCTCTCCACCAGAGTCCCATTAATCCTCAGAGGGGTGTGGTTGCCCTGTGCACAGATGTGCGTTGAGGGCCACAGGGTGGTAGTCTTCAAGGCTGGCTGAAGAGACGTTCTTCGGCACATGGATGATGATGATGATGGCTCTTTTAAAACAGTCAGGGACCACAGACTGGCTCATTGAAAGGTTAAACACTGTGGTGGAGACAGGAGCTAGCAGGTCAGCACAGGACTTGGTCCTGTTGCCTTCCTGGCTCTCCTCAGTGTTCTCCTCACGTTATGTTCGGTCAGGGTGAGTTCATGTACCGCTCCGGCAGGAGTCCTGATGGCTGCAGCAGTTGGCATGCTAACGCCAGCAGAGCTAGCACTAGCCTCAAAGTGTGCATAAGAAGGCTTTTTAGGTTTTTCTGAAACTATTTCTGGTCCGCTTCTTTTACTAGCTTCCATACCTGCTGCTCTTTTGCTGACATAAAATTCCAAAGCTGCTGTTGCTTGGCAACTTGAGGTGTCGCATATGATTGGTTAAGGAACCAGGAAGTAGGAAAGAGCTACACAGTGCACCCAAGTTGTTCCGTCACTTAACTCTTATTTTGAAAAGAGAAAGCTTGACAAAGACATTGTTGATGTAGAGGACAGATTGTTTATAGGGAAGCTTCCTTTCATCTCTTGCAACACATGAGAACATTTTATATTATTTTTACTGAAAAATTCCTAATTATTTAGCTTTAATGCATGACAACTTGTGTTTCTATCAGAGTAAAACGTGGAGCTGCTTCAGATCCTAGCCGTCTGGGGTTGATGAGGTTTCTATCAGAGCTTTACTGAGTTCTTCCACATCGGAACGCGAGGCCTTTCTCCCGTCCAGAGCTGCCCATAATCGCACACGCATGTATGCTTACCCACAATGCAGTGTGCTGAACCCACAATGTACTTACTTTGAAGTCCGCTTCCTGTATGTGGTCCAGTTGAAGCGGACCGAGACCTGCGTTTGTAGGCGGACCGAGTCAGCTTCTTTGATCCGAATCAGCTTGTTTGCATTTCACAATACCCAACGAAGCAGATTAGAATCAAACAGGCTGATGTAAATGAGCCCTAAGTTTCCTAGAAATGACATCACATCGCAGTAACAAGCAGTGAATAATACCTGTTACCCTCTCTATCAGCCCATTTGACAGAATGTCCAGTTTTTTCTTTTTTTTGTGGCAGGTGGTGTTAAAGTGATGAATCCTAGTCAGCTGAATCGACCGCCAGTTTTTCTGGGCATATCTAGACATGCAGTTAGATGCGTTCGCTGCTTCGCCTGGAAACATGGAATTAGGTCGTGGTTGTCTTTTATAACATGGCTAATGATGCCACTCCCACTGATTGATCCAAGCACTCTGCAGAGGAGATGTGAAACATGTGACGTCCAGCAGCTGTGAGAAGCTACAGGCTGACAGCATGTGGCTCACAAGGAACCTGATTTTTTGTGATTACTTTCACCAGAGACGTTTTTTAATTTCCTGTTCATGCTTCCAGGTGTTAATAAAGATTCCTAGTGAAAGTTGTGGTTGGTCCCAGGGACGCAGTAAGATCTAATGTGGGTTTGGGCGCGCCCGTGAATCCACATGTGCAGCGAGCAGGTCGAGGCCAACACTGTTGGCCTCAGCTCAGCTCAGCACAACTAAGTGAATTAGCAAAAACACACTCAGTTTCATGACATGCCTTCTGACCCAGTCTCAGCGGGGCGGGAAAGAAAGACCACCGCTGTGCACAAGAATTTCACACCCTACCTCGTATGTGCACAGAGCGGTTGGGGGTTAAAGACGCTGTTTAGAAAACGTCCCCACTAGCTGCTGCTTCCCAGCTCAGCTTTTTTTATCCCTCAACAAGATGGCTGGACACTTTTATCGTGGTTTAATTATAGTGCCATGTATTTATGAAACGACTGTCAATGCAAAGATTGAGATGCAATTATGCGTCTTTTCTTTATAGAGGAAAAAAAAAACCTCTTTGTTATTGTCAAAGCACAGCATTTGTATCTATCATAATTAATTTACTTGCATTATATTTTGTTGATTAAACAGAAGAGATGTGGCCTGGAAAGTTAAATTTGTCTAAATATTTCCCAGCCTTGAAAAAGCCTGACAAGCAAAGCCCCATCCTCGTAATATTTATTTTACAGAAAATATTTAATGCTTTGAATAACACGAACAATTAAACTGCTATTTAAATGGTTAAAAGTCTCTAAATGATTGAACTTTTAGTAGTTTTGAGCAGATCTGAAGTAATTTATAAAAAGCAAACATTAGAAAAAATACTGATTTATTTTGATTTCTAAGCAGTTTATTGAAAATGTACATTTTTGCCATGAGTCTCCAGAGTGAGTTTCTGACACAACATAAAAAATAAAAATGGAATCAAATACATTTTATTCACAACCATCAAAGACACATCTCTGTAATATTTGTTATTGGAAAATAATTCAGTTTTGGGGCTTTTTGTAATAAATGAGGCAGCAATATCCAAACTAGCATTTGAAGGGTTAAAATCCTAAAAATTATTAAATGTTTGGAATTTTTTCGCAGGACAGAAGTTGCTTAAATGATTTGTTGAAAAATAAGGTCACCGGAGGGTAGTTGATTTGAGGAGGACACAAGGGTTGAAGATTTGATTACAATGTTAAACAATAATAAGTTAAATTTTATTGTAATAAAGAGAAACTCTTTCATGCAAACAGTGAATATAAAATTGCTTACCAAAACAATGTATTATTATATAATCAGGTTAAATTAAAGCTCTTAACGGGAGAGCCACGAGGGAGTCGACTCCTCCATCACTACATCCCCTGACACGTGAAACATCGGTTGGCTGTGTGGTGGTGTTTCCCAGCTGCTACATGAACGAAGAGCAGCTAAATGAGGAGAGAAATTTATAGGAAGGAAGGTGGCGAGGACGAACGGTGTAAAGAACCAGTTACTTTATTTCTTGCTGGGAAACAGAATGTTTTTGCATTTATGATGAGCTTTGTTTTCACCCCCCAAGAAATTTGGCTTGTGGAAAATCTGACTGGGCGGTAACTTCAGGAACCTACCAGCCACATCGGCTGGTGATCAAAAAAGGTCAATCTAGAGCCCTGAACATGACTTAAATGAACACATACGTGAATGTATTCTACAGTATTATAACATTTTAGATGTGTAATAATCCATAGATCTACATCCATTTATTGATGCAGTGATCATTGACCCAATATCAATCCAACACGGATCCAGTAATCATCTGTCAGACGTTCTTCATGAACACCAAGATTTGTTTCCATTTTCATTGTTCTAACAACCAAAATGTCTGCTTGTAAGCTGAAATGTGGGAATGAAAGGTGTGCAACTCTGATTAAGTAAAACCATTAGATCTCTAAGGTTTACACCAACTGCTAACCTGCAGATCAGCCCCTGTTCAGCTGAACAGTCTCACAATACCTAACCAGGAAATTATTTGACATAAGGAAATCTTCTTGGTTGCCTGGGAGGTCGTTATTTGACCCATTTCCAGTGAAGTAGACAGAAGACCAACGTAGCCAAACTCTCCTGCATGCCTTCACCTGACCGGTAGTGCATGTACGTGCATGTACGAGCATCTTTCCTTTGTTGCCTTTAAATGTCTTTCTGTCATGTTAAGCTTTGCTTACTCGGATGATCAGAATATGTCCTTTTTATGTGCTCTGCTGTCTGGCTCTTGGACTTATATTTTTTTAATATTTATATATATTTGTGGCAGGCGGGAAATGGGCCCTGGTGAAGGGAACCTCTTTATTTCTCTACATTTTCTCTCTTCCCCCCATGTATGTGTCTCCTGCACTTTGGTTACCACTTCCTGCACCACCTCCTCCTCTTTGTTCTGCTCCTGCGCTCCTCTTCAGCCAATACACCTGCCGTCCAGGAGGAAAAGGGGGCTTGCTTCCGTTTGGTCAGCTCAGGGAGGCAGTGCTTGCACCCTGTGTCTGCCCAGCTGAGCAAACAGCTCTGCTGCTGCAGTGTGGGCAAAGCCTGGGGTCCTCGTTGTGACAAATGCCCCCCTCCAGGAACAGGTAAGGCTCCGAGCCTCACCAGACATTCATCCTGTTTTCCCCCCAAACCTTTAGCTCTCACTTGCATGGAGCAAACCATTATTTAATTTGACATGCAGGCCAGAGGCAAAACAAGCTATCAAACCTCAGTGTTTCTCATACAGCTCAAAGGCAGAGATCTGCCCTCTGTACCACAGTTCACTCAGAAATCCTGGAGCTCAACTCATAGAAATCCTCACAAATGTTACAAGTTGCTGCAGAAGACATGCTATCACTGCCAAATAAACAATAACCTCAGGCCATCATTCAGAGCCACTGTTGTCTGGTGAAACGCTGTACAGTTGCAGCACCCTGTAAAATCACCATAGTAATTCTAATATCAATTCTCTTTCATTAGGGAAAAGCAGACAAAACCTGTGGCTAGCTAGCTTACAAGTAAGCTAGTTAACCACTAGCCAAATCAGACATGCTAGCTAAATAGCTAAATAAAATATAATATATAATAATAAATAAAAAAAGGCATTGTTACAGGACATTTTGTGCCTCTCACTTAAACAAATAATTGTCCCAGGTTCCAGGACGGGGCCTTTAAGACCAAAAATTCAGACTGAAAACAAATTTACTTTAATTAAGTTCAGTTCAGTGGCTAGCCAGCTTACTTGCTAACTAGCTAACTATTTAGCTAGTTAAATGTCTAAGTAGCCAAATCAATAAATAATAAGGCCTGAAAAACAATTCCTGCTTACAGGACACTTCTTACCTCCCACTCAAATCCCAGGGTCCCAGGGTCAAGGAGAGAGCATCTACCATAAATTCAAAGTGAAAATGTTATTAGTTAAGTTTAGTTTATTGGCCCCCTAGCTGAATGACAAGCTAGCAGGGAAGCTGACTGGCCACTAGCCAAATATGACTAGCTATTAAGCAAGATATATTAACCTATCTACATAACCTAATACATTAAAATACAAACTGACAAATAAATGAAAAGAACAGGAGAAAAAAAACTGTTATCAGTTAAAGGACACTTCCTCCCTTCACTCAAACAAATACTAAAATATGTCAGGTGCCTTTTGGACCTAAAATTCCAGCCGAACATGAAGTTGGCTAGCCAGCTTACTTGCTAACTAGCAAGTTTTATTAAATTCAGTTCAGATGTTCATATTTCTAAAATAATCCATCCTACTTGAATATTTTCATCTCAAGCGGAGAAACATCCACCATCCAGTTCTGACTGGATCACCCGGAAAGCATGTTAGCACCTAACATGCTAACATGCTGAGATGAGCGTAAACCTGGTTGTGATCAAGCACATTTTCACACAGCTGCTTTATATTCTGTTACAAAACCTCTAAGTCTTTTATCTGAGGCTCATCTCAACATTAAAGACATTTAGATGTATGCACATTTATTTGCATAGATTTAAATTAATATTTCTGATGTAGATTTAATGTATTATTACAGGGCATTGTTCAGAGATGGCTATCAGTCCTGCTCTGAAAACATTTGTCCAGAACAATCCACTTTCACCTTTTAGGTGACCCAGTGTCCCATTTGGTCCTGACACTTTGTGTCTGCATGAAGTTCACAGCTTTGCTAAGTAGTTGCTGTTGAAGTTGCTTTTAGAGAACAATAGCAAAAACCTTTGCAGCAGCTTTGGTTTGTCTTCCTTTTTGTCCCTTTGCATATCAGTTTGTTTACTGAGGCATGCACATGTAGTCCCTTTCCTGTGGGGTTATTTTTGTGTTTAAGTGTCATCAGGCACATTAAAATCTCCTGTTTCTGCTGATATGAGTTAGGTTTATTTGACGATGCAGCAAATACATAGCAAGAAATACATCTCAGTGACTGAATGAACTGTTGCTAAACATGATGTTTCCATGTCAACATCATGTTCATTTACAGAAAGTTTTAACCACATACAGAAATAGTTGAAATGTAGAATGTATTTATCTCCAAAGATATGTTTAGTCATTTTCATCTTTTATATATTTAGCACAAAAAGTAAGAAACAAGTGTTTCATAGATTATTTCTTTGTTGTAAAACTGCATCTGTGGAATGAGCAACTGAGCTGTGGGCTGTAGCCATGAAAACTGTGCAGCTGATTCGGCTGTTGACTCTTGCTCTGAGCTTCTGGTGCACTGGAACCTGGACATGTGGAGGAACATTATGTCCCGTAGTGCGTCTATAGCAGTTGGATGGTAGGGTCTAAGCAAGGAGAAGAGGTGGCGAACGCTGAACTATTTGCTGCAGCGATCATCTGGTGGAGGCAGTGTGACGGTGGGGCAGCATCTCCCTCACTGGGAGAACAAGGCCTGTGATCACTGGAGGAAATCTCCATGCAGAGAGATGGACATGAGTTTGGGAATCTTACATCTCCAGCTGCTGGGTAAAAAAGTGGAGCTGATGCAACACTGCAGCCTGGAGCTGTTTTAAACTCAGTGATTTAGTTTTCATGAGTCCTTTCTCTGACCTCATGTCGTGGAAGATTAAATTAGTGTGTGGGATGTTGACTGATATCTGCCCATGTTTTCTGTTTCTCTAGCCATGTTTAAAGAAATCTGTCCTGGTGGAATGGGCTACACTGTTCTACCAAATCCTCCAGTGAATAGGCCTGTTCAACAGGGGCCCGTTGACTTGTTACCCACACAACCCCTGCCAACACCAGAGAGACCAGTGGAGGCTTTTGGGAAACAAGAGGAGATCCTACCAGGTCAGTAGTGCTTATTTCATTTACTCTAACTCCATTTCATTTATTACTGCATGCTAGGTTAATTGGTCTCTCTAAATTCTCCCTAGGAATGAGTGTGTGTGTGAGTGGTCGTTTGTCCCTATGTGTGTTGGCCCTGCGATGGACTGGTGACCTATCCAGGTGTACCTGCCTCTCACCTGTTAAATGCTGGGATAGGCTCCAGCTTACCCGCGACCCGTAATGGACTAAGCAGTAAAGACAATGAATGAATGAATTATAATAATATTATAATAAATACTAAATACAAATGTTAGGTAGAGAAGAAAATTTTAAAAAGTTAAATAAAAAAGGAGAATACTAATAAATGACGTGATTACCACTTAAATTTAAGCTAGCTATAACCGCAGATAGCAAACACGGATCATCATCCGGTCCGATTATATTTCAACCCCAGAACTGATCCAGTAAACAGTCCAGAAGGTTTACCACATGCTGGGATGAACTGCTCGGCTACTGGCACGGGAGTCGTCCTGCTGGGTGACAGGAAGTCTGGGGGGGTACAGGAGAGATGCCTTCAGTCCCATCTTCTAAAGGGAGGACATCACTCTCTTGTATTCCTTCCTGTGGTCGAGCACCTCCAGGAGGAGTCTTCATAAACTCTGAATGAATGACCCTGGTTAAGCAGCGTACCTCTCCTCTGAGCCCCCCGGACCAGCCGCTCCCTTCTCCGGTCCAGTTGGGGTGAGGAAGAGAAGACTTCCTCACAGCCTCTTACAGAAGTTTCAAAAAGAACGGCATAGATCGAGGACCTTCAAATCTCTTTTTCTGATTTATGGTTCCTGTTGTGATCAGGAAGCTGGATCTTTAGAGACAAGGGTTAACACGGCTCAAATGGAAGGAAGATGAGCTTCACCCTCCTCTTATTATTGAGGGCGTGCTTGGAGAACGTTTGCAGGACCTAAAACCAGACAGGGTCCAAATGGCTGCAGAGCTTCAGCTGAAATTGGGAGAGTTGGATTTTCCACACGGGACAGGAAGGAACCTGCTCAGACCCCCTGAATGTACTGACCTTGGCTCAGAGAGCTGTGCTGGGTTGGAGGAGGAGAGGGGAGTTTTCTTTCTTTAACTTGCAGTCAGGATGAGGTCTGGACTCTGACTGGACCATGTCCCTTGGTCCTGGTGTAGACCTGTTGCTGTGTTTGGGATCTTTGTCCTGCTGATGGATTCACATCTGACTCTAGAATACTTTGGTATCCAGAGGAGGTCATGGTCCATTTAATGACTGCAATATGTCCAGACCATCATACCTCCGCCACCATGCTGACAGCTGCTATGAGGCGTTTAAGGACCAAACATGTCCACTTTGGTCTGTTCTGTCTGAAGGACCTTGTTCCAAAAGTCTGTTGGTTTGTTCAGATGCCTCAGCCGTGCTGCCATGGTCACGTTCTGCATGCAACCTTCCCAACAAGCCAGACTGGTTCAGCCTTTTTCTACCTGGACTGTCATGAACTTTAACGTTTAACCTGCTGACTGAGGTCTAGAGAGTCTGAGAAGGAGATCTGGTCATCCACTCCTCGGAGGACTGGCAGCTGTCTTGGATGTTTTCCACTTGTGAATAATTGTATTTTGTTTACTAAGTAATGACAGTGTGACATTTCATGTCATTCATGTACTGAATTTTAACACCTGATGAGGACTAAGTGGTTGTAATTATGTCTTTATACACACATACAGGTACATACAGGTACATACAGGTACACACAGGTCTGCAGACAATACTGGACTCCAAATGTGAAGCAATGCAGCACAAGGAGCACAAAGCTCAGTAAAGTGCGAAGCCATCCAGTTTATTCTCACCTCGCTCTGCTGGAGGAGAAGCAGCTGAAAGAATCCACACTCCAGTCCATCACTGAGAGGCCTGCATTACCTGTTCTGCAGGGATTTACAGGTAATCTTAGCAGCTCCGGTGAACCCAGGCCACAGCATCACCAACGTGATCCTCCTCACATGTGGTGTCAAAGCATCCAAAGCCACACATCGTAGTCCTCTGCGCTGTGGAGCCTGATTGTTGTGGGAAACCTGTTAAAAAGTGAGCCCATCTGTTCTTCATACCGACATCTTCATTACAGCAAACACAGAATGTGCTTTCATCACCACTGAATCCTACGAGGATTCAGGCTCGCTATCCTCTCCACTCAAACACATTCGTGGTTGGATTAAGTGCTGCAAGATGTGTGTGTGTGTGTGTGGGGGGGGGGGGGGGGGGATTTCACCTGGACAACAGACTGGACTAGAAACAGAAGCCGGATAGCTAAGACGTTTGGGATGAATACGGCCTACTTCGGGCCAGGTTTGGTCCAGATATGAGGAGCTGGCCTGGACATAGATTACAACAGATTCCTTGTGGGCCACATCTGGTGGTCATGTGACTGAGTTCCTCTAGAATAGGGATTACTAATTCCGGAGCTCTTGAGCAAGTGTTCTGCAGGTTTTCAATATGTCCATGCTGCAGCAGCCCTGACTCAAAGGATGGGTCATTATCCTGCCCGGATCGCATTGCATTGCTCATCCGTGATTGGCTGGCTGCTTAGCACATGGCTGCTGACGATCATTCAGGGCAGTTTAGGACTTAGTGTTGCAGAGTGCGTGTTTTACTGAAGGGTTCCTAGTGCGACCTGTTTTTACTGATTGCTTTTGAGCAGCTTGATTTGGGTTCGATTGCTTGTTGTGTTATATTGTGGATGGCTTTAAGTCTTAGTATTATTTTGGTTCATCTTGAAACCTAGCAGAGGTTGTAACATCCATCCATCCATCCATCCATCCATCCATCATCCATCCATCCATCCATCCATCCATCCATCCATCCATCCATCCA
>JBAMHW010000018.1:2246367-2257725 GCA_037177495.1 Rhadinocentrus ornatus
GTCCATCATCCATCCATCTGTCCGCCTGTCTATCCATCCATCCATCCATCTGTCCGTCCATCATCCATCCATCCGTCTGCCTGTCTATCCATCCATCTGTCCATCCATCCATTCATCCATCCGTCCGTCTGTCCGTCCGTCCGTCCGTCCATCCATCCATCCATCCGTCCGCCTGTCTATTCATCCATCTGTCCATCCCATCCATCCATCCATCCGTCCGTCCATCATCCATCCATCCGTCCACCTGTCTATCCATCCATCTATCCATCCATCTATCCATCCATCCATCCGTCCGTCCGTCCATCATCCGTCCATCCATCCATCCGTCCGTCCGTCCGTCTACCCATCCATCCATCCATCTGTCCGTCCATCATCCATCCATCTGTCCGCCTGTCTATCCATCCATCCATCCATCTGTCCGTCCATCATCCATCCATCCGTCCGTCTGTCTATCCATCCATCTGTCCATCCATCCATCTATCCATCCATCCGTCCGTCCGTCCATCATCCATCCATCCATCCGTCCATCCGTCCGTCTACCCATCCATCCATCCATCCATCCGTCCGTCCATCCATCCATCTGTCCGCCTGTCTATCCATCCATCCATCCATCTGTCCGTCCATCATCCATCCATCCGTCCATCTGTCCATCCATCCATCCGTCCGCCCGTCTATCCATCCATCCGTCCGTCCATCCATCCATCCATCCGTCCGCCCGTCTATCCATCCATCCGTCCGTCCATCCATCCATCCATCCGTCCGCCTGTCTATCTATCCATCCATCCATCCGTCCGCCTGTCTATCTATCCATCCATCCATCCATCCGTCTGACTTCACAGCTGATTTATTGATCTACGGTGCGTAGATAAAGGGTCATTCTGCTGGATTAGACTAAATTACACACCTCTGCATTATGTGGGTTTTATAACTGAGTTTCTTTTCTTTTATTATTTCATTCAGAACAACCAAACAGATTTATTTCTTTTTTTTTGTCAAAGTAACTTATCTCAGAAAAACAAAGGTTTTTAAAGTAGATGCAATAGACTTCTGTAAAAAATGAAAGTCATTTCTATTTTCACTTCCAGTCACTGTGATTGTGGCAGACTCAGTTCCACTGACATGACAGGTTAAACCTCAGATCATCACAGACTGTCCTTAAACGTCCTCTTTCTTGGCTCAGTAGCACCAGGTGCTCCGGCTCAGGTAGGCTGGGTGGAAATGATGCAGCATCATGCATGTACAGCCTCCCTCTTCTCTGCAGCAGAAACCTTGCAGATCTGGCTGGGCCCTTTTTATACCTGCTCATCTGCAGTAGCTCCTGAAATGCTTGGCCTCACCTGAGCAGTCTTCAGAGCACAAACACGTAGCCCGTCAGAGCAGCGAGCGAAGTCCCCCGCGGATCCTCTCCCTTTGGTCTGACGCTGCAGGATCTGCTTGTGATCAGCATTTTACCTGTAACTGAACCTTCCCTGCCACAGCTCCCTGCAAGTGTATCTACTGTCAAGCTGGAAGAACCGGCTGGGATTGGAAAATTTGCTCCTCGTCCCGACGTGCCTTTTTAAAAATAAATAGTTTTAACAAAAAATAAGAGACGAAGAAAAAGTCCCTGCTCCCCCTTTTCTGTGTCATCCCAGTCCCAGAGCAGAGCAGGAGGCCCGGACTGGCCTACAGGAGCAGCGGGACGATTCCTGGTGGCCTGGGTCCACCATGTTCCTCCTCCATGTGCTTTGCTCCTTTTGATGATTCAAAAATAACAACTTTATTACTGTCATTATTCGTAGCATCTTACAGGAGCAAATTGTCTGTGGGTAAAGACAGGCAGGCCAACTCACCGCACCACCTGCATCAGGCTCTATTTTTTCATGGCAAGTCGGCCAGTCAGGCCACTGAGGACCCAGGCCACCAGGAATCGTCCAGCTGCTCCTGGAGGCCAGTTCGGGCCTCCTGAATATCTCTTCAGCTGCTGTTCCCTTTAGTTCAGTTTGAACTTCTGCAACAGAGTTGAGGTGCTGGCGTGTGATTGGTTGGTTAGGTATTAGGGTAAACGAGGAGTTGAGCAGGTGGAGCTGACGACGTGGATGGTGAGTCATGGTGAACCGGTCATGCAGTTACTGGGAGACTGGTTAAAAACCAGTGCTACATGAGCACATTACCAGCAGCAGAGAGACTCAGTCTGGGAAGTGTGATCCTCTTTCATTCCTCGCTTCACTCTTCACTGACATCCCGTTTCCCTCCTACGTACCGCTGTCACGCTGGGTCCTGTGAGGTTCCTGATCCAGTCTGATGGCTCTGTGTTCATGGGTTTTTCCTCACAAATCCCAGGAAAGTTGTTATTTCTATCAAAACTGTATGTAAAACAGGATTAATAGAATTAATCTTCGAGCAGATGTTTAGTGGTAAGTAGTTAAATGCAGCTCAGTGATGACGACGTCTGAACACCAACAAGCTAACCTGTAGATGTGTATTATATCCTGTATAAGAGCGAATGATCTGGGACTGTGTGTTTCTCGTTTCTAGAAGTAGTTGAGAAGACGTCTCCCCCTGCTCCGGTGGAGATCCTGCCATCCAACGCTGGACAGGACATCGCTCCCACTCAGTCAGCCGGTAAAACTTCTTTAAATTACATGAAAAGTTCTGCGTTCATCCCTGCAGGGAAATGTATTATTTTATTGTTATAAATTTATAATGATATTTATAGCAACAAGCAGCAGGTAAATTTCTCATACTTAAGCCTAAGAGTTTATTTGTGGATAAAAGACGAGTTGTGGATGAAACATCCATGGGAGTCCAGGACGGCTGCAGAGATGAACTGCAGCTGCTCTGAAATCAGACTGCAGCCTGGAGGGTTTACGTCCATATCTCAGGAATCTCTGGAGAACATGTGGAGGGACTCGGAAGGGGAACATGTCCCGACTACGGGCGTCTGGTACCAGCGGGTTAAAGGTTTAAGCCTTGATGCCTGTTAACTGACACTTTTAAAAAAGAAAATTAATTTAATAAAAATAAAAATAATAAAAAATAAATAAATAAGAACAAATAAAAGCAAATAAATAAATAAAATAACTAGATATGAAGAAATAAAACAAGCAGAAGTGGTTTGATGCATATTTACGACACCAGACGGTTTAAAGGGATGAAAATCCGTGTTCTGCTTTCTTCTCACCCAGGCGCCATTTTACATTTACCTGGTGAAGTGGTCCTGATCAATACTTCTAAAGCTTCCTGCTCCCCCCTCATATCCAGTCCTGATCATTTCCAGAGGAGAGGGTTTGTTCTCCTCTGACCCAGGAACTCCTAACTAAAGAGAGGAAAGTTGTGTCGGAACATAGCAGACAACTTAGTAGGCAGCCATGTTTTCCTGGTAAAATATGAAGAAGTCCCTGTATGAACCTGACACACTGGTTTATTACAGCTAATAATTTTATGATGAGTCAGAATTCTACGATTCAATCAGCTGATTTCATCGTATTAGATTTCAGTCATTTGGATTTAAGTGATTATTATTGGGTTGGATTGTATCTTGAATAGTAGCTTCATATGGTTTTGTGGTGAATTGGTGCTATAAAACAACATTTTATTCTATCAACCACCCCACAGAGGATGCTGTAGGATGTGTTTGACATCCACATGTATAGTTATGGATGTTAATCTGGAGGCAAAAGAACAGAGATGTGAAGAAGTTCCCAGTCACACAGTTCTGGGAAAGATGGGATGCGTGATTGTTCCTCCGTATAAAGTTCAGTTTGAATCGTCGCCAGTCTTCTAGACGTCCTACATCCAGGTAGGAGCTCGGTTCTGTGGACGATACGGTACGGAAACATTTTCCCACAATGCCTGAACAAAGCCGCGTTTTCTCCAGTTGTTAACCGACGTTCAGTGATTAAATGCTAATTGTTTTTAACTTAGTCTCATGGTGCGGTGCTTTGGTTATAGCTCCTCGTTGCTAACCAGGTGCTGGTCAGACCAGCTTTAATCTAAAGGTGTGATGAAGACTAACTAACCTGGTTCCGGTTTAATCTGGTCGAGGTTGCTCTCAGGCCAGATGTTTTATCTGCTGCGTTGATGCTGTGGTTCCTCTGATGCAGAGGTGGATGAATGCCAGATCAACCCCTACATCTGTGGGCCCGGGATCTGCTACAACACTGCCAACAGCTACACCTGCCACTGCGACGAGGGCTACCAGCTGGACGGCAGCACATCCACCTGCGTAGGTAAGAACTCTCCGACCTTTGCAGGACGTTTACCCGGAGCTCCCGCCGCAGACTTGGGCTCGCTGTGTGTCCAATAAACAATCTCACTTCCAGAAAAACTGGGATTCTGTTCACGTGAATAAAAACAGATTCCAATTATTCCTGTAAAATGAGGCGTAGAGGCAGTAGTGCTCCAGGTGACCGTGTAGATGCTGGATTTTGACTTCCATCTTTCACTCCCATGAAGTCCTTCCTGGACTGGACTCTCCCCCATCTCCCTGATACGCAGGAGATCTTTGTCCTACTGGCCTCATTCACCAATATCTTCCTACGAATCATCTTCAGTTAGTTCTGAAATTATATCTAAGATATACAGATATCAGATGCTTCAAGGTGGGTAGACCGACCCCTTCCTGTCCTTTCAGACTAGTGAATAAAGGACGGTCCAGCTGGCCCTGATTTGCAGTCCAGAGAATGTCCATAAAAGGTCAGGAGCCTGGAACGTGTGCAGACAGGAAGTTTGGCCCTCAAAAATATTCGGAAAATTTCTCCAACTTCTCCCATGCCCACACACAAACTATAAATCAGTGTTTTCATTATTAGCTGAGGTTACAGGTGTCTCTGCCTGCCTGCAGCCCCTCCCTCAGCAGTTCCATCACCATGGTTACACAGGTGCTCGTCTTTGTATGGCTGCCGCTCCTGCTGGTCCTCAGCCAAACAAAAGTTCTTTACAGGAACAGATTCTTACTAACCAGCAACTAGGGTTGCAAAGGGGAGGAACTTTCCCATAAATTTCCAGAAGCACTCCATGGGAAGTTAAGCCATGTTTTTAGGCTGAACAATACGCTGCTGCATTCTGGTCGTCTTTGCACAATATTTACACACGTACAAAGACTTTCCTTTAGCCTCCACACACCGGAAGGCCTTTTTCTAGAAATAAGACGAAACTAATGCACCGGCGTCAACAACTGGAGTTTTCTTCAACATATTTTACAACTGATACATAAAATAAATTTGCTGCATGATATTATGAAAACTTACTTGACTTTATGTAGCTGCAAGCTCAAGTGTGGCCTCAGAACTCAATCCGTTAATTCCCATGGAAAGTTTCCAACTTTGAAAATTCCCCAAATTTTGCAACCCTACCAGCAACCACATTGTTAACGAAGTCTGCACCGCCCTCCTCCTCCTCCTCTTCATCACCCTCTCTGGGAGGTGAATGAGGCAGTGTGGTTGTTTCCTGTCCCAGCCCAGCCCCAGGACAAGCAGGTTCTTTCCTACAGCAGGAAAACCTCCTCGGCTCAGCTGTGGAGGGTGAAGGATCGCATTAGATGTGCAACCAAAGGCTCAGTTAGCGAGAATGACTCGACAACGTGCTCCAGAGTTTCTGGTTTTAGCTCAAACAGAATCACTGTGGCGTTATTCACTCCGCCTTTAGCGAATCGTTTCCTTCTGGACGGATTCAGTCCTGGTATATGAAGAACTGCAGTTTTAGTTTGTTTACAGCTCAAATTCATGTGTTTCGCTTTGGAAACTTGGTGCCAGTTTTCATGAAATCCCTAACGTGCAGCAGAAACTTGTTGGTGAACATCAGTTCTCATTAACCAGCTTCGTAGATCTGATCTTGTTTCGTCGTTTGTTTTTCTCTGATAGTCTGGAAGGTTAGCTCACACTCAGGGGCCATCCATTACCATATGGTTTTTCCATGGATCATGGCTCTGAGCGGTTTTTAGACTTATCAGTGGGTAACATACTTTCAGGTCGGTCTGGGGCTTGACTACATCGGAATAGTTTTAATAAACCGCCTGTAGTGCCCTGAAATCTCAGTTCTTTTAAATCAGAGGGTACTGGCCAAGTCCACAATGATTGACCTTTTCAGGGCCAGTCTCCACCCCACTGCAGGAGACTATATGTCCAAGACACCTAAATGAAGTCTGGAGAAACTTGCATTTCTCCGAGGAGGGCTTTCATCCGTATTCCTCCAGACGGTTAAGAACTTGCCAGGTTTCACGTTCTTCCAGTGGAGTAAAATGAAGTAATCAAGGAAGACAATGACTTGCTTTAGATCCATACCTCCCATGCACGTTCTCATTGAGCGTTTGTAATGCCCTGCGGCATCACAGCTTCGGAACTTTTACACTGCTTTTTAGCCCAATGATGTTGATAGTGACAGCTTGGAACAATCATCGGTAGCTCATAAAGTACATCTAGTGTATTAGTACCACTCAGAATCTGTGGCTGTGCAGCTGCATGGTGAAGTAGAGGACACCCACATCCACCAGTCATGGACTTCATGTAAGCTCCATGACTGAACTTCAGCTGACTTTATCACAATGTTGCCTGTCTCTTCTCTGAGATTCCCCCAGCCAGTAAAAGTCTCATCTTGACCCATATCATCTCGCTTGCTCTGTTCCGTTCCCTCTTTCTCTTCCCCTCCTCCTCTGATCATGTCATCTTGAGGAAGAGGAGGTTGGGATTAAGGTTGGCAGTACCTAGTACGTCGGGGCCGCCTTCTAGTACCGGGTCGTCCTCTTCATCGGGACCACCTTCTAGTACCGGGTCGTCCTCTTCATTGGGTCTGCCTTCTAGTACTGGGTCGTCCTCTTCATCGGGACCGCCTTCTAGTATCGGGTCGTCCTCTTCATCAGGACCGCCTTCTAGTACCGGGTCGTCCTCTTCATTGGGTCCGCCTTCTAGCACCGGGTCGTCCTCTTCATCGGGTCCACCTTCCAGCACCGGGTCGTCCTCTTCATCGGGACCGCCTTCTAGTACCGGGTCGTCCTGTTCATCAGGACCGCCTTCTAGTACCGGGTCGGACCCCCTTTTTAATTCTTGGTGTAGATGTAATAGATTTAAAATAGGTTAAACCAGGCCATGTTAGTACTAAGGGGTCCAAAGTGGACCAAGAAGATGGATGGATCCATGTGTTCATGATGTCTCCAGCAGATTCTGAGTCCAGCATCTGGATGTGGAGCTGAAATGGAGACTCATCAGACCAGCAACGTTTCTCCAGTCTTAGCTGACAGGAGACACCCGGTCCGGTCTTCTGCCGCATCCTGGTCCTGGTTTTCTCTTCTTCAGATCATCTCTGGAAACCCTGGAGATGGTTGTGGGTGCAAATCCCAGTAAATACTCTGACCAACAACCATGCCACGTTCAAAGCCTCTTAAGTCCTCTTCCTTCCTCATTCTTATGCTCAGTTTGACCTTCAGCAGGTCGTCTCCACCACGTCTACGTGACTACATGCTGCCCTGTGATTGGCTGGTTAACAGAAAGCTGGATGATGGGTGTATCGGTCTGAACAAGAACCTTTTTAGCTCTTTGCTGTGATAATAAAACATTTAACAATGACTGCAGTTGAACTGTTAAAGTGTAGAAAAACAAGTTCATTATTTTTTTTCTAGCTTCTCAGTCATTTGCTTGTTTATCTTACGTCTAATAATCACTGCTCTAATATATGAAACGTGACCAGTCTGTTGCCTAAATGACGGAGTTTCTTCTGGTTTTTGCCTTTTCAGATACAGACGAGTGCCAGGATGAGCAGGTCTGTGTCAGAGGTCACTGCCTGAACTCCGAAGGCTCTTTTATCTGTCAGTGTGGTCCTGGATTCAGAGCGTCACCCAGCGGAGATCAGTGTGATGGTATGATCTGGTTTACAGACTCTCCACTGTAGTCACATCATAATCCAGCTAAAACAAGTCCATTATATAATCCACATCATATAAACCAGTTCGTTGAATTACCATCCATCCATTCTCTAGCACAGTTCAGGGGTCAGGTCGGGGGAGTAGTAGCCTAAGTAAAGACGTCTCTACGGCCACTTGTTCCCTGGCCAGTCCAGAGACACCATCTCTCCAGTGTGTTCTAGGTCATCTCATAGGCCTCCTCCTAGCGGGACATGTCCACTTAACCTGCCCAGCCGTCCAAGACCACCTAGCCAATCAGGCCACCGCGTTGCACCAAATCTTCTCTTCGAAAACCTCCATCAGAACCTAGAAGGAAAACTTCCACCAGAACCAGGACCAGGAAGGAAAACCTCCCTCAGAACCAGAACCGGGAAAGAAAACCCCCATCAGAACCAGGAAGAAAAAAAACACCACCAGAGCCAGAACCATCAAGAAAAACCTCCATCAGAACCAGGAAGAGAAAAACACCACCAGAGCCAGAACCATCAAGGAAAACCTCCATCAGAACCAGGAAGAAAAAAACACCACCAGAGCCAGAACCATCATGGAAAACCTTCATCAGAACCAGGACCACGAAGGCAAAACCTTCATCAGAACCAGGACCACGAAGGCAAAACCTCCATCAGAACCAGGACCAGGAAGGAAAACTTCCACCAGAACCAGGACCAGGAAGGAAAACCCCTATAAGAACCAGAACCGGGAAAGAAAACCCCCATCAGAACCAGGACCAGGAAGGAAAACCTCCATCAGAACCAGAACTAGGAAGAAAAGCCTCCATCAGAACCAGAACCCTGAAGGAGAATCTCCATCAGGACCAGGAAGAAAAAAACACCACCAGAGCCAGAACCATCAAGGAAAACCTTCATCAGAACCAGGACCAGGAAGGAAAACCCCTATAAGAACCAGAACCGGGAAAGAAAACCCCCATCAGAACCAGGACCAGGAAGGAAAACCTCCATCAGAACCAGAACTAGGAAGGAAAGCCTCCATCAGAACCAGAACCATGAAGGAGAATCTCCATCAGGACCAGGACCAGTAAGGAAAACCTCCATCAGAACCCAAACCATGAAGGAAAACCTCCATCAGAACCCAAACCATGAAGGAAAACCTCCATCAGAGCCAGAACCGGTAAGGAAAACTTTCATCAGAACCAGAACCATGAAGATAAACCTCCATCAGGACCAGAACTGGTAAGGAAAACCTTCATTAGAACCAGACCCATGAAGGAAAATCTCCATCAGGACCAGAACCAGTAAGGAAAACCTTCATCAGAACCAGAACCATGAAGGAAAACCTCCATCAGGACCAGAACCAGGAAGGAAAACCTCCACATCTTCAGTGCAGGTCTTCAGACCAGGGCTGTGTCCGAATGTTCACCTACTCCCTAAACCCTCCTTCACTACTTAGTGACTCATTCTCTTGGCGATTCGGACACGAAGCTGCTTTATTTTCGCCGTCACCACGGTAACCACAACGCGAGTTAAGATGTCATTCCAAATCCAATCCAAAGTTGTGTGTAAATATTTATTTTTATTTATTATGAAGATGATTAATAAAATACATTTATAGGTCATTTCGTGTCGCTCCCGCAATGCATTGTGGTCTATATTGACCCATCTAGTGACATCAATGCTCACTACTTTTCAAGATGCATTGTGGGTAATTTTAAGTGCCCTACTTTTTTCTCTTTGGACATTCCGACGCCCCTACAAAATGGCGTGACCTCTATATAGGGCACTATGTAGGGAGTAGGGTGCACATACGGACACAGTCCAGGTCTCCAGCCGTCTGTCAACCTGAACCAGTAAACACCTGAGAACACAAAGTCAATCTGGTTTATAATCTAAATTCTGAGAGATGTTCTTCATCCTGCTTGGCAAATAAGTGTTTCCTCTGTTTGTGTCCAGATGTGGACGAGTGTTTGGAGGACCTCCGTCCATGTGAGGCTGTGGGAGAATGTGTGAACAACATGGGCTCCTACACCTGCTCCTGTCCTGACGGGTACCGGCAGGTCGACGGCATCAGCTGCAGAGGTGAGCTCACATCTGGACACTTTCCCGTTACAGCATTACAACACACATCCGTCCCCTTTGTGTCTGTATTGGATATAAATCCTGACCCTTAAAGCTCTTTAGGTTCAGAGGATGCAGCTTTGTGAGGACCAACGTTAGTCGTGGTCCTCACAAAGCTGTCAGACCCCATGAGCACTGAGGAAAAGCAGCTCTCAGCTGGTTGTGTGTCTTCTCAGATGTGGACGAGTGTGTAGAAGAAGCCGATCTGTGCTCGCCTCACGGCAGCTGTCTGAACTCAGAGGGGTCCTATCTGTGTGTGTGTGACAGCGGATTCACCGCCAACCTCGACACGCCCTCCTGTGACGGTGAGATGCAACTACAACACACACCAAGCTCTAACAACATGACCGGTGTTAGCGACAGATTCTCCTCTAAGGGTCAGATCTGGTCCTCCAGGTGGTGATTAATCCTACACACGGTGATCTTTAGTCTTGAAATAGGATTTATTTGGAATTGTTGAGTGTTAAGTAATTTTTTTTTATGTTCAGGATGAGAGGTTACCAAACTTTATTTGTCCCAGAGGGGCAATTAGTGATATTTACAGAATGAGGAAGTTAAACAAAGAAAAAAGAAAGAGGAAACAGGGCAGGAAACAGAAGTAGCTTAGCTATGCTAAATAAATAAGTACAATATAACATGATATAGTCATAAATGCTGCCACGGCATTCCGAGCTGAATGCTAATAATGATAACATGAGGTTCTGTACGAGGGGAGCTGTTTTCTGGGTTGGTGAGATGGGGGGAGGGGGATTGTCGGGAGCCCTGGAAACAAAGGTTCTCCATTTTACTTAGCCTAGCTGGTCCCCTCTCTCTAAACACGATCAGAAGGACGTTTTAGCTGGTTAGAGGATGGTAAGACTTGGTTCGGTGTCTTGTTAGAAGGTAGGATGTAGACTAATGTCATGCATGGCCTCAGACTTGCTTTGTTCTCCACCACCAGGGCTCTAAATGACCACCGGTGGTCCTTGGGGGGTTAAAATACATTTAGGTGTGTACAAATGATTCATCTCCCGGGTCCCTCCTCTATCACTTCATCTCACAGTAAGAAAAGAAATATTTGGAGAAAGTGTGCAGTTTCTTTCAGAGTCTGAAGCAAAGCTGTTTTTAATGTCCTGCATTGCCTCAAAGACGAAAACAGAGGAACAGTAAGCGCCGGCTGTCTTGCCCTTTGCCTTGGGCTTTATGCAGACTCAGTCCTCTGAACCCGGTCTCCGGTCTGAGTCTGCCTTGGGCTTTATGCAGACTCAGTCCTCTGAACCCGGTCCCCGGTCTGAGTCTGCCTTGGGCTTTATGCAGACTCAGTCCTCTGAACCCGGTCCCCGGTCTGAGTCTGCCTTGGGCTTTATGCAGACTCAGTCCTCTGAACCCGGTCCCCGGTCTGAGTCTGCCTTGGGCTTTATGCAGACTCAG
>JBAMHW010000018.1:2344712-2356569 GCA_037177495.1 Rhadinocentrus ornatus
CTACCAGCTTTTCGAGAACTTTAGAAATAAAAGGAAGATTTGATATTGGTCTATAATTTGATAGAATGTCTGAATCAGTGTGTATTGTTGTCACATTAGGTTTCCAACACACTTCCCAGAATTAAGACACCACGTCCATCCTCACTGAGACACTGCTGATGTTACCAACCCTGCAAGAATTATTTTAAATTGTATTTAATATTTCTGGAATTGCTCTATGGAAATTTCCAGAAAATGGTTCCAACACTCCAACTCTCCTTCAATTTAAGATATTCAAACGTAGAATTCCAGATGTCAAGAGGTTTCTGTTTACCTTTTAGTTGTAGCCAGCGAGAGAGTCAATGCATAGGTCCCTACTTTCTATTTGATCGAGATTTAAAGAAGTGGTATTTTCTCCACCCCGGACGCGCCCCCAAAATTTTGGGAATTCCCTGATTCCCCCGAGTCCACTGATGGAGAAAAACCGCTTGAGATCAATTCCGAGTTCAAAAGTATTTATTTAGAAGCAAAGAGATTACATGAGCAATCCCTTGCAGATAAATATATCTGGAGACTCCACTAAGCAGAAAGCAAGTGCTGTGAAAATTAGTTAGAATCTCGTTCTATTTTCCTAAAACTCTATTTCTTATACTCTTATGCCGCACCCACAAAACCCGGTTCAAACTGGTTCTACATTTACCTTGACCATGGACGGACTCTCTTGTTTCGTCTGCTACTCAGCCCTTACTATCTCTAAAGATAACCACTCACTCCTGCAGCCTTCACCCTTTAACAGACAATTTCTGAATGCTGACTCTTAACCTATGCCATTAAGCCATTACTATACTTTTACTATAACAAACAAACAAACCACACAACAGTTTTCAAGTTTAAAATAACAAGCGACTGATAGCCACGTTTGATGTACAATTATAAAATTAACAATATTTTACCTTACCGGTTATCTCCTAATCGTACCTTGAATTTATTACATTGTTTTCATCCTTTGTGGATATATATTTAACTATCCATTTATGTTTTTATTTATTCTGCATTGCCTTCGTCTATATTATGGCTAATTTCTTTTATGTTGTGTTTCTGATTTATTTCTTTGGTGGCACTCCGATTATTTAATATACAGTATATAGAAACAAAAGCATCTTCATGTTTACTCACGTGTTGTTTGCTTCGCTGCTTCTAGCCATTGTAGTGCTGTTAATAGTACATATAACTCTAATTAGTAATACGTAGAAAATTAAAATATTTACCATTTTTTGACTTCATGGACAAGAAAACTATGAGTACGAATTTGAAAAAATGTATATTAGTCTTACAAAATCTGATTATGAAAGAAAATGGATTACAATTTCAAGTAAAACACTGTAAATTTCAGGCGGCTATTGTTACGAGCTCAGTCAAACAGTAATGCATAAAAGAAGTAAGTGCATGGACTTGAGCGTGCAAGTGTCAAAAAAACAGCAAAATCTGAAAAGCTACTGAAAAATATTGAAAATATGTCTTACCTAGTGCCACAAACTTTAATGTGTTGCTCCAACTGGTGCAACAGAACAGCTGTGTTGCACTTGCAACACATTTGTTGCAGTTGATTAACATTTTCTGCCTAAACAAAAAACACAGTGACTACACAAAATATACAATATTTATTTTGAAAACCACCTAAAATTATTGAATATTTTACCTCCTCTTGGACTTGATTTTAGCTATAAATATACTTTTTATAAAAAGGTTTTACAAAAAGCATTGCTAACCCCAGCTAAGGTTAGCTAACATTACGTTATTAACCTGGGTGTTACATGCTGCACTGCTCTTTAACAACATGTTCCTGTCATATTACTTCTCTCTGAATGATTATGTTTTCCAAGAAGCTGATGTTCGCAGCTGCACAAAGGAACCACCTGCTTCTTGCTTCGGCATTCCATGTTTAAACCCCGTCATAGTGCTGGGATGATGATCCTCTGGTCTACATACAGTGAGGAAAATTAGTATTTGAACACCCTGCTATTTTGCAAGTTCTCCCACTTAGAAACATGGAGGGGTCTGAAATTTTTTCATCGTATGTGCATGTCCACTGTGAGAGACAAAATCAAAAAAAGAAATTCCTGAAATCACAATTTCTAATTTTTTAACAATTTATTTGTGTGATAGAGCTGCATTGGCATTTTTTATTTTTTATGTCTCTCTCAGTGGACATGCACCTATGATAAAATGATGAAGACGTTGGAGAAACTCTTCCTCAGCCTCCTCAGACCCCAGGTGCAACACGGCCAGAACCGCCCGCAGTTTGCCTACCAGCCAGGTGTTGGTGTGGAGGATGCCATCCTCTATCTGCTTCATCAAGCCCACTCCCATCTGCACAAGGGAAATGGCACAGTGAGGATTCTTTATTTGGACTTCTCCAGTGCCTTCAATACCATCCAGCCCTCTTTGCTCCAGGAAAACTGAGCAGGATGGGAGTGGACCCCCACCTGATGGACTGGATCTCTGACTACCTCACTGTCAGACCACAGTACGTCGGGCTGAAGGACATCACATCTGACATGGTGGTCAGCAGCACAGGAGCCCCCCGGGGCACAGTGCTGGCCCCTCTTCTCTTCACTCTGTACAGCTTGGAGCTGTCATATTCAGAAGCACGCCGATGACACGGCCATCGTTGGGTGTGTCAGGGATGACAAGAGGAGTATCGGAGACTGGTGGGGGACTTTGCTGCATGGTGCCACAGTAACCAACTACAGCTCAACACCTCTAAGACGAAGGAGCTGGTTATTGATTTTGGAGGTCCAGACCAAGAATGTGACCAGTCCGGATAGAGGGAGCTGAGATGGAGGCAGTGGACTCTTACAAATAACTCCGGCTGTGGCTGGACAATAAACTGGACTGGTCAACATACACCAGCCACCTGTATGGGAAGACACAAAGCAGGATGCACTTCCTAAGGAGACTGCGGTCCTTCAAATTCTACAGCAAATTTCTGCGGATGTTTTACCAGAGTTGAGGATTTTGGACAAACTGCTGGATATTATGGACAATGCCAGCCACCCTCTGCACACCGTCTCGTTTAAAGAGAGACCAGAGTTGTCGAAAAATGACTGTCGTAAGACACTGAAGATGAGGGAGTAGAGGCTGAACTCATGGAATGTGAACCACTTCAGAGACAAACACATATCTCCTCCATGCAAATAAAAGCCATGGTGGAATATATGCTCAAGGCAAATGGAATACCGCATCAACTTCCAGAGGACATGGCCTTAAAACCACCAGACATCTTCTTAAAAAAAAAAGAAGAAGAGACAACATGCTCATACTGCCCTGGCCCGACACCACCTGAATTGTCAGCAGAAGAATTAGTGACAAAAAATGCAACTACATATGGGATTCTATAAATTCACCAAGGTTTGTCGGTGTTTTGTCTTTTTCACAGCACTTAAACAAATAGTATAATTCTAGGCATTTTTAGAACATTGTTATAATAGAAAAGAAAAAAATGTGTTCATGGAATAAATTTTGAAATTGCAAGTGTATTCCTTGTGCAAGATCAGTAAAGAGGCATTAACATTCTTTTCTCCTGACATGTCTATGTTTACAAGAAACCCTGCCCAGTCTGTGACACACGAGTAATGTTTCAAGACAACACAACAGGTTTTCATAACTACAACAACAGAGTGATTTTGACTTTGCATTTGCTCATTCCTGACTAATTTACTAAAAATGATTACATTGGCTTTTAAAATCATCAATCTTTCTATATTCATTCATATGAATAATTTTTTGTTTGTATTACAATTATTTTCTCACTGTCCAACAGAGTCGCACTGCCATATTGTCTCTTTCTTTTCTTTTCTTTTTTTTATAAAGACTTGAAAGCACAGAACCCATTTTCAGAGAAACTGGCCCACTCCAATTTTACCCCGTGGATTGGAGCACACAACTGGATTGGTGATATAGTTCCAAAAATTGAGCCACCTAAAGGCCTCACTCATAATGTTACTGCGATTTCAAAATCCAAAAAATAGCATGGTGTGAATGCTCCTACTCTAGTGTAATCCTAGAGGGCCTGCTCGGATCTTGGAGTTTTGTCAGCTGGAACAGAAGCAGACTTGATCAACTATCTGCAGGAAATGCTTCTGTACAAGGATGTTAAGCTGCAGCAACTGGGAGGTATGCATAGAGTTACAGTATTAGCATTTATTTAGTTTGACATAGTTTTATAACAAACACAACAAATCATCAAAACTCATTAAGTCACATATCCTGGCAGAACTTAAGGTTTTCAGGTAATTTTCCAGAGCCTCTGAATGATGGTGCAAATAAAAAAAAATGATGCATGGTTATTGGTCTGATGGACCCATTTATTATCATCTTACTTTACTCTTTTAGATATAGTGAAACAGAAAGAACTCAAATGGCCCTGGTCAAGTTTACATATCCTTGCTTCTAGAACAGCGTATTGCCCCTTTAACAGTAATAACATTTTGAATGATGGAGTTAAAGATCAGGCACTATATTCTTATTCACAACAAGCTTCCGATTCTGATGTCTACCAAAACCGAAATATTGAAGAGCTCCTTCATAAATTGCTGAATAATATAGAGGTCAAGAGATTTAAGAAGCACACCCTAGAGCCCTCACTTTATTTCGCAGTAGCCTGTGACAGGGGAGGTCAATTTGGACATTTGATAAATTATGTTGCAGTTTCAAAGTGTTCCTCACAGGCTTCTGGTTGACGGGTTAAATATGACGACCTGTGTTTTCTGATATTTGCTACTTTAAATTATTTTATGTCCTTTCCCAGTTCTATAGATTTCACCTGTGACATGCACAGATTCTTGCACAGATCATTGTTTTGCTTACCCCGTGGCTTAGAATACAGCAGCATCAGTGTAGCATTGGATGAAACAACCAAGAGTTTATTATTAGACCAGAATCACACTGGATATTATATAAACAAAAAATTAAAAGCAAACACATCACAGACAACAATTGTTGTGAGTAGGAGCCATTCAAAACCACAAGGTCATTTTGGTAGTTTCTGCCATGATTACAAAGGGCAAAATAAATTACCACTAACCATGAATGAGAGAATTTAACATTCTACTAGTGTAAAGCCATATGTGATGTCCAGGAATAACTTATGAGAAAGTTTATTCAGAGAAATTGTAAACTGTAAACTACTTGTTTACATGTAAATGATCCATACTACAGTACAATAATAAAACTACAGTAATGTTTTTGTCACATTTTTAAATAACTTTTGGTAAAGTACAAAGCATTTTGTTATTTAATACCAGTATTGCAGATCAAAACATTATTATTTCCCTCAAGGAAAAATTCAACTATTTTTCATCCATTTCATACATTAAAGCACAAGTCATAGTCAAGACAGATTTAATTTCATTGCTGGTCTTCCCAACACCCGTGCAAAACACTGCACACACGCCAGATCCGTTCCCTCAGCCACAAGACAATCCCTCCATAAATGTTCAAGTTGCTCCAGATCCACCTGCTCAATGTGGTTTTAATAATTACAGTTTACTACAACAGTGTCTTTTATTCTAATAATTACATCAGATGCAACACTCAGTCTTAAAAAACACAGACTGAGTTTTTTTAAGAGTTGTTATTCTGCTGTCAGTGCTGTGGCCTATAGAGTACCCCAGGGTAGTTGTCTCGTCCATTTTTGTATAATATACTTACAAATGACCTTCCTTTTATTCTGGATACAGCAAAAGCAGTGATGTATGCGGATGATTCAACTTTGTATACATTTGCCTCATCAGCTGATGAGTTAATTGTGAGTCCCTGAGCAAGGCCCTTAACCCCCAACTGCTCCCCGGGCGCTGGAATCTGGCAGCCCACTGCTCCTAGTGCAACTAGTGATGGGTTAAAAGCAGATGACAAATTTCTGTGTGTTTCGTAAGATATGTACTGACAAAAAAACTTTTACTCATGACATTTTATTGGCATTTTTGGGCATTTACCTAGGCAAAGTAGAGTCGGATGGTCTGTCCTTTCAAACCAACTTAGTATTCACCAACTCAAAAGGGATAACAGGAAAAATTCTGCAGTTAATGTTAATGAATGTGATGGAGGATTTCATAAAGAAACTTCTAAAGTACAACTTAAGAACTAATTTAAGATTTAAAAGGCGATATTGGTGAAATAAACCCATTGTGTGCAGTAGACAGTACAAGAAGTCACAGAAAAATGCCTTTATTGTGCTCACGCTGTCAAATATGTATAACACTGAGTCAGAACGAAGCCGGACAACAACTGACTGACCGACTTTGAATAAAGCAAATTTAATCCTGTTACTAATTTATGTGAATATTTTAATTTCTTTCTTTTTTTTTCTCAGTGTGTGCTATCAGTCCATGAATGTAAAAGTTCTACAAAAGTAAAGAATGCAACAAGGCATGTACTGTGGAGTACAGAATTTTCTACATTTCCGCTGATGTGAGAATGAACAAATAGTTTTAATAAACCACTGATCAATGTGGTGAGAAAGTATGAAAATGCACAACACATGCAACATGTGGCATTTAAAGAAACTGCCCTGCCACTGATGGGAGTTTCAATGCTGTGGTAACAATCTTAAAGCTGTGTAAACTTAATTTTAGAAGTTTGACAGTAAAATATTATCTCATCTGACTCCAGAACACAGGACTGCACATATGCATAGGAAGTATAGGACGTTTTTGTTTCCAAGATGCAATGCAAAAAAAGAAAAAATACAGATTACTATTGAAAATTCCTTATACTTTCCTTCCTAAACACGTTTGGCCCTATATATATATTTTTTTTTTTCTAAATTTTCTTAGAGGGTATGCAGTGCTACATATCACATGTAAGATGCACACATCATTGTCTGCAACAGTGCCACAGAAGTTGCAGTTGGAGCTGATCCATCTTTAATGCAACTCCACCTTAAAGGAAAAGTTTAACTAGTCAGAGTTATAAAAAGTTGAGAGTTTTATAATTTGTTTGGCTTTACCTATTTGAGTGAACACACTTTCAGTGTGATGATCATCTACAAAGTTTACAACACGTCTTTGTTAACTGATAAACACCTCAGATCAGTCTTGAGAAAGACAGAGTGCATAAGTGATGATGAGGATGGCAAATGCAAATGATAACACTGTGAAAATGGAAAGAGCTTACAGTGCCTTGTTAGTGTTCACCCTTTTGGCAATTTTTAAAAGTTATGTGTAACTGAAAGGACAGTCAAATAAAACTTTATATGAAAGTCATGTTTTATGTGAAGCAGAAAGGAACAAAACATTCCCAAGTTTCTCATAGTGTAAATGCAATAACCTTCACCGCAGATCTGATTTTTCATGGACAGTTTTTCCAGTCTGGACATAGAAATCTTCTGGAAAAAGAGCAAGAACAATATCCAAAACTGGTACTTCTGACCCAAACCTGTGGATGTTATGTCATACCACTTGGTAAGGCAACAGTCTGGTGATAAGTTGACTGCAGGCTGGGACTGAAGAAGGCTGACAGAGTTGTTCATAAGCAGGTCAGTCAAATCTTCCATTATCACCACCACCAGTGTCGCCAGAAAGCAAGCAAACAGCAACAAAACAAGCCCAAAAGAAGCAACTAAACAAAAGTGACGTTAATCTATTTAAAGGACTTTGTCTTCTTCTCAAACTCTACATTTTTTGTACTTTCTTTGGACTCTTTTCCCGAACGCCTCTGTCATTTTTTGGTTGAGACGATGAAATGTTTACTTTGTGTTCATTGCACTAGTGCTAGTGTTACAACAAAGCTACAGCTACAACAAAAAAAAATCAATGATTTGTGATGATTTTGTATAGCATATTGTCCTAATTCATGGTTGATGTTCCTTGGTTTACTGTTATGTTGTTTCATGTTCTTGGTTTTTGTTATGTTTATGGTTAAGTTCTGGTTTTTGTTCTAGGTTTTTGGTGTTTAGAGTCATGTTTAGTTACATTTTGGTTTCTGCTTATTAGTTCACCTGGTCTGATTAGCTCACTCACCTCACCTGTGCCTTGTTAAGCCTTCAGCGTATTTAAGCAATTGTTTTTCAGTTTCTCCTTGACAAGTCCATTGTTTACTGTTTGTTTGCTTCTGTTTGTTGCTGTTAGTGTTAGATGTAGTCCATGCCTTGTTTGCTAATGTAAGTTTCCATGTCATGTCACAGTTCTTGCCACCATAGTCTTCTGTCTTTGTAAGTCTAGCTTTTTATTAAAGCCTTTGCCTGCATCCGTCTGCTTCCTGCCTCTTCTGCCTGCAAACCCTTGACTTTCTGACAGCACAGACTAATATTAAATAATCTGTAAACATCAATAGTAATGTACATCTTTAAACAAGGCTGAGTGATATATGCAATGTGTCTAAATAGCTGACATTGATTTGAGATTAGGTATGGGTAGGATTTGCATAAAGTAAAAAAAAAAGACCTAATGGCACCTTTTCCAAACATGAATGCCAATAATTATGTGGTGGTGTGGATTGGAACAGAACTTTTATGCCTAAAGCAGCTAAAACAAAAGTAAAATCAGTAGAAGTTGTTTGAGGAATCACAGTAATGCAAAGTTATCTACTGAACAAATAAAGGCCGAACATCAACATTATTTATCAGGTTGGAACAATTTGTAAGTTAATCAGAAAACCAACTGATTTGTTTGTTCCGTGGTTAAAATGAGCATTCTCGCCAAAAAGGCTTTTGGATCTGGGCAGGTCACCCTGCTGATCGCCCAGTATAAACGGAGTTAAAACTCAGTGACAAATGGTGTAGACCAGAGGTCACTAACAAGTGACATCCGGATCCAGAACCAGAACCTGTCCTATATGGACCCGGAGTTAAAATATAAAATCTGAAGGTGCAACTGTTGCAGTCTTTACGGTAGTGGTCAGGAAACACGCGGACCAATTGCACATTAAGGTAAGCCACCCCACGTGATGCTCCTGGCGCGGCAGTAAACAGCCATCTAGATAAAACAAAGCAGGGATAATGACGGCTGCACCGGATAAAAGCAGCAGTGTTGCTAAATCTGCCTGTTATCAGTGACTTTGGGCTGTTTTTTCTTTTATGTCTCTTGCCAAAATATCGTCAGTTGTAGGTTTTTGGGCTTGTTTTTTTGAGTGTAGTTGCTTGTTTGGGCTTGTCCGGCTCCTGTTATGAAGCCCCCCGATTCTCTCACAGCTGTCCACAAAATCGAATATTACGTTAGAGTCCAGACTATAGGACTATTTCTGACAGTCATCAGCATGTGTGTGTGCACGTAGTTTCACAAATTTAAATAATGCGTGCTAGCTGGTGCTGGTGACAGAACCATGCTAACAATGCATACAAAATCAGTTTTATATCAGATTTTACTTTCACTGCCATGAAAGCCATCATCTAGACATGCCTACTGCAAATACAAAACAAATCAGTATATTAACATATAACACCTTTTTTGCAGCATGCACCTCTGCTGATCACTATTTACCTTGCAGCTATAACTGTACTATAAAAAGGAAAACAAATAAGATCTCATCCATTTTCATTCTAAGCACCATAGGAAGTCCCTTCAACTTCTTTCTCTACTATCTGGACATGTGACTTTTCCCTTATTCAACCCACAAACAAAATTACTGCCAAAAATCCTGTTCTAAAAATGATCAAACACAAGAATGAGTCAGCAAAGAGAAACAAATATTTGTATCTGCTTCAATTGCTTTATAAAAATAATTTGAACAAGTAAACATCAAAAACTGATGAAAGATTATGGACTTCAAAACACAAAAAAAATAAAGAATTAATTCTTTTCATAACTGACAATCTTAAGAAGTAGAATATTTCAGGGTCCTTGTTTCCCACATCTAAACATACCTCACCTTATCTACTAACATCCATTGGCAAGTAAAAAAAGAACACGAAGATACTTCACTTTCTCTGCAAACTACATCAGGCCAACCTCTTCAAACTCAACCTGATAGCTTAATACATGTCCACCATTAAACATTTCCTGACCAAATTATGTACTGGTTTGTTTAACTAAACACACTATAGAAGAGATTTTCCACACTGGGTAAAAAGGTGAATAACTTACTACCACATTGTACCACCTCATGAATATACACTGACCTGCTTGGGGGAAATCCAACAACTCCCGTACATACTGTCTAAATACCCTTTCCTTCTGGCAAAAACTACATAGCATTCAAAACCAACTGTTTGTTTTTTTTAAAAAAAAGCTTATAAGACATACGTCACCCCCCATAGACACACTACTGTAGTAACTGTGCTCCAAATAAAAACTGACATCTCCAACACAATAAATTCAGAGTACAGACGGTTGCTACCCCTACACAGGTGATGGTGTTTGTTTATATTGGAACGGCACATGTGACCCATTTTTCTCTTTGCCATTGGTGGCGGGTTAAGAGGAAGTGTATTTAGGTATGAAGGTAACAGTGCACAGGTGGTTGGGTGACGGGAGGCTGTACGGTGTTTTACCACTTCAGAATGTGTCTGTGAACTAGTAACGCTTGACAACATAACACCAGGTGCTTTGTGGACTTTAAACCATGCCATTAGCCGTGTTCGTATTTGGCTGAATAAACGTGAACACACCCCGAACTTGTGTTGCAGTCTGGACATTGTTTTATTCAAGCTTGTTATCACCGGGATCCCCCGCACCCAAAGCGACGACAAGGATAGAGCTGGATAGTCGCTACAGTTATAAACCTAACCTAAAAAACAGGTGCCATTAAAACATGGTATTTTTGCTTATTGTTTGGTTAATTTGTATTATTTGTTATTTTGTTTGGTTATGCAACAATTCATTTATATCACTTAACTTTTTTTGTTAAACAGTTAATTGTTTTAATTCCATGTTATGAACAAATAACTTTGCAGCTTTAAATGTACAGATCTACTAAATAACATCTTTTCTGCAACAAAATAAAAAAACATATTTTTACCTTATTCTGTTCTATCCTCAGTTTTATCTGCATATAATCTGCTAAAGTTGCTGTATCTGAAAGTGAAGGTAATATTGTTAATCATCTTAAAAGAGCTAAAACTGATTAATTATATTATTACAGTGGTAATGAAACGTTAATGATACATTATTACAATGGAATAAACCTTTGAGTTTCCTACACCATCAAAACCATATGAGACATGTTTTGTATTGTACAACCAGTCTGTAACTGGTTGCATTTGTAACTGTAAAAATTTTGTACTTTATGCTACATACTAGTAAACCACTTTCTACTTTGTCACTCATATCTTTTCTCTTTGATGCATAGAACTAAGTAATCCAATAAAAACTAATAAATAAATGTTATAAAGCTCATTTGATTTTGTGAGAAAATAAAAACCATACCATATGGAGGTTGTGGTGCGTTCAGTCTATAACACAACCTGATGATTATGACACCTTCACAATCATAAAATTATCAATTGTGCTGCTCACATCTCCTATCAAAACAATGAAAACTGACATTTCCCCTCACTAAACAAACTTCCTATTCTTTTATTGGTATCCAGATTTTACTTGCTAACTGTGAATAACATTTCCTCCTCTGACAGTCTGTCTAAACACTGAATGAAAGTTTCTCCAGACCAACATTCACGCCTTATCTTAACCATAATGTACAATTTATCGCAATGACAGAGCCTTCAAAGTGAAACCACCATCACCATTAATACCAAATTCACTTTAGAATCACCTTGTGTGATGGACCAAGCTAGTGAAGAACGAGGAACACAGGTGGTTTCAAAAAGAGCATGTTTTATTTAACCATAAAATACTGGGCCCTTAAAAGAAGTCAAATGAAAAAAACTAAACCACGGTTCTAAACTAAAATCTAAACTAGTAGATAGTAGTATGTATGTATA
>JBAMHW010000018.1:2367718-2386394 GCA_037177495.1 Rhadinocentrus ornatus
GGCTCGGACCCTAATAATAAACATTTCAGGAACAATAGGGTCCTTTCCATACTTCGTATGGCTCGGACCCTAATAAAAAGACTTGGGAATATTGTGGAGACAGGAAAAAATTGGATAACTTTTTTAGACTTGGTTAAACTACTGTATGGACAAAGATATAGGCTACCTCAGTTTGGAATGCTCTCATCAGAAGAACAATGTGAACAAGATTTAGTAGATTTCATGATTAAAATTAAGACAAAGTAAGTCCTAAATGCCAATAGAATGCCAGGTATCTCCTTACCTTTACAGGCCACTGGTGACCTCACTGTAGTTGGTGACCTGATCAAGAGTGTAAAAAGTAAAATAACCTTGCCCGGGTGGGAACGACCTTTCCAGGTATTGTTCACCATGCCCACTGCGGTCAAAATAGCGAAAAGAACTTCCTGGACACACCTGTCACATTGTAAAAAAACTAAAAACTTTAGTTTCTGTATGGGATCAGGTGGTTACAAGCCTGACTATAAAGAGAGGTGGGGCCAATATGAACCACTTGTTCCAAACTCATTGAAGAAATCAACAAATCTACCTGTCCCTTAGAAAAGGCATAATGAAAGATAAGAAATTAAGTAGTTATTGGCGACAGTGTGCATCAGCTTCTTGGGGTATGCTGTCATCTGGTGGACAACTTACGAAACTACAGAACCAAAGGAGCGAAGAAGCAGCAGTGGAGCTAAGTTGATTGGGTGCTGGAGAAATAGCCACATAAAACTTCCTTTGAATTTAACATGTGGTATCAGTACATCAAATACATTGCTGGAACACTGAAGAAGACTGTCTCACATCGTTCCTCGTCCATTCACTTCTGTTAACTCTTTTTCCAGACATCCTGACTTTTGTAGTTAGTTATATTGCCTTTCAAAACTAGCCTCTGTAGAGGACCATGGGGACACAAGATAATTTTCCATATAGTTTTGAAATAAAAACATGCATAATATTAGAAAAAGTTTATGAATTGGTTAAATTACTGTTCAGAGATCTTACTTACCTCATGATCACACATTACCAGTTTGTAAGTTACATCTCCACTTTTGCCCCCGTCTCCCCACCTTTTCCACTTACTCCTTCAGTCCTTGGCATTTTTCTTGCTATTTGTGTTCCTTCTTCTTGATGTTACTGTCATTCAGGATCATAACATACAGTATATCACTAATCCCTTCTTCTGCATCTTGTCAACCACTACAGTGTCCCGCTGGATAACTATCATCAGTTTTGCAGTTTGTGTCTGAAAGCTCCACAGGGTCTTGGCTCTATAACTTGCACCGCCACTGACAGCATCTCCTAACTTTACATGTGCCGCTTTAGAAAAAAATTAGAGAACACTGCTATTCACTATAAAATCAGCATCTCTTAAATATTACTATCAAAAATTAAATTCTTACACAAGCATATTTCATTCTGCTTAATTAGGACTAGTCTGGCAAAGGGTGAAAACAACTTTGAACTGAAAGTGAAAGTTATCACTTAAGAACCAGAAGCTGACATCAAGTTATGATCAAACACAGTGGCAAACTGAGACAGGGGTGAAGTGCACAGCAAGAACAGTTGGAAACAGGCTCCTACGGGCAGGACTGGAGTCATGCGAAAAACATATTTTGATCTTGGTATTAAGTTATTTTGTTTTCTAGATCCTATTCAACATATTAAGGGTTGCTCTTGCTTTTTCTGTTCTTGTCTGTAACCCGCTTCTGTTACACCACCCACAGCAATTACATTTACCAGGTATGTGAATTTGTTGACCTCTACCAATGTCTGGTCTCTGACGATTAAATGGTGCATTTACATGTAATTTGTCTCTTCTACAGGAACAACACTTGTCATTTTTTTGTAAGTGTTTCCTCCAGGTGTACTTTAAAAGTAAAGAAAGCACTTTAAAAGTGCTGTAAGATCAAATTAAAGTCACAAAAACAAACCTGAACTTAAGAAGACTTGTATGTGTTGTTTGTTTCATATTTAAACTGTATGTTTTTTAGCTTAGTTGATCATATACGTGCACTCGACTGTAAACGGTGTTTCCATCCACTGGTACTGCTCCATCCCTTAATGCATTCAGATTATCAGAGGAACAGATCTCTTAATTAAGAACATTGTTATGCAAACATATTGGACAATTATATTGTGGTGTAGTGACTTCCACAGTCCCTAGTGAGGCAAAGGATGGATTCGGTCTATTTGTGTGACGCGCGATACGGACTTGAACAAATCCTCTTCGATGTGAAAAAGTGTCCATCCCCCGTCCCATTGGCCAAGAGTTTCTAGGTGCAGAACTGTCCATGATGAGAACAAGATCTCCCACGGTGAGGTTCTTCTTCACTCTAGTCCATCTCTGACGCTCCTGCTGTTGCAGTAAGTATTCCTTTACCTATCTTTTCCAAAACAAGCCAGACAAATATTGAACTTGTTTCCATCTTCTATGTGTGTACACATCTGTGGGTTGGAATACACCTGGTGGAAATGATGGTGAAGTCTGTAACAGAAGAAGGTAATTTGGAGCTTCCAGGTCGTTCGGATCCACGGAGGCTTTAGTGATTGGACGGCTGTTAATGATGGCTTCAACCTCACAAAGTACTGTATGAAGGCCCTCTTCATCCAGGTTTTTTACCTTCATAATGGAATTGAGTACCTTGCGGACCAACCTTATCAGTCGCTCCCAAGTTCCTCCGTGATGTGAGCCTGCAGGTGGAATAAAAGTCCTATATCTCCTTTCTGCATGAGGACATGATTAACTTTCACCGGATTCCCCTGTTCAATAGCAGTTCTCAGCTCACGTTCTGCGCCTACAAAGTTGGTTCCATTGTCAGAACGCAGCTAACGAACCTGACTTCTTCTTGCAATGAAGCGTCGGAGTGCATTAATGAAGGAATCTGTATCCAGTGAAGACGCGACCTCAATGTGAATGGCTCTGATGGCGAGGCAGGTAAAAATAACACCATACCTCTTCTCGACGCTCCTCCTACTCTTCACTATAAAAAGGTCCAAAGTAGTCAACCGCCACAAGAGTAAATAGAGGCTCATCTGAAACGATTCTATCATTGGGCAAGTCTGCCTTCTGTTGGTTCACTGGCAGAGCACTTAGACGTTGACATACAACACATTTGGACAGCACCTTCCTTATAGCTGTACTGACCCCAACCATCCAGTACCTTTCCCTCAGTTTAGACAGCATGTGGTTACGACCAGCATGTCCCACCTCTTGATGTGTATGTCTAAGGACAAGTTCTGAGACATGTTGGTCCTTTGCCATTATTATGGGATGTTTTGTCTCCAAAGGCATTGATGATCAACTGGGCCTACCACCAACTCTCAGGATTCCATCTTGCAACTGTGGGCAGAGCTTACGAAGATGACTGGATTTCATAATGAGCTGTCCTTTCTCCAGGCTGGCTAGTTCCTCAGGAAATCTCTTTCTTTGACAGAACTTGATGATGACAACCTCAGCCCTGTCCATTTCTTTCACTGAAATACTCCTAAATACAACAGTCCTCTTGATGTTGCTTAGCTCTTCTTCCACAAAATATTTTGGTTCTTTGCTAACCTTAGACTGTGATAGGGTCAGTCGTAATTGTCTCCTCCTTGTATTGGACAGGAGCAGATCCTTAATCGTTAAAACCCATGCCACCGATTTCCTAAGGAGGAAAAGTACTCAAACAGGCAAGTCAAAAGATCTTCTCCAGCCGGCACAGCATTCAGTGCTGCAACTGTTTTTACTTCAGGGTCATCAGGTGAAAGCTGACTGATATCATCAGGGTCACCAGGCCACTCACTCACGGACTGCAGAAGATACTGAGGCCCCGACAGCTACATAGCATCCTTCATAAAGGTGTCCGCTTTCATCCCTCTTGAGGCCATATCTGCTGGGTTTCTAGATGAGTCCACATATCTCCATTGTGCTGAAGATGAAACCTTTAGAATCTGTGAGACACGGTTTGCCACGAAGATCTTAAACCGTGAAGTCTCATTCCTGATGTATTTGAGTACAGAAGCACTGTCTAGAATTTCTGTTTGCAACTCCTTCCTGCAGAGCAGATTAATTCGGCTGGCCATGGTTGCAGCAATGAGTTCCATTCTGGGGATGGTTACAGATTTGAGAGGAGCAACATGAGCCTTTCCCATTACAAATGCACAGTGTAGGTTTGAACAGATGTTTTCAGATAGCAAATAGGTCACTGTTCCATACCCATCTTCTCTGGTGTCACAGAAATGATGTAACTGGGCTCTTGTGACTTCTCCAAATCCTGCAGGTTATAGACATCTACTGACTTCAAACCTGTCCAGCAAATGAAGCTGCTGCAGCCGTTTTAGCCATCTTTTGGAGAAGGGCTATGGTACAATGTCATCCCATCCAATTTTGCTCCTACATAAATCTCTATTATTTGCTTGGCAGTTTGTGGAAGAAAATCCTCCTTTACAGCAGAGAGAGACCAACTCCTGATACAATGAAACTGCTTTCTCCTTAGTTGCTACTGACACAAGACAATCGTCTACATAAAAACAATAATTTGTTTACAGTTTCCTCATTGTAGAGATGTCCAAAGTCACAGCACACTTTCTGAGTGAGAAGTTGGCACATCTAGGTGATGATGTTGCCCTAAACAGATGTACTCTCATCCTATGCTCAGATAGTGGTTGTTCCACATTACCTTTTGGCCACCAGAGGAACCTCAGCGGGTCTGCGTCATCAGGCGGGACCAAAACTTGGTGGAACATGGACTCAATATCACCCATGATTAGTGTTAGTGAGATAACTGGGTTACAGAGGACTGGAAGGTGCTGGACGTATTTACACCGTCCTCAACCTGGAGTGTCGGCCAGAACACTACTTGAGGCCTGGACGCTTTTAGATATGAGGAGTAGTAGTTAGTGAAGATGATCGGTGAGGAAAGGATGAGGCCAGAGAGTTGGTTCAACTGTTCTGTTTTGCATCCTCAGACCACATTACAGCATGCTTTGATTTGCATATAAGAACACACAGGAGTCCGCATAGGCATGTGTGTGTGGTTTTCATGAGGGGAAAAGATCCTTTAGGTAGATAACAGTCATCTATGGCTAATTCTTTACAGCTGTTTACAACTGTAAGCCGTTATCATCACTGTGCGGATTCTCGGCGGCGATAACATCACGCTAATGCGGCTACGGTGTCCGCACAGGGACAAAATACTGCACCTACCATTCCACTGGAATTTAACATTAAAGCAACGTACAGGGCCTTTTGTACAGCTGCCCCCAAATGTATGCAATACATTTGCTCTAAACAAAAGCGTTACTATTCTTCCGTTCCCCCTCAGGAAGGGCTGGCAGAATCACCAGCCGGGCAACGGGTCGTAGGTTCTGTCCTTCACCTTCACGTCGGCTGATCTGATATGCCCATCCGGGCTCAGGTGCACCTTTACAATGTGTCCGAAGGGCCATAGAGCCGAGGGAGTTGTGGATCTACGATCATTGCGACAGAGTCCTCCATTACGTCTCCGGATGACTTCTGACGGGGCTGCAGCCCAGGTTAGTATAGCCTCATGAATCGCGCCCAAAAGTAGTCAGCGAGGACTTGCGCGTGTTTCCATCTCCAGCGACTCAGCAACTCATCATTGGGGTAGACCACCAGTGGTAGGGGTCCATCAGGCCGCCCCATCAATAAGCAGTTTGGAGTTACCGGATCCACATCACCAAAATCTGATGAAACATAGCCCAGGGGCCTAGAGTTGAGGATTCCCTCCACCTCCACGAAGACCTTGCGGAAGACCTCTTCTTGGAGCGGCTGTGCTCCATCAGTGGAATACATTGCTGCCTTTCTCGCGCTCCCATGCTCCTCCGAAATGAGGGGCAGCTGGAGGGTTGAAGTGGAACTGAATCTTGTGTGGCACTAACAGCTGCTGAAGGTCTGGTGACATGGCTGCGAACGCTCGCTGCAGCTCTGTTTCGCCCCCTTTAAAGTTGGTCCCTTGATCTGAATAAAGCTCAGCAGGTGTCCCTCTCCCAGTGGTGAATCTCCATAGCGCCATCAGGAATGCGTCTGTGTCAATCGAGGTCAGCACATCCAGATAAACAGCTCGGACAGTCAGACACTTAAATATTATTCCCCATCTTCTCTCCAAACAACGTCCCACCTTAACACTGAATGGCCCAAAACAGTCAACACCAATCGCACAAAAAGGCTGGCATAAAAAGGCGGAGGCGGGCCAGAGGTAAATCAGCCATTTTAGGCACTGTAGACTTCGCTCTCCATCTGCGACATTCCATACAGCCTCTTTGGAAGTGCCGTACAGCCTCCCGTCCTCTTAAAATCCAGTATTTATGCCAGGTTTTAGTAAAAACACGCTCCGGTCAAGGATGCCGCAGGCGGCTGTCATAGATCAGACTGGTGACTGGTGGCTAGGTCCTCAGACCGACGGAGGTGACCACCAACTCAAATGAATTCTCCAGTCTCATCCATCTCCGGGGACAGGGCCGAGAGACAACTGCTACGTGACACCAGTTTCCCCACTTTGAGGAGGTGTAAGTCATCGGGGAAGCTGTCTTGTTGAGCTCCCTTCAGAAGGAGCATCTCTGCAAGGCGATAATCCTCGGCAGTTGTACAGCTGTTCGCACCCGCCGCCCCGTGCAATTCCTTCACTGCAGTGTCTATAAGCTCCCTCCAGGTGTTATATCTGTCCAAGTCAGCAGTTCTTTGTGTCTCAGAAGTGGATGATACACCGCAAAAGGTCACCCCACATAGCTCAGCAGAGTCAAACCCACCTGCCGGTGGACTGTTTGGGTCAGCTGGCCATCTCTCGGGAGGTGTGGACAGAAAGCCTTGGCTCCATAGGTTGGGTTTCACCATTTCCTGCAGAGTCTTCCCCAGGGTGATATCATCAGCAGGATTTGAGCAGAGTTAACATATCTCCAAGCATGCACCGGGGTCAGCTCCTGGATCTCCGCGACTTGGTTGCCAGCGAATACTTTGAAGCGGCAAGACTCCGAACGAAGCCAAGCTAGAACTGTTGTGGAGTCTGTCCACATCACCGTCTTGTCAATCTGCACTGACAGCTCAGTCTCCAAAAGCTTTGAGAGTTGTGCTCCAATTAGGGCCCCGCAGAGTTCCAATCTGGGGATGGGTGGAGGCGTTTAGGGGCCACCTTGGAACGGGCCATGACAAAAGCCACATGGGTTCTGCTGTCATCCCCAGTGCACCTCATGTAGGCCACAGCTCCATAGGCCTACTCAGACGCGTCACAAAACACATGGAGCTCCCTCTCTATCACCGATGAGGCAGTGTCAGGAGGTAGGTATGGTCGGGGCAACAGAATCTGGGAAAGGAAAAGCAACTCCTCCTCCCAAGCGTTCCACTGACGAAGAAGGTCAGGTGGCAACTGGGGATCATCTCAACCTTGATTCTTGTCCCAGAGATGTTGCACCAACATCTTGGCTCTGGTGGTGTAGGGCAAGATGAAACCTAATGGGTCATACTGGCTGGCAAGCACTTTATAAATGCTACGAATGGTGGGAGCTGCATAATGGACTGGACGGTGTTTGTACCCCAGCACGTCAGTAGAAAAGTGCCAGCTCAGACCCAATGTTGACTCAGGGCTGTCCGTCCTGTCATGCGCTAGCCAGAATTCAGCACTGGTGGATCTGTCCTCTTCTGGGAGGTGACTAATTGCCTCTGAAGTATTACTTGCCCATTGTCGAAGGAGGAACCCAGCAGAGGGCTCTTAGCCTATTCACCAGGTCTCTCGCTGCAGTAGTGGTTGGCAGACTTTGGAGACAGTTGTCCACATTAAAGCATTTTTCGATGGAACTTCGTATTTCCTCACCTGGGGAACTATGGTCTTTGGCATGGCGCTGCAGGGCAAATATGGCACAGCACGGGCTGCATGTGGTGCCGAAAGGGAGTACTTGCCACTCGTACACAGAAACTGGCTCCTCCTTCTTGAGGTGGCGCCATACAAAGTGAAAGCAAAAGAGAGGGCGATCTTCTGGGGCATGTGGATTTGGTGGAACATGCCCTTGATGTCCCCACTTACAGCCACGGCATGCTTTCGTAACCTCAAGATGACTCCAACCAGAGTAGGGCCGGGGAGGAGATACTCATTAAGGTTCTGGCCCTGATACTGGAAAGAGCAATTGAAGACCAGACGGTGCTTGCCATTATGAGTAACAAGGTGGTGAGGAATGTACCACGCTTATTCACCCTCAGTCAACTCGAAATGTTCTATCTTCATAACATATCCAGTCTCAATCAGTTTTTTAATCTCTGTCTGATATACATCTGCCTTTCCAGGATCTTCTTTCCACCCCCCACAGGTTTGACATGATAGCGGCAGGGGTAGCTCGCAGGCGGGGCAGGTCTTTGCAACATAACAACGGGGTGGCGTAACGGTGAACACCATTATGATGTCAGCTTGCCACAGTTTCTCAACATGTTTTATTAAATCTGTCACCTGATAAAAAAAAATAAAAATAAAAAAATCTGTCACCTGAGGTTGAAGTGAATAGACACTGCTGTGACTGATTCAGCTTACAGATAACACTGGAGGGACCCTGCAGTGTCCAACCCAGCCGATTGTGGATGATGGCAGGACCCCCAGGGGGGTCTAAACAGACCAGATCAATGGGAACGTGGAGGTGGGGGTGGTCGCTGCCTATCAGGAGGAGGGGTCTGATCTTCTTAAACCCCTCCAGGGGTATCCCATCCAAGTGTTTATACTTCCTCCGAAGTGATTCGATGGGGTAGGTGTGATCTGCTAGATCAATGCGAGCGGCGGTGAAAGCATTATTAACCCGATAACGAGTTCTTGGCTTAGTTTTCGGGGAGATAGTGAATGAGATGCAGCTACCATGAAGGGTTTGTACATCCTGTCTGATGGTTTGTAATGGCAAGGTCTCAGGGGTCCCTTGGAGCTTGTGCAGCAGAGGGCAACAGCATGGTTCTCTCTGACCCGTCATCCAGTACTGCACATGTGTTCAAAGTCTGGCTGCCATGACGTAAGAGAACGGGGACCACCATCAAAACAGCACTCGACTTCCCTCTGTTGGTCTATCCAGATATAATACACCTGTTGAGTTCCCATCACCCTCCCGAGTCGCTGCGGCTTGTGTCCGCCCCTTTGGTTGACCACTATTAACCTCAGGAAGAACTTGTAGATACCGACCTACACATAGGTTACAGGGCTTCTTCAAGTTGCACTGCGCTGCCTGATGGGAGCGAGCACAGCGCCAGCACCGCTTATTAGTCTTTATCCAGTCTGATAGTTTGGCTTTGTTAAGTTTAGTGATGGCACAGCACTGATTCAGATGGTGGTCTCGGTTGTCACAGAAGGCACAGTAGGATGATGGTTTTGCTTTATTTGGGGTACTATTTGGTAGCCTTGAGATGGATCGTCTGCTCCAAGGAGTAGAGCAAGAGAGCGCCTTCCTGGCTGTGGTTCAAATCTCACGGGGTTTTGCTTGTCTCTGGCTCCTCGGGAGGCTAGCTGTCCATCAAAATCTTGGCACCAGGACTCATACTTCAACTAGTCAGCCAGGTTATAGAGGGTGTAGCTACGACTGGAGTGGTTAAACATGCATCTCCGGAACTCAGCTCGCTGTTCTGGTGGTAGCTTGTTGAGTAAACGAGCGACATGAGATCCGCACTGTAACTTGACCTCCCCATCTGGGTCCAGTGTTTTCAGCATGCCAACCATGGATTGGATCTGGAGTGAAAACTTCTCAAATGCAACCACATCACCACGTCTAATATCAGGGGAGTCCATTACTGTAGTAATCCGCTCAAGGCCAGCTGATGGGGCTGCCCAAATCTTTCATTCAGGGCCATCATAGTATCTGTGAAGGGTGTTGAGGAATGAATGTAGGCCTCAGCTATCAGTCTGACCTCTTCCAGCTTCGGGTGGTCTACTAGAACCTGATATTTGAAAAGTTCTGAGGCGTCGGGGGGCAATAGGTTTTCAAGAGCAATCTTAATGTGGGCAAACTCACTGGGGTCCCGACGACACAGGTTTGGGACTGCTGGGCGGGGCCCATGGTAGGCTGGATCCAAGCTGGAACTCTGAGATGGCCTCATAGATGTGGTATGTGGCTGGAGGTCATGCCCCGGGGCGGGTGGTGAATGATGAGCTGGCTGAAGACGGGACCTGGTAACATTCATGGGCACCCTATAGAATGTGCTGGTGGACTGCAATGGGGGAGGGGCTAGACCCGACCACTGTGGGCGCTGAGGCCGGATCACTGGCAGGCTGTGGTTATTATTATGGCGATCAGTCCCCACATTTCCATAGCCTCTAGTAGCTGGTGGAGGCTGGTCTGACCTTGGCCGGCTCTGAGCAGCTGCTAAGGTCTCCTTCAGGATCTGGAGTTCATTCATCATTCTGTCGAGGCGTTCTAATATAGGGTGTTCACTCTGAGGTCCATTCTCATACCATTCCACTGGACACCTGGAATTTAAAAATAAAGGAACGTATGGGGCCTTTTGTACATTATACATACAATTAGTAGAAGGGCTTTAAATCTTAGCCAAACATTATACGATGTGGTGTTGGGAAGGCTTTAGGTTACAAGACTATTGTTTGCAATATACAATGGTCTGCATTTATGCAGTTTTCTATACCAGAAATTATACCCAAAGCTCTTTACATACTTCACATTCACCCATTCACAAATGAGTATAAATATATTTGTTTTACTAGTATTCCAAATGAATTTGAAATACTAATTTCAAACTGCTGGGATAGGCTCCAGCTCACCCCGCGACCCCTAATGGGAACAAGCGGTACAGAAAATGAATGACTGACTGACTGACTAATTTCAAAATAATTTGTAATGTCTTCTGCCTGCTTAAAGAAGACTCTGGAACTTGTAACTCCTCCCACTTCACGATCAACAGAGAAGCTACAAGGTCATTGTTGCGTGAGTGAAAATAAGACTGCCTGGGATTATGAAGATAAAGCTATCATTTTGTCTGCAGCAGTGTTGTGGCACTGAGAAATGTCCAAATTGATATTAATAGTTGTCACTCAATAGGTTGGCACTGGATGGTTGTTTGGAATATTGTCTGACTTCAGAATACTATCAGAATCATCATAAATGAGAAGGATCAGGTGGTTTATAACAGTGTTCTACTTCAGTTGACCCACTGCAACACCAGTGTTAATTGGTGCTCCCAGGACCAGAAAGCCGTTTTAGCCAAAAACGGGCATCCAAATGCGCCTTCTGAGTGTGTTCTCGACGCGTTCTGAGCATGTTCACGACGTGTTCTGAACGCATTCTGAACGCACTTAGAACGCATTAACTTAGAAAACGTGTTAATTCATGGTGAATCTTTGCTGAATCGCTCCCATTGGCTGAGGTCTCTGGGTTAAGCCATTTTACTGACAATCGTGAGGGCAGGTTGCAGACTGCTGTTATTCCAAATACAACCAGCAGATGGCAGCATCACGTCATTAACAAAACAAATGGCGGAGATCCCTTCTGTTTTCAGTGGAAACTGCTATATTTTAAGAGAGATGATGACTTTAGCTTTGTTTTGATAACTTTTCTAGTAACAATGTACACCTCATTTTCATAGTATCTAATATATAGTCCAAAATGTGTGACAGCTGATGCTTCTAAAGCTTTAGGACCTGAACAACTGTACTTTTATATCAATTCAGCACATTGAAAACGATCTATATTACCAAAGAAAAAACATAATTTATTGTCACTCAATGCCTATTCTTTGTTTTCTAAGCAATTTACCAAAATGTGTCCCAATTTATGTCCACTATAAGTAGAATAATACATTATCTGTCATTGATAATGAATCCAGTTTCTCCCCTGGTCCCCTGGGGTAGTGGCATGGACTGCCGAGGGTGGGTGGGTGTCTGTGGCGCTGCTGCCTTGGGCACTTGGCCAGGCTGGACCTTTGCCCTTCTGCCCTCGGGCGGTCCTGGAGAGGCGGGGGTGCCTACAGTGGCCCGCTGAGGAGTTGGTCGCCCGGGAAAGCCTTCTCCCGGTTGTGCCCCGCGCCCCTCTCCTCCACCCCACAACATACACACCACACACACGCAGGGTTTTGGGTGAAAGAGTGGGTAAGGGTTGGGCGAGAGAGAGGTTTTGGGGACAGTAAATGGGGGGCCTGCGAACATGTCCCTGGGGTGTTGCGTTGGGTTGGGTTGGCGTGGCCCGCGGCTGTTTTGCCTGGAGCGGTCAGGCTCCGTTGGGTCCCTGTGCAGTGCTTTGCGGGGAGGGGGAAGGGCGGCCCTTGGATCAGTGGGGTGCCTGCTCTCCGTGCGGCCTGCACCGCACGGTCGGTGCCCGCCGGGCCTGCTCATCGTTGCCCTGGGCTGCTCTGTGCCCCTGCCCCATCGCGCCGGGGAGCTCCGGTCTGGGGGCCCCTCTGCTCTGGGCTGAGTGGTAACCGCTGCTCTTTCTGCTGTGGCTGTCCTGGACTTTGTGCTCTGTGGATGCGTCTCTCCGTGATGCTTTGGGGTGCAGCGTGATCACCGCCCCCTTTCAAGCACACATTTCATCCTTGTTGCATGGTCACACGTGCACGTTCACACGTGCATGCTCACAATCGTGCTCATCTCTCCATCCACTTCCAACTAGATCTTGCTGATGTTTGTGTGTTGGTACGTCTCTCTGAAGGTACTCTGCTTGTACTTTTTCATATCATCATTGTCCTATTTTCCTTATTTATGATGTAGTACTGTGGTAGTTTTTGTGAATACTGGTGTGATTTAGGTAGCCTAAACAACTTTTATTTCCACATTTCAATTCCGTCCTTTTTTCCTTTTCTCTCTTCCTTTATCTCCCTGTCAGGCACTGACATATCAAGACCAAAGAAAATAAGATTCTAATAAAAATAATAAAAATATTTCAAACATTAAGGGCAGCCATTTATAGAACATGTCTCCCTTGAAAGAGCAAATCTGTCCAGCAAAATATGGTACACAGACCATCGTTCTGTATGTTCGGATGCTAGACAGGACAGGGTAAAAAAAAAAAAAAAAAAAGTAGTGCTCTGCTTGTTTGTTTGTTTTTGTGTTTTTTGTGTTTTGTTTTTTGGCAAAACAAACATGATTCCTACAAGACTTCCTTATTTTATGATGCTATTGCTGTACAAGCTTGTAATTGTTTTGTTTTTTTGGTTCTCTGGCTTTTAATATTTTGAAACTTTTATGTGTTACCACTTATTCATTATAGGACAATCTGGAGGAATCTGAATAAGATTTTTTGAAGGCAGAATGCAATGTAAGATTAGTCCAACACGTAGTCTCTAAATTTAATGTTTGTACTTTGATGCAAGTAATTCATAATTTAAAGATGACTGCAGTTTGGGCTGGAAGTGTTCATCTGGATTTCTTTCAAAGCTGTCTTTCTTAAAACCCACCGTCTAAATTTTTCACAATAACTCTTAAAAGGAAAAGCTGGAGGAGGCTGCAACAGATCCTCTGGAGCCAGATAATGATATAATTAATTTCTAGTACCTTGTAAAACTTAAATTCAAAGGCAGAGCTTTACATTTTGGAGTCTTTATGGCAAGACAAAGATCAATCCACCAAATCTTCCATGTGCACACTTCCTCATGTATGTCCATTGTCTTCTTAACTTTATTTTGTGCAGCCTCTAAATCTTTAATTTATTGGGGGTCTTAGCTCTTGTGCTTCCTGGTCTGCCAGCGGGGATGTCGTTGGGGATCCACTGGGCCTGGGGAAGACTGGTGAACTCTACATCATGTGTTCCCTGGTCTTTCTGGATTGGGGTGGTCTCTCTCTCCATGAGTACGCAGACTGTGTTGACCCTCAGCGTGGATGGCCTCTTATAGGTGGTTCTTCCATACCTGGTTTCTCTGTGAACCTTTTATTATGTGCTGTGTATGCATGAGCAGGTGCATGAGTGTGTGTGCATGGGTCTATGTGTTGTGGTGGGAGCGAGAGGTTATTTCACTATTGTGATAAACTTTGTGTTGCATTTAAAGTATGAAAAGTGTTATATAAAGTTTGATTTCATTTGATGCATGTTTGGCAGGTTTGGTAAAATTCATCATGACATTGTTTTTCTTCCATAGAACATGTTGACAAGTGAAACCGAGTACATGATTGTGCTAACGGAGGGGTTAGTTTAATTTCATGTTATTAATAAATAAAAATCACATGTGATGATGACATGCACCAAAATCATTGGTGATTTTTAAAATATCATTTTGTTTTCTTAATGGTACTAAATATATATTTATGTACTGTCCCTGTAGACCAAAGTTGAAAGACTTGTTTGAAGGCCTCGCTGCACAAGTCCGCCACTTTGACATACCAAGTGGTAACATGGTCAATGTCTGCGGCCGTGCCCTCTTAGAAGGAGCACTGCGAGCATTCCACCGCCGGACCTTCAGTCCTGAGGCAAGGAGCCTTGTATTTCTGGATGACTCTATGCATTTTTTTAAATGTATTTTAGCATTGCAGAGAGGGTTGTACAAGACATTTGGGACAATGGTAGCAGTGGCCTTTGTTCACGGAGGGGTGGCCCCTTTGTTTTTCTCTGAGAGACTTTATAACAGCATCTGCAAACTGGCCATGCAACCTCCCACCCTTGATGAGGTCTCTGACCTCAGAGAGAAGCTAAAAAAGTTGATATCATTGTCAGTAGGTGCAAACTTTATAAATAAATGTTTTATATTTACCTAAACTAACAGCTTCACTCTTGTCACATAGATAAGTGATGCAGCAAATCTCATGGAGGCCAGAGCAGCTGTTGAGGAGGCTGCTGAGAGTCTATCTCTGCTGGGGTCACTAAGGCACTTTGTGTCAACGGAGGGGCAGGACCAATTGGTTGAAGCTGCAACCTCTTTTTATGTAGAGGGAAGAATTAAGGAGCCCATTTTTATGCAGTTTTACTTCACCCAACAACCAGTGTTCTGCACTATGCAATGTGGAAATGCAACACCTGTAAAAGTACATTGTGAATGATCTAAATCAGAAACTCGTTGCCTTGTGATTTGAAAAAGCAGCAACAATAAGCATAAAAAAATCTGTTTTGTTTGTAGATATCTTCCTTCACGTGTCAATTTAATCAGAGATTTTTTTTTAATCTTTTCCAGAATAGCTGTTACTCATTATTGGAATACTTATTTCCTGAATGGCAGATGGCCATATAGCAGAAAAATCTAAACAGTTTGAGAGTGTGAGTGTTTGCAAACATTTCTCAAACACACTTTTGTGCTGAAGGTTTTGCCTTTGTACTTTGAGCAATGTAAAATAAAAGATGTAAAGGACTGCTCTATCCAACTTTATGTTAACAGATGGTGCAATGGAGGTGACGCTGGAGCAAGTCCTTGTCTTTGTTTCTGGTGCGGACAGGATCCCGGTGCTTGGATTTACTCCAAGGTAAACCCTGTCTTTTCTGCAAGAACATGGAAAAATATTCCCAGAGGCAAACACTTGCATTGTCAATTTACAAATTGCCAATTTACCAGACCTATGAAAATTTCTGTAAGTACATGTCAGAGGGGATCATATAGTCCCTTACGTTTGGCATTGCATAGAGCCCCCACCCCACCACCACCTCTGAGTTATTGGTTGGTTTTGTTGGTTGGTTTGAGTCATTAAAAGTGGAGGCAACACATTTACCAATGTCTGTTATCTTTGTCGTAGAGGGAAAGTCATTTAATTATCAAAGCTAACAATAAGCAAAAATAACATGAAAAGAAAATTTCAATGTCTAACAACACATACATCATCGTTATCTCCTCTTTGTTAGTCATCCATTTTCTAAACTATTGTTGGGCAGTGATTTATCGGGGTATAGCACACAGTGACAACGTGCAGATCTATGCAGGCAGATCCATTCAAAGGTGCATAAATGTTAACAGCTTTTGAAATGGAGTGAGAATTTTCTTTTGACTGGCTGTGAATGGCCACAAAAAGTGGAATAATTCCATAAAGGTTTCCAAGTTTGGCAGACCTGTATAGTAGTTCACTTTTTCATCATCATCTCCAAAGAAACCATCAGACATCTTGACATTCACTCTGCAACTCTGTTTTCTTCGAACAGACGGTTAACTTCTGCACACCTGAGGGTGGTTACAGGTTACATCCAGTCTGTATCACTGACTGCTGTTGTTTGTCTCATCCTTTGTGATTAGCTGATCACCTTCTTCTCCAGCCTTACGTGTCTCCTCTCTGGTCTGTAGCTCTCCAGTGTCTACATCCTGGTGGACCCCCATCTCTGCTGCTTGCAGTGTCTCTTTCTTCAGCTGATCCAATCTACTTCGTCTTGCAGATGCAGCATATGTGGGTGTGACTGATTTGTGTCCCAGATGTAGGGTTGGTGCCCAATCTGGGTCAAAAAGCTAGTTAACATTAGATGTTTCCATTTACATTTTACAATCTTAACCACGTAATCAGATCAGTTAACCATCCCATCAGATCTCTCAGAGCACAAGAGAAAATCTAATGCATTGATACATATTTTTATGTATCAATATGTACATATTTTGATCAATTTTTGATTGTATTTTCTAATAAATCAAGTAAAAATAAGGAAAAAATATTGACCACAGGACTTGCAAAAACCGGAGAATGCAACTGGCCAGTAGTATAGGTGCTGCTGTTCTGTTTAGTGTATTTAATCCGAGGTCCCATGATGCACTTCTCTGCTCAGCGTTCATTAACCAAGCTGAGGTACATTTAGTAATCAGGTCAGGTCAATGAGATGGCACTGGTAGTCTTTTTGAATTGATTTGCGGAAACCTTTTCAAGCTGTTCGAGGAGCTTTGTGAGGGATAATTCATCCAGTGATGGACTCAGGATAATTCTTACAAGGTATTTGCTTTACAAACATGATGTTTCTGAAATGAGATTAGAATTTGCCTGTTTGGAGCATGCTAACGACTGTGGTTGTACTTTGGCCTAATTATTGCAGTCCTACAATGTTGCCTTTTAATTTTGCTTTAAAGTGTTGTTTATTTAGCAATTATTGGACTTATCTGGGGGAGGGGAGAGAGGAGGAGGGGGGGGGGGGGGAGAGAGAGATAACATCCGTTTAGAAGTTGTTCAATCTCAGCTCTTAGCGACAGGCAACTTGGTGTTTGATAGATGTCAATCATCAACCGCCACACCCACAGCCCCATAGGCAAATATAACAAAGGCTAGATGACTCACCGGCGCTGATGGCCAATGGAGTCGAACATTGGCACTGGTGGCGATGTTGTCACAGTCAGCTAGCTCACTCATAGCATTGTTTAAATGCTGCATTTACTTTTTACAACCATAAATTGCTCAATTGTATAGCGATTTTCAAAGGGTTTGGTTTGTTATAAACACCAGAGATGTAGCATGCACACTTAGGAATAATTATAAACAAAGATTCTATGGTGGAGCTATAACCATGGACTTTCATATGAACATCAACAGATGGGTGCAATGAATATACATACCAATTAGGTATTTATTTTGATTTGATTGCACAACAATATTTGTCCCAAAAAGCAGCCTTTTATTTATTTCAATGGATTTTAGTGGATAACTAAATCAAGTAATATACAGATATTAATATTGTAAACTGAAGCTCTATTAATGACCTAAAATATACATTTATTCCATTTTCATTCAAAACAGCAGAAAAGAAGTATGAAATATCTCTGCAACTGAACAGACCTAAAGTTATTGTCATTTTAAGTATGTTAACAGCTCCAGTCTACAACATGTAACAATAATTATAACTTTTTAAATGTTTTTGTCCACACTTTTTAATAATCGTTAATATCTGACAGTAAACCAGACAGTAAACCAGTGCAGCTCATCCAGGATGGCACATCAATGCGAGCTGTGGCAAGAAGGTATGCTGTGTCTGTCAGCGTGGTGTCTAGAGCATGAAGACGCTACCAGGAGACAGGCCAGTACATCAGGAGACATGGAGGAGGCTGTAGGCAACAACCCAGCAGCAGGACCGCTACCTCCGTCTTTTTGCAAGAAGGAACAGGAGGAGCACTGTCAGAGCCCTGCAAAATGACCTCCAGCAGATCATAAATGTGCATGTGTCTGCTTAAACGGTCAGAAACAGACTCCATGAGGCTGGTATGAGGGCCCGATGTCCACAGGTGGAGGTTGTGCTTACAGCCTAACACCATGCAGGACGTTTGGCATTTGCCAGAGACCACCAAGATTGGCAAATTGGCCCCTGACACCCTGTTCTTTTCACAGCAAACACACCTAGACTGTTAAAAACCCAAGGAAGTAAGGAAAAACTCAATTAAAAAAAATATATATATATACCCCCTTGCCCATGAATATCATAAATGGTCTGTATTCATATAGGTGTATTTATTTATAAGTGTATGCAATCATTATCAATACCTCAATCTCTGTGTGACTGTCCTGTGAGACAAGAATTTCAGCCATCTGGGCGGACGTGAATCCACATGACTGGAGTATTCTCACTTGTTCCTCAGTGATGTTATAACTGGATCTTCCAAGGGCAGCTTCCACTGTCTGAATAAAGCCTCTGACTAACGACAGTAGTTCGTCTGCATCACCAGGCTGTATAAGGACCTGGCCCACATGTGACTTCTAGTGAGAGATCTCCTCCCAGACCTGGACTAAAGCATCCGCCATCTCCTGGACAGTCTGTGGTGCAACGTGGCGTTGGTGAATGGAGCGAGACATGATGTCCCAGATGTGCTCAATTGGATTCA
>JBAMHW010000018.1:2391402-2405217 GCA_037177495.1 Rhadinocentrus ornatus
ACAGTATTTCGATTTTGGAGAACAGTTTTGCTCATCCATTTTGGTTTGTTTCTAGATAGTTTTGTTAATGGTAAGAATAGTATGATATTGGAGAAATAGTTTCTCATCCTTTGTTTATTTCTAGAGTGATTTTTTGGTTAAAGAATTGTGATTTTGTTTGAAAATGACCTTTATAGATAATAGTGGATTTTCTGTTAGTTTGTTTCTCATAGTAGTCCCAGAACTTTAATCGTCTGCTTGACATTTTTGTTTGTTTACCTTTAGGATAATCTTTTGTTAATACCTGTAAAGGACACCTTTTGTTATTTATTCTTTGTTTTGCCAGAAATGGTATATTTTGACATGTTGTAAAGATATCACACTTTGTTATTGAATTTATAGTGTTTTCTTCTTTCTAGGAAGTTGGTAGTTAAGTTTGGTTTTTGTAATAAACATTATTTTGGTATACCATTTTGAACTTTGTCCGGCCATTTTTGTTATAGAACCTCCTTTCGTCCCTAGACTTTCTGGAGGTCATAACATGCACATTTTTACAATGGGTTTGTGATGTTCTAGTTTTATATGGCATTTGTAGATGCCCACAAATTGGCTGTTTGAAGCATCCATATTTTCCGAGTTGGTGCAACTGGAACGCCGACCACCTGGTAATGACATCACAAGTTCTCGGCCACTCGGAATTCCAAGACAACTGGAACGCATCATAGTAACAATCATGCCATTTGATGTCACTTCTGTGTTTTTGTATTTTCAGACAATTACATGTGAAAACCAGCCCTGGTGTTTTCTTTCCATGTCACATGTTTATGGTATTAAATGTCTTTGAGATTCTGTGTTTTTATCTTATATTAACTTATATTTTGTCATTTTGTAAGCATTTTTTTCTAATATTTATTTTCATTAATTTTATTCATTTCTTGCAATAAATTTATTAAGGGACACTGTATAATTGTGTGATTTTCCTTTAAGGGGAAAATGTGTCAGTATTAGTATTGATATAAATAGAAAAATTACCATACACTAATAAACTGCCTTTAAAAAAAAAAAAAAAAAATTTACATATTCAACTGCCTCCTTCTTGTTGTTGCCCTTAACGTTTCCTGTTGGACGCATACAATCTCTATAGTTCCATATTCATTATTTTTTTTATATAACATGTTAAATTTGCTGAAATGACATCTTACATGTTTGCCATCGTTTAAGTTAAAAATAATTTACCCTGTGAGCACTACATGTGATTTCAAGCAGGGATGGACCAGCTGTGAAACGTCTGATTATTTTAAAGCTCCTTTCCCTTTAATGACGGGGAAACAGTGAATTACCTGCTCTAAACAATAGAGTTTTATTGTATTTCGGGCCTGCGTCACATCATCTTTGTATGTGCACAAATGGTTTCTGAAGGCTGTCACACATCTTTATTTTACTGCAACAATCTATAATAAATTATCTAAAGCAGATCAATCTTTTGTTCTATTCTCATTTTGGTAATTTAAATAACAGTGATTGAAACCAAGTTATTTATACATAAAGCAGCCACAGCAACATGATCATAAAATGGCCTTTAGTCACTACTGGAAGCAGAGAGAAGCCAACTCAGCTCCAGATTTTTAATATAACCTGTGGCTTTTCAGACAGGTGTTTTTATTGTTTTAAATGTCCCAAAATAAAACAAACACATGCGCACATGTTCAGCCATTTCTCAACTGATGTTAAGCAGCTTCATCTGATCACATTTGTTTTTATGGTTGCAGTTCTCATGCATTCAAGATGTTAAATAAAGTTGCCATAAAAGCGACTTACCTGCTTAATCAGAAGAAAAATGTCAATAAATCAAAACAACCAGAACAAACTGGATCATTGGTTATTGCACGGTTCTTTGCTGGAAAATTATGAAGGAAATGGAGTGCTGCCAAACTCTTCCGAGAAGGACCTCCTCTCTGTGGGAGGATGTAAGTAAAGTTAACCCTTTACTGACACACAGCTCCACACAAACATGTGAGAACATACTTAGAGGAAACATAAATGTAACATGTAACCTGAGCCACAATTTTAGAGGTTATGGATAACTTTAAAGACACACAGGAGAGTCTGTAGAACTGTGAGGATTTACTTTATTTGCTTTGCCGTTAACTGTAATCATTGTTAAGAGGTGTGCTTTACATTCTGTTTTGTATTTATGAAAACTGATATAGTCAGAAGCAAAGAGAGTAGTTTGCACACACGCCCATACTGACTCACTTGTGCACACACTCTTTACACGTTTAAACACACACAGAGCACAAGATGGAGTCAGATCAGGATAGTACAGGCAGAGTAGACGGGGTAGTGATGAGCCGGCTCTGAGAGCCGATGCTTTGTAGAGAATCAGTAGAGCCGGCTCCCAGTTTTTTTCCCTTTCGCTGCATGCTTAGCTCTCAATGCACAGACCCGGCTCTGCTTTGTGTGGATTGGCCAGCATGAACAGGTGGCCAATCACATGTGAAAACAGAAAGGGGTGGGGGCGAATAGACGGCACTACACTGCCAGTGAGACATCAGATAGCCATGAGGAGAGTACGTGAGTGAGTGCGTTGTGTCAACAAACCCTACTCAAAGAGGGGGGAAACCGGATCAGTCATCCAAGATGAGGCATCTTATTTTTCTAAATGCCACTTTCTTGAGTTTTCGTATCACAATAAATGCACAAAAAGAGGCAATTGTAAGGCTTCTCGTGAAAATACTAACCACAAAAGGGTTTTCAAAACACAATTCGTTCATTTTTTAAAAGTTAAAGTGAATTATGGGAAGAAAAAAGAAGCTAAATTAAGAGCCGAACATCCCATCACTAAGACGAGTCTCTTTCAGTGTGTAGTCTGATGACGAAGCGGCAACCTCCAGCAGCAAAATGTGAAGCCTGTGCGGAAGTGCAAAAAATTGCAGTTCACCCCTCATCCACTAGAAACTGGCTCCAAAACAGAGCAAATCCCCATAGACATGTTAAAAAGGCCAACTTCATAGCATAAACAAACATGTTTAAAGCCTGGTACAAAAATCATTTTTGGATTAATAAGTCAAATTTACCTTCATGACAACTGTAAAGGGGGTGAATTTTTTCTAACTTTGCTCGGAGTTTTATAGGCATCAATCATTCACCCCCCACCTTCACAGTCCCCCTCTCAGCTTTACCTCCCAACCGTTCAATGAGCTTCAATTTAGCACTTCAGAAACCTATGTTCATCTTTTATATACAGTCTATGCTGATGACACAAAGAGCTGAGAAACTTGGATATGGTCCAGCAAGGGAGGGGCAATCCTAAACTACTCCACAACTTATTAGCCAATCAGCTGTATTTAGGATCAAAAGTCTTTATTATATAGTAAATATGATTAAGCCTAAGTTAATGACATTTCAGTAAGGTTTTTCGTGACGGCTGTGTATACCTTAGGTTTACGCACTCTACAGAGGCCTGGTGGGAGAATCCATTTTGCAGTTTAGGCATCACCACTTCCGACAAAGAAGTTTGGTAAATATTTCCTATCAATTGGATGATGGGACCACATGCCCAGCTAGTCCAAAGGTGGGTTCTAATCCTAGTTTAGTTCACGTTAGATTACTTGGTCGAAGATTCCTAAGAAATGATCAAATTTAATTTTATTATATAATTTGTGACAGTATATGTTCACCAGCCTTGTTTGAACATGAATGGGGAGCTTGTGTATATATTATATTTGTTGTTGCACCAGATTCAAAACTAGAATTAAGTCTTTGTTTCCTAGGTGGATGGAGATATGATAGTGACTTTGGATGCCAACTTTGGAAACAAAGTTTAGGGACGAGCTTAGTTGAGCCCCCCCACTTATTTGTTGCTGAAAAAAAGATACAGGAATACCTGCTTTCCCGTCCTGACAACTCCAAGCCTCGTGAGGTTAGTCATAGTTGCAGAGTGCTTAATGAGAACTGAGAAACTAAGTTTAACGAACAGGAGAAGACATAATTCTTTCCATAGATATCTACATTTTACTTAATTCCTAGGACTGTAGTAACTTCAGGGCTGGCAATATGCTGAGGTAACAACAAAGGGAAAAAACTTGATGTTACAGGAGTGTTTGGAGCCTCCTGTTGTCATGAAATGCCTTTGATGTTTGTCAGCATGAGTCTATGGGAGTAAATTAAGGTATTTATTTGCAGAGGTGAGCTTGCTACAAAAATTGGACAAAGCAGAGAAACTATTGAGTCTTGCTAAAGAGGATCTCATCTGTCATGACAACAATAATGATGATGGCAGGAACTAGGCAGAGTGTGGTTTCCTTCCTTCTTTTAATTGGTTTCTCCATTGCAATAATATTTAATATGTTCCGTGCTTATCTAAATGTCAGATATAATTGATCTACTATTGCTGTTAAGTTTAATGTTGTAATGGCAAAAAAAAAAAGTCCATGAACTATCCTGTCACTTTTTGAACAGCCTTGAAGCATTTTCTCTTTTATGAATAACAGAACAGATGTTGTGTTTGTGTACCATGTTTGTGTTACATTTGTTTATTTGTGTAAATGAAGTTTATCATCAAATAAATAAAATATGTACAGTACATACAGCTGAGACAGATGTTCTTAACTTTTTCCTCTTTCTATTGGATTGTCTCTGTTAACGTCATGTGAAAGCTGTAATTCACTGAGTGCTTTTGCTTATAATACCTTAAAAATCTGCACATTTCTACTATTTATAATCATGAATACTTTGGCTGTCCAATGTGTTTAAGGTATGAAGTGAGCATTTGTTTTTACGAACCTATCTACAATTCAAAAACGGAAAGAACAACCAGCTCACACCAACGTTTTTAACATATAAATAAAGATAAACGATTATCTTTACATTTTTATTAAAATATATCACTTTTAAGCAGTGCAATCAGTAGTTCTGCTTCATTAGGTATATGATTTACTTAACACAATTTTTTACAACCCTAATTTCAAGCTTGTTTTGTAAAAAAAATTTACAGTCATGGTTCTGCTATAGGGAACTGTAGTTTTTACATAAATAGGAACTTGTATATGAAAATCAATTTAGTAAACGTTTAATTACCAAGATACTGGGGAGGTTAAAGGGATGGAGGTTAAAGTGATGGTGAACTCAATTTTTAAAATAGAGTAAGTGTATTTTATCCATATTTCACAGCGCCCTCACTTGGTGGGTATAACACATGAGTTATTACATTACAGCTCAGGTCAAGAGCCCTCTATAACAGTTGGTCTCATGTCTTTAGCCCCTTTTGTTAAAATATAAGCCTTCAAAAATGCACTGAGGTCAAGGTTTAAAGGTCAGTTTTTCAAAGTAGGAGTCATTTAAAGTGTTCATACTGAACATATGTTATTCTCCAGATGAAGACTTTTCTAATGATGTACTCGGTTTAGTGAAAGTCTAAGTTTTTTTTCATTTTACTGACACAGACATTCACAGCCTTAGTTTAACAGAGCACTTGTGAGACCCAGTATTTTAAATTAAGCTTTTTGTGATGTGTGTTCCAAAATGAGTCATCTTTAGAGTTATAATATTATTCACAAACCAGGACATTCATATAAGCTTCAAAGACGGTCTTAAATGCTGGATTTGGGGCCAGCAGAGTCAGGATGAGTTCACATACTACTACCATTTTAATAACCAGTGAGAAATAATATGGAATAATGAAAAAACAATGAAATGACAAATTAATATTAAAATTAAATTGGAATGTAAAAACTATTTTCTAAAGGCAGTAGTACCTAACAGCTTTAAAACTGGAAATAAAACTTGACAATAAAATATTTGCTTGTGCATAAATAATCAAATATTTATTGCCGGGGTTTTAATGCAGTAGACAAACTAAATTCCAGTTTGTTATAATATATTAAATAAAGCAGATGTTGGAGCCACAATGGTATGTTTGCATTTTCAAGAGTTGGCACTGGTGACGCGCTGCATAGCATCTGGGTGTGTGGTATGTTGCTGTGGTTGTGTGTGTCGCAAAGTTTAAAAGGTGGGCTGAGCTCGGTGGTGTTTATATTTTCTGTTGACCACAGATTGCGTATTTGTGCACATTAGTGAGTCTGTCTTGGTTGGATTATCAATTTATTCTTCATTGCTAGACTACACAGACTTTGTGCCCGTACTGGGATGGAACAAATGTATCGCTACTGGTTAAGGTGGTTTGGAGTTTGTTTTTTTAACTTGCATCTGATAGATTACCCTGGGTTTAGCCCACACCACTTTGCCACTTTAGTGGGGTACAGTACCTGCATAGCCCCATGCTCATGTTTTATAGTAAGTACAGTACACACATACGCAGTGTATATCTGCACTGTCCTTGTAAGGTAATGTATCCAAATTTCAAGTTGCCAAAATATTAAAGTGCTGTATTGGATTATATTACATATTGGTAATAAATATAGTTTTTTATTCATGTAAGGTCATGCTATTCATCCTGTCACATATTCCTGAAAATGTACATAAAAATGACTTAGACAAAACTGACTTCCACAGTCGCTGGTGAGGCAGAGGATGGGTTAGGTCTTTTTGTATGACGCGCCGTCGGTGTCCTAAATAACGCACATAGACCTGATACATTTCTCCCTTCAATAAACGTCATTGATGGTTCACAGGCCTAACGTAATATGCAGGATGCAGCAGTAAACTTGATGAATTTAAGAACTCATTGTAGCGTATTTAAGCTTAACATACACAATCTTTGCGCTATTTTAACCCTTCACGTACCACATCCATGTGACCCTATGCTCCACATCACTACATGCTCCTTGGGTCGAGCCAAGGTAGTAGTACGTGTCGATGATCCTCCTCTACGTGCATTGAGGTACTGTCGAGCCAGTTTTGCTGCTGTCAATCCATCTGCTGGTTCATGTTCCTTCACCCAAAATTTTGATTTCAGAGGTGGGGGGGACAAAAGTTATTATTTATTTATTTTTTATACAACTAATCATTGAGCTACCTGTGTTTTCCACAAGTTCTTCTAGTTTTCTTTAGCTAATTTCAAGCATAATGTTCCCTTTTTTGGTTTGACTGGATATAAAGCATGTAGCAAGACATTACCCAATTCTGTGTTTCACCTTGTTCATCAACTTCACACCACCTCAGTACCACCAATTTTACGGAATATCCTCATTTACATACCACCACCCAATGGTGAACAGAAATGGAATAAAATCTCCATTATTTAGTAATCAAGTATTAAATAAGTGTAACACAGAACCATTGAATTTTTGTTTTGTAAATAAAAAGTGAACAGCAAGACCACAGAAGGGTCAACATAATGAACTCAACCAAAGTTTCAAAACTCACATGTTGTCTGTGATCATTGGCAGAGACAAATTCCTGGCAGTTTCTTCCTGTTTAAGGCATCAACTCTTTTCATGTGACAAACCGCCACATTGTTAAGGTGTTTCTGCCTTATGCCGTTGCGAAGCCAGGTTTTTAAACTCCTCTCAGCTTCAGCAGACAATGTTGGAACAATCAACAACAGCCTCACAAGGACCTCCACCTAATCAAAAGACCTCTGACTTCAGGCAGCATGCCTCTCGGGATGTCTGGTGTTTGAACTTTGAAAGCTTTGACACAGATTATCATCACTCTAACATTTGTGATAATGCTTAATGTCATGACTATGTTTATTCTTTCAACCTCACCTCTGAGCCTCCAGCCACTTCTCCCACTCTCCCTCCTCCATCTTCAGCCTCTTCTCCTCCTACTCCTGCAGCTTCTCCTCCATCTTCAGCCTCCTCTCCTGCAGCTTCTCCTACTCTCCCTCCTCCATCTCCAGCCTCTTCTTCTGCAGCTTCTCCTACTCCATCTTCAGCCTCCTCTCCTGCAGCTTCTCCTACTCCATCTCCAGCCTCTTCTCCTGCAGCTTCTCCCACTCTTCCTCCTCCATCTCCAGCCTCTTCTCCTGCAGCTTTTCCTCCTCCATCTCCAGCCTCTTCTCCTGCAGCTTCTCCTACTCTCCCTCCTCCATCTCCAGCCTCTTCTCCTGCAGCTTCTCCTACTCTCCCTCCTCCATATTCAGCCTCTCCTCCAGCTTTTACCAGCAATGACACAATTGACTGTTTTCCTGTCTGTAAAATGTTATATATAACTATTAAACTTAATAGAAAATCACAAAGTAGGTGACCTGTTAGGTAATTATCCAGATCCTGACTTTTCTCCATTGAATTGTAATTAAACTGTTTATAAATATCTATTAAAACTGACTTGTCCTCTTTTGCTTCCCATGATCGCACTGACTAGAAATAACCTAAATGTTTTTAGTTAAACCAAGTAGATACTCAGTGAGACATTTCCTTTTACATTCAAAGCAACTTTATTTGTATAGTACAGTTTAACAACATGGTGATTCAAAGGGCTTTAACAAGACATTAAAAACATGAGAATATATTAAGCATGATTTAAAATAAAAACAAGACAAAAAGGGAAGAACATAAACTAAGCGTGAGCAAGTGTTTTTTTTAATTATTTTCTTTAATCCAGCGCAGTTTTGACCTTTTCAGTACAAACTATTGAAATGCAGCAGAGAGACACAGCACTGTCTGAAGGGGGTCTTTGACTTTAAGCACTGTCCATACTGCTGGGACAATACATGCTACAACATGGCTGGCTTTAGTAATTAAATGATAGTAAGCCCTTACAACCTAATCATTTAACATTACAAACGTAAATTGTAAGGACGTTTAACAGTAAGAAATATAAAGGCTAATGAGGACCATGTGTATGTGCAGCAATAGTATTTTTATTTAGTTTCCACCCTCAGTAATCTGATCGCTACCGTCTGTTCCATGGTAAAAAATCAGGCAGCGCGGGGTTTGTTTGGGACTATTGGAGGCTCCATGACCCACGTGACCGCTCCTACAGCGACGTCAACGGATGTCGCAACTCTGAGTATATCGACGGCTCTGGTGTATACATCTATGGCCTTGGTTGACACGTGATCGAGAATAACATCCCTACTTGTGGGTAAACTTTGTTAAACCGAACCAACATTTCTTTAATAGTAGAAGAAACAAATAGTTTAAGTGTAGATAGAAGATCTCGAGGATCCGTTTAACTACTTTACAGGTATCTGGACGTATCTGGATACGGACTATTGTTGCTTTCAGTCCGCTGCGGAGACCAGCTCTTTGGGGAGAAACGACGGGGCGGAAGGAGGATCGGACAAAGACTTGTTATCGAGGGATCCTCTTCGGGAAAGGAGGTGAGAATGTACATACCCCAGTGTGATGTGTTGGGTTTAAACGGTAATATTCCCGGGAATTGTGTGGTTGTGATGTTTGCAGCTTAGTGAGGTTAAGCTGTAGGTGCGGATGAGTGGTGCCTCTGTGGGCTTGATGTGGTTTAGAGGCAACGCCAAGATCTAAAAACGGCAAACGGGTCCGTGTACGTTTAGGCAATTCGTTTGTTTGTTTTAAAACCAAAATCGGAATACCGTTAGTATCGTAGTTTTCCTGTTTTCACTGACAATAAAAATGGGAAGAACATATGTCCCTATTCCCAGAATCGGATAGATTTTTTTTTACTGTTTCACAGTGCTGTGAACTTTTCAAAGCTGGCTAACGTTGAACGTCTGGAATTTATCTGTACTAATATACAAACCAAGATTACATATTACATGGCGGTACACTCAATCTGCCAAAGCAGATAATCAGCATTTCCCCTCTGCTTTTCTGCACAGTTTTCTCAATAGTAAATGGTGGTTCTCCAGCTTCCTCCCACCGCCCAAAGACATGCATGTTAGGTCATTTGGCGACTCTAAATTCTCCCTAGGAATTAGTGTGTGTGAATGGTTGTTTGTCCCTATGATGGACTGGTGACCTGTCCAGGGTGTACCCTGCCTCTCACCTGATACAATGCTGGGATGGGCTCCAGCTTCCCCGCAACCCGTAATGGAATAAGTGGTACAGACAGACAACAATATCATAATCATCATCTGCTGAGATTGGTCTATTGACCTTTGCCTCAAGACTTCTTGCATCTTATCTACTTGGCGCTACCTTTTCCATACAAATTAATAGCAATTACTTTGCATTTTTTAGTAACGACATCAAACTTAAATAATTTTAAGCAGCTTATATTTTACAAAATTGTTAAGGAAAGACTAAATACAGGCTATGTATATATCTTTATGTGGTAAGTAAATATTTTAACCTAATATAGATGCGAGTACAATGAGCGAGCGTTCAGTTTTATTTGTGTGATTTCAACTGGGTAAACACTTCTCCAGACAATATGAGCATTTTATTTTAAATATTATTTTATTGACTCGTCCAACATGTAATATGGCAGCTTAGTACGGATAAATTCTATTGGTTAAATGTAATTTAGCCGTATAAAGCACTTTGATTACACAAACGATCTGTTTAATCCTGGTTACTCGTTATCCACTAGGCTTTCTATAGCTTTTTACATCGGGGTCACTGTCTGCACAAAGTAACAGATTAATGTTGTTTTATATAGGTCAATGCAGTTTTTTATGCATGTATAGAATAATATTATCCAATGTGCTTGTGTAACTGGAAGTGGCGAGCCGTGCACTTCCGGGTTGGCGCACCAAGCACACACCAGCTTATTGATTGACAGAGGGTATAAAAAGAGCCAGAACAACACAGCAATATTTTGCGTGCATGTTGTCTCCACTGCGTGGCGTCCTGTTCGGTAGGTGATCAGTTAAGGTTGCTGCATGATTGTGGTGGGTGGTTTAGCATGCTAAACTGGCTTCCTCCTCATTGATTTAGGTACCGTTTTAGGACCCAGGTGGACCGTTCTAATGCGAGCTGAAGCCTCCGAATGACAAAAGATACCAACCTGCTTGCCACTGCCGTCATGTTCCGTGTGGTTTTATTTATTTATTTATTTATTTTTTTTTATTTTTGTTATTTTTCTTTTGTTATTAATACCTTCTGTATTTGTTCTTCCCCTCAGGGTATTGGGTTTAACTGCCAGACCAGTAGTCTGTGTGGGAGGCCTCACAGTGGTGACAGCAGGCAGGATAGAGTGGGGGGTAGTGCAGGCAGTCATCCATTCTGCCCGCCTCTATTTTATTAATTTGTGTGTCCTGGAATACGTGTCTTTTATATATTTTTTTAGCTAATTTAATTGTTTTTTTGTTTTTTTTTAATGCATGATTCTTTTGTGGAGTGTTAGTGGGACAGAGTGTAGGTTGGGCCGGGCCTCGGCCATATCTTCATCCCCCTGCCTTTATATATATATATATATATATATTTTTTTTTCTCTTTAATAGCCGTCATAACTGGCGTGGCCCCCTGTACTGGTTTGGACTAGTGTTGTATTTTCTTTTTTTATTAATAAATATTGTTATCCTGAGGGGAAAAGTTGCCTCCGCCCATCTTTTGCCACCCAGCACCTGCATACGAATAAATAGTTAAAACCCACAATAAACAATATATACTTTATAAGTGCCCAAAAAAAATAATAAACAAAAAGACAAGCTTGGTACAGCCAAAACAGCAGGCCGCCAGGGATTAAGGAGTCCGACAGAAGATTTGTAACTTCCACGGCCCTAAAAACAGCGTCAGTGAACCCCGGAGGGGATGGAGGGAAAACAAACGGCACTCTCCCTCTGCAGCATATAAAAAGCCATTAGCAGGGAACGACACTACATGCAAAAGGCATTCCAATCAACTGACTCACCACGCACTGGTGGTACCGCACCTGAGCACCCTGCACCACAAACACCTCTCCTACACAGGCGATCGCCGTGCTGCAGTAAGGAACACAGATAAGCCACACGCATATCTGTGTTTCTGAGTGGAAAAAGGAGAAGACAGCTTACCTACCTCCAAACACGTGTAACCAAACCACACAGTCACACCACCGGGAAGTCAGGGGAAGAAAGTGAGAGCGTAATGTGCTGCACTTGGGCTTAAATACTCTGCCTCGTCAGTGTGCCGTAATCCTAATAGCCCAACGCCCCGCAGTGGCCTGGAGGGAAACACCTCCTGCCACACATGTTCACCTGTTTAACTTGAAGGATCTTTGCTTCCTTCAACGATGCTGTTAGAGATGCAGGAGCTGCCTACTTTCAAATTTAATCTCCAAAAGTTGTGGTAATCCTTTTTACAATCCTTATTTAACACCATCAGTAAATGAATGACTCCTACTGCTCCAGCTGTCCCCATTGCTTGAAATGAGGATTGTGAAAACGTCAAGAGGGTGAGAAGCTCTATGTCTCCATCAGCTGTGTTACTGTACTATTGGTTGACTTAATGAAGGCATCTTCTTGCTCTTTTGATGTTCAACCTACATCCCTATTTCAAGACGTCTTCCAGGCTATTGGTCCCTGTGTGCTCACAATCACACTCTTCTCTGCTGCTTGGTCAAGTCCCTGACTATTTCAAGAATGCTGTCATTCATCCACTGTTAAAAAAAACCAAGCTCGATCCCTCTCTCTTTTAGCAGCTATAGACCTATTTCACATTTACCATTTATCTTTAAGATTTTAGAAAGAAAAAAAAAGTTTCTAAGCAGCTTGCAGCTGCTTTAGAGACACACAATATCCTGGATCATTTTCAGTCTGGTTTTTACAGGGCTCACTCTACTTAAACAGCCCTGCTCAGAGTCTCCATTGACATCCTTATGCAAGTCATTGCTCTGCGTTATTGTTACTGGACTTGACCTCAGTTTTTACACTGTAGAACATCGTGTCTTGCTGGACAGGCTGAAACACTGTGTTAGGGTTTCTGGATCTGATCTGGTTCTCCTCGTATCTCTCCGGAAGATTATTTTCTGTGGCTGCTGCTCTTCTTCATGTCTTGGTTATGGTGTTCCACAGGGAACTGTTCTGGGGCCTTTATTGTTTGCTTTATATTTGCTGCCTCTGCAGCACATTATAGGCTCTTCTTTAAAACCTCACGATGTTTGGATGCTGTCAAGACTTTCATCAACTAAATGATGCACAAACTGAGATCCTTGTTTGTGTCCCTAATAGATTTTTTCCTAAGACGGCTGAGAGTCTTGGCCCACCTGCCTAATTTATTAGGCAGTTAGGAACCTTGGTGTAGAGCTGCAACTAATGACTATTCTGATAGTCCACCAATCGGATTATGTATCTCATAATTATTAAATTAATCTCAGTTTCATCTTTAAAATCTTACATGAGCTTCCGTAAGTCAGACATGTCTCCTCTAAATGTTCGAGCATTGCAGATGTACTTCCATGGTACACAAACAAGGTCAACTTTACAAATCTCACATACATTTAATTTGTTTTGTAAGTTTAATGTGAGGCACACGCCTCTCAAGTCCCTACATGTGTGTGTGTTTGTGTAAGAGAGCGGGAAAGAAGAGGGAGCCGGGCCTCTGGTGGTATTAGGCACCTCCGCTCACCGAGAGGTCCCCCAGGGAGAGACGGGCCAGGAGCAGCCGCCCCCCATGACCGGGCAACCCCAGCCAATGGGTCGCCACCAACCCCAGAAGGCACCCACCCCCCACATGCTAGGGGGAAATAAGACGAGAGGGAGGAGGTCAGCAGGAGAGCCCAGACTCGACGCACACCACAAGTGCAAGTGATCCCGCCCCACCACACATACACACCTATGTCCTTGCACACTCCCACTCATCCTAGCACACACACACCTCCCCACGCACACACCATATGCGGCGAACCGGGCACCTCCCAGGATCAGCAGCCCCCCCATCAGCCCAGCCACGGCGGCTCACCAGGGAACAGGGGTGTGAGAGGTCCCATTGCCCTCACCCTCTCAGCTCACGAGAGAGCGGGGAAGAAGAGGGGTCTGGGGATGTAAGTCCAGGGGGAAGCGAACCTCCCCCTGGATGGTGAGCTGTT
>JBAMHW010000018.1:2488194-2499000 GCA_037177495.1 Rhadinocentrus ornatus
CCCCCCCCCCCCCCCCCCCCCCCCCCCCCCCCACCCCCGCACAGCAGAATAGCTGACCTGAGACCAGCGAAAGGAACGAGGAAGACGAAGCTGCCGCGACGCATTAATTGGCGCCACAGACGACCACCAGCTACCTTTTATGTCTCTGTCTGAACACGGAGATGAACTCTTCACTGCCCCCTAGTGGATGTGTTGGCTAACAACCATGCTAACGTACAGGACACGTGAAGTATGAGCGGTGAGGTTTGAAACAGACATGTTTGGCTTTTGTTCTTCTGTATTAATATTGTAGATTTGTCTCTTTTGACAAGCCAGGATGAGATAACATAAATTATAACCCGACCTTTTATCCTGAAACCTGTCAACCAGCACTGCTCAGATCCTTACTCTGGGTTTACCATCAAGGGAAATTTCACTAACCTCATACGTCAAGTATTAACGACTGATTACATTTTAAACTAAAATCCTGTTTCATTCATCTAGAAAGACAATGTACATACGAACAAATTTCTGTCATAATCTGTACAGCAAACTCGTGGAGGTGAAATCTGCGGGTGGAGCAAGGCTGATTCTGTGGAGGCTCTAACCTTTGATCAGACACTGCAGAGACTCCAGAGCCTTCCGGACGTTGGGGTTGTTCAGTGTAGCTACTGCTGTATCTGAACCGAGAGGTGCAGGACACAGATCAACCCTGTCCTTCGGACCTGGTGTCTTCATCTTGCCGGCATCTGAAGATGCTCCCAGCGTTTTTAATATGTTCCTGACTTTCTCACATTCAGCGCTGCTCAGACTGGAAGAGGGAAAGGCAGATGAAACGTTCTGAAGGGTTGGTTTCTGATCGAGCAGACTCCCAAAACTACTGAACAGGGACATGTTCTTGTGACTCCCAGCACCAGAACTATCCAGGTCCTCCAGCTTGGTAAGTCCTCCAACCTGAGGAAAGGACTCAGTCCCATATAAAAAGGACTCCTCATCCTCGAGCTCGGTGGCTTTCTGAGCTGAGATGTCCTCCATGCTTTTCTCTTGGAGCCAAGAGAAGTCGCTGCCCACTCTTTCATGAGGAAGCAGCATGCTGTCATTTTCCAGGGACGATAAATTGTCCTGATTGTCACATCGCTTGCTCGTATGTTCATACGCCAATTTTTTGTCTTCATCCGAGGCCTGTGAAGAAGAATTAACAACTATTAATTACGCAATATGTAGCTCCTGTATTGTGCTTATAGGCAATGATTCTGATTTCTAGGAAGATATATTTGGTTCACACATTACCAGAGCATGTGGTCTAATCTGAAACTTGTACACAAGTGCTTATCTGGTGCCTAAAGTATTCAAAAACCAATAAATTTACAACATTTCTAGAAATGTCTGGAAAGTCCAGAGCAGCGGTCGTCTTGACTGAGCAACGTCATCATATTTAGAAAGTACAGACGGTCTAGAATCTGCTGCAGAAACACATCCAGTCAGCGTCACACAGCCATGTTTCCTCTGAATGACACTTATTTACACTTCAAGAACAGAGGACACTGGTTGAATCTGTGTCCTGGTTGAAATTAAGCTTCAGCTGGTCAACAGTCTGTGGTTGGAGTCCGATTCTCCTCAAGAGGATGCTCCATACCAGGGCTCTTCAATGGACAGTGCCCGAGGTCCGTGGTTCGGACCACAGAAGCGAACTCTGGTCCGGTTAAAAACCATTATTAAAGAGGTAAAATAATCCAAACAAAAAAGTCCTTTTTGCTTATATAGATAGAATTTTGTTTTAAATAATCGGCTGTAAAGTCGGAGTATTGCTGCCCTGGGTTCCCTCCTCTGTTGCGGCTGCAGGAGCCTCTGGACACTGATCACTGTGTTGGTAAAGGGTGTGCAGCCATTTTGAGAAGCTTTTGCAGCATTCTTCATCATACAATCTTTTCTCTTTACTTTTCACTGATATGCGGTGCTAACCTAGTGGGTTTGGGTCTGGAGGGCCTGGGTTCAAGTTCCCAGTCTGGCGATGCAACAGAGAAGATGGACCGCTAATGGCCCCTGAGCAAGGCCCTTAATCCCCAACTGCTTCATGGGTGCCAAGATATGGCAACAAGCTGCTGGTAAATGGTAATTCTACTAGAGATGGGTAAAACTAAGAGCTTAATTAATTGGCATTAAAAAGTGAAAATTATTAACCTGCGCATTTCCAGGAAATCAACGTGGGACAGTGGATGTTTGCACAAAAGTTTAGAATACAGTATATAACGCAGGGAACTCCTGCAGCAATCATTACGTCCTGGTACTTTCACCTCAGTGCTTGTGCTACAGCAGGCACAAAACATAGTATTTTCACAGATCTTCCTCTTAATGGAAAGCTTAGAAGAAGTAGAAAGAAGACATGGAGTAATGGAGCTCTACCTGAATGGTGAGGATGGCTTCCTTTAGAGACGGTAGCCGCGCTTCCACGTCTTTGCTGTTCATGACGAGTTTCAGTCCCTCCAGCAGACTACTTCCTGCTAGATTATTACAGCCACCACTGAGGCCGGGGCTCCTCTTCCTCTTGTCTCTTCCACAGCTCTTTTCGCTGCTGCTGCTTCGTGACTTAGACCTTCTGACCTGGCTCTTGCTCCGTATGTGACTCTTCCTGCTTCGGCTCGGGTTCCGACTCTTACTGCGAGACCGGTTTCTGCTTCTGGCTCGACTCTTCCCGCGAGCTCGACTTTTGCTCCTCCTTCTGCTCCGGCTTCGAGCTCGACTCTTGGCTCGAGATCTGCCACGGCTTCTGCCACGACTACGACTACAGCTCTTGCTCCTGGCCAAATGTTTCTTGAACTTGGGGTCCGATTTGACAGCTTCTTTTAAGACAGTGGCTGATTTAAATGCATCAGCCAGGTTGTACGCCATATTCCCTTTGAGATAGTCGGGGAGAGGTTTGTTGGCTGCGATGCATCGAAGAAACTCCTCTCCAGCTTTGTCACTAGGAATTAATAAGCACGAATGTCAAACACAGGAAAAAGTAAACATACATCAGTGCTCCACTGGACTTGTATGAATGCACATAATTTCCAGTACCTGTTGTCTGGGAGATGGTGCTCCACAGGACTGGGACTCCACTGTGGGACCTGAAGATGTGGCATTTCTGCAGGAGGGACAATCTGCTGGCTGCCTCCCAGAGCAATCACTGTGCTACGGTCTATGGAGAAGTTGCTACAGTGGGGCTGAGAGTGTTCAGAATTCATGTTACAGGGCTACACATGACAGAAGTGCAGTTACCCTAGGGCTGGACAATAATTTAATGTCAATATATATCGCAATATACTTTGAACGAACAGAAAGAGCTGCAACACATTGGCTAGATAAGTGATGACGTACACCACAGACACGGAGCCCGACCAATGAGCCCCGACCAAGCCCAGCAGCACGAGGTGGAAGGCTAGGCTAGGCTAGGCTAGAACGCTGCTAGTTTTAGGTACAAACGAGTGCTCATGTCTGTAATGCAAACGTGACTGAAGAAGCTTCTACAAGCGAAGAGAAAGCAGACAAAGTTGTTGATGAGAGAGGAAAGACTAACTCGGTGGTACGGAAGCGGTTTGGCTTCGTGTCGCCAACTTAGCGACTTTGTCCTGTTCGGTTTCACTCCCCTCTAGCAACTTTTTCTGTTATTACTGAGACTTTGGGGGACTGACGCCGGGGTCTGAAGCATTTCCACTCAGAATTTGCTGAGTCCGAAGATGAAGAACCGATTGTTGCTCACTCTTTTTTTCTGTTTTTTTATAGTTGAAGCACTTTTGTTTAAATCTTTAAGAAAACCCTAATAAGCCTGTGTTGTAGTTTAAAGTTAAAGCTTTTATTATTGAGAAAGTTTTATTTGACCTTTGATGGTGATTTTAAATGACTGAAGGCTGATTTAGCCTTGCTAGATACAAATTAAAGGTGAACAATAATTTACTGTACAGTTTTTATTTCTAAAATGTTTTACTGGAGCAGTTTAATAGACTTTTTTAGTTCTACAGCAGCTGTTGTGGCATTTTTGGTAGTTTTTCTGAGGTTTTTATTTTGTTTATATCGATATTGGAATTATATCGTATCAACCGAAATGAAGAAATATATCGTGATACAAGTTTTGGCCATATCGTCCAGCCCTACCCTGGGGTACCAAGCCTTGGTGTTGGGTCGGCGTGGCCTGTGGTGGTTTTGCCTGGGGCGGCCGGGCCCTTGGATCTGTGGGGCGCCGCAGCGCCCGGTACCCGCGGGGTCTGCTCACCGTCGCCCTGGGCTGATCGCCTACAAGCACACATTTCATCCTTGTTGCACTATCACACGTTCCAACTAGATGTTTGCATTAGCTGCCAGATGGCATTAGCTTGGTGCTAAATACATGGAGGGCACGCTTGTAACTTATTGGCATAAAAAAATAATAATTATGTATCGTTCTGTTCCTCATCACCTGACGGGACACTCCAACTTCACATTTATGAATCTCCGGGCTTCCGTAGTTGTAATAACGCTCTTAAACGGTGAGGCTGCAGTAGAGCGCTACTCGGTTGCTTGTAATATGTTAACGCACCACTAGATGGGAGTAATTCTTACACGCTGCCGCTTTAAAGGTGAAATGGACCCCAATTTCCTGAGGAACGTCCCTTTTCGAGTTTCGAGTTGTGTCTGAGAAAATCAAATACCTCGAGATTCCAGTGAATCCTAACTTTATTTACAAAACAAACTTTTTGGATGCATTAGACAATTTAAAATCTTGTAAAAAATCCTGGCGGCCGCGTCAACGCCATTAAGACGGTCAAATTACTCTAGATTTCCAAGAATATACCAATTTGTATACCTAAATCATTTTTTTAACAACTGGATTCTATTATTCTACCCTTTTGGGGCTTCAAGACACACCGAATCTCTAGAAACCGAATCATTAAACCCAAGTCTGCGGGTGGCCTTGGCCTGCAAACTGCAGAGCACTGATATTCTGCCAGAATGTCTGGGTAATGCCTCCGCCCGCACCCCGTCGTGGCTTGCAATTAACCCTCCTGTTGTCCTCATTTTCTGTATACACCCTGTGTCCTCCGGGTCAAAATGACCCGTCATCACAAAACCCCCAATATAAGCAGCTTAATTTAATTTTAAACACCGAATTTCATCTTGCTTGAAGAAAGAACTTGTCATTCACCACAAAATGTGTGAATACCTGAGTTTTCCCTCTTCACTTGTATTTCTATAGCTTAAGAAAAGAAAAAAAGTGCAAAAAGGAGTTTTGAATGCATTTTTATTCATCCCAATGTTTCTTTTTTTTTCCTTCAAGGAACAATTTAAGACAATGTACAATACAACAATATGAAAAATAACATAGCCCATTCAACTAATTAGCACACGTAGGGCAGTATGCAAGAGCACAGCCTTTGCAGATATATTTCTTACACCTGCAGCACACGGTATGTGTTGTACAGTCCCTCTTTTGAGGGGAGAACTGACGTCTCTTCCTCTTATTTGCCCTAGCTGGGGAAGTGGCTGTGGTAGCTGGATCCTCAGGTTGATCAGGAGCTCCTGCACTCTGAATAGCTTTCACAACTGCTGCTGAGGCCTCTGTGCGGGGGACAGGCTTCCTTCTTTCAATGAGTGGAGTTACCGGTGCCTTTCCTAGCTGCTCCAGGAACACCCTCCTCTTGTTCCGCTTACGAGACATCCAGGTTGATCTCTCTCCAAATCACAAAGGCATTGTAGGAGGGCACATCAAGGATGTTGTGGAAGATGACCAGGGGCCAGCGGGCAGTCATCCTTCTGCAGCTGTATGTTCCAATCACCTTATCTCGGTTGTCCACACCTCCTTTGTTGCAGATGTAGTCTAGGATGATGACTGGCTTCCTGTCCTCACCATCGCTAAGGTCACCGTCTGTGTGCAGTGCGCTCAGAAGAACTACATTCTTGTTTTTCTTTGGGAGGTAGGAAACTAGAGTGGTGGTGGGCGTGAAGGCAAACTTTGATGAGAAGACCTCTCTTCCATGACGCAAGCAGTGCAGGTGGGAGCTTATCCACTGTTCTGTCAGGCCTGGATTGTAGAGGCAGGGCAGCCGCTCCACCCACTCGTCCCAGACCTCTCTTATGGCTGCAAGTTTGTCTGACACAGGTCTTGCTGGTCTTGACTCATGGTCATCAAATCGCAGCAGTCTTGAGTAGGTGTGAGAGAGTTTGAGTGGCATTGTGGCTTGGAAAATTGGCCTTCCACTCTCTGTATCCCACAGACTAGCTGCAGCCTCACCTCGGGGCCTGCATACACCTGCTAAGATTAGCAGCCCTAAGCCGGCCTGCAGGTCAGTCTCATCCATCTTTTTCCAGCTGTCTCCATATTTGCTAAAACCCTCCAGATTTGCCATCTGCAGGATTATTTTTCTATTGCTGGTGTGATAAACAGGTAGAATGTAGAGACAATGTCATGGCCATGAGAAACGGCATACCTTGTGGGTCCTGGGGTCCTCTTTATGAGGTTTTGTTCTGCATGCCTGGTCATATGCTGCCGAGGACCATCTTATTTTGCCATTTTTTGAAAGGAAAGTCTCTCTTTCAGCTTCGGGGTTTTCTTCTTCTTCTGAAGATGGTTCATCATGCTCTGGGTTGTATTCCTCCCATCTTCTTCTTCTGCTACATCCTCCACTTCCTCTTCTGACTCTAGAGCCTGTTCAACGTAATAACGCACACTCATGGCTTCAGCACAGAGAGAATTGGGGGTCGTGTCATCTGCAGCGCATTTATAGCCTCTGGAAATCCACAGAAAAAGAGCTGTGCAGCTGCGAGAACGCCACCAGTCTTGTGTTGTTTACGTCTGCTACTGTCTTGCTCACGTTTACCACTAAGTGATCTGGGACTGATCAAAGGCACAGCAGTCCGCGAGAACACCACCTGATTTGTCTTGTTTACTTCTGCTCCTGACTGATCTGAGACACAAGTAAAACACTGTAACATTCTGTGGTGTGTAAATAACTCTGTGACCTTGATTTCAACTCTATTTGCCTCACGGGTCATTTGGACCCGAAGACCACCTTCGTACCTTTTTTTGTACAGCTCACATGGAAATGTGAATAAAAGCAACATTTCACTTTTTCTACTGTTGGGGCCAATCTAGGAAAAGTCACAACATTTCAAGTTAGAACAATATCGTTCAGGGGATTTTCTTTTGGTTTTTAACACAGTGGTGGGTCATTTTGACCCGAGGACAGCAGGAGGGAACAAAGCTCCACCTGCAGCTCCCTCTTCGCCCCCACCTCTAACACCTGCTACGGGTAATAACCTTGTAGTTGCAAGCTCTCTAAAAAGGTACCACATAAGGAAATCTCTCAAACTGCCGTATATCTCCACTTACTCCCCGATTTGCAGAAACCGTGCTTTCCCGGTCTCACTGACCGATGATGCTTCTCAGCTCTGGGAGAAAAGCGGCATTCTCACCATTGGGGGTCTTAATGTTGAGAAGGCATTTGTCACATTCTCTCAACTGAAAGAAAAATCTCCAGTCAGAGATTTCGCTGGTAAAAACATCACTTCTTTTGACTCAGTCACGTCCCACTGAGTTATATACTCTTATGAATTGTCCACCTGAACGAAGAAACTTGTCTCGTAATTTTTGGACCTTTTGACTTTGCTTACTCCAGCCCCCGCACAACACTCCAACCCAGGAAGCCTGGGAAAGAGACCAGGCTCTGACGATCAGTGACGAGGACTGGGGAACCCATCTCAGGGATGTTCACAGATGCTCAATTAATTCAATACACCAACTCATAGAATTATTATCTCACTAAATTGCACTCTTTCATCCCCCGGTCTCCCCAACCTGCCCAAAATGCAACTTAGCGGAGGGAACCTTCTTGTTCTGCCCTAAATTAAACCAGTTCAGGTCCAACATTTTCACACGCTTATCTGAAGTTTACAATTGCAATATACCCCCAGATCCTCGCACGTCCATCTTGGGCAGCTCCTCCACCTTCCTTCACTCTACCGTACCGCAAAACGATCCACTACGGTGTGATTATGGCTAAAAGGGTTATCCTAACCCACTGGAGGAGTTTTAAAGCCTGGCTTCCAGAAATAACATGCCTGCTGCATATGGAGAAGGTTCGACGTAACGTTTCTCTCAACACAAGAGCATCGGATAAGATGTGGCAGCACGTAACCCCGCCCCCTTTTTTATGTCACTATTTCTGTGCTCTTTACCTGTTCTGTTAACCTGTGTATATGCTGGAATTATGAAAACTCTTTAAATTATATAAATATATATATATATAAAGCACATTTACCTGTCCCTTAGCGAAGCCACAGAGAAGCCGTGAGCAGTCATGGTTGATGCTAAGGGCAGAGATCGCTCCAAACTCTGCTCCGGTTGTCTTGGTACCCAGACAAAGTCTCAGAGCCTGGTTGGTATCTGGGGAAGGAAATGCGAAATAAAACCTATCATTCCTGTAATTCAGCAGCTGCCTGCTAGAATGAAACAAAGCAACACCGACACACTGGCACCAGAGTGGAAAACAGGAGTCAAACAGCCATTTTTAAAAATGAAGAAATAAAAATAAAAAGCACAGTTCATGCACTGAAAGAAAAGCGGGCGACGCCTCAGCCAGCAGAAACCAAATGAAGCTAAATGACTGAACAGGTGAGCTCGTACCTTTTCCTGCCCACATCATCGTTGTGTCAGCGGTATAAAGAGATGTTAGTCAACGCTGCTGAAATCTAAATCTTCTTCATGTCTAAACATCTACTAAAACATATTCATCATACCAGTGGGAACTTTTTCCATATTTTAGTGTTTCCAGACTACGTTAATATTAGCATAATTACAAACCCTTCCTGTTTTCACAGGCTCGACTCCTGTAGGAGGGGCCAAGGAGGTCAGGACGATGATGATGATCGACTTTGTAGTCGTATCGTCGGACTTGCAGCCGCATGTCTTGGACACTCGGGTGAAGAGAGGGGCGGAGCTGTCAGCTGATCACCACCTGGTGGTGAGTTGGCTCAGAAGGTGGGGGAGGACGCCGGTCAGGCCTGGCTGAGTCCCCTGTCAGAAAGTGCTTCAACTCTATTTTCCGGCAGAGCTTCAACCATGTCCCGAGTGAGAGAGTGGGGGGCACTGAGTCTGAGTGGGCTGTGTTCCACGCCTCCGTTGTTGAGGCGGCCAGTCGGAACTGTGGCCAATGCCTGTCATGGCGGTAATCCCCTCATTGCTGGACACCAGCAGTGAGGAACACTGGCAAGCTGAAGAAGGAGGCCTATCGCGCCGTTCTGGCCTGTGGGACTCTGGAGGCAGCTAACGGGTATCGGCAGGCTAAGCGGAACACAGCTTCGGAGATCACTGAGGCAAAAAATTTGGGAATGGGAGGAGTTCAATGAGGCCATGGCGAATGACTTCCACACAAGGGGATTCTGGTCCACCATCAGGCGGGTCAGGAAGCAGTGTTGCATCAACTCTGTGCACACGGGGGTGGGAAGCTGCTCACCTTTACTAGGGAACCTGTGGGTCGGTGGAAGGAATACTTAGAAGACCTTAGTCCCACCAACACCTCTTCCAATGAGGAGAGAGGTGGGCTCTCCTATGGATGAGATCCGATCAGAGTTTCTCAAGACTCTGAATGCTGGGAGGCTGTTTTGACTGATACTACTCTGCAACATTGTGTGGACATCGCAGACAATGTCTCTGGACTGGCAGACTGGGGTGGTGGTCCTCCTCATCAACAAGGGGGACTGGAGATTGCTGTCCAACTCTAGAGGGTCTATAAGGGTTCACCCAACCAGTCTACATGTGCCCTCATGACTTGAGAGTCCCTGTGGGTGTGCTTCAGGAGTATGTGGTGCCAGACCTGTGATAAAGGCCATCTGGTCCCTGTATGACCGATGCCAGAGCTTGGTCCACATTGCCGGCAGGAAGTCGGAGTCGCTTCAGTGAAAGATGGACTCCAAGCCGAGGTGCTGAAGGGATCTAGTTTGGTGGCCTTAGGATTGGGTCTATGCTTTCTGCAGATGATGTGGTTCTGTTGGCTTCATCAGGCTGTGATCTCACAAAATCAGCACCTCTAAATCCAAAAGCAGGGTCCTCAGCTGACGGAGAACTTTCTCCAGGTTGGGAATGAGGTCCTGCCCAAGTGGAGGAGTTCAGGTATCTCTGGGCCTTGTTCAGGAGTGAGGAAGGATGGAGCGGGAGATCAGTGCAGCGTCTGCTGGGATGTTTGTTACGGTGAAAAACCAGCTGAGCCAAGAGGAGACGCTCTGGGTTTACTAGATCTACATTCCTCACCTAAGCTCACAAGGAAACGAACATGGCCCATTCTCAATTCCCTCCCTTGGGATGTGATCAAAGTTCTGCCTGGTGTGGTATCGGGCAGCCAAAATGTCAAAACGTGTACCAACTGTTTTCTGAAAAATGATTAATAAAATAATGTTTGGGACACAATCACACTGGTGCTGTGTGGTCTGCATTAAAGGAGCTCTGCTTCTCTTCCATGGATAGTCCGGTTCGTTTAAGGCAGTGTGAACGCTCATTCTTTGTCTGATTCAAAACTGGGGGTCTCCAGGTTTAAATAAAAAACAGCAATGGAAAACAGGGAGTGTCCTGGTTTGGACCAAAGAGGTGGACTCTGGTCCAACTGAAAAACAAGCGTCTAATTATAAAAATATACATATAAACCAGTCTGTAACAGCTTTTAATCCCAGTATAAACCAGTCTGTAGCCGCTTTAATCCCAGTATAAACCAGTCTGTAGCAGCTTTAATCCCAGTATAAACCAGTCTGTAGCCGCTTTAATCCCAATATAAACCAGTCTGTAGCAGCTTTTAATCCCAGTATAAACCAGTCTGTAGCAGCTTT
>JBAMHW010000018.1:2616957-2627982 GCA_037177495.1 Rhadinocentrus ornatus
CCCAAAATCTGGCAACACATGGCCCCGGTCCTCCTCTCCTTAATACAGTGCAGTCGCCCTGTCCCAGAAGAAAAACACCCCCAAAGCATGATGCTACCACCTCCAGCGAGTCTTTCCCAAACGCCTCTAAGCGAGTCATTCCCAAACGCCTCTAAGCGAGTCATTCCCAAACGCCTCTAAGCGAGTCATTCCCAAACGCCCCCTAAGCGAGTCATTCCCAAACGCCCCCAAGCGAGTCATTCCCAAACGCCCCCTAAGCGAGTCATTCCCAAACGCCTCCAAGCGTGGCAGTTTCCCTCCCGGACACGTGCCGGTTGAACCTCGCAGGGCTCACCTTGGGTGTGATGAGTGAACGGGCCTTGTCTAGAACCTCCTGGGCCGTAACCAGCTTCCCCGTCTGAGGAATCTGAGGCAGCGGGCCGACCTGGATGGTCGGGACAGTGTCCACGTTGAAGCGAGGGTGCCAGCGGGTTAGTTTGTCTTCTGGGACGTTCATGGAAGGAACCAGCGAGGACAGAAAGACCTGCAGACAGAGGACGCCGTCAGAAACCAGCTGGAAGCTTCCTGCAGACTACCCACTACCACTACCCGCCCCCAAGTTGCGGGTCATGCTCAGCTGCTCACCTTATGATGCTGCTTGATGATGGAAAGCAGGTTCTGGTGGAAGATGTGCCTTCTTTCCAGGAGATGAGAGGCGGACAGGACAGGCCGGACTTCCTTCTGGTCTGAGGACACAGAGAGAAAACTTAACTTCCGAGCCATGAGCTGAAGCAGCAGCGGCAGTTTGTGTTCTGGTTCTGACCAGAGTGGATGACGGGCTCCACGGTGAGCTGGTAGCTGCTCCTCGTCATGCTGCTGCTGAACGTGGGGATGTTCTTCTCCTGCCTGAATGCGTACGCCTCAGGAAACACCGTCCTGATCTGGCCCACGTGGCTCTCCTCGAACCGCCTTCCAGAGCAGGAAAAACAGGAAACCTCCCATCAGACATCCAAGTACAGTCACAGCACAGATCCTCTTTAGTTTCAGACACCTAGGAATCCCTTCATCCACATTTCACCCCCAGTAGCAGATCACACATCAGAGGATCAAGGAGACGTTTCACCATGTGATGGAAAAAGTTGGAACAGGAGCAACAAAAGGCTGGAAAAGTAACAGGTACAAACCAGAAACAACTAACCAGGTTACCTGGTAACAGGTACAAACCAGAAACAACTAACCAGGTTACCTGGTAACAGGTACAAACCAGAAACAACTAACCAGGTTAACTGGTAACAGGTCAGTAACATGACGGGTATAAAGGAGCATTTCAGAGAGGCAGAGACTCTCAGATGAAAGATGGACAGAGCTTCACCAATCTGAGACACACTGGGTCTAAAACTGTAAAGATCCACCATCTACAGTGTAGAATATCATCAGAAGATCCAGAGAATCAGGAGGAATCTCTGTGTGCTGGGGACGAAATATTTTCCATTTAAAAACGTCTCCGTTTTGGACTTCTGGACGGTGAAGGCTGTTTTGGTGATTGGATGGTCCACCGTGTCGAAGGCAGCTGTGAGGTCTACGAGTTTCCAGTAGGCCTGTCCCCATAATTATTGCAATAATAACAATTTGACAACCAATATAATGACAATGCCATGGCCCCCACGTTTAATCCTGCGCAGATTTACCATCTGGTGAGCTGGCGGAATACCGACAAGCATCGGTAGAAGCAGGAACAGCCGCCACACACTTAGGAACCTTAGGACACACATGATCCAACAAACCAACACCTGTTCAGGTAAAATCTGAAAAGCATATTAAGACCGGTGAAGACAAAATACATCCCATAATAAAGACGTGATGTTAAAGCCATGTCTCGAGTCAACTGTCAGGGCGAGGCGTGAACGAGGGCTGGGTGAAGACGACCCAGGGATGTGGTAGGATACGTGGGAACCTCACCACACTACCACAGAGAGGGGGGGGGGGTTAGGAGACCCTAATCACATGGACTCGGACCAAACCGCTCTCAGCTACAGCCGGGAAGACGACTGCAATGGAAGACCTGCTTCTTAGAGAAAACAAGGTTATAATTAACGAGACCTGGGCCTCATCCTCCAGGACAGCCCTGAGACCTGGATCTAACCGAACCTCTCCTACCTGTGCATCATGTCCTGGACCCCCTGCTTGATCTTGGTGAAGGTGGCGGTCTCGTTGCGGTTGTATAGCATGGCGACCACCGTGTCCATACTCCTGAACATCTCGGCCAGAACTCTGTAATGATGAGGCAGCGACAGACCTGGGGGGGCAGCCTGGGCCAGGGCGTGGTACCGCAGGTAGGCCGGCTGCTCGGTGCTGGACTCTGGCCCGTCCTGGGACTGGGTCTCGGTCTGCGGGATCTCATCAGCTGCCTTCTCCTCCTTCCTCCTCTGGGCTATAGCTGCCAGCTCTTTGGCGCGCGCCGCGGTGGACCTGAGGGCGGCAATGTCTGCAGCCGGGGCAGGGGTTCGAACCGCCGGGACAGCATTGCTGGGACAGGAGGACGAGGAAGCAGAGCCCTCCTCCACCTGCTTCTTGATCCTCTGAAGGCGATGCTTCAGAGCTGAGATGTTCTCCTTAGAGAGGGCCTGTCAATCATATGAAGCACAGGAAGTTTCAGACTAGAAGACCAGAAATCTATGAACCCATAACTAGACGTCTAATTTCAGTCCAGCTCGGGTGTTTCTCTGCTAGCTTAAAGAAACCGGCAGAGAGGGAGTCATCTTCCACACCGCTGCACAGATCAGAAACACGAGAGCCCGTCTTCATGCAGACCGGGTCTGGAGCTGGAACACTCCCACAGATTTACAGCCAGGTGTTTATGTGGAGGCTGCAGCACCACCTCAGACCCCACTGTGGTCTCTGAGCCCCCAAAAGCTGGGAAGACTGGAAACATTTACTTTAGATGAGATATGCACATTGTGGCACTTTGCTTCATCTACCTGGCGTTTTGAAGTGTGTTATAAATAAAGTTGCAGAGCCGAGGATGATGTGAAACCACCACAGATCCAGAATCAACCGAGCATTAATGCCACCTGGTTTATTTACTGGGTTTACCAGAATAAATGTCCCCATGTATCCTAAAAGGTGCTTTGTTTATTATTCTTAAAAGAAAATGGGGTCTGTCTATAAAAAGCATCATTGCTAGCAGAATATTTCACGTGGAGATGAAGATCTCCATCAGGTCAGAGGTCAGGTCCTTCCTACAAGCCAGACCAAACCTGCTTTCCTCGGAGCTGCAGGTTTACCGGGAAACCTTCATACGGAACCAGGCTTCCAGGCGCCGGACTGGATCAGAACGCTCAGTCAGGACCAGACCTTTAATCCCTCATTGTTTACTTAAGATTGTGGCTTTTAGGTGCGATGGTACAGGTGATTCTACCAGCTCAAACACCCTACTTACCTGAGCTTTTTCCTCGGTTTTCTCCTCGGGGAGATCCAGTTTCTTTCGGGCAGACTTCTTGGTCGTGTCCGCCTCTCTGGAGCCTCCCGCCGGCCGCCTCTTCTTGGCCGTGCAGCGGTCAGCGGTGGCTGAAAACACCGCGGCCCCAAGGTCGAACTCCGCGTCCGCGGAGCTTCGCTTCGGGGTCCGGGGACTGGAGGGGACGTGGATGCTCCCAACATCCTTAACCCCCACTGCTTCATCGATAACTCGGATAAACTCCTCGTGTACGGGGGACGAACAAGAACAGGAGTCTGTGTTTGGCGCGGGTCTGGTCCTGGTGCTACGTGGCTTCGCGGACTTCGCTGCCCCAGCGACGCCTTTCTTCCTCTGGGAGAAGAAGTCCGTAACTCGAGCCTGAGACATGCTTCTGCTCCCAGACACCCAGACGGCACCGAACCACAACCGAACACAGGCAAACTGGACCAGTAAACGGCGACGTTCCGGATGTATACAGCCTTAAAAGGAAGTGGACAATACAATTTTGGCGCGAAATGACGTAAGACCCGCCTCTTCCTGGCCCCGCGTGGGTGAGGTGGTTCACGTGACGAGGACCGAGCAGCTGTTACCGCAAACCCTGTTAAATGTTTAGCTAGTTTGATGTATTTATCGCTGAAATCTTTGATTTTAATGATTTAATCATGAAAATGTATTTAAATAATAACGTAGGTCGATTTGCTGATGAGATTTCAGCTCTTTGTAGGACTTAAAGTTAATTAAACTACTCAAAGAATCAGAATCAGGCCTAGTTTATTGTTCCCGGACTGGGAAATCCCAGTATTACAGAATGACAGAGTAAAATTAAACTATATGACGGAAAAATACTGTGTACAGGAACAACTTCACAAATATCCGGGCCCGAAATAATAAAAATTTGGTTTTATTTATGTTTGGGTGGGTTATATATATAATTTTTAATCAGATTAATCACAGCGTACAAATTAATTAAACATGATTGTTCAAAATTCTTTATTCACCAAATCTGCCCGTTTTTACTGCATCGAATCAGCAGAACGGCGCTACAAATATTTACTGTTAACCGAGCTCTTGGTCCAAGGGTCAGTAAATGCAGCATGTAATACTTCTGTATCATCTCTGCCATGTTTTAGATCATAATGCAGAATCCAAACCCCATTTCAGCTAAATCTGGTCTTAAAACAGCTTTTAATTAAAGAATTAGGTTTTTCTTTATTTTTTTGCACATGTGAATATGTTCGTTGAAGTTGATGTAAGGATGCGGATATCTGTTGTATCATATCTAAAAACGGTCCATCTAATCCAGTCTTAGTCTTATATTCAGCCAAAAAGTCCTTCTGATCGTGTTTTCAGTGACTGGTTTACTCAGCAAGAACAGAATTGGGAGATTTTTAGTAACATCTTCGTTACTTAATCCAGTTAAATCATCTCACTGGGACTCAGTTTGAGGTCATATCGGACCTTTTTTTCTTTTCCCAGTTTTTCCTCACGCTGAGAGAAAAGATCCTAAAACAAGAGAAACCACAGAAGCATGAAAGAAGTGGTAGCGCTGGTGTTTGTGGTGGCTCAGGTGGTAGAGCGGCTGTCCTGTTGCTGCTTCATCCTGCTCCTTCTGGCTCACCTTCATTCAGGTATATGAAAGTTTGGTTGCTGGAGGGATTGGGTGGTGCTGCCATTCAGCAGAGGCTCGTAGCTTAAAAACTAGCTGGCTATTCTTGTTTTAATCAACGTCTCTGAAAGTGAGAAAGAAACGCTGAAAAGAAGCATCGCCAGGCTGGTGTGTTTAACTTAATAAAGCCGCGAAACGAATCTTTACCACTTGCTTTAAGATGTTTCCTCCTAAAGTCTAGATATGTTTTCTTATTTCAGGAAATCGGTCGTTTCTTCCTGCACTGGCTGATTATTTCCCTGGATTACAGTCAGACACTTCTCAGTCATTAAGATGGCTGATGTTTGCAGTGTGTATTTACTCTTCTGTTTCTCATGTGCAGCACATGGAGTTCTTCTGTATGTAATAAATAAATGTGCCTTGCTTTAGCACAGCACAACTCAACGTACAACGCTAAAGACACAGCTCAGGGCTGTTTCCTGTGAAGGTAAAGTTACCAGAGAATGTCTGATTGTCTTTAGGGACGCAGTTCATGCTGCTTTTACTCCTCTCACAGATCAAATCTAAGAAAAGCCTGTTGGTCAGAATCCAGCTGTTAAGCATGTTCGGGATGCAGAGGTGACTGGGGATGTTTTAGAAATATTAATGGACTTAATGACACAGCTCTGACTGCAGCCGTTTCCATCTCAAGCAGGAAACCACCTAATCTGATGAAATACTGGGTGTAAACTCGCCACTCAAACTGTCCAGCTCGTGGAGGAGCAGCTTCTGAGTCCAGCTGTACTCTGGTCAGCCTGTAGGGGGCAGCAGGGGGCTGGAACCAATCCCAGCTGACTCCAAGCCAGAGGCGGGCCCTCTGCACAGGTCAAAGCATGCCATCCACACACAGAAACCAGGACTACTTCCTGAGCTGCTTTAAACTCTGCTCACTAAAACAGAAACTCTTCCTGCTACAGCTGGCCTCAACATCGCAGCAACACTGAGCATGTGCAGCTAAGTCCTGTCTGAACCACATGAAAGTCCGGACGCTGTGTAAAATGTAAATAAACCAGAATCACCAGTCTGAGACACACTGGATCTAAAACTGTGGAACAATTTCAGAACAACGTTTCTCAGACTTTGAAGATCCACCATCTACAGTGTAGAATATCTTCAGAGAATCAGGAGGAATCTCTGTGTGCTGGGACCATTTCTTTAAGATATTATCAGATCCATAGAAGGTCGACTGTCTATAGGCTCAATCTAAAGATTTTATAGTTGTAAATGAATGTGTGCAGATAATTTCAGAGTCTGTTAATCAGCTCGTCACCTGTAAAACAATCTGCCTGAAAAATTCAAGTCATCCATCAACAACATTTATCCACTGTGCAGCTCCACACCTGAATTGAATCATATCATTTTGTCTGATAATGTTTCAAACTTCATCACAATCGTCTTGTCCCAGAAATAGTCGCAGCCAGTGGTATTTAATAAACCGCTTTGGTTGGACCATCACCGGTCTGTAAAATGTCTCTACTCCCCTTAAGAGTCTGCAGCGGTGCGGAAGGACGGGAAGCTGTCTGCTCTCTGATTGGACAGTTTTATTTGTCACCATCCAATCAAACAGATGTTTAAAGAAATGGACAAAAACTTTTTGTTTTCCACAAATACAAATCTTTTTTACAACCCTTTCTGCACATTTGCAAACATGAATTCAGGCAGATTGTTTTACAGGTGACGAGCTGATTATCAGATGCAAACTCTTTATTATCTGCACACATTCATTTACAACTGCAAAATCCTAATATTAAGCCCATAGACAGAAGACCTTCTACAGAGCACACAGAGATTCCTCCTGATTCTCTGAATCTTCTGATAATAGTCTACACTGTAGATGGTGGATCGTCAAAGTCTGAGAAAGTCTGGTGGTGATAGACTGGATCCTGGTGTGGTAGTAGGGGGATGGGTTCTGGTCTACTGTCTAGTGGGGGTGGAGAATCCAGCTGAGCTTTACCTCCTACAGCTCCACCCTGCAGCTAATCATGCAACAAGTCACATGGATGGAAGAGATAACAGGGTTCGTTAACCACACCACCATCTCCGACCTCCATCTGCCAGCAGGCAGCTGGACTGTGGTTGGAGATTTAATTTGTTGAGGTCATGTGATGGAAAGTGCTCCCGTCCTCTGGGAGCATCAGGGTTGTCTACATTCTGCAGATGTGGAGAATTCTGCAAACTTTAATGTCAGGATTTAGGCTTTTCACCGCTCAGCAGGGACAGTCCAGGTTTTAACTGATGGGATTCTTTTAAAACAGAGTCTGACTTCATCTCTTCAGCACATAACAGAGAGAAGATGACCATGATGCTGCTGGGTACGTCCAGTCCGGGAGGACTAGGTTTGTCCATGATGCATTAAAATCTGAAAGGAGGCAGAAAACTCCATCAACATGCCGCGGAAAGGCACCTTATTTTTCCCATGAAAAACAGCACATGGTGAAAGACTGGTGTTAACAATCACAGTAACTAGCAAAAGAAACTAAAGTGTTTCCCCTACACTGACTCAGCCGCCACGGCTATATTGTTAGCGCAGCGACCTTGTTTCACATTTCATAATAAAACCCAGACTACCGCCTCCAGAAGCTCTGCTGTCAGACATCTGCTTGCACCTGAACGCAGCATGCACAGTGCTATGGCCTTTCTTAAGTCCCACCAGCTTAAATACGATTATTTGAGATAAATAGATCATTGCAACACTCAGTTCAGTTCCAAAAAGGCCGCGCTTGAAAACCAACCACAGGCATGAAAAGGGACCGCGCCCACGGTAAATACCGGCCGCGTGTACGTGATACGAGTGAGTAAATTGGTACCCACGAGTGAAAACATGGCGAGGAGGCTTTTCTGCACTGCGAAGGAATAACACAGTTAGCACGCAGAGAATCACCCCGGTGAGAGCCCATCAATCCTAAACAGTCTTCACTCATCTGGAGTTTACACACTTTGGAGGCGGAGACTGTGGCTGACGTATTCTCCTCCGATTGGTTGATTTCTGGCCGACAACAGAGATAATGTCAGAAAGAACTTTACTAAAATGGAGGGGATGAGAGTGGAGGAGCAAGGGAGGCGGGTCGAGGAGCAGGGAAGGAGTGTGCAGGGGCAGGGGAGGTGGTGGAGGAGCAGGGGAGGCAAGCGGAAGAGAGTGGGGGAGCAGGGGAGGCGAGTGGAGGAGCAGGGGAGGAGTGTGGAGGGGCAGGGGAGGCGGGTGGAGGAGCAGGGGAGGCAAGCGGAAGAGAGTGGGGGAGCAGGGGAGGCGGGTGGAGGAGCAGGGGAGGCAAGCGGAAGAGAGCGGGGAGCAGGGGAGGCGGGTGGAGGAGCAGGGGAGGCAAGCAGAAGAGAGCGGGGAGCAGGGGAGGCGGGTGGAGGAGCAGGGGAGGAGTGTGGAGGGGCAGGGGAGGCGGGTGGAGGAGCAGTGGAGGCAAGCGGAAGAGAGTGGGGTAGCAGGGGAGGAGTGTGGAGGAGCAGGGGAGAAGAGGGGAGGAACACGGGAGGAGTGTGGAGGAGCAGGGGAGGAATGTGGAGAAGAGTGGAGGGGCAGGGGAGGAGAGTGAAGGAGAGTGGAGGAGCAGGAGATGCAAGTGGAAGAGCAGGGGATGAGAGGGGAGGCAGGTGGAGGAGCGGGGGAGGAGAGACGAGGAGTAGGGGATGAGAGTGGAGGAGCAGGAAAGATGGGTGGAGGAGTAGGGGAGGCGGGGGAGGAGAGTGGAGGAGCAGGGAAAGCGGGTGGAGGAGCACAGGAGGAGTGTGGAGGAGCAGAAGAGGAGCAGGGGAGGTGGGCGGAAGAGTAGGGGATGAGAGTGGAAGAGCAGGGGATGAGAGGGGAGGAGCAGGGGAGGCAGGTGGAGGAGCGTGGGAGGAGAGACGAGGAGTAGGGGATAAGAGTGGATGAGTAGGAGAGATCGGTGGAGGAGCAGGGGAGGCGGGTGGAGGAGCAGGGGAGGCAAGCGGAAGAGAGTGGGGGAGCAGGGGAGGCAGGTGGAGGAGCAGGGGAGGCGGGCGGAAGAGCAGGGGATGAGAGTGGATGAGTAGGAGAGATCGGTGGAGGAGCAGGGGAGGTGGGTGGAGGAGCAGGGGAGGCAAGCGGAAGAGAGTGGAGGAGCAGGGGAGTAGAGTGGAGGAGCAGGGGAGGCGGGCGGAAGAGAGTGGAGGAGCAGGGGAGGCGGGCAGAAGAGCAGGGGATGAGAGTGGATGAGTAGGAGAGATTGGTGGAGGAGCAGGGGAGGCGGGTGGAGGAGCAGGGGAGGCAAGTGGAAGAGAGTGGAGGAGCAGGTGAGGCAGGTGGAGGAGCAGGGGAACAATTTGAGTGGGTCCTGGGGACACTACACCTGTCAGCATGACTGGATGACTGTAACACGTGATTGGCTGGGAAGTACCACTACGGTGCTGGGACACATAGCTTAGACAAAGACTGAAGGAAGTTTCAGGGTAAAATATTTGGTGGAAACTAAGTGGAAATATGTGTGTAAGTTTCTTTCCCTAAGATGGTGGTGTGGGCAGACACAGCAGCGCCAGGCTCTCGGCTATTTACCTCTGTTTGGTGTTTTTGTTCATCTTTCCACCTGCATTTTTAAGACTGGAAGTCTTAATCCAGTACAAAAGGGCTGATCTGCTGGAAATGGGGAAAAACTATGTTTTTTCTGTATCGTCAAATACATAGTGCCATCTCCCCTCTGTGGCCCAGGAGATGTAGCTAGGCTACAAGCTAACCTAGACCGGCTAAGTCCAGTCTCCTCCTCGCCAACGCCAGGCCTCTCACCAACAAACTGGAGGAAATTCGTCATAGGATCGTCTGACGTGAGACGGACAGCTGGGTGGCAATCTTCACCGAGACCTGGCTAGACAACAACATCCCAATGTAGCGGTGGAGCTAGCGGGGCGCTCTCTGCTCTGTGCCAACCGGACTGCAGCTTCGTGTAAGACCAGAGGTGGAGGTTTGAAGCTGTACATTCACAACTCCTGGTGTAGGGCTTCGAACATTACTGGAACCTTCTGCTCCCCGACCTGGAACATCTGGCAGTAAGGTGCAGGCCAGTTTAAACTGGTTAGAGAACTCGACTTGGTCCTGATCATAGTGGCCTACATACTAGCTGTGGTATTTTCACTTCTGCGCTGCTTCTACCCACAAAGACCATCCCGGTTTCCCCCAACCAGATCCCCTTGGGTGGACAGCACATTCCGGTCCTGCTAAAAGCCGGGAAGCAGCCTACAGAGCAGGAGACAAGCTGGCTTATAGCAGGGCCCACAAAGACCTGAAAAAAGGGCCTCCAGCTGGCAGAACTCTGGTTCAAGCAGCGCATTGAGGAGCACTTCAATGACAACACCACACGTAACATGTGGAAAGGCATCAAGACCATCACAGAGATCCCCTCAACACCTCAGCTGCACCTAGAAATTCTTTCCATAAAAGTTATGAACAGAATCGTGACAAAGAGCATCCTTGGCGGAGTCCAACCCGCACCGGAAATTATTCAGATTTACTGCCGGCAATGCAGACCAAGCTCTGGCACTGGTCGTACAGGGACCGGACAGCTTGAACAAATGGGTCCGGCACTCCATACTCCGAAGTACCCCCCCATAGGAGCCCCCGCGGGACACGGTTGAAGGCCTTCTCCAAATCTACAAAGCACACGTAGACTGGTTGAGCAAACTTCTATGCCCCCTCCAAGACCCTGAAGAGGGTGTAGAGCTGGTCCACTGTCCCACGACCGAGACGAAAACCACATTTCTCCTCCTCAATCTGAGGTTTGACTATCTGACAGACCCTCCTCTCCAGCATCCCTGAATAGACCTTACCAGGTAGGAGTGTGATCCCCCTGTAGTTCATCCGGTCCCCCTTTCTGAAGAGGGGAACCATCACCCCAGTCTGCCAGTCTAGGGGAACTGTCCCCGATGTCCACGCGATGCTGCAGAGGCGTGTCAGCCAAGACAGCCCTACAGCATCCAGAGCCTT
>JBAMHW010000018.1:2653050-2663636 GCA_037177495.1 Rhadinocentrus ornatus
CCTACCTACCTACCTACCTACCTACCTACCTACCTACCTACCTACCTACCTACCTACCTACCTACCTACCTACCTACGTATCAACCCCCCTACCAACCTACCTACCTACGTATCGACCCCCGTACCAACCTACCTACCTATTTATTTATTTCAGGCTTCCTCTGGGTGATCCGTGGAATATTCTGCGTCTGCTGTGTCCTGACGTAGGCGTGTGTTTGGTTTCCCTGGTAACGGTCATCCTGTGCAGCAGATTGGTCAGGAACAGAGAGATGGTGGCTGCTGCCAACATCACCTCAGTAAGTCGCTGTGGTTAACACAGACGTGCGCTCGTGTCCACTTTTACTTTTCCATAACAGTTGTGTTTTCACTCGGATGTGTCGGCTCCACCAGCTGCATATAAAGATGGAGAACTTGTTCAGGGCAATGTTGAAGCTCAGTGTCTCAGCTTCATCCTAACCTCCTTTATGAAAGTGGACAGAGAGGAGGCTGTTTTAAATCTGTTTCTAAGGTAAATGTTCTGCATGGAAATAAAGACACTGAAGGTTTAATTACAGGTTTAACGGCAGAGTACATGAGCAGCAGCTTCTTTCCCCCCAGCCTGTTAATCTGAAGGCGGCCTGGAGAAAGCCACACCTCTTACTGCTTTTTAAAGTCTCTAACCCAGAAAATAATCCCTCCAAGGTTTATCACCGTGACCGCAAGAGTCTCCAAGGTCATTTAACATCTTATGAAAGCCATCACAGAGATATACAGTAAAGCTTTAACCTGATGTAATGTAGCACAAACATCACCTTTACATTATTTTTAAAACAAGATATTGTATATATTTGTATTACTTTGGTCAGTTCTGTGACCAAATTTATAACATGACCCCTTTCATTAAACGTTTAATAAATCATGGGTGGCAATGGCAAAGACAAGAACTATTTTATTACAACTACTACTCCTTAATCTGCTGATTCCACTTTTCCTTCACACTTTTCTGTGCATAACTCATAATAAAGTTTCAAGAAAATCCAAACAAAACATAAATAGAAACATGCTTCAGGATCCAGCGAGGGGGGTTATAACTTGAGGCAGTGATGCGGAACATTTCTCCTGCTGGAACAAAGGATTTTCTGAAACGAGTGAAAAACCAGGAAAACTCTGTAAAATATTAACCATAACGCCACACGTCTACAAGGAATCCCTGCCCACGCTTTTAACCTTTCATCTTCGTCTCTGATCCTGGACGTTTGTTCATTGAGACTCTTTCTAGCGCAGAATCCAACTACTGCTTGGCCTGTGGGATCACTCAGGCTGCAACAGCAGCACGTATTAAACTGTATTTTAATAGATTTGGTAGCTCCAGGATCCTCCAGGAGGCAGAGTTCTGGTGATTATCCTAGGACCCAGACATTTTCCAGTATCTTCTAGCACTTTTCCTTTGGCTTCCTTTTGGTGGTTGAAGATCTGCTGAAGAGGTGGATGATTTGTGATGACAGCTCCAAGTCTTGAGAAGGGAATGAGTTCTCAGTCAGGTGTCCATAGGACAGTTATTCTGGTCTTGAATTCTGCTTGGACGTTTATCTCTCCCTCGATGCTGCAGGTTTAGAGCATTCAGATGCAAACTGATGTCAGTCAGATGGGCCAGTGTGATCCAGGGTGGGTCATCTGTCTCAGGCTCATGTTACCCCCTGCTGTCCCAAAAAGCCAGAGTTGATGGAGAAAATCCAGGAACCACTCCAGGACTTTTCTGGAGCCGATTAAATCCACTACACATTCAACCGCTTCCATCACGTGTGTAAATTCCTTCTCTTTCTGTCCTAAGGCCAGTAAGCCCCTTCTCTTTGCCTCACATACAGTATTTAACATGCCATCAGTGCAACGCTTGCAAGCATTTTTTAGTTTCCTCAAAAAATACCAGCAGTGCATTCATACTGTCTTCACCTCTGGTTTCTTTAGGAAAACGTACCCACACACAAGGCTGATCCATGCGATCTGAGTTCAGCGCTCTGCTGTTGAGGTGGTTTCGTGAAAGAGTTCACCCCCAGAAGGATGGACCTCATCAAACTTTGCATGCTTGGTTTTGATAAAAGGCGCTCAAGGCTGCTCGTCTGAAACCAGAGCTGTTTGCTGAGTAAACACAAAGCGCTGCATCCATGGAGGACAAATAAAAACTCTGTAGTCCACTTGTGTGGACGTTTCCTGTGCTCATCCTGTCGGCCCGCGGGTGCCTCCTCCTGCGTCTTCATGCAGGATCGAATGTTCCTGTTGACACCACGTTGGTGGCGCTGCTTCGTCTCCATTTGAGATTTTCTTTCGTTTGATAAGAAATGGCTGCATTCTTTGGATTACATCAGCCGAACAACCCAAAGGCCAAACAGCCAAATCAATGTTACAACTACGCATGCCGTAGCCTACCGTGTTGCCAGGTTGGTTATCATTTCCCTTCTATTAGCATTACAAATACTGTGTGAAGTTGTGGCATTCTTGAGCTGAAAAATATTGTATTATTCCACGAATGTTTTCTACACCACTCTTTGAGACTCTAAAAGTGTAATAGTCATTGAAATGCACCTGAAATCCATCAAAACTGGCAACTATGAAGTTTGTCTAGAGCTGGCCTGGGCAGTGACGTTTCTGTAATCGGCCTGCATCTCTAGCAGACTCGGCGAGCTGCACGGGGCTCATGAGCTGCGCATGGAGTAGCGCTGAATTAGAGCATATATGTTTTGTAGCTCATTAAAATGTTTATAAACTAGAGACGACCCATGTGTTGTACAAGGTAATTCCAAAAAGTCCAAAAGTGGGTTCTAGACCACAGTAAGCTAAAAAACCGTTAAGTCTTTTATTTATACAGTCTGATTTGTACTATTTCCAAAAGTTGTCTTTATTCTCTAAAACATATTTTTGCAAAGAGTCAGAGAGAAATGAATTTTCCAGATGAATACAAGTCGCTTATCTTGTGAATTCCTTTTAAAGCCATTGCTTTCAGTACGCAGCTTTTCCCACTGCATATCTCAGGGTTGTTCCATGAAGAAGCATACGGCTGTCTCAGGTGTGACAGTCCTTATAGTTCGTCTACTTCTCTCCAGACACATTTAGAGCGAGCCAGCACTGGATCTGTAGGGTGATCCTGACCACGACATACAGTGGTATCAAGAGACGGACAAGTTCCCGTTCAATCTGGATCCAGCTGGTCTCGGTCCACACTCTAGATCAGCGTTTCCCAAACTTGTTGAGCCAAAACCCCAAATTAGCATACGTTAGTATTCAAGACCCTAAACCTTTATCAATAAGGAGGATAAGATGGTTTTTGGTGGATTCCATTTAGGTGACAAACATGCCCCAAATCAGCTTCTCTCACTGAGATAATGTCAAAGTTGGATTTTCACTATGGCACGAATATTAACTTTACAAGTTCATTTCACAGATTAATCTCCTTGCATTAACACGTTGCTTAAGAAATTATGCAGCATTAATTAAAATCCCATATTTTATTGATATATGTAGGCCAAATTTTTTTACCTGCCTCTCACCTGCGATAGACCGGCGACCCGTCCAGGTGTACCTGCCTCTCACCTGCGGTAGACCGGCGACCCGTCCAGGTGTACCTGCCTCTCACCTGCGATAGACGGCGACCTGTTTAGGTGTACCTGCCTCTCACCTGCGATAGACGGCGACCTGTTTAGGTGTACCTGCCTCTCACACACACACATACACACACGTATATAGCATGTTCCCTATGTTTCTCCTGCCTCTCTGCAAAGTCACATGGTCCTGATTTCTAAGTAAAATAATTCCATCATGGCTGCCCTGAAAGACCTGTATCATCCAATCACTGTTTACCTTCTCTGTCAGTCTTCTTACTGAGAAATTGTGGCCCTCCCCCACCTACTCCCTCCACTATGTAAGCAAGTATTTCCCTGGGCAGTAGCTGCTTTGGCACACATTAAAGTTTATTCAGAAATGTTCGAGTTTGCATAACTAACCATAATTGACTGTATTGATTTCCATGGCCATGGTTAATAAAGCCTTTTTTCTCATAAAGGAAGCGTGTGAGAGCCAGGTGGAGACGTTATGGCGTCTCGTTATGGCGTCTCGTTATGGCGCGTCCGCTATGGTTCTACAGCCATGTTTCAGCCAAACAAATGATTCTGCGTTCTGATCCGTGATCTCACATTCCTTGTGATGGTTAAGGAAAAAGGTAGTGGAAACTTTCTCTGGGTCCCCCTCGCTGTACAGAATAAGAGTCCATCCACACCTGATACCGGCCTGGAATACAGGAACTCTGGTGTGATGGCGGTGTTGCTATGGTTATTATGGTTTTACATGAACAAGATGCTGTCATGCAAACCTTCCAAGCGTCCAATCAAAGGACAGTAAAACTGTGTTGTTATGGTTTGAGATGATGCCACTGGATTGTGTAACCACTGTGTTTCTATTCCCGCAGGTAGAGAGTCATCCTGCTGACCAAACAACAGATGATGAAGAGGATGAAGAGACAACAGATGATGAAGATGAAGAAGAGAGGTCATTGCACGGTGACCCTGATGAGGGTTCTGCTGCAACCAAAGCCGAACAACTGGCTGAGCGTCTAAAAGCCACAGCCCGGAAAGCTCTGCGTGACCTTGGGAGGATCCTGGCCATCAGCCTGCTGGGACTGGCTGGTAAGACCTTATCTATGAATAAGCCTCCAGCCTGCCCAGAAAGGCAGGGACTTTGGTAAAGTTCCATTTTTACATTCTGTTCCTGTGTCAGAACAGTGGAGACAAATGTAAGAAAATGAGGGAGATGAAGGGGAATGGGTGGTTTATTTGCAGACCGATGGTCCATTGTGGTGCCACTGATACTGTTCCCTCAGTTTTTAGTGCAGGGAGGATCCATGGTTGCTTTTATCGGCATAAACAGGACGGAGTTGCTGATCACCAATAACCAGTCACTTCAAACTAGAGCAGTGTTGTTGCTGCACAGACAAGGTTGGAAACCTCCAGAAGCCAAAAAAGCAGCTCCTTGGGAGAACCACAGAAGAACCGCCTCCATGGAAGAACCACCTCTGTGAAAGAACCCCCTCCATGGAAGAACCACCTCCATGGGGGAACCACCGAAGAACCGCCTCCATAGAAGAACCACCTCTGTGGAAAAACCACCTCCGTGAAAGAACCGCCTCCATGGAAGAACCACCTCCATAGGGGAACCACCGAAGAACCGCCTCCATAGAAGAACCACCTCTGTGGAAGAACCACCTCCGTGAAAGAACTGCCTCCATGGAAGAACCGCCTCCATGGAAGAACCACCTCTGTGGAAGAACCACCTCTGTGAAAGAACCACCTTCATGGAAGAACCACCTCTGTGAAAGAACCACCTCCATGGGGGAACCACCGAAGAACTGCCTCCATAGAAGAACCACCTCATTGGAAGAACCACCGAAGAACCGCCTCGGTGGGAGAAGAACAACCCCTGTGGAAGAATCACCTCCATGGAAGAACCACCTCTGTGGAAGAACCACCTCTGTGAAAGAACCGCCTCCATGGAAGAACCACCTCTGTGGAAGAACCACCTCCGTGAAAGAACCGCCTCCATGGAAGAACCACCTCCATGGGGGAACCACCGAAGAACCGCCTCCATAGAAGAACCACCTCCGTGGAAGAACCATCTCCATGGGAGAACCATCGAAGAACCACCTCCGTGGAAGAACCACAGAATAACCACCTCCATAGGAGAAGAACCACCTCCGTGGAAGAACCATCGAATAACCGCTTTAGTGAGAGAAGAACCACCTCCGTGGAAGAACCACAGAATAACCACCTCCGTAGGAGAAGAACCACCTCCGTGGAAGAACCACAGAAGAACCGCCCCTGTAGGAGAAGAACCACCTCCAAGGAAGAACCACCAAAGAACCGCTTTCATGAGAGAAGAACCACTGAAGAACCGCCTCCAAAGGAGAAGAACCACCTCCATGGCAGAACCACCAAAGAACCGCTTTCATGAGAGAAGAACCACATCCGTGAAAGAACCACTGAAGAACCGCCTCCAAAGGAGAAGAACCACCTCCGTGGCAGAACCACCAAAGAACCGCTTTCATGAGAGAAGAACCACATCCGTGAAAGAACCACAGAAGAACCGCCTTCGTGGAAGAACCACAGAAGAACCGCCGCCATGGAAGAACCACAGAAGCACTGCCTCCGTAGGAGAAGAACCACCTTTGTGGAAGAACCACAGAAGAACCGCCGCCATGGAAGAACCACAGAGCCGAAGAGAAACCATCAGAAGTTGGAAATCTTTCACTTGTCATTATCTGCTATTTTCTCACTCCATGTTCTTTATTCAGAATTTTCCAGGCTCTGTTTTTCGGAGCCACATTTTATTTTTCGTTTTCTGTGTTGAATGGATTCCCATCTGTATTGTGAACATAGTCCGATGGAATCTGACTTCCAGGTGCTTACATGAATGTGTGTCTTTTTTCTACCCAGGCATCACGCTGCCCTCCGCCTTCTCAGCCATCTACTTCCTCCTGTTCATTGGCATGTGCACATGGTGGGCATGCCATCTTCCCATCAGCCACCTGGGTTTCAATGCACTGTGTGTGATGGTGGGCTTCTTCACAGGCGGCCACTTGGTTAGTCTGTACCTGTACCAGAGTGTGCTGGTCCAGGCTCTGTTCCCCCCCCACAGTCTGTGGGCCAGGTGAGTCTGGAGACATCAAGCCTGCAGGATCAGAAAATATCCATTTGTAGGTTTATACAATATCTGAGGAATTACAACTTCAGTTACAGAAAACGTTGGGACGCGGTATGAAATATAAACAAACCAGAATCCCATCCGGTCATATTTTATTCCCCGTAGCAGATAGCCAGCAAATCAGAGGATGAAACTGAGACGTTTCACCATGGGATGGAAAATATGAGCTGATAGTGAAGCTGATGGAAAAAGTTGGAACAGGAGCAACAAAAGGCTGGAAAAGTAACCGGAACAAAGCAGAAACAACTAACCAGGTTAGCTGGTAACAGCTCAGTGACATGACGGGTATAAAAGGAGCATTTCAGAGAGGCAGAGTCTCTCAGATGGAAAGATGGACAGAGCTATTTAAGGCTAAAAGATCAATACACACCAAAATATTGACTTGTCAGTTCTTTTGGAAACATAAAGAGGAAAATGAAATCATTCCTGAAACAATCTGAATGTTTTAGCTCTACTTCCTGCTCCATCTTCTTTTTAACTTTCAGTCTATAAATAAAAAATTCTCATGTTCGCTGTTTTTGACTGAAAATATGCGGATACGTTTCCATGATTCTGATTGGCCAGTAAGCTGCCAGCTCCGCCCCCTAACGCGAACTTGAACATGTCCAGAGTAAGAAGAGCCAGTTGATGACGGAGTTTATAACCAGTTCTCCACTGTTGGGGTAGTTAAAGCACATGACCAGATACTCATTAGACTGAGTTGATGATCCAGATCCTGATCTGTTCCTGTCTAGACTCTTCGGCCTGAAAGACCTCATCATACCAGGAAACTGTTCCATGCCTGATGAGCTCACCCTGAACGCTGATCACGACTGGCCAGTTTATGTCAACCCAGGCATCCTCCTCTTCCTCTATGTTGCTGTAACAGCTGTCCTCAAATCAGGAAGTCATGCAACACCTGGCCAGGTACGTGTGAGCTGTGCTGTGATGAAACTGAAAGGTCCTTCGACATCCAAGAACTCTATTTAGTAAATTATCAAACGTACTGACGAACTTTTGAAGGTTTATTTTCATAACAAAACTGTTGCATAACAAGTAAAGATTTAAAAGTTAAAGTTTGATTTTTAACTTTAAATCAGAAAATTACAATCATTTCATAACCTTTAACCAGGTAAGTTTTTAAAGACCAAAATTCCCCCGACACACACAGCTGGTTATCAGCAGAGCGGGCCCATTCCTGAGTCGGTAGCCTTAGCCAGTCTGGCTGGGCGGGTTCAGGCCTGTGCAGAACATCAGCGGGGACAAGGTGGTCTGCCACAGCCTCACTGAGCTTGCAATGAAGGCTCTTGGAGTGTCGTTGATCTTGTACATCTTCAGGCATTCCAGGATCCAAGTATGTGGCATTGAGTCATAGGCTTTCTGGTAATCAATCAGGTAATGCAAGGGTTGGTCTGTCTGGTTTTTCAGTCTTGAGCGACAGTGGTATTAACCAGCTCTGGTGTTTATGGAGTGAAGTCGGCATCTTTAACCAGTAGGCATGGATCATGTTCGGGCCAGGTGCTGTCCAGTTCTTCAGACCTGAGAGTCTTAGCTGGATATCTGCCACCGCGATGGTAACTGGACCTTGTTCAGAGAGGGAGCTGTGGTCCACTCTTAGTTCTTAATGTGACGCCTCCTTCACCCATTTTTCTCCAGTATTGTTCAGGCTCCAGCCTTGGTGGGTTAGCGTGTGGTATTACCCTGGCACTGGGTTAGTGGAGAACAGCCGCTTTATTTTCCTGGCCTCTTTTTCTCTGATGGTTGCAGCAGGGATCGTTATTAGTGCTGCATTCACATCAGCTAGAAGACTTTCTGGTGCTACTTCACTCATTCTTGCTACTCGGTGTCGGGTCTTAGCTCTGATCTTATCCCTCAGGTCAGTGGCTCTCTCGTTCATCATCATTGGGGCTTGGTACCAAATCTCTGGGGGGGGTGTTGATGTTAACTCCACCTGACCTACCGACCTGCTTGCTGTAGCATTAGCGTGTTGTATCTCTTCATTCTCTAACAGTGATAGCAGTTGCTGTTTGTGGATGTTGGAACACTGAGCTGCAAGAGTAGTAGTAGCATCTTGTTTCCAGTAGCCCATTTCTCACTGTAGCACCATGGTAAGTCAGTACCTGACTCAGACCTGACGTCAGAGCCGGTATGTCTTTGTTTGATTGCACTCATGATGAGGTGGTTAGGTAGGAGCGTTAAAAATCTTGACCTGCCAACTGAGCTATCCCGCTACTATGTTTAAATTCTAAATTGCGCAAAATAGTTAGAATTATTAAATATGTTTTTATTTGTTGCTGTGGCGTGGCTCAGTGGGTAGAGTGGTCATCTTGTGCCTGAAGGTTGCCGGTTCGATTATCGGCCTGTCAAGCTCATGTCAAGGTGTCCGAACCCTCGACACCAAACCCCAAATTGCTCCTGATGGATCGTGGGTAGTGCCTTGCATGGCAGCTTCCGCCGTCAGTGTGTGAATGTGTGTGAACTGGTAAATGTGAAGAATAATGTAAAGCACTTTGGGTATCATTCCAGGCACAGTAAAGCGCTGTACAAGTACAGACCCTTTATCTGTCTCTCTATACTTTTGAGTAGAAGATTTATTTGCAATTTAACTTCACACAGAGGATTTTTTGCTAACTGTCTAATAATATATAATAAATGCAGCAGGAGGACAGCATTGGTCTATTTTCATCACAAGACATTGGGTAAGTTGTTTGAAGAAAAATGGGTTTTAATAATAAATGAAGTTCAGTTACATTTGCCACCAGAGGCAGACAAGCTGGGACGGCAATGGTATTAGCTTGTGGCCTTCTTCATAACAACTAATAAATTTAATAACATGGGTCTCACCAGTATTTTCATTGAAGTTAGTGTTACCTGGACAGGGTGCGCTCTCAGCCCGAGGAGAGCTTCTATGGGTCGCTCGAACTATTTTGCATTTCAACCCACATAATTGAAAATAAATAAAATGAAAATATCCTGCTCTATTTAGTTATTCAAAGGTTTCTGAATGATTAGCGAGAAGAATAGAAAAGCTTTAATTGGATAGCTGTCACATCTGCAGTTGCTAGGCAACAGGGGACTGGAGCACTATGGGAAATATTTGCTGGCTAGGTAGGCTGTCCCATTTCCCGAACGGTAAGCGGACTTTGGAGTGCGCAGACTACATAGGACACTCTGTAGCTGCGGATTTGAGACAGAAGGTAGATCAGGGGTATTTCATCTGTGAGATGGATGAAAAATATTATTGCAACTCAAAATAGACAGCAAGTGTATTTCTTCTAATAGGTTCTCAGTTTTAATGTCTGTTTCATCTTCAGGTTGAGAAACAGAGAAAATTGGAGGAATTGAAGGAAGATTTAGTGGAGTTGAGGACATGGAATCAGCAGAGAGACAACGATGACACACAGGTAAAAACTTCCTTTTCTGGGTTAATCTTCTGCCAACATGTTGATATGTCTATACAGAGTATTTCAGCTTTCATGTTCATGTTACAGTGTACAGGTGTGTACAGTTATATCCCACCTGCTTCTTCCTCTAGTAGTCAGAGAAGATGGTTTGCCAACAGAACAAAGCCTTGACTCAGCCACACTGGTTTGTGTGTTTCTACCTCAGAAACTCTGGTTTGGCATCATCAGTCTCTAGACACAACAGCAGCATACCAAACCACACTACACCACATGATACCACACCACACCATACCATACCATACCATACCACACCACACCACACCACACCACACCACACCACACCATACCATACATACCACGCCATACCACACCACACCACACCACACGATACCACACCATGCCATACCATACCACACCACACCACACGATACCATACAATACCACACCACACCATACCATACCATACATACCACGCCATAC
>JBAMHW010000018.1:2909949-2920877 GCA_037177495.1 Rhadinocentrus ornatus
GAGATCCACATGATGAGAGAGATCCACTCCCAGGACGGACAGGCTGTAGATGTGACCAGGACTGAAGGATGAGTCCTCGTTGAGAATGAAATTTGGAGCATCTGGGCAGAGAGCGTCCAGCCTTTGTGTTACGTCACCAATCAGCTGAGCCACAGCTGACGCGTTGGCGCGCGGATGGATGTAAACAATGGTGAAGAACAACTGTTGGAACTACTGGTGTAAATCAAACAGTCAGAGTGAGGAGGATTGTAGGAAGAGGCTCATGTTCCTCAAGCGCCGTCGTATCCTACCTCTTTCTATCTTTTCCGGCACGCAGACTTAAAACTTGGTTTGTGAAACTCCGGTGGAGGATTTACCGGCATAGCCCCACCGGTTGTGGACTGGATAGACAGAAGGACTCAATGTAACCCTCACGGAAAACTCGCCATGATATCTGCCAGGGCTCCAATTACACCAGAGCTTTTGGGGGAGCCTTTGTCGGGCGTGCACCGTGACATCGTGTGCACACGCATATATATTAGTGCACGTAGCGCGGTCAAAAATGTGGTTACTTAAAAAAAAACTCTGCTGCTACTGTATGCAGCTTGTTTAATCAGAAACAGGGACAGAAAGTTCCTTTAACAACCGCAAAAGAAAGCATATTGTTTTTTGTTGGGAAGCTAACAGCACGCTAACAGCCAACGCTGCTGTCCACGGTGCTGAAGGAAACAGAATGGATCACATACGTATAATAAAATAAAGAAATATAAAGCTGACAATTAAATGCTATTCCTTTCAGGACACATCAGGAACCTTTTTAAATAATTAAATGTAACCTGAAAGTAAACTATTTTTAGGGCTCCCTCTCAGCTGAAGTATCAGTATCAGCTGAATGTCTTTAGGGGAGCTCCTATGCCTTTTAGGGGAGCCAAGCTCCCCTTAGCTCCCCTGTAATTCGAACCCTGATATCCACCCAATTTGGGTTCAACACCAAGACTGGAATAAAGTCCAAAATATGCTATCAGCCAAAGCAGGAAAAATAACAAATGGCCCCATGTCTGTGCACTAGAGGCTGACATTTTTTCAGGAATCCCATAGGTCACGGGATTACCGCGGGATTCCCACGGGATGGAAGTCTTATTCACTACTAATCACGTGATTGGGACAGTACAGGATAAAAAGTTAACGGGAGCAGATGGGAGCGGGAAACATACAAACAAAAAATAGTCAGGCGCCGCCATTTTATAGTTTTCGCTCAATAAACCTTCACTGTAACTAAGTAAAAAAGAATCTCACTACCCAGAAGCCAACGCTGCTTTCAGTCCGCTGCTTTCAGTCCGCTGCTTTCCTGCCGGTGTTGTGCCCTAAAGTGAATGTCTGCCAGAAACTGATTAGAAGGCTGCCGCGCAGCTTGTTAACGCTGTTTAGCTCCTCTCTGAGCTAGTCTGAGCTGTTCCTCTCGGTATAAAACCGACATAACACGGATTAGTTACAGACATTGGTCAGACGTTCGCTTTAGGGCACAACACCGGAATTGAAACACGAAAAGTAATGGAGTGGGCAAACACCTGCGGAGAAAGCAATTTGGCAAAAAATGGTTTACAAAGCAAAGTTAGAAGTAATGACGTGTCTATTAAGTTGGCAGTCGAGTGTCGACATGATGTATATCGCTTGTTAAACATGTTAAGTTAATGACATTTAGAATTGAGTGAAATACAACTTTGGTAGACATGGTGTAAACCATGTAGTGTTTTATTGTTGTTCCCTTTTTTACTTTTGTAAGTGAGCTCCAAAAAAAGCTAGAAACACGTAGCAGCTGGTCTAAAGAAGACTGGTGAGAACATTTAATCTAATTCAACGTATTGCCTAAAGACTAAATACATTTTTTAAAAATGGCAGCAATATGGGATCAGGAGTGAAAATCCACTCCTGTGTCACCCTCTACTGTGCTCTGAGTGGATAACACAAAACACTAACACTCCATAAACACACAAAAAATTTAATAATAATACATTATTAAAATGATTCAAAACATAAAGTACAGAACAGAGCAGAGGACAACATAAAGATGGTGAGTGTGTGACAAGATGATGTAGGACTGTCTGAACAAATGTCTTTTGAGTTGTGATTTGCAGAGTGGAAGAGAGTCTATGGTACGGATATCAGGAGGAAGAGAGTTCCAAAGGTGGGGAGCAGAGCGGCTGAATGCTCAGCTCCCCATGGTGACGAGGCGGGCAGGGAGAAGAGGAAGCTGGGCAGGAGTAGGCATGTGCAGGAGATCAGATGGATGCTGGGGTCAGACTGTGGAGTGCTTTGAATGTAATGAGGAGAATTTTTAAGTAAATTTTTTGTTTTATGGGGAGCCAGTGAAGTCGTTGCAAGATGGGGGTAATGTGGTGAGTGGTGGGGGTCCAAGTAATTAAACGTGCTGCAGAGTTTTGGAGGAGTTGCAGTTTCTGGAGGGATTTGTTGGGGAGACCAAAGAGAAGTGAGATGCAGTCATTCCGGGAGGTAACAAGGCTGTGGACGAGGATGGCAGCGGTGTGGTGGGTGGGAGAGGGACGGAAAAATGTTTCTCAGGCCGGGTGATATTGTTAATGTGGGAGTGGAATAAAGTGTGCTGTCGAGGACGACACCCAGACTCTTTACCTGAGGGGAGGGAAGGACAGGTGAGTTGTTAATGGAAATGGGAAAACTGTTGGATTTGGAGAGTGTGGGGCGTGCCGACCAGGACAACTTCTGTTTTAGAACTGTTGAGTTTGAGAAAGTTGGAGGAAAACCAAGAATGAATTTCCTCTAGACAGGTGGTAAGGGAGGTTGGTTTGGTAGAGAGGAAGAGCTGGGTGTCGTCCGCGTAGCGATGAAAATGAATATTGTGTCTGTATGTAACCAAGCAAAAGAATGTAGATAATGAAAAGGAGGGGCCCCAGGATTGAGCCCTGGGGCACACCAGCAGAGACAGGGAAAGAGTTTGATTCATGGGATTTCAATCCAACAAATTGTGTGCGGCCAGAAAGGTAAGAACTACACTCAAATCCTCCCTCAAATTCTGGTAAGCTACTAGAGCAGGAACAACAGCAACTCAGACATGAAGTGGTAGGCCTTGAGGCGCATAGTGCTTTACCATTTCTACAGACCTCCAAACATCTAATGGCCTTCAGATCAGCTCTAGAACAGAGAGAGCTTCATGAATTGGGTTTCCACGGCTGAACAGCTGCATCACCAGAAGCAATGCAAAGCATGGGATGCAGCGGTGTAGAGAACGCAGCCACTAGACTCTGGATCAGTGGAGACCCGTTCTCTGGAGGGACGTATCACGCTTCACCATCTGGTGATCTGATGACAGAGTCTGGGTATGGCGGTTGCCAGGACAACGGTACTTGTTTAACTGCATTGTGCCAAGTGTAAAGTTTGATGAAGGGGGGATTATGGTGTGGGGTTGTATTCCATGAGCTGGGCTTGGCCCCTTAGTTCCAGTGACAGGAACTCTGAATGCTTCAACATACCAAGAGATTTTAGACAATTCCATGCTTCCAACTTTGTGGGAAGAGTTTGGGAACGGCCCTTTCCTGTTCCAACATAACTGTGCACCAGTGCACAAAGCAGGTCTGTGAAGACCTGGATGAGCAGTTTGGTGTTGATGAACCTGATTGGCCTGCACAGAGTCCTGACCTCAACTCAATAGAACATCTTTGGGTAAAGGCTGAGAGCCAGACCTTCTAGTCCAAAAACAGTGTCTGATCTCACACATGCGCTTCCAGAGGAATGGTCAAAGATTCCTACAAACACAATCCTAAACCTTGTGGTGAGCCTTCCTAGGAGCATTGAAGCTGTAATAGCTGCAAACGGTGGGCCACCGCCATATTGCACTCATCTGATTAAGAATGGGATGTCTATTAAGTTCATATAAGAGTCAAGGTACATGAGCCAGTACTGTTGGCAATATAAGCCTCTTTTCCACCAATGGGTGCAGGTCAGGATGGGTCGGTTTGGGTGTGAATATGGTTTGTAAACTGCAGTCTTGTTGCATTTCCACAGCCAACTGTAACCTTACCTGAGAGGCGGAGTATCAGTCAGACAGCGAAAGATGCCTCAGCTACATAACAGCATGACGCCATCGCAGCGCCTTCCTTAAAGTAGAACCAAAACAGGAATCAGAAACAAAGGAGGAGGATGGTGATCATCCAATAGTTTATGTTCATTCTTCTTGGTCACAGGGCCACCACAGAATGAGACAACCATTCACACCCACTCCAAGAGGGAGAATTTAGAGAGACCAGTAAACCTAACATGCATGTCTTTGGATGGTGAGAGGAAGCCAGAGTACCTGGAGAGAACCCACACATTTACGGGGAAAACAGGCACACTGAGAGACCACTGTTCCAACCTCCCTCCAGCTGAGGCTTGAACCACCATGTTTACACCATGCACGTTCAGCAACTCTACGCAGTCAGAGTGCTCCGATGTGCCCCCTAGTGGAGCCCTCTGGTACCAAGCGTAGTAAACAAGCAAACAGATAAAAAGCTACACTGCTAACAGAGCTGTTTGCTTAGGGGAACGCAAGGTTATAAAGCAAGAATATTCTTGGGCTTAGTCTCCATTGGACACGTGTTTCTTCTGCTGGGTAAAACAATGTGTTCTTCCTCTGAAGACAGATTTAAACTTCTATCAGCATCAATCCAGCTCTGCAGATGTGTTTTCTGAACAACTGGTATGTGTTTTTGTCTTTGTGCTGCAGGTGTGATGAAGGAGGACCTGGACTCTGTAAACATGAAGGAAAGTCTCAGTAAACTGACTGATGATAGCAGCAGTAAACTGGCCTCCCAGGCCGGCTCCATACTGGCCGTTCTATGTGACACCAGTTAAACCAGCAGAGGAACCTCTGAAGTCTGCTGCGTGAATTTATCCGGCTTCTGACACGACAACGTTTATTCCAATGATCTTAAAGCACATGTTCCTCTGCACGTCTGGGTGGCTGTGGTGTCATCAGATTACAGGTTTGCCTGCAGATATGCTTCCTTTCGTTGGACAGGAGGAATTCAATGTTTTATTCTTGAGATGCATCACGGTGTGAGAACTGCTGAGTCATGTTTCATGACGCGATGAACTGTAGCTCAGACTTATGCCATAGAGCTTTGAGAGATGTGAGCAGTGCTGCTGGTTTGTCCATTACAATTCAGAACTTCATGAAGTTTAGTGAAGTAGAGCATACTTTGAATAACCCAGAACAGTTTTGCTGCAGATCCAGTAACTTCCTTTGCCGTCCAATTGTCCTTGTAGTTCATGTCTGTGATCAATGTACAAGTCCAATAAAACCCAAGAATGACCTCAGACTGATGTAGCAGTGTGTTGCTCAGCTCAGTCCATGGATGGAGCGCAGGTGGCGGTCATCACCACACACTCTTCCCAGCTCGAAGATCTGAGAGTCCTGAACCGGACTCTTTAAAAGTAAAACTTCATCTTACCTGTTACATCTAACAAATTCAGTAAAAGAAGGTTGATGGTTTTCAACGTCCGACCAGCGGATCAGATGCAGTGGTGGGGTCTTCCTCTACCAGACACTGATGTTTCAGCCCTCCACATCGTCCCTCCAGCCTTCAGAAATCACTTTCACTTATATAATAACATATAAGCTCATGTAGACTCAGTACAAGACAGTAAACGAGTGTTGGTGGATCATTCCTTTACTGTAATGAAGCTTCTACAGCTGGAAAGTCTGTTTATTTCCCTTTTAAATGGAGCCACGTTAGGAAGGGAATTTCATTTGTGGTACAACCAATCAATGAGTCAGACATCTTTTCATATAAATAAATTGCAACACAAAGTGCTTTAAATTAAAAACATAATGAACAAAAACACACATTCACCCATCAGGTCACACAAGTGCATATAAACACACACACACATGTACAAACTGAAGTCTGGCTGTCTGAACCCTCACCAACCGCAGACTAAAGCACTGGAAGTTTAAATAAAAATGTTAAGCTAAAATAAAAACCAAAGTAAAAAAAATAATTGTGATAAAAATAAGTCAAATAAAATGAGAAGAACTAAAGTAAGACATAAAGTTAGTTCACTAATAATGCAAAGAAAATAACTTCATTCAGCTTTGAAGCAAACTGACTTCTGTGTTTGAGCTAAATCATCATCTCACATCTAATTCAATAAGCCGATCTCACAGCATTAGTTTGAAAAGATGCAAACTGAGAGACACACAGCTCAAATGCTTCCTTTGCATTTTCTCCCTTGGAGACAGAAATTCCGAGCTCTTCTGAAGGCAGCATTGCAGCACCCCTACTACGTCATCACGTTTGAAAGCAGGACGTAAACCCGTGAAGGAGCAAAGTCTCCTGAGTGGAAAAAGTTTGAAGGTAAGAGTTGGAGGATTTCTGCCTCATCAGTCCGCGTTAAACTCTGATTTAAGACTTAAACTTTCTCCAACCAGCGGTAAAGATTTTAATCCGAAACAGTCTCTGACCAGCTGTTTAACAACCGGAAATAACGCGTAGCCGTCTTCCGCTGTCAAATCAGTTTTAGGTTGGATATTCGCACTGGAGCCTCGAGCTCTGCTTTAGGGACCATCGGCAAATGACAGCTTTCCGTAAAACGGAAATTCTCATAAAGGACCTAAAGCAGTATTTTCCAATAAACCGTCCATGTGACCCAGTGTCTCCAAAGAGAAGAAGAATTCTGACGTAAACAGAGAAAAATAACAAACATTTCTTTTTTGCTTTTATACAGGGTGCCAAATCTTCACATTTTAATGGAAATTTAACAATTTATTATGAGAAAAATAAAATATGTTTTCCATTAACTTCTAAACCAGGTGACCCAGTCACTTCAAACCAAAGCTGAACTGATGCAGATGACCATTCAAACAAGACCTCCGTCTTTGTTTTTAATTCCCCCACCTTAACATATTTTACATTAATATATATACATTCTTAAATCAATTATATATTTATTTATTTATATAGCTCAGGTTACCCCGCTGCTGCAGAAACCCAGACTCAACCCAGCCCAGGTTGGAAACTACCGGCCGGTCTCACTGCTTCCGTTCATGTCTAAACTACTAGAGCCGCTGTCTTCCGTCAGGTCTCACAGTTCCTCCAAGACAACAAGCTGTTCCATCCATTGCTCATCCCTCTACCTCAAAGCCACTTCCTCCTCCGTTAATGGTCTCTTGACGCGGGTCATCTTGGGTACACCCAAGCCACACATGACCGCGTCACGGTCTCCACTGGGACTTTGTGGGGACAGTCAGTGGCCCCCGTACCTCCAAGGAGGTGGTACCCGTTATGCAGTACACCCCCAATCCCTAGCTTCCATCTATGATCCAATGGAAATAAAAATGTGGTCCTTAAATAGTCTCCCAATAGCGATTATTGATTTAAAAAAAAAAAAAAAGATAATAATATAAAATATTACAAGAGGGGGAATTAAAAACAAAGACTTGTGTCTTGTTGAGATGAACATCTGCTTCAAATCAGCTTTGGTTTGACCTGACGGGGTCACCTGGTTTAGAAGATAATGAAGAAAATATGCTCCCAATAGTGATTGACCGTATAAAAACATAAAAAATATGTTATTTCTCTCTGTTTACGAATTCTTCTTTTCTTTGGAGACACTGGGTCACATGGACAGTTCATTGGAAAATATTGTTTTATTTCCTTTATGAGAATTTCCGTTTTACAGAAAGCTGTCATTTGTTGATGGTCTCTGAAACAGAGCTCGTATCTGTGAAAACTCCAACCTAAAAGTGATTTCACTGCGGTTCCACAGTCTCACGATCTTTCTGTAGGATGATGGCTTAGAAAGCGAGCCTTTCTTCCGTTTCTGTTTCCATATGAAACCCTGCGGTGACTTACAGAAACGCCGTTAAATGCCGTTTATGATCCTACGGTCCAGTTCTAAGGAGGGAAGCTTTCTATTCTTCATCCCAGTCTGAACCCTCTTACAGAAGCTTTCCGTCACTTCATTCACTACTTTCCAGGAATAGTTCTCCAGGATCCTCGACGGAATTTCACAGACTGTTATTGTGTATTTAGCCATAAAACCCCAGCTGAGCGCGCTCACACACGGAGAGTTTCAGGTCCGAAGTTTTAGGAAGTTCTGGGTGATGTTCTGTGTGGTGGTTTAGGTCCGACATGACTCAGGTGGGCCATCATCAGTTGGGAGAGGTGCCTGGTGTGGGCAGCGTGGACATGTGGGTCCTCCAGTCTCCCCAGGTGAAGGTGGAGGTGTTGACCCTGGGCGGCATCATCAGGTCTGTGTGCAGCAGGGGGAAGGACGGTCAGATGGAGGATGTTGTCCTGGGTTATGATGACCTGGAAGGTAAGACCAGAACCAGTTCTGCTGGTCTGCAGTCTGAGGTGGGTTGGAGTTAGCTGTGCTGTTTTGCCAGGGTACGTGTCAGACCAGCGGTACCTGGGAGCAGTGGTGGGTCGCGTGGCCAACCGGATCGCTCAGGGACGCTTCACAGTGGAAGGAAACCAGTACCAGCTGGACATCAACAACGGACCTAATGCCATCCACGGAGGTCTGCGCGGGTTCAACAAGGTGAGGAAAGCAGCGTCATCTCTGGCAAACATGGAGCCAGACGTTGGTGAAACACGAACGTTTTCATGTTTTTATCATTTGATTCGTGCACCACGTAAAAATCTGCAGCAGGGTCAGAAAAAGACCGGGCACGGAATCCTGGAATTTCTTCCCATCATCGCCATCATCCGTACCGCTTCGTCCATTAAGGGTTGGAGCAGCTGGAGCCTCACCAGCATTGTAGCAGGTGAGGGGCAGGTACACCTGGACAGGTCCCCATTCCACACAGTTCTTTCCATAAACCTGGAATTTAGCAGAGTTTGCTGATATGAGGGTGAGATCATCTGAGATGGACTGACTTCCTGTTTCAGCAGGTGATGCAGGGACATTTATTTATTGATGTTTTTATTGATCAGACTAGGTTGCCATGGTTTTACGTTGTCTCAGTGAGCGAATTAGACTGAAACTAAGATGCTAAGACATAAACACGGCGTAGGAACAAAACCGGCGTAGGAACAAAAACCAGCGTAGGAACAAAACCGGCGTAGGAACAAAAACCGGTGTAGGAACAAAAGCCGGCGTAGGAACAAAACCGCCGTAAGAACATAAACCAGCGTAGGAACAAAACCGACGTAGGAACAAAAACCGGCGTAGGAACAAAAACCAGCGTAGGAACAAAACCGACGTAGGAACAAAAACCGGTGTAGGAACAAAAGCCGGCGTAGGAAGAAAAAGCGGCGTAGGGACATAAATCGGCTTAGGAACAAAACCGGCGTAGGAACATAAACCGGCCGTAGGAACAAAAACCGGCGTAGAAACATAAACCGGCGTAGGAACATAAACCGGCGTAGAAACATAAAAACGGCGCAGGAACATAAAACCGGCTTAGGAACAAAAGCCGGTGTAGGAACAAAACCACCGTAAGAACAAAACCGCCGTAAGAACATAAACCGGCGTAGGAAGCAAAACCGGCGCAGGAACATAAAACTGGCGTAGGAACAAAACCGTCGAGATTTGGGATTTATAAAAACCAAACAGGAAAATGTTCCGACCTTCACGGCAACTCTGATCTAGGCGTACGCAGAGAATCTAGAGAAACGGGAAACGGCGACACCAACTGAATTAAACCAATGAAATGATGTGATGGTCTAGAAGTGATGCAACGCTAATGAAACACACAAGAGGAGAATTTCCCTTTATTTATTTATTTATTCTAACACAATGTTTTGTTATTGTCCTAATTTCTGTCCAGGCGGTCTTTATTTCCCGCAGCTCATCAATATGCGCTGCCAGGAGTATTCTCATTAACCACGCCTCTTTGTTCATGTCTGCAAGCAGCTGTAATATCTAACGTGGTGTGGGAGGTAAAACTGATTCTGTACAACGTCTCATATCATCTCTGGTTTTATTCTGCACCGCCGGTGTCGCAGTTTCTCCAGATTCTGTATGTATGGCAGGATCAGAGCAGCCTTGGAGGAAGCAACCGTCTCCCACCAAGTCTGGCTTTTAGAAATTTCCAGAGATGACTAGAACTAGCGTACGCCGGTTTTTGTACTTATGCCAGCTTTAATAACGAGGAACCAGGATTTAACTTGACAGATCAAGTCCAGCCGCAGAGGAAAACCTCCATCAGGAACAGGAAGGACGGCCATCTTACTGGACTGGTTGGGGGTGTAGAGGACAGGAAAGAGGTGTACCAGCAGCAGAACTTTGATTCAGGATTCCTGCTCAGAAAGAAGAGAAACACGAATACATGGAGAGTAAAGAGAGCAGAGAGGAGCCCAGTGCATCGTGGGATGTCCCCCAGGAGGAGAGGAACGTGGTGCATCGTGGGATGTCCCCCAGGAGAGAGGAGCCCGGTGGGACGTCCCCCAGGAGAGAGGAGCTCGGTGGGACGTCCCCCAGCAGCCTCTGCCTCTCGCAGCAAAGGTTGGATCAGGGTCACCAAGCCAGACCTGGCTGATACGTTTCATCAGGAAGGAAAGTTAGAAGATGGTCTAAAGGTAGAGAGGGGGTCTGACACCTGAAGCCAGACTGGGAGCTGGTTCCACAGAGAGGATCTGATAACTTGAGGTTCTGGTTCCCGTTCTACTTCAAGAACCTCCAGAAACTTGCAGTAAACCAGAACGTAAAGCCTGTTCCAGTGTGCTGACCTCTGGCCGTCTCTGCAGGCTATCTGGGGGGCTGCGGAGGTGGAAGGTGGGGTGAAGCTGACTCTCACCAGTCCAGATGGAGACCAGGGTTATCCTGGTGAGGTCCAGGTCTCCGTCTCCTACACCCTACAGGTAAACATGCTGACACCACAGCTCATGTAGCTTCAGTGTGCTCACTGTGAGAAATGGACTTGTACTTATATAGCGCTTTTCCAGTCAGCTTGACCGCTCAAAGCGCTTTACACTACTTGTCACATT
>JBAMHW010000018.1:3010718-3023401 GCA_037177495.1 Rhadinocentrus ornatus
CCCGAAACCCCCTGTGATCCCAGGTTACATCACTGATGATGTGTCCAGGGGCACCATAAGGTGTATCTAACAAACAATCCATTTCAAATGTTGTTATATGTTGCCATCCTCATGCTTCCATGCGTCTTTTGTGTTGCCATGGTTGTTAAGTCAGTTCCTTCACTAGTGGGCAGTGCTGAGTTCACAGTTCACTCCCTCGCTGACGTCAGTTTCAGACACCATTTGGCAGCGGTAATGCGTCATTATAAAGTTGTTTCCAACCACCAAACATGCCCTGAACATTCGCATTCAGACTTTATGCAAATGCAAATGCAATTCCTACAGTGGTTGTGCTTGCCTTCATTCTTCTTCTGCTTTTTTGTTCCCTACTTGATCCTTTTCTTCTCTGGTTTGTTTCTTTCACTGGTCACATGTCAGCTATTCTGCTCAGCACTGCCACCGAGATTTCCAGTGGTATTGCTCCATCTTCTGCCTTAAGTGACGGATAGCTAAGCTTCCTGAAAACAGACCAAATAACACACGTAACAGATGGAGAAGATGACGTAACTCTCTGTACGTCTGCGTATCTGTTGTCTGCCTCAAGCATAAATGGGCCTTAAGTCTATAAAGCTGTGCAGAACTGATTTCACGACACAGTATGAGATGCTCTCTGCCAGCCACATTGAAAGCATATTAATCAGATCATGGACTGCATCCCCAATTACATTAAATTTTGTTAGGATACCACCATCCTAACCAGGACTGTCTACTGTTCCTACAACAACAAGCCCTGGATCACTAGCAACCTGAAGCATCTTCTCAATGTGGAGAAGTGAGCCTTCTGGTCAGGAGATCAGGAGGAGTTAAGGAAGATTCAGAGGAGGTGTAAGGAGGCCTACAGAAAGAGGCTCAAAGACTACTTACAGCAGAACAACACCAGAGACGTTTGGGTGTAAATGAAGACCATCACCAGCTTCAACACCAAAGACTGGCAGCAGCAAGATCATTGGATACAACCTGGAGACACTGGAAACAGTCAGAGACCAGAGGTCTTTAAACAAACTGGTCTCCATCATGGACCAGTAAAGTGGAGTGTGATGGACTGAGCAGTAAAGGACAGTCAGACACAGTTTTATGGTTCAAAAAATGTTTTTATTTTAACCCAAACAATTTACTAAATCAATACTAAGTCAATAATCAGGCTCATAAAAGAGGTCAAGATAACAGAACTCAAATATGTGGCACAAATAACTCACAAATTGAGCAAAAAAATTAAACAATCTGACCTACCAAATGAGACACAATGTTAAATTTAAATAGTGGGTGATCAGCCTAAACAAAAAGACGCAAAGGGGTAACACACAAAAACCTAACCAAGCTAACAAAGGAAAACCCAATCCCTGTTGATGCTGGTGTGTGTTCTGGTTCAGTTAGTTGGCTCCGCCCCGTGGCTACCTGCTGGTTCCCAAGCCAAGGGACTGGAGCCACTGAAACGACTCAAAACAAAACAAATTATAACACCACACTTACGTGTGGCTGTAAATGTAGCCATCACATGATGGAACAGTGGAGCTCTTTCTCTAACAGACTGCTGCAGCTCCGCTGTCATTAAGAGATCCAGGAAATCATTCCTTCCTTTCACAACAACCCTGTTCCATAACTCCTCTATGTGTTAAAGATGATCATCATCTCTGCATTTTTAACAAAGCATATCCAACAATTCATAATCATAATAATAAAAGCCTATGTGTATAGTTGTTTTATTTATGTTTAGGTCTTTGATCTTCCCTGGGACGTGGTGGTGACCTAGGGCATTTGAAACAAGCTTGTGTGGTATGGAGCCATAAGCATTGGTTAAGTCCAGCCACACAACAGATAGGTCCCCTTCTTCACCGATGTGTCAAGGTACTGGTTCTTTATGCGGCGGGCAACAATGCTGAAGAACACCTTCCCCTCCCCACTGAGTTGTGAGATGATCCTAAACTGCTAAATGTTCCTTAAATTTTCCTCTTTTAGGATCCAGACCCCGTGGCATATTTCCACTACTGAGCTACCTTCCATCTCCTTCATACTGCTCGCAAGACCTTCCAAAGTTATTAAAGCAGGTTGGGGCACCTCTTGTAGACCTTGTATGGTACTCCACTGGGTCTAGGGGCCAAACTAGCTCTTGCTGCAGCTATGATCTCTTGAACGTCCTACAAGTTAAGCTCACTACAATCAAATTCAGCTCTGGGGACTGGGGGCCTTATCAGGATCTTGCAGTCACCTAGGTCCTTTTCTTGCTCAGCATCTGAGTAGTGTTATGGAGATAATGATCGACTTACTCCTTGGTGCACAACAGTTGAATGCTAGGCTTCTGCCCAAGTAGGGTTCTTGAGAACCCAAAGGGATTAGCAATAAAGGCTGCCTTTGCAATACAGGCTTGGTCCTTTCTCTTGCGCGACACCTGTGACTCATCTGGCCTTTGAAGTGTCATGAGCTTCTTACTTAGAATGGCCCGCAGTTCTTGCATGACCCTGCCTAGTCATGTGAGTACTGTGTTGAGGCATACATTATAGAGAAAGGAACTAGTACTGCCAGCTCGTGTTACAGGACCACCTCAAGGAGGATGTGCGGTGAAGCAAGGCTCAGTTACCAGTACCTGAGGAGCCGGTTGATTTTCCCAGATTGTCAATGATGACACACTGACCGAGGGCTGTCAACGGTTCCAGCCACTTCAAGGAAGACCACTACCCACTGTACCATGCCACCCCACTTAGTCAAAAATGAACAGACCTAAAGTTGAAATGCCATTTTAAGTATATTAAAAGCTCCAGCTGTTCTCTAATTAAGAGTCTCCAACATGTTGCAGTACTTATAAAATCACATTTTTAAGGCAAATTGTTTCTACAGGGTGACAAGCTTGATTTACAGAAACAATTTTTTTGCAAAAATTTATTTACATCTGCAAAGTCTTCATGACTTTATATTGAACCCATACCCTGGGAGTTTGTTCCACATATGAGGAGCATAAAAGCTGAACCCTGCCTCTCCATGGGAACAGAAAGTAGACCTGACCCTGATGACCTGAGGGATCTGGTTGGTTCATAACGAACCAGAAGGTCCTGAATGTAATCTGGACCGCGGTGATGTGGTGATTAGCACTGCGGCTTCACAACAAGAAGGTCTCTGGTTTGAGCCTTGGCTGGGGGGGTTGAACAGTGGCCTTTCTGCATGGAGTTTGCATGTTCTCTTTGTGTGGGTTCTAAGGCCAACTCTAGGAATGCATGCATGAGGGGGCAAGTAGAAATGTGAAGGAGGCATCATGCATACTCCTCATGCTTCAGCACATTTTTTTTTTGTTGTTGTTGTTGTTTATAAGTGTTTTCTTTATGGGACTGTCAGCCGGGTCCAACTCCCAAGAAATGAATTGCACTTTGTCAGGTCTCTAACCTTAGACCTGTCCAGTCTGGGTGTCCCACCTAAGCTCCTGTTGGTTGAGCTCTTGGGGTCACTGAGGCACACAAACTCCCTGACCACAATAAGGTGGCAATCCTTCAGGGGGGAAACAGAAACTATAAATGATAAATAAATAAAAATAAGAAAAGAAACATCAAATATCATTCATCAAGATTTAAACAACCAACAACATAAGTGTCTTATCGGACAGCCAATAGATATTTGAACCTAATAACAAACTAAAATATTAAACTGAAACTGAAACAGTAGGGCCTATCACAAACAAACTCAAACAAAGAAACCACAAACACAGAGCAGATCATTAAACCCCTCACCACAATAAGGTGGCAGTCCCTCAAGGCAAGGCAAGGCAGTTTATTTGCACATTTCAAAGTGCTTTACATAAAACAAAACATTACAGACATTAAGAAATAGTTAAAAGCAGCAACAAATAGCAAGAATTACAATTAAATCATAAATTACATTAAAATGATTAAAAGCAAGTTAAGTACTAAAGTTACCTTGGAGAATTCCTAAATGAGCACATGAGAAAAGAAATAGTTTTAACCTGAATTTAAAAATGTCTAAATTTGATGAAAGTTTAATCTCCACTGGCAGTTTGTTCCACTTGTTCGCAGCTTAACAGCTAAATGCTGCTTCACCCTGTTTAGTCTGGACTCGGGTCAGGACTAGTTAACAAAAGTCTTTGGATCTAAGAGCTCTGCTAGGTTTATAGTCTCTGAACATATCACAGATGTAGTCTGTGCCTAGACCATTCTGGGATTTGTAAACGATCAGAAGGGTTTAAAATCTATTCTGTGACTGACTGGAAGCCAGTGTAAAGATTTTAAAAATGGTGTGATGTGTTCAGATCTCCTAGTCCTGATTAAAGCTCTGAAGAATTGTTGTATCACACAGAAGTGAATGAATCTTCTAGAAGTCCAACGGCAATATAGTTTTTTATCCATCCACTCATCCATTGTCTGCCGCTTATCCGGTTTTGGGTTGCGAGGGCAGCTGCCTAAGCAGGGAAACCCAGACTTCCCTCTCCCCAGCCACATTCACCAGCTCATACGGGGGGATCCCGAGGCGTTCCCAAGCCAGCCGAGAGATGCAGTCCATCCAGCGTGTCCTGGGTCTTCCCCTGGGCCTCTTTCCGGTGGGACATGCCCGGAACACCTCACCAGGGAGGCATCCAGGAGGCATCCTGACCGGATGCCCGAGCCACCTCATCTGGCTCCTCACGATGCGGCGGAGCAGCGACTTCACTCTGAGCCCCTCCCGGATCACTGAGCAGAGACCCAATTCTGAGGCCACCCAACCGGATCCCGTCAACACCTTGGCTGCGCCTAGAAAGTCTGTCCATAAAAGTTATGAGCAGAATCGGTGACAAAGTCGAACCCTTACCGGAAATTATTCAGATTTACTGCTGGCAAAGCGGACCGAGCTTGTTATAATTCTTTTAAGATCTGTAATACACACTGTTGTCTAAAGTTTGAGTTTGGAGAAAATGGATGCATGCAGAAGCACAAAAGAAGCTCTATATGCGGGAGTGGGAAAAAAAGTAAAACTTATTTTGATTATCCTCAAACCAGCATGCAGAACTAGAGGCTAGGCGTAGCTTTCAATCAGGTTCTGGCACACACAGGTCATTTTCCCTCAGTCTGTTTTGCAGTCTGTTTAGTGGGCACTCACAACAAGTACCCATGTGTGATTGATCAATGCTCCCATTGACAGGCTCACACACTTAGACCAGCAACAATCCCCCGTTGACAGAACAAATAGATGCTATACATAGTTCTTTATTTATTGTTAATCATTTATTAAGTATCTCAAAACATAAATTGCTATGAGGCGTTTAACAGAGCTTCGCTCCCTCACTTCCTTAAAGTTGTACGCTGCAGCTCAGCCAGCCAATGATCAGGCTACTTGTCAACTCATTTGTATACTAAACGGTGATTGGGTGTTCACTGGGAGGAGAGAGAGGGGTGTCCTGCAATGCCAACTGTAGATGCTGTACAGCCGGCACAATGCTCGATGCAGAGGGGAGAGAGAGTTTAGGTAGGTTGTGCCTTTTTCTGGCGGATTTGAGGGGGCAAGGTGTTTGTTTGAGGGGAGCGTTGCCCCTTCTTGCCCCTGCCTAAAGCTGGCCTCGGCTTTAGGCAGGGGCAAGAAGGGGCAGATGTTAATTGATCTCTCTAAATTCTCCCTAGGAGTGAGTGTTAGTGGTTGTTTGTCTCGCTGTGCGATGGACTGGTGACCTGTCCAGGTGTACCCTGCCTCTTACCTGCTAAATGCTACGATAGGCTCCAGCTTCCCCACGGGCCTTCTTTGAGCAAAGCGGTATAGATATTGACTGACTGAGTACTTTTTGAACAGAAAAAGAAATGACTAGGACAAGGACAAATTACATCTAAAATTAAATAGTCAGCATTTAGGATCCAACTTCATAGATAAAGTCATGTATTTAGTCATATACTAATTATTTTCTGCTGTCAGTGGAGATGTTTAAACTTCTGTGTATATGTGCGTGTGCGTGTTTGTGTGACAATGAAGCAGAGTAATTAAAACAGAACAAAGAAGAGAAGCGCTGGCACCATAATTAGAACACTGATTAATCAGCTGATAATTTTATCTTGATTAATGTGACTGATTTTCTCTTCATTTTGACCCTAGCCAGTCAGACCCGGTCCAATTAAATTTAAATTGTGCATCGGAATCTGTGTAGTCCACCCAACACCCCCCTCCCCCCCACACACACACACACCTTACAGGCACCCCCAAATAAGACTGCATAGGGGTGAAGCATACACATAATATAATATCCATACTTCACATATACTGAATTATTTATATAAGTCTTTTGCTTCTCTCAGTCTGTACAGAAGATGAATTGAAGTTAAATCCTGAAAGTCACAACTATGTTAATAAATAATGTGGAGTCAGGGAGGCTGATTTAAGTTACATTAGGACTAATGCTGTATATTCAACGGTGTGTTTAAATAAACATCTTAAGAGGATACATATTTTTTGTTGGAGATACAGAATCTAATTGTGTCACTATAATATTAATAATTAAAAAAAAGAATTTACAGTTATGAAACTAGTACGTATTCTCTGCATACAATGGCTGCGCACACGGAAGTGGGGGATAGGTGTTTCAGATTTTCCCTCTGTCCTACTCAAGCGGAAACCTCTGCCCGTAAAATGTGAAGCCTATGCGAAAGTGCAAAAAATTGCAGTCCACCCCTCATCCTCTAGGGGCGGGCTCCAAAATAGTCAATCCCCATAGATTTCCATGTTAAAAAGACCAACTTCACTGCAGAAATAAACATGTTTAAAACCCGGTACAAAAAAAACTTTTAGTTTTTTTTGTTTTAGATTAATAGGTCAAGTTTACCTTCATGACAACTGTGAGGGGGGTCATTTTTATGTCATTTTTTTTCTCTCTTCACACTTCCACTCATCCTAGCACCGATGCACCTCCCCCCCACACAGTAAAAACATTCACACAGCAAACAAACCTCCCTCTCCCTCCATCACCATGCCCTGTGGGAGACTTCCCCGGCGGACCAGAGGATGGCGCACCCCAAATCCGGTCCCCACCACCCCACACCCAGCCAACTGGGCAGAAGTGATATTCCCCCTGGATGGTGAGCTGCTAGCAGCACCAGGCACCCCCATTGTCTTGGGACCTGCTGTGGTGTTTCTTCTCTCTTTTTTTCTTGTGTGGACAAGAGGTGGCTCTGGTGATTAAGGCAGCGCAGCTGGAAGGAATCAAGCTCGTCACTCACCTGCACATAAGCTCCAGGCTGACCTGCTGTCGTCGCTGGATCGTTGCTACATCTGTTGTATCTAACCTGTTGGTTTGCTCTCCTCCTTGGGACCACACTCCTACCATGACAACCCCCCGAGATAGGCCAGGGGCAGCCACCCCCCTCATGACCGGCACGACTGCAGCCAACAAGCTCCCGCCGACCCCAGGTTGCACCCACCCACCAAACACCCAGGGGGGAAGGAGAGGAGCGGGAGGGGAATAGCGGGTGAGCCCACACACATGGTGCACCACCCCCAGGCCCACCAAGGCCTCCCCCACAGGCTCATGCATACACACACATGCCTACACATAGTACACACACATCATCCAAGTAAAACACACACACACAACATACAAACATCCCTGTCTCACACCCCAGCACCTCCCCCTACCAATCCCCTGAACCTCACTCAGCCCCCCTTCAAACCCCGACACCCCTCCTGCCCCCAGGCCAAACCCTGGTTCCCAGGGCAGCAACCAAACACCAGGGCATGCACCAACCCACACCATGGCGCACCATCCCGAAGGGAGAGGGGGCCGCCCCCAGGCACCAGAGCCCAGAACCCCTGCACAGCCTGCCCCAGAATAACCCGAATACCTGGCCGAGGGCCGACGCCCACCGACCAAGGCACCACCAGTGGCCTCACCCCCCGCCATGAGGCGACCCCAACCGCTGGCCCTCACAGTCTCCGACAGGGCTGGACCTAGAACCGCCTCCACCGCAGAGCAACCTGGTCCCGCAACACCGGAAACCACCAAGAAACCGTAAGTACTAGTCACTCCGCGCCATTTTCCAACCTTCAAAGGCGACGAGGTCACAGTCCTCCACCTTCACTAGGCAATGAAGTCAATCACAGGGGACCAGAGGGAATGAGATTTAACTAACTGTTTCTTTGAGGAGGAGGCAGACATTGTCTCACTACTGATGACTAAACTGTTGAATACACAGATTGCTTTTAGCTTTCCAGTTTACAAGGATGGTTTCTATGTGATGCATAATGCCATGCGTATCATGTGTGCAGAGTTGATTGCTATTTTAATGTCACCCAAGTCACCTAGTAGACACAGTGTGGGGTTTCCAGGAATATTATTATATATTATACTGGATAAGTCAGCAGTAAGTCCAATCCACCTCCATCTTTAGTCTGTTGTAACGTTTTTAGACTGATACGTGATGGCTTGTTCTTCCATAGAAATTTGTATATATGTGATTCCAGGGACTTAGCTGGAAGATGGTTTAGTGAGTATCATTGAAAACAGGTTGTTGACTTTAGGTAGCACCATCATTTAACTTGTGGCAACCCTCCCCATAAGTGATATGGGTAAGCGCCTCCACTGTGAAAGATCATCCTCTATTGTTTTAAGTAGCTGGGCATGATTTAGCTTTGTTACTTCTGATAACCGGGGGGAAATGTTTATGCCTAAATATCTAATGTTTCCAGACTGTATTGTAGTATTAAGTATGTTTTGTAGGTCACAGTTAATTGGCATAACTATAGTCTTAGACCAGTTAATAGAGTTGTCAGATATTGATGAGAATTTGTTAATAAGTGTGACTGTCTGGGGGAGAGATGTCGATGAATTCTGTAGGAAAAGTAATACATCATCAGCTTGAAGACTTATTTTCTATAGTTTTGGTATGAATTCCTTTAATCTCTTTATTTTGTCTTATGGCAGCAGCTAGGGGTTCAATGAAAATCCAGTTCCAGTTTACTCGGTCAAATGCTTTTTCTGCACCTAAGGAAATTTCAGATTCTGTATAGTAGAATAACCTATTATGTTAATTAATTAGTAGAGGAATGTCTACCTTTAATAAAGCCTGTTTGGTCAGGATGTATTATTAGAGGGGTTATTTTTTCTATACTTTTGGCCAGAGCTTTGCAGATTATTTTAAGATCTACATTAGTTAATGATATTGGACGGTAACTGAATGGAAGTGTCGGGTCTTTTCCTGCTTTTAATAGTAGAGTAATATTAGCTAGGTTCATATTTGGAGGCATTTTTTGTTTATCCTTTATTTCTAATATCATATTGTAGAAAGTGGGTGCCAGCGTTGTCCAGAATTCTTTGTAGAATTCTGCTGGATAACCATCTGGACCTGGGGCTTTATTGTTGGGCATATGCTGAAGGGCTTCATGGAGTTCATCGAGTGAAAGAGGTGAATCCAAGGCCATTTTAGTTTCATGTTTTGATTTTGGAAGATTGATGTTACTATGAAATTGGTCAATATTCTTATCTGTTGTGTTTAATTGTGATTTATATAAAGTTTCATATAATTCTCTAAAAGTGTTATTTATCTTGTCAGGCTCATGGCTGATATTACCTTGTGGATTTTTGACAGAGATCCTTGTTTTCTCCCTGTTTGTTTTTAACTGATTAGCCAGGAACCTTCCAGATTTGTTGCCATGTTCAAAGTTCTCCAAACAAAGTCTTTGCACCAAGAATTGTGTCTTTGTATCTATTATTCGTTAAGATCAAGTTTAGCTTTCCTTAAAGCGTTCAGTATGTGTTCTTCTGGGGAGACATGGTAAGAGTTCTAACTCTGAAATTCTCAAAGTGTCCTTCATTTTCTTTTGGGAAGAGAAGGAAATTATTTTCCCTCTCATTACTGCTTTTCCTGCTTCCCCAAAAACACATGCTGAAGTTTCTGGTAAGTTGTTGTTTTCTAGGACCATTCTCTTTTAAAGTAACTGATAAACTCAGGATCTTTAAGTAATGAAGTATTAAATCTCCAGTTTCTAGTTGCTGGTTTATTGTTCTTATTTCTCAGAGTGAATGATACTGGTGCGTGATCACTGATGGTGATAGAATGGATTCCAATTTCTGACATGTCACTCATCTGCGAGCTGCTAGTTAAGAAATAATCTGATCTAGAATAGGAATGGTGAACTGAAGAAAAGAAGGTTAATTCTCTTAGTGAGATGGTGAGAACAGATGAACAGACTTTTTCATCTGGGTCATTGTCTGAAGTTATTTTTTCCACCACACTGTTATACAGAAGGTAGGGTTAATGACATCAGGATAATTAAAATTAACGTGGTTTAATTGCTTTTACATCTTTGTGGTGCAAGATATTTAAAATCTGAACTAAATTTAAACATTTAACTTTGAAATCAATGGCTAAACGCCAATGAGCAGAGCCCGACTATAGAAACTAAAACAAAAAAAGAAACAAACAAACAAACAAAAAAAAACCTCTACAAATATGAAACTATAACTTTTCAGCTCAAGATCTTAAGATTTACAATTCAAGTACACATGTCTATCATACACAGTTATCAATATGTTCCCTATTAAAATTGGCTGATTGTGCCAAAAACGTTTAAAGGAGTATTATTAATTATAAAGCATGTTGTTTTTATGAGTGGAAGGGAGACCGTATGTTTGTTTGATCTTTGCATTTAATTTTATTTATAGCATGATCCAGACAGAATCTTCATACTCCTCCCATGCCCAAGTTTTTGCCTCTGCAACCACCGAAGGTGTATTCCGCTTAGCCTCCCAATATCCATCAGCTGCCTCCTGAGTCCAACAGGCCAAAAAGGCCCGACTGATGGAATCCCTCACTGCTGATGTCCACCAACGAGTTCGAAGATTTCCGCCACGAATGGCACTGACAACATTTTTTTTTTACCTTGTCCTGTCCAGCATCCTAACATACAGAACGCCGTTCTGTGTGCCATATTTTGCCGGACAGATTTGCTCTACCAAGCGAGACATGTTATATAAATGACTGCCCTCGATGTTTGGAATATTTTTATTATTTTTTATTATAATCATTTTTTCTTTAGTCTTGACATGTCGTGCCGAACCTGACAGAGAGATTGAGGAAGAGAGAAAAAGAGAAAATGACAGAATTGACATGTGGAAATAAAAGTTGTCTAGGCAGCCTAAGTCACATCATTATTCACATAAACAATATAAACTACCACAGTACTACATGATAAATAAAGAAATTAGGATAATGATGATATGGAAAAGTACAACAGTCATTAAACAAACCTGTAGAGAGACGTACCAACACACAAACATCAGCAACATCTAGTTGGAAGCGGATGGAGAGATGAGCACGTGCATGATCATGCAACAGGGATGTGTGCGTGCAAGGGGGCCGTGGCCACGCCGCACCCAGAAGCATCAGGGGGAGACAGAGGTGAGCCAGAAGCCCCAAAGGCTCGTCAGATCCACAGTGCAGAGCCCATGACACCCAAAGTAAAGAGAGCAGCGGCCCCACTCAGCCCAGAGCAGAGGGGCCCCCAGACCGGAGCCCCCTGACGCGACGGGGCAGGGGCACCGAGCAGCCCATAGTATTTACGGAACTGTTTGTCTGTTTATTGTTAGGGTAGGCTACTGCTTTTTAATGTTACTGTTATAAATTTAAAATAATGTGTTAAATTTGTATTTGTCCAGATGTGCTGAGAAAATTGTAGATACTGCTAAAGAGGAGGCCTCAGCGCTAATTGTCATTACCAGAGACTCTCAGTGAAGAATATGTTAATTTAACAAAGAACAATGACTGCAGTACTATTATGTTTTATAATGTTTTTTTTATCTAACAATTGTGAAATAATATTTCGATCTGTAGAAAGCAGATCTAAATGAAAAACACTGAATGCACAATGCAGAGATGTCATAAAATGATTGAGTACAGACAGACAGCCTGTCTGTGTCAATCTGAGTCATCTTAATAACTAACCAACTTTGTGTTATGAAACATGCTTCAAAAATGTATTTAATCTGCTTGATGGATTTTTTTGTTTTAGACAGTGGCAATATTTTATCATATTTGTAGCAGTTTTTATAGTTGAATGTGTGTTTTTTGATAACACCGTTTTACATTGTTTTAGGATTTGTCATTTCTTGCCCTGGACTTTAGCACTGAATGTTATTTATTTTTACTAAATGTTATTTATTTTGTTCTATTTATCCTTTTTTTGTAGCAGTTTCAGTGTTTCAGTGTAACTTTATTTTGTTTGTTTATAAAGACAAAAGAATTTCTACATTAGTTACAATGTGTGTGACTGAGTTATGTAACGTCAGTAGGGTGGGGAGCAAAAACTTCTGTTTTGCCTAGGGCCGACCCTGAAGTTGCAAATGCATGTGTCACATTCAGAGAGCGTTAGATTCACTACCCAAAAGGTGTGTAGATGACAGAAAAGGGAGTAGGATTTCATCTGGTCTGGGTTTTCTGCCAAAAATCTTTTGTGAATATTTTGTCTTGTATCCATCAAGAACCTCTTCTTGATTTTCAATTTGTTTTTTGTGAGTGTTTGTTTGGTTCCTGTGGTCATTCTACTCACATCATCCCTGAGATAGAATGCCTTTATTTGTTCTTCAGTGAACCTGTGTGAGGGTGGCTCGGCTGAAAGTCGCAAACGCAGGCATCAAAGTGTAAGTCGTTTATTCAGCGTCTCTAGTGGAGCAGGAATAATACCATACAATGATCTCA
>JBAMHW010000018.1:3037593-3049129 GCA_037177495.1 Rhadinocentrus ornatus
GTGTTGGCACATCATGTCCTTCTGTGAAATCAATGCTCATGGAAAGAAAAGGTCTTTCTGAATTGTTTAAACAATAAGGGACTAAAGACGGAAATTAGCTTTGCTGAAGTCATGCATAATAGCAATATAAATGCATATTAATATTCAACGTCTCATTAAATTTTTTTTTTATGAAATTAGTAGAAACAAGCATTTATCCCATCAATGACAAAAAAAGTAGGATCCACATGCTTTGACTTCTTTAATGGTGCTCCAATGTTTACAATCAAAAACTGATATGTTGCTAAACACAATTTTAAATGTTTCAGGGCACTGTGCAGTGCACACGAGAAAATTGACAATGTTATGGAGAAAGTGGCGGACTGACTCAAATCGTGGAAAAGAAGATGGCTGCAGGAGCACTAACACCAGCAACTCCAGAACCACGGAGTCTGGAGGATGCACACAAATACAGAGGAAATGAGAGGTAAGACATCTTTAACCATCTAGTAGTCTGTAATCTGATCACAAGGTATTTTCCATGCAGCATCACCATCAGTGGTTATATATTCATCAGATCATAGACTAGTGATGCTTTTGTCCATCTTAAATTGACTCAGATACAATAGGAATTGCGCTTTGATTTTACATAGACACCAACAAATTTTCTGAGCAACTTTTGTGTATGTCATGTTTCATGTTGATTTGTTCTGTTTTCTGTGATGTAATTTGCAGGTTCACGTCTGAGCAAAACTCCGATGTCACAAATTCAGTGTTGCGGACAATTACTGATGACGAGGAATATGAATCCTCTTTGATCAGAAGTAAGTCATGACTTTTTGTGTTCATAGGAGCCTGCAAAAGGTACTTCGACAACATCAGGAGGGAATCAAAGCTGTCAGAAGACAACAAAGTAGAAGAGGATTGGAGGGCCAAAGCTCTCAACAACCGAAGGCATAGAGTGGGTTAAATTACTTGTGGATTTTTTCATTTATTTTTAAGATCCTATGTAATGCTGGAGCCCACATCAGAAGATTTTGAAAAGATTTTTAAAAGACTATAGAAAAGAGCTAGAAAACTACCAGCTCACATCTAACGGCAAAAGTTTAAAAGTTTTAAGTTTAAGCCTAGTCTCAGACCGAGATTTGACAAAGACCGTGAATCACTATTTACAAGACTACAACTAGATTCTTTCAGCATTTTTTGTGATATAGAACAGGGCTTAATGTGCTAAGAAGTAAATGTCTGCTGTTGATCATGCATGTGTTAAAGTATAACGATATAACAAATAAGAGCAGAGTAGAAAATTCATTTGTGATGCTTATGAGTAGCTGTAACACCTGGTGGAGATACAAAAGCACACTTAATAACAATGTGTAATTCCCTGTTCATCCTGGATCCTGTTCCATATCAACTGTCCAACATATCACAAAAAATGATAAAAAAAATTGTAGTTGTAGTCTTAATAGCATTTTCAGTCTTTGTCAAATCTCAGTCTGAGACCAGGCTACGATTTAAACCTCTGCATAGTTGTTTTTAGATGTGAGTAGGTGTGAGCTGGTAGTTTTATAGAGTCTTTTGCTAATCTTTTCAAAGTCCTTTGATGTAAACCCAGCTTTAGAATGCATCAGATTTCTGATTTGCCTTTGTATCACATTACAGTGTTGCAGTCAGCAGTGTTACCTCTGGATACGATAACTGAAATGTGTTATATGAACTGTGCATAAAGATGAAGTTGCAGAGGCAGAAAAAGTGTTTTATTATGTTCATATTTAATTGTATACATTTGTTCTCTAAAAATAGGATCCATGAAGGATCACATAAACACGCATTTTCTGGATACCTTGCGGATGAAAATCCGGGTTTTTTGGATCTTTCAGTGGTCCAGACACGGTGAGATCTAAAAATAGGGTCCGCAAGGGATGCGGCGGGATTTTCCCGTATCTTATCCATATTTGTTACAGTTACGGACAGATAGAGGCATCGGATCGCTCCGAATCTTTGTACTTTTCATCCAGTGTGCTGGCAAGCCTCAGCAGGTTGAGATCCCAAAGGAGCTCCACAATGCACAGTTGTGGGGATGTCCAAAAAGGGACCTGCTGACACCACAGGAACATTACAACCACCGAAAGTCAGATCTGCAGTTACACAAGGGCTCCGACACTTTTCATCAGGGCTCCATTGCGCAGTCTGATGCCAGTCCCATGAAGCAGCTGCCATGGCACGTGTTTTCCACGGGGGCGTGATTTCTCGCGTGACTGGTTCTTGCTGAGAGTCCATTTGAGGACCAGGCCAAGAGCAGTGAGCGGATTGCTCTCGGCCTTTGTGGTGTTGTGAGAAAATGCAATTTGACTTGCCACAGAGACTGTGGGACCTTCTCATCCTATTTCATGCTGTGCTTTTTCCTAATTTGTTATGTTTATAGTGGCTTGTTCGCATCCTTGTTTGCATTCCACATATTTGGGTTCACCACTTGTATCGCTTCGTGTATTCTCTTCTATTCCCTGTTGCATTGCGGGTTCAGAGGCCTGCCTCACATGAGAACCCCTAGCTGAGGGTTTAGGTTTATTTTTTTGTGAGCCCTACCACCAGTGCGCATCTTGCGCTTTTTTCAAATCTTGAGCCACGTGCTCATCACTCTCTGGACAGAGCTCCCCTTGCTTGCTGTTGCTCTAGTGGTGATCACCATCGCTGTCATAGCTGTCTGTCTGCCCGATGAGACCTTCCTTGGCCAACTTGAGGAATTCCTTTGTGCAGTTTGGCTCAGGTTGTGAGATGAGCAGCTGCGATCGAGGGTCAAGGAAGTTGGGCTTGAGCGCATGGTCATCTATAGTGATCGCGATCCGCTGCTGTGTCGAGGATAGCTGCACTTTCCCTTTGATCATCCACAGAGGTTCTGAGCTTAGCTCTGTCAGGTCTGTCAGCGACACGCGCACCCACAAAGACTTCCTGACCGAGGGCATGAGTGTATACAGGCTTGTCTCAATAGGTATAAATCTGTCTCTCAGGGTCTGGATGAATAGGTTGATCTGATGGACGGGGCTCATCTTCAGACCTGCACACTTTTTGTGTCTGTTAATGGACCTGTACTGCATGAACTAGTACTTTTCACTTAGAGCCATAACACTGACCAAGCAGTTGAGTGTAACCACATTGTCCGTCACAATTTCCAAAATGCTATCTTTGATCATGTGAATGGGTTGCTGCTCGGTTTGAAACTGGGACTCGGGAGGCTGAGATGGGGCAGGGGCGAAAGGCATTATGCAAGGCTGATAGGAATAGGAGAACATGGGCCAGGTTCTCAATTGTAAAGCTAGGAATCCAAACGTACTGTCCAGAGCCTGAGAGAATTCCTGGTCCGTGAGGAAATGTTTCAAATGTCGGTCTGCGATGCTCTGCCCAATTTCACACTTTCACACGTGTGCTCTAGAGCGTCTGTAAATAGGATTGACCCAACCCGTGCGTTGCTGCACTCTGTGGCCCCTCTCTGCAATCTCAAACAGTGCGTGTTTCCAAAACTTAGACACCCTAAAGTTTACACCACAACATGGACACTGCATGTGACCCAGCTCCGGTAGAGTGGAGCTGTCATCCAGGATTTTGTTTGCTTCTCTTAGCACATCTAAGTGCACGGTGAATTCTGCTTTCTTCACAGAGGCAAACCCTCTCCCAGGACAATCTTCGCCAGTGATCGTAACCATTTCTGGAAGCAGTCTCATGCAGCTAAAAACACTGTTATCTTCCATGTACAGGAAATGCAATTCTCCTTCTAGTTTTGAGGATGGCGTTGGTTGACATTGAGCAGTGCTGTTCAGAGCAGACGAGTCTTGGTTTTGCAATTCTGATATGTAGCCTTCTACAGTCTTTAGCCTTTTGCTGCACGTTTCCATAATGTCTCTCAACTCACTGACCTGTGACTGTATGTTGGTTTCAGCCCTGTTCTTTGTCATGAACCATTCTGCTGTTGCTAATAGGGATTCAAAGTGCCTATTCACTATGTCCCACACTTGTATAATAGAGGATTTTGGTTGCTGCGGAGATTGGTGCATCTTGATTGTTGACATTTGAGCCTGCGCTGGCCATGGCTGTTGTTGCTATATTATAGCCCTGTTCTCTATATAGCTGTTTTTTTGCTTTGTTTTGTTTTCTTTTTGATTACTTTGTGTATCTGGATGGGTTTTACAAGTCTGCTCCTTAAATATGTCCCAGTGGGTTCTTGGTTATTTTCTGGTTTTTATTCATGTTCATATTCATGGTCGTGTTCTTTTCTGTCATGTGCGTTTTTCTTTTCCTTTATGTCTTTCTGTTGTGAGAATGCTTGGTATGCCTGAATGTGATACCATTTAATAAATAGGAGCGTGATTTGCACAGGGCAAAGTTAAGAGTCTCCTCGCTATATCCGAGGTCTTTGAAATCAATTTCATTCATTCCAGGAAATCCGTGGGGTCGGGGTTTTGTCTGATGTGATTTTCGACCATGGCTATCAACTCAGCTCATGCATTTGCTTTACCCTCTTCTCTGAGATATGCCTCATGGCTGACTTCATTCAGATTGTCGAGAAGCCACAGGACAAGGTGAACAAACTCTGGGTTCTTCATGTGGTAATTGATGAAAACCTTGTTCTGGAATGAAAAGAGATTGCTGCGATAACGCTCGAGGAATGCTCCCCCTACTGCCTCTTTGCACTCTGGCCAGTATTTTGGATGGCTGTGGTCTCTCACGTGCACAAAGTACATCTCTGTGAGATAGACCAGACACACCTTCTACTGTGATGTTAACATCCCGTGCCACTCCTGAGCCATTTCGCAACACAGCCTTTTGAGATGGACATGCAGCTCCGTGAGCCAGGCCACATTACCCAGAGCCCTAGGGAGTTCCTGGGCTACGTTTCTCACTTTTTGTAAGTTTATAGACATAGATGAGAAGAGCTGATGCCTGTTCTCCTCTCCGGCAATGTTCACGCAACTCTGTCTGTGCCTGCAGTCCTGTTGCAAGGCAATGTTCAGCATTGTGTTCATCATGGTGTTGTTTGAAATCCCCATTGCCAACGAAGTGAACATGCCGGGTTTTCCTGTATTGTACTGGGGTCTTTTCTCGTTAGGGCCCTGTGAAGACCTTGCCATCTTTATACCTATCTTTAAATAAGCCGGAGTCTGCTGCTTGGTTGTCAGCGATTAGAGCCCAGGCATATAGATTCTTCACAAAGGGACTAGATACCCAATCAAAGCCTCCCAAAGAGCCGCCACCACCACCAACAACAACAATAACTCGTAGCCTTTCCACAGTGGCAACGGTACATAGAGAGTCATGTTCCGAAATGATCTCTAAGATGTGCACACCAAAATCCGGATCTTGTCGGCATGCAGGGAGCACAAAGGAGGACAGGATAGCAAACATGAGTAACCACAACATGCTCAAAATCAGGGGAGTTAAACAGGCCAAAAGGAAGTGCTGTTCACAATCCGTCAACTCCGGTGCCAAATACGGGGCAGACTCCATACGGTGGGCAAGGTTATGTTTTTCAGGGTGTAATAAGTCATATTTTGCAAAGCTTGTAAGAGCTTTCCAGGTGGTAAAGACCATCGGGTACCCCATGCTCACACTAAACTCTGAATGGGGTTGTTACTACAAGCTAGCTGTTGCATATACCACGGATCAGCTGCTGGAAATGGCTGCGGTGTGCCTACCCGAATTGCGCAAGGCAATGGAGAGCATCCACAACGAGCAATTTCAGAAGTTATGCAAACTCACAGCAGAGTGCCAGGTGTACCCTGTGCTCAACTGCCATATCAACTGGGTGGGCCACAGCCACAAGCAGATACTCATCGTGCCTGGACAACCTGGCACCCAGCTTCCCTGTGAAGAGGGAGATCAACAGTGCTTTAGATGTCTAAAGAATCAAAACTTTCACTCATCTGAAGTGAAGGGTAACCCAAAAAACATTGACGTAGAATTTGACTTTGAGCAAATGAAGTTCTTCTCGTCTTGCTGCGCTGCACCCATGTTCAAAGTCCCGCTTAGCACCAGGAATGTCAATACATGGTATATTCACATGAAATGTTCCAATGACAGTCAGTACGATGTCACGCAGCAAGCCGAGAGACAAAATCTCGTGGAGGATGACTCTGTTAGGACGCCTATGGTCATTGTTAAAGACAAGTAATGAACCTTTTTTTATTATTTGTTTTGTTTTTTTTCTTCTTTTTTGTTTGTATTATTCTGTTTTTGTCTTTTTCTTTACCATCATCGAGGTGATTGTTCAACTATACACAGAGCTGTCATGAACAGTCTTTTCCTTTTCTTTATTACTTTTTCCTTTTTTTTTTGTTGCACCAACTTCCCTGCATACAAATGTAACACAAGAGTGCCTCAACCCACCCTGGGGTCCCGTTCACATTCTGTGAGTTGCTTAGCCACCTAGATTAAACATGACCATGCCATGGAACCCTGTCAGAGAGGCGACTGGAGTTCCACATGGCACCCGAGCATAAGCTTGGATGATGTAGAGGGCGTACGTTTCGCAGAGTATACATGGGTACATGTGTATGACATGGAAAAATGCAAGCCGATATCTGTAGCCCTCACAGAGCCTGGGTTGGACGAAGTGTTTCGCATAACTGTAGAGCCTGCTGTGATTTCTGTGACACGATACATCATTCTCCGGATAGTATTCAGGCACGGAGAGGACGGCTATGGTCTCATTACAACAAACACTTTTCTGAGACACACACCGAGACAAAGGCCCACTAGGTGAAAAGAATCAGTGTTTTAGCCAGGCCTCCACTGGCGTGGGTGAAGATGAGCACAGTTCCTGACATGGCAGGGTGCCATCGTATCCAGCCCTTCACGGGACAGATGCACGTATCAAGGATATACGCAGGTATAAACCATCAAGGGCAATCGGCCCTGGCGAGCCTTACCATCACGGACTCTATTGAAATGGACAGTGTTTCGCACACCACCCGGGAAGTTAGGTTATCCCGCCTAACTTCCTGGGTGGTGTGCGAAACACTGTCCATGCTTGGTGCTCCACTGGCCTTCAAGGTCTTACACGAGCAGAGCAGGGTAACCCTAGAGCAACTGCGTTGTCGAGTACAGGACGAGAAATGCTCACACTGCCCGACCCGCAACACGCCTCATCAATGTGTCACGCACAACTGTTAACAGAATTGAGGACCTTTCCCGGGTTCCGACTCGATCGCGGTGGTTGTGCATACAGCTCGCACACACGAGTGTGGAAGTAACCAGGAGAGGAACGATCACCAGTGACATCATACAGGCTCCCTATTGTGCGGTTATACTCGTGGCTCTGTGTTGCGGAGCACTGGAGTGTTGGTCAACTGAACTAGACAGCCTCTCTGAGCAGTTGAGGGTGGACACACGTCTACTCTCCAGCGATCGAGAGAAGGACGAGCTGTGTCAATGCTGCAGATATGCGGAACTAACATCACAGGCGATGTGCGATCCAAAACCGCTGAGGATCCTAGCTGTGTTACAGATAGACAGACTGCTCCTAGGCCACGTGTGCACCACGCTGTGCACAACGGTAAACCAGGAGACTGCCGATGGCGGATGGAGGGGTGCAAGAGTGGCTACGGAGGCCAGCAACCCTGAATCCCGAGAGTGTGCAGCAGTGTGGGAACGCAGATACTGTCGCAATCACCGCAGGATTGAGACAGTACTTTCTTTGAGAGTAGCGAAGAAAGATGGGACCGCAAGCAGTGGACGGAAGATCAGGAGAAAGACAGTAGACATGGTGACAAGCAATACATCAGCCAAAATCAAGGGAAGGAATGCTGTCAGACGTCTCCCAGCTCCCACACTTTGCGTGAACTTGAGGGACTGCATGAGGTTGCCTCGTGGTGGAGTGACTCAAGGTGCTACTGGGGGCACGTGGTTTGCAAACACAGATTCTGGGACCTCTACCTCTCAAGAGCACACCCGCAGAGAAGCCAGAAGATCCACGTCAGTCGGGTATTGGAAGAGAATGTTGTGCCCTTTTTTGCAATAATATTTTAAAACTTTTCCCTTCGGTCATCGAAGCGCAATCCTCGACATCTAGCACCACCAGAAGCATAGCAAACGCATCGGCGAGCTACATGAGCACCATCAAGCAACTACAAATAGCCTGACGGAGAAAATCAAACATCTGGAACTGACACAGACTAACACGGAAAAGGAATGGAATGACGAACGGCATGACTTACAGATGGAACTAAGCCAGAGGCAATCCACAATCCAGAGCATGCAGAAGATGCAAGAGGACTTACGACAGCAGCTTGAGAAGATGGCCGTGTCTAAGGATACCGCGGTGCAGGATGTGTTGAAGCTAGCCCGTAACAGACATGACGTTGATACAAGACGCGCTCAAGAAACGGCAAAGCTCAAGCAAGAAAAGTTAACGCCCCAGAAGAGACTACGGGCACAGGATGACAGTATTGACAATTACCAGCATGCCATCGAGGATTATAAACATCACATCACAAAGCTCTGCGATAGGGAACAGTATGACTCCAGAACTATATCCATGCTTCGTGAGGAACTACATCGGAGATGGCAAAGACCAAGGAAGTGGTCGTATTCAAAAATACACTGTGCGCACAAGTATATAAGCTCTTTGGTCTCACACTGCCCAATGTCACAGGAGTATTAGAGTCATGTCCCAAAGGGATGCTTTGGTAGATAGGATCTGGATCCTATGGACATGAGCAGTGCTCGAAAGTGTGCATGCATCAACACGAGCGGAGGCTGTCACGACAGCAAGATACGAGTTAGAGTCGCTTGTCAAAGATGAGGCAGAGTGTGAGGTGGACAAGTGGTACACATCTCTGCAGCCCCATCACAGTGATCACATAGCCGTGAGCACGTTTGACATTGAACTTCACAAAAACGACACACTGGTCCGATCCCCTATCTGACATCCATGACTCCCGTTGTCTCAACAGGGCCAGAAACACAACGAAGGACTCCACTCACCCTGGTTTTCACCTCTTTGACCTGTTGACCTCTGGCAGGCGCTACAGGTCCATATGGTCCAGAACAAACAGACTCACAGACACATTATGTCTGTGAAGCTGTTACCATACTGATCTCAAAACCTGCACTAATGTCTTGCACTGATGCTCCTGCGCTAATCACTTTCTATATTACTAAATACATTTAGACTACTGCACAGATTATTTGCAGAGACCCACATGCTACCTCAGACTGTTGTAATAACATCAATTAGGTGTAATAACATTTACTCATACACGTGCAAGTCATTCATCTTGAGTGCATTTTATAGCTGCTATTTATATCGTGTTATTAAATTGTGTTGGGTTTTTTTTGGTTTTTTTTACACTGTTCTACTACATGTGCACTTTTACAGAGCTGCTTTTTAAAATCTCATTGTACTCTGTATAATGACAATAAAGGCTTTCTATTTTATTCTATTCTATTTTAATAAATTCCCACCCTCCACATTTTAACATGGGGAAGTACTAACTGTAACACAATGAACTTTAAGGACCTACTAACCCTACTTGAGAAACTCTAATAGATTGGCTATAACAAGTTTCACTGCAAACCTCTGAATTTTCTTTGCTTAGACTTCAAATAATTTTTTTTATTTTTACTCAGCTTTGATAAAAATGAAAAAAAAATAAAAAAATGATGTGCTGTGGTTTTTGACCACAAGGTCTAATCATAAATCCATTTGCCATCAGCCTCGGCTCTACTTTTTGCTTTGTGCTAATTAGCAACTGCTATCATGAAAAGGAAAAAAACTAATATGGTAAAAGTACTAATGATAAAAAACAAGAATTGTTAAATGAACAAAAATGACAGCAACATTATTCAGAGAAGTAATTGCCATGCACTTATTTTAATTTTCTCATGTACAGTATCCCTGCAAACAGTCTTAGTCATGACATAATGGAATTCACTTCCAGAAAACAGGTCATAGCTTTGTCTTGAACATTCCAAGTTAATTTTTTATGGTTTTGGAAGTCTCCATATTAAAATATGAGAAGTTGATATCCTTCTGAGTAGCTGTTGCCTTCACTGGTAGTGGCAGCAGCTTTACTCGTGGAAAAATGTTGTCTTCTGTCTGCCTCTGGTCACCTCCTGTCTGAGTCCTACCTGTATGTTCGTTTGCCTGCCTGGCCAGGTGATAAATAAATGATGAAATGTAAAATGAATAAAAACATGAATGACTGTGGCAATGACACTGTTTGGCAACCAAGAGATAGGAATTAGGAGCCAAAACGGCGCTAAAGCTGGGTTATTGGGCAGAGGCCCTGCTAACGAGCCGTGAGATTGACTTTGACATGTCGAAGAGCAGGTGTTCATTTATTTTCCCAAATAAAAGGACTGAGCCAAAACTCGCCTGTCCAAACAATACATAATAATGTAAACCCTTTGAATGATAAGGTTTGATTACAGCGCAGCCTAATTATTTTTTTTCCCCCTTTTTGTAGTGTTGGTGAACATATCTCATTCTGCTCTGGCTAATCCAGCTTGATGTTATCACTGACATTATTCAGATGTTGTCAGATGCCCTCAGGCACTGTACAGGCATTCTGCTGGGCACAGGTGTGGCAGTGTGGGCAATAACAAGCAATGATTAATTACCAAAGCCATATCAATAACAGCCCTAAACCCCCAAAGTGTCCTCAGGGCACCACTTACTCCCTCCCACAATCCTCTCCTCCTGCTGTGTTTTTTTTGCTAAATCATGGAACTGGGCTCGGGTCCAGGGGCATCGCTGCTGCTGCCTGGTTTCTGCTGGGAGTGGAAATATAGCTGGACGGGCCTCTCGGGATGCTATAATGTCTGCGTTAATTGTGAGTTATGGGAAAACATTGCAAATGAACGGTGTCAGGCTTGACAGCAATCATACTCTTCAGGCCAAATTTTCTACAACACCTCCTATTTATCCTTCATCAATGGAGAAGAAAATTTAAATAAGCACACCAGTCAGCATCGCTTTCCAGTCTGTCCCCAGCCCATGTCAGAATGAAAGCAAGAGAAAAAAAAAGTGTGCAATGTTACTTTTCAAAACTTTTAAATCTCTGCAAATTAATAATGGAGGCAGCAATTGTCTCTGAAAGAAGTTGCATATCTTTTCAAGAGAGTAAATGTCGGTAAGGGACAAGAACAGTCTCCACAGAATTGTCAAGATCTGCTCCAAGATCCCAGGAGTCCAGATGACTGACGTAAACTATCTCTGTAAAAAGAAGAAACGTCCAGAAAGCCAGACAGCCCAGAACCATTCTGACCACACTCTAAACCACAAATTCTGTTTAATGTCCTTGAGACGGCGCTACCTTGTCTACCCCCCGGGAAAACAAACAGATACAAAAATGCTTTTATTCCTTCTCCTATCACACTCAAGACATGCAGGCATGGTATTTATTGTTTTATTGATTATTTAGATTCAAGACCTTTATTGTCATTATGCAAGCATAACAAAATTTTTAAGGAGTCTCTCAGCTTAGCACACTGCTCAAAAATATAAAGGGAACACTAAAATAACACATCCTAGATCTGAATGAATGAACTATTCTTATTAAAC
>JBAMHW010000018.1:3116355-3126482 GCA_037177495.1 Rhadinocentrus ornatus
ACAAATAAAAGGTGAACATTAATTTATTGTACAGTTTTTATTTCTAAAATGTTTTACTGGAGGAGTTTCATAGACTTAGTTTTACAGCATCTGTTGCATTTTTGGCAGTTTTTCTGAGGTTTTTATTTTGTTTATATCGATATTGGAATTATATCGTATCGACTGAAATTAAGAAATATAGCGCGATACAAGTTTTGGCCTCTGTTCCTCTGTTGTGGAACAATCTACCAAACTTTACCATAACTTTACTAAACTTTAAGAGCAAGCTAAAGATTCAAGCCTAACTCTTCTACTTGTCAGAATGAGTTAGAAAGATTTGTCCAGCTCTTTGGCACATCTCAGTACTGAATAAGTTGCTTACGCCCAGGATGATATTGTGTGGTGAAATCGTGATCTCGTAATTAAACGAAAGACTATTATAGACAGGAAAAAAATAAAGCACTGCCTCTAGCACTACACGACAGCACCTGGGTCCAACTGGACTCACACAGTCTGACTGCCACTTAATTATGATGCCCCATCCTGTTTGAGTTCTTGTTTGTGTTGTTCTTACTCTCAGATGTAAGTCGCTTTGGAGAAAAGCTTCTGCCAAATGACTGTAGAATAGAATAAATGCTGTATCAAAGCACATCAATAAAAAGTAGTGCTCTTTTCTGATGAGAGCAAATTTTGCATCAAGTCAAGGTCCCAGAGTCTGGAGGAAGACTGGAGAGGCAACAATCCAAGACATTTCATAATGATATCATGAGACATATGGCTATAAGCCATAATAATCAAAATAATAACAAATAAATGCTTGAAATATCTCAATTTGTATATAATGAGTCTATTTAATTAGTTAGTTTCTCCTTCAAAGTTGAGTTACTGAAATGAATGAAGTTTTGCAAATACTGAATTTTTCACCTATATGGTTTGGCTCTAGCTAAATTTAAAGGTCTCATATTATGCAAAATTTACTTTCTAAAGGTTTTTCAATTCTCATTATCGCTTTACGCAATGTTATTACAATGATTTCTGAGAAAATTAATGACAGGCTTGCGACGACTGGCTGACTCCAAGAAAAAATGTGTTACAGTAATAAAAAATGATATTAATATTAATAACAAATATTAAATTAATTATAATTTAAAATTTAATAAATCCAATTTTCCCCTGTAATTCCGTAAAATTGCTTAATTCTAAAATAAAGTAATTTATTCGTGTAAATCCTTTACATTATTTGTTTTTGTTTATTCAAGTATTTATTTTTCTGCGTGAACAAAATGTTTCAGCCACATTGTATAAACAATCTGCTTAGAAACAACATATAAATCTGAACAAATATCGCTGAAAATAAAAGACAAACAGTGATATCTTGGTGCTAACTTTATTTAGACCGTGGCGACAGATTTTGTCTTATGTTTCAGACTACACAGTGTTTTGCTGCCTTATTTCATCTCTGAGATGTCTTTCTGTCTCAAAGGCACATGACCACTGTGACTACACAGAATCATGTTATCTCAGCACATCTGACTAATAAATGTTAAGTTGTTGAAGTTCTTGCAAATCATTAATGATTTATTACTTCACCTTGGAAACATGAAATCATTTTGTTCTAATATTATCTTAGACTCTTGTAAATATAAAAATTTAAGTGATGTCATGTTTTATAAAGGTTTGCAACCAGTGTTATGGTGCATCATGGGGATGCAACCAAGTTGCAGTTCTTTTAGTTGCCTTTTGAACTGATTTAATTTCTCGTTTTATCGTGTTCAATTTTTATATATGATATTCTGATATCAGTCAGCACAATAAAAAGTAGCATGTTCCATATTATCTCTAAATATGTAAAATTCGCTTGATTTATTCATTGAGTATATTCTTGTTTTCAGAGGAAAAACAATATAGTCATAATTATGTAGCTTAGACTAAATTCATCATAAAAAGCGATCCAGAGTCTGCTGTTTGCTTTTTGCTTTGTATTGTCCTCCTGCACTTGTCATGTTTTTATTTGAGTTAGCCTTTGATATCTAAACGTCTCATGCAAAGTGGAAAAATGTGAAGAAAAAGAGGCTGCAGGGGTGTAAATTTCACTTAAACTCAACCAACATAGAGTGCAGTATTAATAGGACTGCATGCTTGTCCCAATGGATATATGAAGCAGACGTGGAAAACATTCATACCAACTTTAAAGTGTCCAAAGTAAAGGATGATAGTAGTTACTGTTTTTAAAAAAGGTCCTACTTAAAGGTGGCTACTCGAGTACTTCTGCCTTCTTGTAATGTGTGCAGTGTGGGTTTTGATTGTTTTGTTGAAAAATACATCCCGAAAAAGATGTGATCTTAAAGAAATAAATTTCGCTCTATAGTCGTAGCGTCACAGAAGCATAAATGACCTTTGCGAAGGGCACCAGTGCTTACAAGTACCGTCACAGACTCTGGCTGTGATTTGTTACTGTAACATTCTGGGTGGTCTTCTTTGTCTTTAGTCTGAAGCACACAGCACCCATTCAGTCAAAAACACAGATTCCTCTAACCACAGTACATGCTTCCGCAGTGTGATGGTGTGCTCCTCATGCCTCTGAGTCTAGAGAAGTTAACAGTGCTTCCAGACAAGATGTACATAAGGCTTATTTTTTTGTACAGTAAAATATGTTTGTGAATTCTGTATGTAGAGCTTTCCAAAAGTTTCTCACAGGTTGCCTATCTGGTTATGTTTTATTTTGTACAACAGAAATTAACAACAAAATAATCTCAAAGCACTTTTGCACCAACAGATTCAACCCATTCAAAAAAGTCCAATAATCAAATATAAACAAATCCATTATTTGATCCACATTAGTCCAATTTATAATAACTGTGTTTATATAAACCAATTAAATACAGATTGCATCAAAGCATCTTCTTGATTAGATCCTCCATCATGAGATGCAGAAGGAGACAGTGCAGAGAAAAAACCCTCAAAACAAGAAGGAAAACTTTCAGAAGAACCAGGAAGCATGGTAAATGGTCCGTACTTAAATAGCACTTTTATTCAAAGCGGTATACATTATACATCACATTCACACACTGATGGCGGAAACTGCCATGCAAAGCGCTCGCCATGACCCATCAGGAGCCATTAGGGGTTCGGTGTCTTGCCCAAGGACACCTTGACATGAACTCGACTTGGCTGAGGATCGAACCGGCAACCCTCGGGTTACAAGACGACCGCTCTACCTTGCCGAGCCACGCCGCCACCCGCATGGACCGGTAAGGGGTGGAGATGACAGAAACACAAATTAATGACAACATCAGATATTTCTACATGGACAGTAAAGAGAGCAGAGAGGAGCCAAGTGCATCATGAGACGTCCCCCAACAGCCTCGGCCTATAGCAGCAGAACTAAAGGGATGGATAAGGGTCACCAAGCCACAACTAACTCAAACATTTAGCATAAAGGAAAGTTTGCAGGCTGATCTGAAAGGTAGTGAGGAGTCTGCTTTCTGAGGCCAAACTGGGAGCTGGTCCCACAGAGAGGGGCCTGATAACTGAACGTTCTGCCTCCCATTCTACTTTGAGAACCTCTAGGAACCAGAAGTAAACCTGCAGTCTGAGTGAAAATCTGAACTCTGAGCTCTTCAAGATCCATTGGAGCTTTGTACATTAGAGAAGAATTTTCAATTCTATTCTGGATTTAACGGGAAGCCAATAAAGATAAAATAAAACTAGAGAAATATGATCTCTGCTAATTCTAATCAGAACCCTCTTTGCAGCATTTTGGATCAGATGGAGGCTTTTCAATCAGGAATTTCAGTTGTCCCATCTGGGCGAAAGAACTCCATGTACTAGTTTTTCTGCATCAATCTGAGACAGGATGCACTTCATTTTAAGAATGTTATATTCTAGGTGGTCCAAAAAAATGTATGTGAGTCACAGGACAAATCCTGGTCCAAAATAACTCTAATACTGGAAGCCAAGGTTATACCATCCAGATTAATTACTTAGTGTCTTCCTGAGGAGCTCGGGTCCAAAGACAACAACCTCAGTCTTAACTTAGAGGCAGTGACATTTAGAAATCTGAGATAGTAGGTTTCAGGCTTATTTAACATTTAGTACATAGGAGTTTAATGATAGAAAAGAGAGAAAAAAGTAAATATTGCCGTTGTAATTGCTTGCTATCTCCTGAAACTGGCCTGTGAGTACTGCAATGCTACAAGATTATGGCTTATATGACAATTTACAAAATAAAGGGTTTACCTCCACCTTCTGTCTCAAGGTTCGTTGGTCAAGGTTTTTCCATAAATGAGCTTTTCCAATGTAATGAGAAGCAACCAATTATTCAATTATTAATCAATTATTAAACATTTCATAAGATACAACATATAAAAAGTGCAAGCAACAGTTTAACCTGCGATATTTAGTCCTCAGTATAAACTGTCTTTATTTACTGATGCCAGATCAAACAGTCCCACCATGATGTAGTTATACAAAAAGAGAGAATGTCCATGAGGCATGGCTTTAGAAAGGAGAGATTTTAGTAACTTGTTTTTGGCCAAGAAATATGATCATGGGTTGGTACAAAAATCTGTCCAACAAATTAATTTAAACTTATAGACTTGTGTAACTTTAACTGGTGATCATGAAAGACCTAATGCATCTGTGTGCTTGTGTGTGCAGGAGTACCAGGAGAATGGCCCCTTGTTTTCAGAGCTCAAGTTCTACCAGAGAGCAGCCAAACCAGAGAGCAGTGAGTAGCACAACCTGTCCAGTGTCCCGGCAGCTCACTGGAGCACAAGAGCATTTGACTGATGAAGTGGCTGCAGACACAGAAGCTTGCTGCCTGCCACACAGTAATTAATAATAAGCCAAAGCAAACACACATCTCTGTGGCAATTAGGGCCTCCTCTCCACGTTTGTCTGAGCTCTCCAAGGCCATCACTTGGAGGAGAGCGACGGAGAGAAAGCCACTCACATGTAATGATGCCTGGGCCTCCACTGAGCCCCTGACCACCTGCCAGCCTGGTTGAGAGCCAGTCAGGCCAGCCGCCATAAAGTCCTGGGCCAGGCCCAACACTTTTTCTGGGGGCATCTGGGTTTGTGTGTATTTGTAGTTGTGTCTACTCTTAATATAAGACTTGATGTTTGTAATCACACATTCTGATACATAGAAAGACAAATTTGCTGTTTGGACAAAACATTTCTCTACTTTTATAGAACTAAGCCTTTTATTCCGGCTCATAAAACAAGAGTTCAGTCAGATGAGGGTGAAGGTTACGTCCAAGCAATCTTAAAATAAAGTATAAAATAAGCCTGGCTGTCAGTACAAATAAGTGATCCAAGTCACTCTGATTTCTGCTTTGTCAGGTTAGACTCCAGTCTTTTCACATAAAGAAGTGTGATAAACAGAAGGAATCCTCATTTTCTTTCAGTGGGAAAATGGAAGAGGAGCAAGAAACTGGACTTCCTGGGCATCCCGACATACTGGGGATCTGGGCTTGCTGAGCATGCTGGTCTCAGGTACTGATGTAGACAAAATGTGGCATGACTGTAAAAGACGTCTGTTTTTTCTGTTTTTAAATTCCTCCACATGCTGAAGGATGTGATGGCCGAAGTCCATTCACAAGCTAAAAAGTACAATATACAAGTGGAGGAATCCACGACTAGATCAGCAGAATATCAGTCAATTAACAGATTATTTAATGGGGGAAAACCCTGGATTTTGTACACATGTAGAAACAGTCAGGCAATGGTTGGACCAGTTACCAAAACCTGAACATAGAAACTTGAGTTTTAATTTGACTTAATTCACTGGAAAGGATAAGATAAGTTAAGACAAGACAAGAAAAGACTTCCAGTTGCAGCACATGAGCAGTGAATGCCAGGAACATGTTTGGTGAAATAGGACACCAAAGCGAAGACAAATTCAAACTTCAGCTATATTTGGAAGCATTTTTCACACTGTGGACTAAACTGTAAACCCATGTTTTGTATAACCAATGTCTCATTACTAAAACAAATAAGTTGTTAATAGTTTTCAAAATTGTGTAGTGTGATATTTTTTCTAAATTCAACATATCTGAACCACAAAGGCTCATGGTAGATGCAGATGTTTTAGACAATGTTGGAAAGTTCTGATGTTTGAATTTAAAGTTGGTACCATGAGTGAGACTGATGGTACAGGTGAAGAAACTCGCCACCACCATCACTGCCTACCATTAGAGATGATGGCTACTGACATATCCTAATACCACAGTCTCTGTTCTGCAGATTGCAGATCAATACCCCAGTCTATGGCAAAAATATGCCAAGATGCACCTTTGAACTATCATTAAAAGGTGCATTTCTGAATTCAGTGTAAATCTTAAATTAATTTTTAATTTAAAACAAGTTGAGTCTTTTGAATGAAGTTTCCATGAAAGTGAGTCATGGTGAATCAGTCCTTGTGTGTTAGAACGAAACAATTTGCGTAAATCCGACTCAAGGGTTAGTTAAAAATAACTAGGGGGTACAAAGAAAGTTAGTTAAGTGAACTAATGGTTTTTGGTAAAGACTAATGGTTGCCTATGTTCTTACAACATGACATGTTTAGTTTCAGCATATAAAACACTGAAGTGGTTTAGTGGAACCGGTTTCCATGCACAATTATAGCTAACTCAACTAATCCAGGATTACAGTGTCTGCAGATTTGTGAGATTGAGTTGCACACTCAAAATGGTAGATTTCTGACTATTTATACAACAATCTGGATTCATTTTTATGTATATTAAACTGAACTGCAAACTTTTTGTGAACCTAAGTAGTTGTAGTGTTTATCCCCTGAAAGGGGGCTTTGACATTTAGGCAATATAAGAATTCCTGATAATTACAAAATAGATAAACTTTATTAATCCCAGAAGAAATTTTTGACACTGGCTGCTTGTTCACACCATAAAATGTTCAAACACTAAATAAATATAATGACATAAGAAAATGCAATTGCTAATATCCAATCCAGAGATTAAAAAAAATATACAATAGAGTAAATTGTTTTATGCTGCTGAGTTCAGGTTCAGGATTATCTGTCTGTGCTTTTAGAATGGTCTACTTACAGAGGAGAATATGATGGTATGTCACACCATGTTGAATGGCTGAGTGGAAGTGCCATCCTGTACATATCACTATCCTATTGTCTTGGCTTTTTAGCATTGCCAACTGGTTAGCTTCTCATTCTGTTTGAGTGTGCATAAAAATCTGAGCCTGAGGTTAGAATTCAGAGACAGAAGATTGTTTCAGCAAGCAGGAATAACATGCTGGCATCATGCTAAACAAACCTAGCATGATGCCAGCTTCACATTGTTTATTGGAGGATCTTCTAACTTATTTGGTTTTAAAATAGTATATTTTTATTTATAGCTTTTAAATAGAAAACAGACAAACACTAAGATGGTCAACAAACCACCTCAGTGTTTTTCTAGATAAACAAATAGGCAAAGAAGGACAATTGGTGTACCGCAGTATACAGAAATCAGTGTGTATCCTCTTATACAGTTTAAATTTTAAGAGATACGCTGAAGCAAGTGTACAGCTGCAAATTAAAGCCATTGAGGTCCCACCAGGACTGTAATATAGTCAAGAAAGGGTTTCCATATCTGTTTAAATCTCTTTGCTTTTCCTGACATTTCATATGGGATTTTCTCTATGTATGAAGTCCTATAGAACTCTATGAGCCAGGCTTCAAAGCGGGGAGATATTCTGTATTCCAGATCTTCAAAATAATTTTCTATGTCTTTGCCAGTTTATCTTGAGTTTATCAATCATGACTTCAAAGTAAAATTTTAAAGCAGGTCTGATTGTTTGGGGATAATGGTTTCTAGGTACTTTATGTGGTCAGTAACTTGAACTGGGAGATTACTAAGGAACTCAGTGTCTAGGCCCTCACACACAAACATGCTTCACACTTTACATTTCCCAAACTTTTTAATAAGATTCAGTAGTGACGGGATAGATTCTTCACACTATGAAAAAAACAGAATACAGAGCTATGTGATGATTCATTTTTTCGAGGTGTATGGGTTTAATTTTTTAATTATTTCTGATGCTGATAGCCAAAGGCTCTATACATATGGCGAACAGCAGGGGGCTCAATGGGCATGCCTGTCGAGCACTATGATGCAGGTTATAAGGGACAGAATTTGAGTTGGTGAGGATGCAATTGGATAGGCATAGAGCATTTCTGAAATTCTTGCCCAAGCCAAACTTCTCGATGGTTAACAGCATGTCCTTCCACTCCACCTGATCAAATGCCTTGTGTGCATCAAGTGCAAGGACTCTACTTTTTGGCTTTGACTGAGAAGCATTAGTTACAGGGCCACACATGGTCCGAAAAAACCCTCAAAACATTAAAATGAGCATATAATAGAAAATGGTAAGTTTTCTGTAATTACATGGAAAGCAGCATTTTGTACCTTTTAAAAATTTGTGTCATGTCAGAAAATTAAGATGTGTGTAGTTTATCAATTACTTATATATTACCATGTTAAGAAATATCTTGTGCAGCTTTACCCACATGCTAATTATTTGTGTGCTAGTTACCTTATCTTGAATATATGCATCATGATTCAGGCTGGTTGTCATTAAAAACAACATACCTAAGCTGTAATAATGTTCTTGGAATTCCTCCATTCATAAACTGTCCGTTGGACTGTTAATCAGTAGAGTCCAGTTAGCACCTGATGGAAGGGGAAGGCAATAAACCAGAAGATACAATGCTGTAGTTTGGATGGATAGTTAAGACCAATGCTACAGGATTAGCCCATTAGTAAATGTGAGCCTATAACTGATGTAGACATCCCTCTCAGTCTATCTTCTTCAGATTGCTGTCATTGATACTTTTTATGTAGCAGCACCTGGGTGCTCATTCAGACACAAGCTGTTCAGATGCCATCAAGTTAATGGAAATCAGTTCATGTGTGAAAGGGGCTTTTAATGGTTCCTTACTGCAAGAATAAAACAGGGCTCAGACTCATTCTTGATCAGAATACATAAAATTTGGTGTAATATAGAGCTTGGTATCGTCACTAATTTGCTGATTTATTCTATTCTATGCAGTCTATTTCGATTAGATTTTTATTATTTGAATCGATATCAATTTATTTTCAGCTAATTGTGTAATACCACCTATTTTTCTTGAATATTAGACATTCGCAGATTCACTATTTTTATAAAACGCTGAGTCCATTTACATGACAATCAAAATCACTTATCTTGGAGTAATCAGATTACTTTAATAATTTGGTATGACACTACATGCACTTTTGAAATACCATAACGAGACAGCTTTTCCCCCTATTCCCAGCCAGAAATGCTGTAATGAAAAACCCACTCGGGCAGAAAAGAAGTAAAAAATTTACATCAAATGTCCTGATGAACCCTTTCATTCAGTGGAGTCACTCTCAAAATTCTTAAAGTTCAGATTTCAGATAACGTGTTGATGTTAATATAACCTACAAAGAATATTGGATCCATTTTTAGCTGTAATGCGACTCATAAATTTCTACAGTGACGTAGATTCAGCTTGTGCAGTTGTTCGCGTTCCCGTGACCTCTCTGAGACAATTTTAAAAACTCTCTTTGTTAGATTTTCAGCTGTTTGATGGTTTTTCTGACGCATGCACTCTCAGCTGATGGGAAGGGGATCACCGGTGTATGCACACGTGTGTGCTCACTGCTGTGGACACAGAGAGCATCTATGACATGTCGTCATGGAAATTATATAAATAACATCAGATGGCTTACTTTTCAGATAAAAGGATGTGGAGTTCTAGCGGAAATGTGACTTTAAATGCCCATTTATTTTGGATTTATTTAGAAGTACATACATACGTTCGTGGTGACATCACTTCCTTTGTTGAACGTGACGGCACATTAGCTGCTAATGTGAGAGGTAATACGCTGCTGAATAGTTTACAGGAGAATGTAATCCAGACTGTTGAACAAAAACATCTGAGTTTGACACTATCTCAGCTCACCGGAAAAGGCAACATCGATCTCTCAAGTTTTATGAATCGATATTGGATTAATAAAACTTTAATTGGTTTTAAACAGTCAGTCAATCATTATCTGTACCGCTTGTTCCCATTAGGGGTCGCGGGGTGAGCTGGAGCCTATCCCAGCAGTGTTTCAGGTGAA
>JBAMHW010000018.1:3133747-3144009 GCA_037177495.1 Rhadinocentrus ornatus
TCATGTTTTTTAATTGCATTACAGGAAATAAAGAACTTTATTACAATATTCTAATTTTCTGAGACAGTCCTGTATATCACAATATACTTTTATTCAATAACGGTGGTATGAGTTTTGAACACATTTCCGATATTTCAAGAGGAAGTGTTTGGCTCAGTGTTGCCAATTTAGCGAGTTTTCACTCCCCTCTAGAGACTGTTTTTTTTTTTAAGCGACTGGCGACAGATCGAGCGACTTTTTCTGGTAGTATTGGAGACTTTTGGAGACTGATGTAAATTAATGTAGTTTAAATTTCTCAATGAGGAGTGGGTGCTGGCAGACCCCACCCCTGTCCAGAAGCACTCATATGAGACTTGGTCCTCATGCAGCAGAAGCTGCATTAGAGGAAGAAATCAGCTCTTTTTCAGGCTGGAAATGAAATGTACAAAGCTGCTGCTGGATGATCCTGCGCTGGCTTACAGGCAGATATTAATGCCAATAATGAAGAGTGTGGACAGAAGTATTTTAAAAAATTAAAAGCGTTGTGACATGTTCCAGACTCCTAATTAAAAACACAAATGACACTTAATAAAATTAAACTGAAAAACATTTTTAATTTTATTTTATTATGTTTTGCTGATCAGATGATGATGTCATTTAGCAACTTTAGGACAGCCAATAGCTACTTTTCTTGTTGAGGAGTTGGCATCTGAAGCATTTCCACTCATTGAATATGCTGAGTCAGAAGATGAAGCACCAATTGTTGCTCACTCTTTTTTTCTGTTTATTGTAGCAATTCTGAGCACTTTTGTTTTTAAGCCTAGTTGAAGCACTTGTTTAAATCTAGAAGAATAACATATTAAGCCCATGTTGTAGTTTAAAGTTAAAGCTATTCTTATTGAGAAAGGTAAAAGTTTTATTTGACCTTTGATTTGAAATTTCTTTGTTTGAAGGCTAATTTACCCTTGCTAAATACAAATAAAAGGTGAACATTAATTTATTTCTAAAATGCTATACTGGAGGAGGTTAATTGACTTGGCAAAATAATTTTTTCGTTTTACAGGCATCTACAGTATTTTTGGCAGTTTTTCTGAGGCGTTTGTATTGTTTATATTTATATTGGAATTATATCGTATCGACCGAAATTTAGAAATATATTGTGATACAAGTTTTGGCCACATCATCCAGCCCTACCTAAACCACAGGCATCGGAATCGGTATCTGACAGAAGAAAATGGGATTGGAACATCCCTATTCTTAATCCTCCTAGTTTAGGAGCTGCAGGTTATAATGAAGGAAACAGAGACACTATCCTGTCAGCCTGTAGTGTCTCCCGTAGGTAATGATTGAGCTGCGTGTACTACTCCTCCTCATCAGTTCTTTAGAAGTTAGTCCGTGTACCGAGAAATTCCTATGAAATGACAAGCATGCTGCATTCTGAATGTTTAGAGAACCACTGACGAGTGAGCAGCTGTCTCTCATCTGCACCTCTGAAATGGTCACTTTTGACTTTACCTTCAGGTTAAAACTGTAGTGATCAATATATGTCTATGCTAATTCTTTGTTTAGTATACATTAGACGTATTTAACACAAGAATGTCCAAGATGGTCATTTTGATTGTTTTGAAAAGGGCAGATTCGATAACCCTGTCAAATAAAACCATGCTGGTTCCCAACTTCAAAAATAAGTGAATTTTCATAAAAACAAGTTTTAATTTTTAGTATGTAAAGAACAGAAAAAATATAATCATATTCTGGCCACAAGTGGTTATTTTTACCGCACAGGATTTTGATTTTTAGATTCCTGATGTTCTTGATCAGATAACCTGAAAGTTTTCTGTAAAAACTTCAGAAATTGCAGATGCTATTAATTGCAAATTAACCGATGCTGTATTTTACGTCATACTGGACCGTGCAAGAATAAATGTCCATATAATCAAGAAGTGCACTGAAAACCTCAAAGGGGTTTCTGCAGTTAGATGGTGGAAGAACCTCCAGCGGAAATATTTTTGGCTTCTCTCCGCATCGCAATCGGAACAAGTCGGTTTAGAACTCATTGGAGTTTTACTTTACTGAAACTCTTTTATTTGACTTTATATATTAGTGGAAGGTAACTGTTGTTGTTATATCAGCCGATCAGCTGCTGCGTAAAATCATTTTGCTGTCAGAGATCTGAAAATGCTGATGATGTACAAGATTTTTTCAAGCAAATATAATTTCCTGTAGTGCACTGGGTAAAAACTTTTACCATTGTTTTGAAGCTGATGCAGCAGGCTTTCCACTAGCACTCTGCTAGTGGGAGAGGAGTAATGCAGGCTCTGCTGGTGACTGCAACAACACAGAAGTGCCCACATATCGGCTGATGCTAGTAAAAAACACAAATATATCGGCCAGCCGAAGTATCGGTCGATCCTTATTCTCAACAGGGTTCACCTGTATGATATCTGACAGAGTTTGTGTACATTTTTATTTGACATTTTAACTACAAACTCTTCTTTTGCACCTTTTACTTCTTTTTAAATGTCATTGAGTGCTGCAATCCTTTCTTTCTTTTTTTTTTGAAGCATGCTGAATAATAGACTCTTTTAGAAAAGTTTTTCCCAGCAAAGCAGCGTAATGTCTGGGAATGGGAACACATTAACTTGCAAATTGCCTTCATTGACCATTGATCCCCCACTCACCCACTAAATGCTGGCATTGTTTCTTTAATTCACTAATTAGCTGAGGTCATAACCTGCATCTTGTTTTCATGACCACATTCGTTTAGGGCTTAGATGTTTGGTTAGACCGGTTAGACAGGTAACTTTGATGAGCTCCATGTTGACCAACTCCACTACCTGGTAGTTTTAATCTGTGACCTGGTGTGGCTCAGACCACCTGAAATGACAGTTTCTTTCAATGTGATCAATCGGAAAAAGAGGGGAAGAAGGTGTCCTGTCAGCAATAACTATGAACTGGAAAGAAGGAGGGAAGGAGCATTAGAAAAGTGAGATGCATATTTTGAGTTCCTTATAATATTTCTGTCATGATAATTACTCTACTGTAATAAAAAGCGTCCATTTTTTGAAGATGGGATCTTATTGGAGCAATTAAAGTGCAGCAACTAAACAAAATGTAATATGAGAAAGACGTTAAAATGTTTCAGGATGTCGACTCTTTTTTAAAAAAAAAATACCTTCACTAAGAGAATTCTATCCCTCACATGAATGACCAAGAACCAGACTTTTATCTGCACTTACTGACACAGTGGCAAGATGTTGACAGGTTGCCATGGTGAGGTTTGGGGAACAAAGTTTGCAAGTGGCAGTCCTATGTACCCAGAGCTAAACGCTGTAATTACTGGTGGGCAGACAGCAGAATGATAACCGTCTCCAAACAACAAGACTGTAAGGCAGAAGGGTTAAGAGTGTGACACTGCGGTGCGTTTAAGAGAATCTGAACAACAAAAGGAGATAATTAGCAACACGACCATCTCTTCTGCACCTTAATGTCTAAAGCGTGCAGAGAAGGCGTGTGTCTGTTCTGCATGTATTTAAGAGGATGTTATACATGTATGTACTGCTCATGTCCAAGCTTCATTTACAAGCTGATTACATGTGTATGTCTACACACATGCAATTTTTTCTGTGCTCTCCTTTCTCATTCCTCACATGAGGGCAAAGCACAGCACATACATAAATACTGAAGAGCAGATATAAAATGAGTGGCGATATTGTGCCAAGAGCACACAGAGATGTGGGTTACGCTTAATGTAGTTGTTGATCTCTTTAATTGTTAATCTATTATAGTGCTCTGGGAGTTGGAACACTTTTTTCACTGTCAGTACTGAATGGATTTTTCATCTTTATTCTCCTTCAACGTGTTCTCAGAAGCAATAAGTCTCTGTGCAATAATTTACATTAATAGGAAGCTTTACTGTAATGCAGGCTCAATGCACACTTTACATCCACAAGAACAGTTGTAAGCCTTGTTATCAGGGTTATTGTGAGAAAGTAGAAGAGGCGTTGACAGCTTAATATTTGGAGCGGATAAACTGTTTCTACAGAAGGTTTGTCCATACCCTCCTTTTGCTAAAAAATAGCCATGAAATAGACCCAACAGGACTATTTTCAAAGTTGAAATCTTCACCCTTGATAAGGATTCAGTTCAGATTTATCAATTTTATATAACTTTTATATGAAGCTTTTTTCTTTTACTTTGAATAAAACCTGCATGGAAATCCAGCATTTTGCTAACAGTTGAAACATTAAACATTTTCAGACTATTTGTTGTGGTGCATTGTGTTTTCTTCTTTTTGCACTGATTAAATAGCCTGTGTACTTGGTTTCACAAATAATCGCAGTATTAATTGCCCTGATAAATTTTTTTAAGCTCTCTATATTGTCACTCTCTACAAAGAATTTTATGGGCGCATTCACACTGGCAACGTTTGGTCCATGATGAAATGAACCCAGGTCCCCTTTCATTGATTTCATTTCATTGGTTTTTCCAATGAAGCAAATTCTGGTCCACTTGAAAACTGGGGGTCTCAGTTTACTTCCAAGGGAACCCTGCTGCTGTTAGCGTGCTCTGTGAAAGCAAATGGACCATACAGTAAACCCAGTAAATCCAGTGAATGTTGTAGTGCAACAAGTCGGATATCTGGCCCCCTCTCTTGCTGCTCATTCTGGACTGATTCAAGAACTGAACACCAAATTAGGGATGTCACGATTACAAATGTTCTTGGTACAATTATTGTCAAAGACATAATCATGATTTTACGATTATCACGATTATTATGCTTAAATCAATTTTCCAGCACTATAATGTGTAAAATCACCAGAACACTACTTATATGATTATTATTTATCTTTCCATGCCAAAATAACTAATTAATATAACAACAAAGTCAAGTAACTAAGAAGTCTCGTTCCAGCTAAATCTCCCCCGTGTAAAAAATAAATAAATCCTACACATTAACTCTGGATTTCTCTCAGATGAAATAAGCTACAGGTCCTCTACCTGGACGTGGGAGGCTTCTTTCTGTAAACCATGTTATACAAATGGTTTTGAAAATTTCTTTTCAACCTTCTCCTGATAAAACTGATTATTTCAATAAAAACAGTTTTTTTCCTTTTATTATTGAAGTGTGACTCAGGATGATGACTGAATGTTTACTGAATTCAAATTATCTAATCATTTGTCTGTAGCTTGTCCATGTTAGAACATGAGGAGCACTTGGTGTTTATATTGCAAAATATAATAAAGTACCATAAAAATGTTGATAATGTTGATAGAACTGTTTTTGACATTTAGTGAATGTCAAATAAATATGGAAAACTGTAGCAGAAATAGTTCAACTCAACTCAAAAATCCGCCACCAAATGGTTAAAAATGAATAATGCAGCGAAGAATAAAGATATGTAAAATACTATAAAACAGTATGTCCAGTCTTTAACCACATTTTCCATCCATTGATTGTTGGACCTCCCTTCATAATCTAAATAGTTGAGAGTTCAGGGCTAACTTTTGAGTATCTGCTTCAGGGTTTAGTTTTCTTTCAGCACGTTTCTGTTGTTCCTATTGTCTGGACATGTTGAAGTTGTAACTTGGTGACCAAAATACTTTAATTTCATGAACATCAAATTAGATTGCTGCCCCTCTCTTCCCTGATATTCTGGTCTTACATACCATTGACCGTGCTTCCTCTTTAGACCAGACTGTTGGTTGGAAAGGATCAATGATGGCTGCAGCTCACAGAGGAGATTTCTCTCCTCTGATGGAGCCAGTCGATATATAATTTCTCAGTATTGAGCTGCTTAAACTTGTGGGGCTTGACCTCTCTGGATGGACTCGGTCACAGGGTATTGATAGACCTCAAACTTAAATGTATGACATATGCAATCATACACACAATCACCATTACATCAAAACACACACTTGACTTCTTTAAAAAGTCTTTGGTACATAGCAATTCACACAGTCTCCAAATATTATATTCCCTAATATCAAATTGATTTATTCATATTTCTGTAGTACTGAAAGAAAAAGCGCTGGATCTCCAGACCTTCATAGTTCAGACACACTGCTGATCAGAATGCTCCTAGTAAGATGTAAAGCATATTGAGAGCACAGTAGTTTTTCACTGTGCTGTCAAACACTTTGTCCAAACTAACCTTTACCTGCAGAAATCTCATTAGATAAAGAATGTAGTCGCACTTACATTTATGCACAAAGTGAAAATCTCAAAATGACACATTTAAGGTTAAAAAAAAAAAAAGGCAATAAAGAACGTTGGAATAACTGACTGTATGATAAAAGGTTGTCTCCAAACAAGACTGTAAAGCAGAATACTAAAGTATATATATTTTTTAATATATTTATTTGGAAAACTCCCTCTTCAATTTGAAAACCTTTAACCTCTATTAACCACAATGCAACTTGACTATCAAAGGTTCTAGTTGGAGGTTGAGGAGTTACTGAGTATGTTTGCTACAATGGATATTTAGCCTTGCTGCCAGTTTACTAAAGATTATTTCACTTTAATTGATTGTTGCGTTAATTAGCACAAATTCACAGCAAAGTCATTGTTGGGCACTCTTAGAGTGCACAATACTGAATACGAGAAATCCAATTAAATGCAGTCCATTTTAGGTTTGGGAAACCAATTAATTGAATCTTTAATTCAGTTAAATAGAGAGTTTCTTTGATCCGCATCAGAGTTCGGTTGTGCATTCACACCTCCCCGAATGAACTGGACTTTCTGTCTTTTTGTAAGCAGCATAACTCAAAAAGTTATAGACGGACTTTGAGTAAATTTTCAGGAAATCCTCAAAATGGAACAAGATTTTGTGGGTTACCCAGATCACTGCCTGGATCCAGTAATTTTTTAAAGGATTCTTTACAGGCGCAAACATCCAGGAACATTGGTGAAATTAGTCCTCTTAGATTTATCTTTGATTTTTGAGTTTCTTTTAAATATAGCTAAAGGTTGTGGTTGGCTGCCATAAACATAGTTGTTCGAAGTCTTCGAACTACCGAAAAATACAAAAACCCACAAAGATGTGATAACTGGCTAGCGGATATCCAAGCGTGTAAATGCTTAATATCCGCAGTATGCGGTACACCTTGGAGCCCTTCAGAATTTTCAATATCTTCAAATCACAATTATTTTTTTTGTGACTGCGAGTAAATCATTTATTATGATATTAATGTTTAAAACTTATGGTTATTTTTGTGTAGATGCCAAAAATACCATGAAATGGCTGGTTACAGTGACAAAAATAAACATTTGTTGGTGGTTTTTTGTGAAGTTCTCAATGTTTCTTGTAAGCAGCTCCTTTATAATGTAATGGCGAATAGACATAAGGGCATTCTTTCAGTCCTACTGCCACTAGCTTTGCCTCATATCTTTTTCTAGCCTTGACACTAAGGGTATCAATAAAACTGTATGACATTATGGATAATTTTCTATAAACAAGTTGCCCTCTTTAACACGGGCGCTGGTTTGATGCAGGGTTTGTTTTCACCAGCAAGCTGTTCATGGTTACGTGACCACAATGGATAACATGGGAAAGTAGGGATAATTTTGCCATTAGAGCTTCTAAATCTAATGCCTAAAACCCATAATAATTGGCAAACAAAATTACAACGGCTTGGCGACGGTCTGCACTTTCTGAGTGTTTCTAGTTTATTTATTAACTTTTTTCAAGCTTGTTTTATTTAAATGCTGCTTGATGTCTTATGATTACCCTGATGAAGCTGAATGCTCTAGTTCAGGGTTGTCAAAAGTCCGGTCCTCGAGGGCCGGTATCCTGCAGGTTTTCATTGTTTCACTGATCTAACACACCTGACTGAAATTAATGGGTTATTGTGAAGAAGTTCACAAGAAGCTGTTGGCTCCATTTAATTTTATTCAGGTGTGTTGGAGCAAGGAATTAACCTGCAGGATAGCGGCACTGCTCTAGCTAAAGAGTGAAGTTGTTATATACTATGGGTGTTGCTGGCGTTCTGACCTCTTTGGATATTTATGTTCCTCTGAGGATAAATCCTACTGTGAAGCTATTTTGACTTTTGCTCTAGTGCACCTAAAGGAAAGCAGTTTGGATATCAGGGTGACATACCTCAGAAACTATAATATGGGCTGCCCAGACATCTGCAAATGGGGTCCTTGGAGAACAGGGGGGTGTTTCTGTTTTTATGTGCAATAAACAGCTGACAGCTGGTTATTTTATATCTAACGAGAAACTTCGTCCACGGCAGGATGGGGTTGCCCAAATGGGCTGTGGGAGCAGTCTGCCGCAGGGCAGAATGCCAGTGCGGCGCTTCATTTGCAACTGAAAACAGCACAAGAGTAAACTGCGAAGGAGCAAATAATCTGATCATTTTATTTTTATGATCGTTGAAAACCCACATCGTAATTGAGATTAAAATTTGATTAATCACCCAGCCCTAGGCCAATGTGTTGAGAATTATCCCCATTCACGTCCGCAAGAGAAAAATGACGTAATTTTGTTCTTGTGGCCTCAAGAACAAGTAAAAATTCCTGTTTCTCGCAGAGTATGCAACAGCCTTAGGTGGACAAGAGCAATCTGGTGTGCTATATGTTATAGTGAAGAGGACCACACAAACCTGTTTAGGAACACAAAGTTAACCTTCATTAATCCAGTCAGTAATCTCTGTCTGTGTATCTCATCTGAATCCATACAGTGTGGCTGTAAATCTGTTTTTGTCTTGCTTTTCTGCATCGTTTAGGATTTATTATTTGAGAATAACTCATTAAACTTGAGTGAGTTGTGAGTGTTCATACAGTCATCATCTGTTTAAAAAGATTACATGATTCTCTGTTACTGACTTTTTATGCTCTTTCAAATCACCAGCATTTTTCCCCAGAGGAATAAAAAAGAGACGACATGGAGAAAGAGTCAGAATTTAAGAGAATATAAGTTGGTATTCCTCTTTTTTAAACCATCTTACATCTGTCTTTTTGTAGCACCATCGAGACGTAGTGACCTCCAGATCTTGGGTTTTTGTCTTCTTCACTGGTTATGTGGGTCTCTGCCCTGGGACAGTGTTCTCAAACATCCCACTCAGGTCCAGGAAGCCAAGGCCAGGTAGGTTCTTGGTTTTTCTGCTACTTGGGTTTGTTTTGTTATAAAGATGCAACACACTTTTTTTTTTTATTTTATAAACATAAACTACATATTTATATAACACAAAAGGACAATTGGACAGTAGCTTTAGCATTTCATTATAAAGCTGTTGTTTCCAGATGCACAGGACAACATACAAGGCTACATTAAAACAGACCTAAACATTATTGTGCTTTACAGCATGTGTTACTAAAGCAGATTTTCTCACCACAAAGAAAAACAGACAAAAGTAAAGCAGTCGTGCTATAAACATCTAATGAACATAAGCAATGTTAAGATATTCATAACACAGAGTACATGGTTAAAAGATGTTAATAAAAGACTAAGTACAAATGTGTGTGCATGATTAGCTTTATTACTACTTCTGATCAGTGTACCGGTGGTCGTCAGGGGAGTTATTTTATTGTTCAATAGATATTTGTCCCTGAAGATAGTAAAGATATTTTAGCCTGCCCCTAATGGTCATTAGTAGTACTACACAATCACATTTTATTTAAATGCTTAAGTTTAGAATATTTGTCCTCAGTTTCCACCACCAAAAGTTTTACTGTTGCTACATTACAATAATTACAGTGTAATAACTTGCTCTCCATCATATCATACAGGTTTAGATTAAATCAAATTGTTTACTGTTGCCATGCTTCACATATACTCATACATTAATAATCATAGAAGTATTGGTAACATTGTGGGACAGATTGCATTGGCTGGGTTTTAGGGTGTCCTCACCTCTTTCCTGTTGTATATCCCTCTCCTGTTCTCTAAGACTGATGGATAATCTGCCAGACTCAGTCCAGCAGCTGTCCGTGAGTGGCACCAGCACAGGTAAGACAAGGTACACATCATTTACACTTCTCAGGTTAAACTAAGGATTTATATGTGAGACAAGAAGCCAGTGGAAGAGAGGAGAAGAATCTCTGTGTAATCTTGTGCTCTTGTCAGTGGGGATCCACATTAAAGGTCATAATCGAAGCTAGTTCAAGTGGTGGGTTTGAAGTAGCTTCAACCGCATGTGAACAGAGCAAATAGGTAATACCTCTGAGAAAACAATGTCCCTGTGTAAAGATACACAGAGATTGGGTGGCTGTGGCTTAGGAGGAAGAGCAGTTGTCTTTCAACCGGAAGGTTGAAGGATCGATTACAGGCTTTCCC
>JBAMHW010000018.1:3179616-3190566 GCA_037177495.1 Rhadinocentrus ornatus
AATGAGGTGATGCACCAGGTTAGAAGGGGGCACACACAAGGTGATGGGGAGCGTCCAGGTGAATGGGTGATGCATCAGGTTTTCCCTCCTACTTGGGTCACAAGTGCTTGCTCAAAGGGAACAATTGTGTCCAGCGATTTTCTATTTTGACGAATTTCTATATTTTACGGAACTTTGGCAGATTTTTGCACTTTAGCGCATCCTATCTTTTCTCTGAGATCTCTCCAGCTTGTAAAAGTAAGTCTGATGTTGATTGTTGTTTTATCCCTTGCTTTGTCACTTTATATATTATATATGTAGTATATATATGTCACTTTTATATTTTTCTTTTCCCCTCTAATGTCCTCTTGGGTTTCTTTGCAGCCTTGGTGCAATTCAAAACTGCCAATATGTTCATTCAGTTACTGGTGTGTGACGTGACGCCGTAAAGCAAAACACAGCTTTTACATGATGCTCCAGGCTGGAAAAAAAGTTTTAACATGCATTTCCTCATTCTCAGGATGCTGCAGGGCAACGATAGCTACAAAAACGTATATAATGAATGTCACTTTGCAATCAACAAGAGTCATAAGCTCAGAGTTTAAGGGTCAGAAAGTTGCGTTGTGATGGTTTAACAGCACTAATTCCTCATTTCTGATTTCCATTCATTTGATTTTGATTAAAATGAATATTAAATAGCACTTACAAGAATTTTAGACTGTGCTACAAAAATAATATGGACAGAGCTAAGGATGGCAAAAAAAAAAAAGATTTCTTTTCTTTTGTTTATTATTTTGTAGGGCCAGTTATCAACCAAGTCTGGAGTTTACATAAAACACACTATGAGGCATGACTGAATGAGAAGTGACTGGAAAAATCTTTGGTACACAGTCCTCTGCTATTTAGTGTATGGGAATAAAGTAACACTACACCATAGTGACTTTTGCAATCATAGCAGTGAGATTTAGTCTGACGTCAAATTTTTAAACCGGAGACATCTTATAAGTCAAACTGTCCTTCATGAGCTAATTACAATCTTTTGTGGATAAGGACACAACACTGATCTGGCTCGAGCTTTCAGCAACACTGCTGTCAGATTTATTGCTCCCTCTGCCTCTCCAGCATGCTGTGAAGTAGTGTCGACTCTTCGCTGCTCCATCTCTGGTCTACTGAGACCCCAAGACAAAAGACTGATGTGAGATCTGAATGCTCCTCCTTTAGATTTACAGTACATCACAATGGATGATGTGTGGCGAGGCTGACACAGCTGTATATATACTGACGATTTATGGCGTGTGTTAGAGGGGAATGATGTGAGCACTGTGTTCAGACACAAGTAATGGAATGATGGGAGACTGTCCAATGGATCCTCATAAAGGTGGCTGCTTACTCACATATTTGCAATCAAAGCCCCAGAGAAGGACAAGGACTTTTATATGATACGCTCACATATAAACACAAGCTTTTAAAGATGTGTATATACAACCAAACCAATAAATACAAACATGTATTACAACCCTTAGATGAAAGTGAGGCAAGTACCTAAAAAGAAAGTAAAATAAAGTACACTTAAGTACTTAAGAAAGAAAAAAAACAACAACACACTTTCAGTGAAAACCAGCGATACCAACCCACTTCTAGGAATTAGTAAAGTAGTCCTAAGAATAAGTAAAGTAATCCTAGAAATAAATCCTAGAGTAAAATTAATGTCTGATGAGGAACTGTTGAAAAGTGGAAGGTAAAAAAGTAAAGCTGAGCAGTTTTCCATTTGTTTTAACAGAGATGCTACGCAGGTAAGTATCTGAAGAATGGACATGTCAATCAAAGGTCAGTCCAGAGAATCCAGGGATAGCCACACATTCAGCTCACAACACCATGAGGATCCAGACAGAAGTGAGGCCCAAGATAGTCTATGATAGGAAAAGGAAATACTTCTCTATAAAACCGCCTTCCAGACCTTCTAATTAATTTCAAACCAAAACAGAGTCATAGGAGAACACGCTAGCAGAACTGTTTAGAACTGGAATAAAACTTTTCACCAAAAAAAGAAAAGAATTGAGACATGATTTCTGATTCTAGCTGCTACCTCCCCGAGTTTTCTTGCACAGTGATGATGAGGCAAACAGGTTTGTAGTCAACGGTTTCTGCTTATATATGACTCCTTGGCTGTGTCGTTTGCTTGAAACAGGAGAAATTAGCTGAAGCTCTGAAGTGGACAGTTCTGTTCTCATGTATTTGTTACATTCCCATATAGCAGCTTAAGGCTTGAATCATGTTTGGTTTGGATGCCAATGCTTAGTAGAGTCTTTGCAGAGTTTTTCTTCGTCATTTCGTTATGCTGCATGTTAGGATTGCGGCAAAATAAAAGCCGCCATTCCTTCATAACGATCTTTTTTTTAAAAATATGTTACAAATGTAAATTATATTGTATGAATGGATCCATATAAACATAAAGTCTATATTTGTGCACATTTATGGACCATAATAAGTAGAATTGTACAGAGTAAATGTGACATTGCTCTGCAAATAACTTAATTTTGTAAAACAAACACTGGAGTCTGTGTATTTACGTGCAATGAACGTGTGACCCGATTATTTCATATTTAATGTGAAACTTCAGCCATGGCAGGGCGAGTTTAATATAACTCGACAATAATTCACAGTAAAACAGCAGAATTTAAATGTAGCAGAATTAGAATTAATCACAAAATCTCCTCAATGACCTATTCATTAATAATCAATGCTAACCACAAAAAAGCTGCCTTTTTTCTGTCCATGTTACAACCCAAGTAAGAAGCACTATGGTGAATGACTTAAAGATGGCATCATACATTAAAAGCTTTTCCACTTTGCAGATAGATGTTTAAACAGCTTTAACATCCAAGCAGGATAGTAACAATCACGTCAACTCGGAATGGAATGCTATTTCTAATCAATTCTATCAATACATATCAGCAAGCAGTGATGATAAAATGTTTAAGTCTAATCTGTAAAGCTTTAAAACTTTTGTCTGAATTAGATTGTCACTCATTTTAGTGTAGAACAGACAATCAGACCATCACTTCATATCATAACAAACTTAAGTCTTGGTCCTCTACAAGGAGTTAAGAAAAAGTCACCAGTGCATCACCAACACACGTTTCCATCTTCTCACCTCTGGGGTCTCTCACCCAGGATTGCCGGGACTAGCTGCTGCCCCTGCTTGGCCATGATGGAAACAGCGTGACAGCCAGAAGTCTTGCTGGGAAGACTGATGAGAGCATCCCATTTGCAAACTCCACAGCCAAGTGGGTCGCTTCCAGACAGTGCACGCTCGGCAGGTTTGTGTGTGTGCATGGTTCTAATTTTGTGTGTGTTGCCAAAGTGATTCATGAATGGTGAGATCAACACATATGTCATGCTTGTGCGCTGTATCAGAAATGCATGGGCAAAATGATGGCATGGGAAAGTGGAAACGGAGGACAACGTTGCATGCGAGCAAAACAACATACACTCATTTAACAGAATACAGAGACATCCAACAACCTAACCTACATAATCAAAAGGAATGCTCCCATTACTAAGTGGTTGCGACTTGGGAATTCCCTGTTCCTTTTGTGATTGCATTTATATCACAGGTTAGAGGAGTAATGTATGGCCTAATGATGGAGAGGAAAAAAATTTGATGAGGAAAAGATCCACATTGGTATTGGTGCCTTCCCTTATCTCTGGGCATGGACAGCCCACCAAAGCTCTGCTGTCAGAAAGCTGCCGTAACTGACCCTGAAGAGCAGCAACACGGTGTGACAGAGTGATAACGGAGGGATAAGGAAAAAACTCCGCCTCGCCAGCAAACATGGAGCACCAGCTGTGTCCATAATGAGCCTCAGAGCTTCCAGGGCTACGTTTTGGGGCAGCCAAGTGACGGTGGCTGACCTGCTTGACCTCATTTTACATTAATTAACACATTTTCTGCCACAGGTTTGCCATCCCCAGCTTATTAAGATGACCACACTCAGAGCAAAATGGAGACAACTGGAGAGAGAGAAGACTCAATCACCTGGCCAATCAGCAGACAGAATTACAGCTGAAACCCCTAGTGGCTATTAGCACGGCCCATACCAATTAAGACACTAAGCGAATCTTGAGTGCTTTGGAGATTGAGGCCCACTGTGTATAATGCTTCTTAACCATAACTCCACACTGAAATTTTTCAGCATAAAGTATACCTCCCCCCCCCCCCAATTTTAAAACCTGAGAGTCTTCAATTACAGCCATTTGCATTTTGCTAATATCATAATTGCAGTCGTGGTCATTAATAGGAAAGTGGAAAATGAGTGCAGTAGGCACAGCTTAATCCGAGCTGGGGGAGTACAGATATGTTCTCGCAAAGCCCCCCCCTCCCTCTTCCCCACTTTCTCCTGACAAGAGGCAACGGTATTAGCGGGCCCTGTCATCGCACCGGGGCGGCACTTTATTAAATGTGACCTGGATTTAACTATAACTCAACAAATAAAAATAAGGACGTCATTCAGAGCCATTTGTTAATGTGGAGCTGTGTTTTTACAGGCTGTCCCACTAGTTTAGACTGCAGAAAGAAGAAAAACAAAGGGAGGCTGCTCCAATTGCCATGTAAAGAAGTGTTCGTTCCAGCATATGAATTAATTTCTCTACCAGGTAAATTAAAAGAAAATAATTTATTACATTATCAAAAGTACCCTCTCTTTCTCTCAGGAGTAAAAATTGCTTACAGTTACAGCTTATAGCCTTTATTCACACTTTAATGCAAGTGTGTGTAGCAGAAGCAACAAAGGTTCTCCAACCGAAAAAAAAATGCAGTGCTGAGAGTGGGATCCCTGAAGGAAAGATGCTCCACCAGTAAGCAATTCCACAGGCAAATTGCTTCCACAGTATCCAGGGACCATGTCAAGGGGGGAAAGAACCATGTTAACATGATGCTCATTAAGAGAAAATAATAGTGTTAATATCACTTGGTTTCCTTTGAAAGACAAAATAGTTGTTTAAAGCAGCTGTTAACACAGAGTAGAGACTAATCCAGAAGCCTACTTTATGGTTCGACAGCAGTTCCAACTCTCGTTAGGAACCAGGACATCAATCTCAGGGACGTTATCCTGATTTTTCTTACTGGACTCTCCAAAGTTGTAGTAGTTGATCATGTTGTTAGGAACGTCTGAGTTGATGTGATGTTTTCTTTTTAACCATGGGTTGGATTTTAATTTCTTGTTCGCACTTTCAGGGAGCAGTGTGTGGACATAAACAGGTGGGTAATAAGTATGTGGTGAGCTGAATCTTTCTAAAATAGAAAGATGAACGTTGATTAGTCGTCATGATTGTGGTAAAGAAGGTTGTGCATTTTCCTGAACAAGAGAGGATGAAAAGAACTACAACTCCAATTCTACCAGAGTTAGGAAGCTGTGTAAAATGTAAATACAAACAGTGTAATGATTTATAAATCGCTCTAACTATTCTTTCAGTTGGGATCTCAGATGACATGTTGATGTTAATAAAACTTTTCTGCTATCTTCACCTCCCTGGGAAAGTTTTATAAAAAAAGAAACATTTTTAGCTGGCTGACGTGTTTTCAAACACGCGCTCTCTACCCGCTGGGGGAATGGCATGCATGAGTATATGCGTGCGACAGCAGAACTTTGCTATTGACACAGAGCAGCTACGACATGCCAGCATGTAAATCAGATAAATAACATCAGACTCTTTGGTCTTTTAATCAAAACACAAAGTTTTAACCTGTTCTAGAGAAAAGGCAACCTTAAATGACTTCTGCTGTGACTTGGCGCCGTATAGAAAACGAGAAAAACAAATTAACTTGACCTTCTAGTGGGGTTGGTGGGTCTCGTTGGAGGGGCAGTGTGCCTTCCCCCCCGCATTAATGGAATTTCTTCCATTATTCTAGAACTCTATTCATCAGATTGTTTAAGGGGATGGAGTGATCCCCAACTCTACTCCCCTTCTCATCCTGAAGGTCTGCCTCTTTTTAAATCTATAGTCTATAATAATCTTTTGAGCACATTATTACAGTATAAGAGGTCAGGAATAATGACAAAGTAACAGTAAGAGTAAGAGAGCACAGCTTTGACCACATACATTACAGACCCAAAAGACTTGATCGTAATACGTCTCTCTTGTCTGCAGTTTGGCCAGTTGCATTTTGGTCTTTTAGCTACAGTTTTTTTGCGAATCAGGTTTTGAAATGGCTCGAATTGTATTAGTTCCTAAAACTGGACTTTCCTGTCAATCCATTCTTCTGTGTTTCATTTAAGTTTTATCAGCTAACAACTGTAGCTTACACTGCCATGTTTCACAAGGATTTATATTTTAAGGTCAGCTTATGTACTGATGGTACATTCACTTTCACACTGGAAATTAGAAGTTTATACTTCCAAATGGTAAAAAAATTTAATAATTCGAAGTTGTATCACCATGTCGAGATATACAACATTAAACAGAGTAGAGAATTTTTAGCTCATTTATTTATGTTAAAATTAAATATATGAGTTAAGATGACACTTGACTTTAATAGCAAATGTTTGAAGTTTAAAGTTCCCATTTTTTAGATGCAGTGAAAACAGCATCATCTGAAGCTGACAGGCTGACATACAGGAGACTACGTAACCTTATAGTGACCTAACTTCACCCTGGGAATCTGAACAACTCGTTGAATGACACATTTTCTAAAACAGGGCCCCAAAATAAAATGCCACAGTTGCGTTTTTGTGAGTTTTTGAGTCGGGTCTGACTCCAGAAACCCCAATATACACTCCCAAGGACAGAAAAGTTTTTTATACAATGTGTATATGTCAATATTAAACTGCTTCGAATATTTTGGAATTCCAATTGTAAAACACATATTTAGATTCATTTCTTCTGCACAGTGATGGAAAGAATTGCATTTTGCACTAAAAAGTAACTAAAATAAAAACCAAACAAACATAAACCTGTTATTTAAATAAGCACATAGTACAGTGATACCTCGAGATACGAGTGCATTGACATACAAATTTTTTGAGATACAAGCTGTGATTCGACCAAAGTTTTGCCTTGAGATACAAACAAATCTTAAGAGGCATCCGAGCCGCCTAAAAAAAGACCCACAACAACAACGTGTGCTCTGTTTCCCCGCTTCAGCTTTCCTTGTCTCCTATTCCTCCTAACTCCTCCGCCTGTTTACTCCTCCCTCAACCTCCGTGCGCATCTTCCGTTAGCTCAAGTCGTCTGATCTCCAAGGTAAATAATACACTTTATAGTAAAACCAGTTTATTTTTTAACATTCTCTTTTATTACTGTATGATTTTATACAATATTTGCCATTTATAAATTACAGGTACTGTACTTTTTCATATTCAAAACACAAACAAAACAACTGGAGTGGAATTTTGTGAGCTGGAACGGATCAATGGGATATCAATTGATTTAAATGAAGAAACTTGCTTTGAGATACGAGCAAGCTGAGATACGAGCAAGCTGAGATACGAGCAAGGTCACGGAATGGATTAAACTCGTATCTCGAGGTATTACTGTGACATGTAAAGATGGCTAACAGTGGTCAGAGCCAACCTTCCCAAAACTGAATGCTGAAGTTTAGCAGCTATTGCTCCTTTAAAACCCATTTTCATGGCAGGTGTTAATTCTCTAAAGGTCCACTTACTTGTCCCAGCCAAGCATCTCCATCTCTGAGATAAGCTGAGTGTAATATTGAGGACGCAGAATGGAGCAGCACTCCGGGTGGCTCTTCAGTCCCACTTCCTGTAACAGCACACATAGGGCTTCGTATTTTAACCACAGATAACCACGTACAACTTTAGTTCTAAACAAGTTAGGACACTGTGCAAAATGGAAATAAAAACAGAATGCAATGATTCCTAAATCTCATCAATCCATATTTTATTTCCAGTAGAACATAAACTACAAATCAGATGATGAAACTGAGACATTTTACTACTTGATGGAAAATATGAGTTAGTTTTTAATCTTATGGCAGCAACACGTCTGTAAAACATACTTTTGCTGCCCAGGCAGCAAAAGACTGGAAAGGTAAATAGTATGAATCAAAAACAACTAGAGGAATATTTGACAACAAATTCGGTTAATTGGCAACAGGGTAGTAACATATAAGTATATAAGGAGCATGTCAGAGAGGCAGAGTCTCTCTGATGGAAAGATGGACAGAGGTTCACCAATCTGAGACAAACTAGGTCTAAAAATTATGGAAAATTTTAAATAAAAATGTTCCTCAACATAAAATTTTCCGCAAAGTATTTTCCAGCACATCCCAAACATTCTCAGTGAGGTTTGGGTCTAGACCAGGGTCAAACCAGGAATCCTAGAGTTCAATTTAATACCTATTACTACCTTTCAACTACCTCTACGATATTTTTACTACCAACACGACATCAAGCAGTGGCCTTCTTGATGATGGCCCATCCTTTACCCAAGAAAAAACATTTTCCCACTTACTAAAGGCATAAGTTTGACGCTTGACGAAGACATCACAAATATTCCAAACCCATTTCCAGAAGAAGTGGGACTTTTGATTAAGGACATCAACAAAATGCTAATAAACATGTTTTGGAAAAGCTCCTTGATGACATCATAGAAGAGTATTAGCAGGGACAAAAAGTCATGCCCGAAATCATACAATTACCCAGGCCACCCGATTCATATACTGCACACATATGGTCACATGCATGCGCACACACACACACAGGCTAAGTAATCACCAAAGCTCAATATTCTACAGACCAACATTCACATTCAACTATAAGCCACCAGTACAGAGCTTTTCTCTCTCCTACTCTCATCAAAAGACACAACAGTACTGTGTTCCCTGCCACACCTTCAAATAACCGAGAATTACATGGACAACATCAAAATTTCTTAATTGAACCAACATTGCCACCTGCAGACATCAGAGCAGAGAAAGTCACTGTGAGAAATTTCCTGTTTTGTTACCAGCTCTAGCAATAACCACCACGCAGCTCTGCTAGTTTCAGCAGAGTCCCGTGTCTGCTTCACCACTGCCGGGTAAAGTGAAGGGAGCTAACCCTGAAGCTAGCTGCTGCTTCACCTAGGAGTAATCACCTGTCCTCAGCCTCCTGAGCTCGATGTTGAAGTGGAAAGTTTAACAGCTTGTAAGAGTTTGTTGGGTATTTTTCCCAATAGTGAAGGCAACAGACCAGAGCTTTATGGTTACTAAACCATCAAAGAAATGTTGCATTTCAGGACCTAAAAGACTGGCACTAAAAGGAAAATAACTTTTGTTGTTGCTGTGGGTACGGTGTTTAATTTACCTGGAGGCCGCCTCATAAGCGCAGACAGACTAGACTGATGGTATGGCACCATACTGCATCCATCACAACAGTATGGTGTCACAGGAGAAGAGTCCGGCTGCTGAACTGGCCTGCCAACAGTCTGGACTAGGCTTATTTTTAGGCTTCATTCTGAAACACAATATACATCCCAATATTTTGAAATTTCCTCTAAAGGCTGGTAAACAGATGTAAATTTTCTAAATCTGAAAAGATTTTTTTCTGTTAAGAGTCCCCACACATGAAGATAAAAAAATCAGGCATTTAACAGTTTTGATTGTACGTGGGTGTGGAGTGCTCAGATAATTTCAGCACAGAACACATACAGAACGATTCTGTCCCACAACCGATCTACAATCTATTCCTCAGCATAGCAGACGACATACATAATGAAGTAATGATGGTGGTGTTGCGACTATTAACAAAAAAATCCAGAACTAAAAAAAACAAAAAAAAACAGCCTGCAGACAGCATGAACACAGGCTTTATATCCTTTCTTGCTCCCCAGTCAGCTCACTCTCTGATTGGCTACATTCCATTCCACGTCCCAATCCAGAGTTATAACTTGGGAGTCGTCGCCTTTCCATACACACATGAAGATTTTAGGTCGTGAATATTGAACATGTTTAATACTTCCGATTGTCGGCCACGATGCGTTTTGGAGCATATTGTCGGGACGAATTTGCTCTTAACACATCTCAGATCACAGGATAATGTTATAGGGTAACCTAACCAGATAACAACCAGATTGAAGATCATCTGCCATCCTTGGTTGGGAAGGGGAAAATTGGGACAAAAACAGCCTGATAATCTTAGTGTGTACCAGCTTAAAACACAAATAAAATTTTCAACTCAACATTATCATGACTAAAAAGCCAATAATATAATAAGTAACCTCAGCAAATTAATCTTTATTATGATTTTTCCTTTTCAACCAACTTTTTACTTTGAACCAGGGACCTGCACTCAGACATTTAATAAAGTGTTGCTGCCATCAGATTCACAATAAGCTCATATTTTCCATGAATTGGTAAAATTTTTCTGTTAGACTAATAATATAAATATAACCAACACGTATTGGTTAATCTAACTAAATCTACATGTTCCTCACATTCAAGTCTACTGATACAACCCAAAAAGTTCTTATTTACTCCCTCTTCATAAAGCAACAATAGTGAAAAAGTTAATCAATGTGTTATCTCCTTCTTACCAAGATCGTCTTTAGCTCCACAATAAAACTGGTAAGACTTGCTGACTGCTGCAGCCTCTGAGAAGTCAAAAAGCAGAGAAAAGACATCTCTAAATGGAGGGATAATGAAGTGACAGTGTCTACTTTTTTCCTTCGGCCAGCCATTCAAATCAAACAGTGTTTGTGATTAATGGAGGCTGCCACCAGCTTTAATAGTTAATGATAGCTTAAAGGCTGTGAAAATAATGAACTTTGCAGCCCAGGGTGAAATATCAATCTCATCCATATAACCCTGAGGGGCCACATAACAAATAGGGACATTTTCCAGGCGATGTTAATTAAAACAGTGGGGAAAAAAATTATATATATATATATATATATATATATATATATATATATATACTATATATATATATAATTTTTTTCTGCTGCTTCTAAACGAGAACAATATAATGGGTG
>JBAMHW010000018.1:3200713-3210926 GCA_037177495.1 Rhadinocentrus ornatus
ATTAGTGTTGTCAAAAAGATCGATTCTCAGATACTAATCGACTCTAAAATTTAATATCTAGTTAGATAGATTCATAAATGCCACTTTGGAGTCTGCTGGTTTACTATCCATTTTATACAGGCACTGCAGCGGGCAGCCTGGAGGACCCATTGTTTGCAGTGTTGCCAACTTAGCAACATGTCGCTATAATTAGCGAGTTTTAAGACCTCTTTAGCAGCACTTTAAAGAGGAAAAAGCGACTAGCAACCAATTTGGAGACTTTTTCTGGTGTTATTGGAGACTTTGAGACTGATGTGAAAACACTTGTTTACAGTTCTCGCTGATTATCACAGATTATAGTGCAGGCCCCTCCCCTCCCCCATCCAGAAGCACTCACAAGAGGCTCGTGTTCGAGCTGCAGGAAGAGCAGTAGACGTTGTCTTCTGCTCTATAACCAGCCTGAAAATTAATTGCACAAAGCTGCTACTGGCTGATCAAACCCTGGCTTACAGTCAGATATTAATGTCTGTTAATGTAGACTGTTTACAAAAAAAAAAGCTAATCTTTTTTTATGTTTTTAATTAATCTAGTTTAAAAAGTAGATAGTCTTACTCGTTTGCTCGTTCTATTCACTAGATCTTGTCTCAAGTAAGTACAATAAGTACACAAACTAGTGGTTGAAATGTTTTTTTATTTTTTGCACCACAGTGAACAAACTGCCTGAAAACACTGTTACATCAGGAGACGTGGAGGAGGCCGTAGGAGGGCAACGATCCAGCAGCAGGACCGCTACCTCCGCCTTTGTGCAAGGAGGAACAGGAGGAGCACAGCCAGAGCCCTGCTAAATGACCTACAGCCGGCCACAAATGTGCATGTGTCTGCTCAAACGGTCAGAAACAGACTCCATGAGGGTGGTATGACGGCCCGAGATCCACAGGTGGCAGTTGAGTTTACAGCCCAGCACCGTGCAGGACGTTTGGCATTTGCCAGAGAACACCAAGATTAGCAAATTGGCCACTGGTGCCCTGTGCTCTTCAAAGATGAAAGCAGGTTCACACTGAACACATGTGACAGACATGACAGAGTCTGGAGACGCCGTGGAGAACGTTCTGCTGCCTGCAACATCCTCCAGCATGACTGGTTTGGCATTTTGACTTGTTTTAAGGACATTACATCATAGTTGGATCAGCCTGTCATGTGTTTTCCCACTTTAATTTTGAGTGTGACTCCAAATCCAGACCTCCATGGGTTAATTAATTTGAGTTCCATTGATAATCTTTTGTGATTTTGTTGTCAGCACATTCAACTATGTAAAGAACAAAGTGTTTAATAAGAATAGTTAATTTATTCAGATCTAGGATGTTATTTTAGTGTTCCTTATACTCACACACACACACACGGGAAAAAAAATAAAGCAAAAGAAATTAAAGACACTTTGTTACAGTGCAGCGTGCAGTACATTTACTGTTATATAAAAAAGAAATATAATGTAAAGAAATTAACCAGCGTTCCCTGCTAACCAGTGAACAGTGTTTTTTCCCTTAGTGCACACGTATCTGAATCTGCTATATCAAGGCTGGATCCAAGCTGTTACAAACCATGTCTGTACATTATCTTTCAAGACTCGACAATTTTAATAAATCAATCAATAGCACAAATCATAAGCAGGATCACCATATAGGGCAACTCACTTGAGGACAGATATTTTTAGTCCTTCCACAGGCACAGGCATTGTGGTTGACAATGCAACGCAAGAGAATGTCCTTCTGGGTCAGGCAGTCAGTCAAATAAAATGAGTTAAGTCAAAGTCTGAGGAGTGGGTTCTGTGACAGTGGGGAGAAGTTTGTAGTGCTCTTATCATACTACTGTGGTAATGAAGAATGTGAGCAATTGGGCCAATCTATCCACAGGTGCTTGGATCAGGAAGTCTCATCTGGGATGGCCCGCCATCGATGCTTTTAGTTCCAACCCAAAAAATCCTGGCCTACACACATTAACAGGGCCAGAGACAATCAGTTATCAACTGTATTCCTTATGTCTTGTTCACACGACTCCAGGAAATGAAATGTTCCCTTTCAAGTGCATTCACTTATTTTAAAATGAACAAAATACATTCATTTAACACATTTTGAGCAATACAGAATGAACTTGATAATTTTTTCTTAATCACTTAACTGCACACTTACATGAAATGAATTTCCATTTGCTCAAGAAATGAACAAGTGCAACAACCTTAACCTTAGACACAATGTAAACACAATACTTTGACAATTAACATTTTAACACACAATATTACTCTGTTTTAACAACTAAGGCACACTTCAGTAAGCAACTTTACAGCAAAAACTGGACAGCTCTGCTGATCACCACTCGTTTTACTTATTCTAATTTAGTTAGCTTTAGGGCTAATTATTTGACCTCAGCATCTTAATCTAGCACTTACTACCACCATTTTAATTATTTTCACATAGCACTCGCCAATTCAGGAGTCCAAACCTCATCAACAGCGTTTAGGGAACAGGAAGGTTACGCCTAGGGATGTTATGCTCAAGCAGTTTGCTCGATCACGTGTCGAGCATGTGACACGGAAGTGTTACGAGCAATGTTTCTGAGCATTTATTCAGCATGCCAAACGTCACGTGATAAACCAAACGAGGCCTTGTTACGTTATTAGCGCGTGTCGAGCAGCCCACGAGCTTTTCTGGTCCAGGCGTTTTAATCTGTCAATGAATTAAAAGGGGTTCCAAACGCTTAGCAGATCGTGGGTTTTTTAAAGGAGGAGGAGATTCTGCTAGCGATTGTGCTACATTTTATTTGGAGAACAGATTTAGGGAAAACATCACATCAGCATTAGCTTATATTAGATCACATTTAGCTGAGAAACATTTACATAGACACACTTAGTGACAAACACAGAGGAGAAATACTACATACATACATTCACATTCATACAGACAGCACACACATCTTCACATAGAGATATACATATAGTTAGGTAAATACATAAATAAATACTGATAAGTGTAGAGAGTGTTTGAAAGGCTAAAAGAGGTTGTGTGTAGACTGTGTCTGAGTGAAAGGTGAGTGAGACAGAGAGGAAGGGCGATGGAGGGAGAGCCAGTGCCACCCAAGCGTGTACGTTCCTACGCGTGGGAAAACTCTGCAAAATCCCTGGAGACAATTTCCTCCTTAAATAGGTTTATTATTACCTATTTATTTCTTGTTTATGTGCAACTCGAGTACTCAGAGTGCAACGGCAGATGCCACTGTGGAAGTCCAATGTTATCTAGCTGAACCCTACCTCTCCAGAGAAGAGGACCCACTCGAATACTGGAGAAAACGCAAATCTGTGTACCCCAGCCTATTTAGGCTGGCAAAACAGTATTTGCACATGCCAGCCACATCTATGCCTTGCGAGCAGGTCTTCTCCAAAGCTGGAGAGGTAGGGTGCCACAAGAGGAGCAGACTAAAGCCTAACATCATTGAAAAAATACTGTTTTTAAATAAAAATTTCTGACACATCACAAAGTTGCACAAGCATTTGTCTTATCAAATATTTTGATGCAACTGTATAAAATCAGTAACATAATCACTATCCCCGTTGCGCAAGCACCCCTTCCCTCATATGTCCCCGTTCCCGCTGTGAGCAGACCACTACTGTCATTACAGAATGGTATACTTTAAATTGCACCATAATTCTGTTATCTAAACAAATGTTACCTAATAACCCCTCTTTATAATTTATATGAACAACAAAACTTAAATATTCACTAATGGTAGTAAATGTATCGTTTATTGAACACTTATTACAAGGTGAGACAGGGATGACAGATGTGAAGAGTCAACGCTGTCCTTTTGATGTATCAGACGCCCACAGCCAGTAGATAGAGCTCTTTGACTTGGTCAACTGGTTCAGAAAAGCAAGCCATTTTCATGCATTTGGTTCAAAGTTGGCTCGATGATTCATGAGGCCTCGGTTTCACCATCCCTAGTTACGCCTGAATGTGCTCAGCTCAGCAGCACGGCCTGCTCACACAGCAGTAGCGTTTTGCCCAACGTGTGTGGTTTCCGCAGCAGAACATGCTCACAGAGCTCAAACAAGTGCTCTGGTTGGCTATGCCACAGCTGCATTAGTAGCTATTGCTTTGATTGGCCAGCACAGCTTTAGTAACAAGCACTCTAATTGGCATAAGTACTGCCGCATCTTTAACCCTTTGCTACCTGGTTTACAATTACTATCAAATAAACATTAAAATGCTTATTTTTAATGCTTGGTTGAAAATCCTTTGCAGGCAATGGCTGTCTGTAGTCTGGAACTCATGAACATTACCAAACACTTCCTCCTTTGTGATCCTTTGCCTGACCTTTACTGCAGATGTCTTCAGCTGTTTGTCAGTCTTTCTTTCTTAAGTTTTGTCTTAAGCAAGTGAAATTCATGGACAATTATGTTGAGATCTGATGACTCACTCAGCCATTGCTGAATATTTCACATCTTTGCCTGAAAAATAAAACCTGGGTTGCTTTAACAGTATGTTTTATGTCATTGTTCATCTGTAGTCCATAATTTTCTACCACTTATCCAGGGTTGGGTTGCAGGAGCAGCTGCTTAAGCAGGAAAGCAAAGACTTTCCTCTCCCCAGCCACATTCACCAGCTCATCCGGGGGGGATCCAAAGATGTTCCCAGGCCAGCTAAGAGATGTAGTCCCTACAGCGTGTCTTGTGTCTTCCCCGGGGTCAACACCCGGTGGGATGGGCCCGGAACACATCACCAGGGAGGCGACCAGGAGACATCTTGAACAGATGCCTGAACCATCTCATCTGGTTCCTCTCGATGTGGAAGAGCAACGACTCTGCTCTGAGCCCCTCCCGGGTGACCGAGCTTGTCCCTAAGGGAGAGCCTGGCCACCCTGTGGAGAAACTCCTTCGGCCACTTGTATTCGCAATCTCGTTCTTTCGGACACTACCCACAGCTCGTGACTATAGGTGAGGATAGAAATGTAGATCGACCAGTAAATGGACAGCTTTGCCTTTTTCCTCAGGTCCTTCTTCACCACGACAGACTGATCCAGAGTCCATACCACTGCAGACACTACACTAATCAGCCTGTCCATGTCCCGCTCCATCCTTCCCTCACTCATGAATAGGACCCAAAACAAAAGATACTTGAATTCCTCCACTTAGGGCAGGACCTCATTCCCGACCTGGAAAAAACACTCCACCCTTTTTTGGCTGAGGGCCATGGTCTTGGATTCGGAGGTGCTGATTCTCATCCCAGCCACTTAACACTCAGCTCGAAATCGCTCCAGCGAGAGCTGAAGATCACAGCCTGATGAAGCCAACAGAACCACATTATCTGTTAAAAGCTATGTTGAGTCATCTGTACCGTGATGTGAAATTTAATCAACTACTGACTTGAGCAGAAAGTAAATCCCACGCTGCTTCTATCTGCTGTCACATCATCAATATACACCATTGCATATTCATGCCATCTACAGTAACTGTATCCACCATGTTTTACAGTAGATGAGGTGTACTTTGGATCATGAGCTATTTTAACCCTTCTCTATACTTTCTTCCTATAATTCTAGTACAAATTGATCTTAGTTTTAGCTTATCAGTGCACTTTTTTCTCTCTCAGAATGTACCAAACTCTTGATTTAGTCACTTTTAACATTTCTACTATCTCTGATGGATTTCTTCTTTTTTTCCACCACAAGGATGGCCTGTTTCACATCCAGTGAGAGCTCCTTTGACTACAGGTTATGGGTGCACAGCAGCAGCTTCCAAATGCAAATACCACACCTGGAATCATTACCAGACCTTTTACCTGCTTGACTGATGATGGATTACTGAGGGAATAGCCCCTAAAGCCCATAAAATAGCTTTAGAGTTAACTGTCCAACTACTTATGATCCCTTAAAAAGGAGACAGCTACATATTAAAGAGCTGTAATCCCTAAAACTTTCCTCCAATTTGGATGCGAGTACCCTGAAATTAAAGCTAAGAGTATGCACTTTAAGACCATATTGATTGACTGTATCTTGAATATGTTTGGGTAATTAGCTAAAATAACAAAACTTGTGCCAGTGTCTAAATAGTTGTGGACCCAAATGTACAAATGATCATATGAGATTGTTCAGGCTCCTATAATGTGATTGGACCATTTGTTTGCAGTGTTTAGTTGTTTCCTGCTTGGCTGTGACATAATAGGAAACAGGAACTAATGTCAAGTCAGTATCTTGTTTGTTAGTATTTTTTACTGCACTTGTTTTTACTGCATCCAACACTTTCAAAGAAAATAAGTGTTTGAACATTCAGGTTGAGGAATTAATGTTTGTTGTCCTGTTGATGTAAAAACACTATTTCTTTTAACTAGCACAAATTGCTAGTATTACATATTTGCCATTAGCATGTTTGCTGTTAGCATTAGCATGTCAGTCTATTAGCATTAGCATGCTAGCTAGATTGTTTGTTCAAGTCAATTAGTTTTCTTTGATGTGATGAGTGTCAATTTGATTTGTATGATTTGTGTATGAATTCTTAGATGGATGATTTCATGAATCTAATAAAAAGACACCAAAAGGACAGCTGCATGCTTCATACCTGGAAGAGTTGTCTGTCTGCCTAGCAGAGGGGAACCTGTGAGGGCAAAGCAGAGATGTTTTAAAAGAGAGAAAAAAGTAAAAAATCTCATTGTCCAGTATAATCTGCACGTATACTGCCTCAACATGTAGCAACTCAGGAGATACACAAAAACTCCTGTTCTGATCTATTCAAAACATTGCAAATAAAAAAAAACTCCACAATGCACACTTGTCCTTCAGTTTCCATATGAACCCACATTCATTCATGAAGCTCTGAGCAAAGAATGGGAATGTGTGATTATACTGTACAGAGCTGGTGAGGGGAGTGTGTCAAAGCGTGCATGCCACACAGAGTGCCTGGAGAGATTGATGTTTTTGTCATCCACCTGCTTCAAAGCTGTAAAAAGCCGGCTGATGTAAATAGAGAAGCCTAGCAATGCAAGCTCACAAACAAAAGAGGGGGAACCTCACTGCTCCTCTTTGCACATCTGTTTTGGAGGAATATCTGTGGTTTCTGTGGTGACGCACACTGGGCTCAAATGAACACTGTATCTGAGTCTTATGCCTGGAAGTGGGTAAGTGTTATAAGTCCCTTTTTGTTGTTCTCTTAGGGAAATTGAAACAATTTAAGTTTTTTTTTCTTAGACTGCTTCTTTTTTTTTTTTAAATGATGCATCGGCATAGTGACAGAGGAATGTGGAAGCAGCACCAGTCTTCACTCCCTCTGTCTTTCTTGCTCGCTCTGCTTCTTGTCACGATGAGTAAATCTGCAGGCGTTCAGCAGAACCGACTTCAATGGCTTTCCCGTTGCAAAAAGGGCGTCAAAGTGTAGCATAGGAGGAAAGCAGAGGGGCAGATGCGTGCAGGCGGTGAGCTCTCTGTCGTCCTCTGTCTGTCTCTCTCCTCTCTGTGTCTTTGTCTGACCACCCCTTCCTTGCGCTGCATCCGGTGCTGGGCTCCATCTGGGAGCGGAATGATCTATGGTGCTTTGTCTATCACTGGCCATGGTCACTTTTCTGGAATGCAATTGGCTGGAACTACACTGTGTGGGTCCTGCTCCCTGCTTCCCTCTTTCTCCCTCACTTTCTCATTCTCTCTCCTCTCACTTTAAAGCAAGACATGGTCCGACATGCCTTTTTATCTCTCTCGTTCTCCTTTTTTTCTTTCTTCGTGGTGTTTTGCATGTATCTAAATGATAATGGGACACATTGTTCCGCGGACTGCTGATTGATTGAATTGCTTGACAACAAAATGGCTTGACAACACTCAGGAATTTGTGCATTCCCAGTGTAGATCATCCTGTTGTACTTCAAGCTCCTTTTCTTTGTCTTACTCTGTTTTATCTGAGCAGCACATTACATAATTTTAAATTATGTTAGGAAGGTTTGCAGCTATTAATCTCCCATAGATCTTTACAAATCCGATTTTAACATACTGCTCTACATCTCAACTGCAATGTATGCACATTTCTGCAATTAATTGCAGATAATTCCCATATTTGTTTTTTTTCCTTTGAAATCTCAAATGCATGAGCATGCTCATGATGCAAGTTGACAACATTTTTCTGCTTATGTGCTGATTCTCCTTTAACGTACCGCAAGTGGCCACACAAATTGGTCAAATTGGCAGTAAGCATCAATTTTAGGAGTGTTTGTGTTTTTATTTGTTCATGTCTTCCAGATAAGTGGGAGCACAATGTGTGTGTGTATGTGTGTGTGAAGTCTTAGAACGTGGATTACAAGCCTCACAGATAGGCTTGTATCGAGACTGCTGTCTAACATGAGCTGATGGGATTAAAATCGGCATCTGTCCTGCATCCACACACACCCACCACCTCTGCAGGTGGAAGAGAGTCTATAGGCAGAACCAGGGATCACAGTGTGTGTGTGTGTGTGTGTGTGTGTGCTATTATTTCATTCAGGCTGTAAAAACGGGTTTCTCTAAACAACTTCATGCATTAAATTTATTTTTGTTTTACTTTATTTGATGTACATGACATAACACAATTCTCTCCATCAGAATGTAGTTAAAAAAATATTTCAGGCTTTCAAAGCTTCATAGTGAGAAAGCAAAGCACTAATTGGCAGTTATGTTCATTTGTTTATTCAACAATAATGTAAATTAAAAATATTCCAGCCTCTCAAACATCAGATGGTGTTTTTTCTTAAAATGCTTTGTCATATTGGCCAGACAAAATAAAAAAGTAAACAAAGAATCAAAATAAATCAAGTATCTCACTAGATTGGTAAAATTTCATTAAAAAAGTAATTAATTAGCAATTTGCATCCTTCTATTTCAGATTTTTGTCCTTTTTTAGACAGTAAGAGCTTAGCAAAGCCTTTAAAGACCCGTACAGGTAGTTTTTCGGTAGAAACACTTTTTTTAGTGTGTGTGTTTCCTCTCCCATTTCTTTTGACCTCCTCTTTACATTTCGCACTTAATTCTAATCACTGAACACTACAGGAATTGTGCCTGCAACCCTTCCACATCTTCTCAGTGATCTATTGATAGCACCCAGATCGTTTCATGATCTGAGCCAGGACGAAACCAAATGCAAAGATGTGGAAGCAAGCAAGTCCACTTGAGATGATTAGTGTGTGAAGTGCGCTTGTTAGGCATACAGTGAAGTGCGCTTGTTATATATCCAGCCCTCACGCCTGATTACTGACGGCACTTCACAACCAACGGCATGTGTACAGAGCTGGCATCCGACGTGTCCGGTGACTAATGGAAATACTAGCTGTTTTGAAAACAAAAAGGAGAAAATTAGGTAAAATTAAGAGGAAAAAAACCCAGTAGAATCTGATATTTTCCAGTGATATTTATAAAACAAAGCAAACAAAAATATCTATTCAACTTTCCACTTTTTGCTGTCTTTGTATTTGGCAAAGCTTAAAATCGGTCCTGCTTGAATATGTTATTCCATATGCTGTTCTTCTTTGTAATGCATGCATTAACACACAAATCCACAAGTAACTGTGATTGAATCTAATTTTGGTTTAAAATACAATGTGAAAAATTTGGGGGAGGGTGAAAAAGCCTGCTGTGATTCTCCATCTGGCCTGTGCAGTATTGGAAGGACAGTCCTTTACCGTGCCAGGTTGGAATAAAGCTTCACTTTAAAGGATCAATTCTTTTATTATGGAAGTCAGTCTCTGTAGTGCAGGCTAATACATTCAACATTGATCCCCAAACCCTTCTCTTTTCTCTACCCCAAAAGCCTTTATTGCCATTCCTTCCAATGAGGCTGATGTTTCAAAAGACATGTTCAGCAGAGGAAATTTTTAACAAAGTGACTGGAGGACAAATAAGCTCATAAAATAGTATTTACATCTTAGTTAAGAGAGGGAGCAGAAGGAATCGGAGTTGCCAGCGGGCGTTTTGAATATCATTACTGGCCCTTGCGGGGAAAACTGAAATCATAAGCATAAGGAAAGTACCTGATAATTAAAACTGTCTCATAGCACCAAAGCTTTGATACCTGCTCAAGAAAGTGTTGCAATTTTTTACTTTTTATTTTCTTTTTCTGGATATTGAGGCCGTGCTGATTTCTGTAGATTGACATAAGGAAGATAGAGTGAGGAGGAAAAGAAACAAAACAGGAAAAGGGGGAGGGGGGGGGAGGGGGGGGGGGGGGGGGGGGGGGGGG
>JBAMHW010000018.1:3210936-3234604 GCA_037177495.1 Rhadinocentrus ornatus
TTGTGGAGGTGGAAAGAGGAAAGAGAAGGGGGTCCCCCCCCCCCCCCCCCTGTCAGATGAGGGTGTATTGACACGCTGTATTGCTATGGCTGTGATCTTAGGCACATTCTTTTGACTGAACCTCTTTAATCTCCAGCTGATGTTTGCCACGAGTGCTCAGACTGAGTGGTTGTGTTTGAAGAATGTTCTCACTCTGTGAAGTCATAATCATTAGCGCTGTTCTGATTTTAATTGTGTTAAATCTTATGAGTTTATATATATATATATATATATATATATATATATATACATAATAACACATGCTTCCATCATGTTTTCAATGAATAAATCTTGAGTTTGTTGCACCGTGCAGGAGCCAATAAAAGGACGTGTGCGTGTTAAAATCAAAACCCTGCAGCTTGCATGCCAGCCCCTTATTGAACAAATTTGCGCCAGTGAAGCCAGCAGTTGAGGACATTAATGATCTGGACCCACTGGGGTCTGCTGCTCTGCACCTACAGGCTATTTCCTCGATCCCCAATCAATAGCTTTTTATTAAAATTGTTTGCGAGGCAACACAAATCCATATTGTTTTGCCTTAGCCTTGTGAAATATGTGGCACATATTTATATATTTTTCCAAATGAAAGCAGAAAATGATTTGTTGATATGCATGACAAAAAACAAAGAAAAAGCAGCCGTAGTTTGGCATTATTGGAATATCCATTTCAACATTGATTTTCACAAGAGATGCATTTGTGATTATCTTATTCTCTCTTCCCTCAACAGGGTTGAATTACATATCATATTATCCCTAGTATTAAGGCAAAATTAATAACACAAGTAATTATAATACTTATGTCTAATGATATGCTGCAAGAGCCCTATTGATTCAGTGGAGATGCATCTAGGGGAAATGGCTTGGACCTCCGCCTGACGATAGGCGCTGCCAGCGTGACTCGCCCTGCGTGAAGTGGGAAAATAAGATCAGTGGCAGAACATGAGCCCCCCATCAACGACCCACGCTCAACGCCACTTTACACTTCAAACCCAATCTGTTTTCAGTCTTTTTTCTGTTAACACCAGTTTTATGAATGTGAATGATTTATTGATATTTTTTTCTGAATTATAGTGATCAAAATCAAAGGTTGCTTCTTTTTAGAAATAAAGAATCACCACGGTGACCACTTCTATTGCTGAATTGCCTTTAATGATTAAATAAACAATACAGTTTAGATTCTCATTGTATATTCAGTATGTACACTTGAAAATATCCGAGTTGATTAGTTGTAGTGAATATGAAAACTGGATTCTGCATGCCAGTGCCTTAAGTTTCTCTTCATTCATTTTCATTCAGAGAAATACAATTGTTTCTCACTTTTTGCCAATTTTGACAAAAAAAAGGTAAAGTAAAAAAGAAGAAAAACAGAATAATAAACAAAGGATGCAAATTTGTAGATGACTGGAAAATGTGTGGTTGTATGAGGGAGTTAACAACATATTGTAACAGAATTGGGATTGCAAATCATGCAGCTTACATATAAAATGACACGAGAGAGAAAGATTTGATGCACATTGACTTACAGTTTTAATTTCAGCAAGTTCTTATAGTTTTAATATGTTGGGTTTTCCAATACTCAGCTTTTCTAGATTTTCAGTGTCAGTTGCGCCTCGCAGTTACAGGTTCTCACCAAAAGAGGGCAACATGGTGTCAGATTAGTGCCCTCCCTCCCCCCACCACACCGCCAGCATCACCTCTACCCCTGCTGCTTCCTTCCATAGTCCAGTGCAAAGAAGCCAGTGAAGAGGGGTGGTGTGGGGTAGATGTGTGTGTAAAGAAGGGGGTGGTGGTTCTGGCTTTAAATGTGTAAGTAACAATACATTTACATTTACGCCTGAAACGGCTTTCCCCGCGCCGTCACTCAGCAATTCAAAGCTCTGCCCCCCACCCCACTCTCCTGGCAACAAAGCCTGCCAGCTTGTCACGCAGGCGCCAGATAGTGCGGATGAAGAGTGGATGAAGTTCTTCACAGTCAAGGTGTCATTACAGAAACCTTGCCTCGGCGCAGTGGCGCGCAAATAAAAATAAAAACAAAAGAAGGATGGCGGCCGGGTGAAGAGGATGAAATTAAATGTGCCACTCTTCTTTTTCATTCCCCGCCCTCTCCCCACATCTCAAAACCTTTTTTTTGTTCTTGCTAAGGATGTCCAGATTAAACTCCTTAATAATGCGGAGCTGATAAAGATTTCTGTATTCCTGATCTGTAAACATTTCATCTCCACTCTTAATGAGAAACACAGACCAACGTTTATTAAAGCAGGCAGGAGGCAGTAATGGATCACACTCCGACACCTTTCGCAGTCCCTTGAATTTGAGGCTGTAAAAATCCCACTGCCCATTTGTTCTATGATGTGACAGCATTGATGATAGGATGACAGATGTCTTACCAGCCAACACCCACGGTGCCAACAACCCCCCACCCCCTTTCCTTCCCTGAAACGGTTTGCCCTTGTTTGTCTGGGAGTCGACAGAAGATCACAGCTGCATTGCTCCAGCGCGGTCGAGGCCCCTTTAGCCGCCCCCTACTCCTGGAAGCCTTTCCTCCTCTCCTCCCCTCCAGAGAAGACAGTGATAGGCCTGTTTGGCACAGCGCTGCCTCTTTGTTCCCTGCCAGGTTGGCTGCAGGAGCCAGGGTCAGCTGTAATTCAGCCTGCAGCCAGTAGAGGACGACAAGCACTGCATGGCAGCAGGGGCACAGGGGGCCTTGGTTCAGCTTATTAAGAGCATCAGCCACATCTAATGCTGGTTTTAAGAGAAAGGTGCACCAGTTGCACCAGAACGTGAACAACTAGTAGGTAAAATCTGAAAATTAACTCAAACAAAGAAAACAAAAGCTCAATGTTCAGATTGTAAAGTAAGAAATTTGAGAAAACTGATTAACCCCACGTTCCTCAGCACCCATCAGGCAGTTAGCCCTTATTTAGTTTCACTTGTTCCCCTGCACATGCTCATTAGTATCCTGTATTTTAACAGGATGTTTAGGCTTCATGTTGCAGAAAAGTCTTAAGATGCAGAGTGAATTGTGAGCTGGTTATACTGGAGGACAGGTTGCCAGTGGAAGGGGTTTCCACAATCTGGAGGTTCCTTTTATAAGATGCAGATCTCCACACTGTCTGCCATGGCTCATCAGGGTAAAAGTGTGTTAAGAATTTAAAAAAATGTTGTAAGGTGTCAATGGGAATGCAGACACACTTACAAAAAAAAGAAGTATCTAAAAAAAAAAAAAAAAAATTCATGGAAAGGATTTCCACCTGATTAATTTGTTTTAACATGACAAAATTTTGTTATTACAACTTATTACCATTAAAATGTTGGTCCAAATCAAAATTAAGTTGGTGCCACATATAGTAAATTTGTTTAAAACATAAAACTGTTTTATTGTTTGATCCAATGAATTGTACAGTAATACAATTATATAATAAAAAGTATATAATTTATCCAACTCTTTTAAATGGAAGTAATTTAATGTGGAAATCCTTGTCACTTAAATTTTTATTCAGACTTATTTAGTAAATGTATAAATGCTTGCTAGCATTGCTTTAACATTCTGCTTGAAAACAACAAATAAGTTTGAACAAACGTTGCTGAAAATAAAAGACAAACTGGTGATGACCCCGAACTCATAATTTAGATGACAACTTATTTATCATACATTTCAGGCCTTGTGATTCTTTGCAGCCCATCTTAAAAATATGTTCTGAGATTTCACTTGATTTTGTGATATCGTAAAACCGTCTGTCATATCCAGGGGTGGCAAATTTCAATTGTATGGTGTGGGGGCCAAAACCCTCAATGTAAACATAACATAGAAGACCTTAACTTAAAAAAAAAGATTTCACTTCAGTTTTCATTATAAGCTGAGTCAGTTCAGATTTTCAGCAATACTACACAGATGTGGAAGTAACCTCCAGCTGTTGGCAGGATATAATGTGAAATATGACAATTCTAAAAGGATAGTCCATCATATCTAAACATCTTGTGATTCTTTTGACTAAAACAATGGGGAAAATGTAGAATTTTAGTTATTTATTGGTCAGTAAGCTGTTCAAACTGAGATCAAATTCAGCTGTACGTGGCCCTTGAACTAAAATGAGTTTGACACCCCTGGTCTCATCGGCGTGATCTGGCTGAGTCATGTTATTCCAACATGACTAAATGTAAAAAGCTGTTGAATTTCATGTAAATTGTACGCAATCTAATTACTTTCACCCTGGAAACATGAAATTATTTTGTTAAGATTACATTGAAGACTCTTCTAAATAAAAAAGCCAACCAGTTTCCTTTTGAGTGGTCATCCAGACTGGGCAACACCATTTAAATGCATTCATGTTATACTTCCAGTTTTAAACCAAATCAGAGAAACACCAGGTGCATTCAGGAACACACCACTCTACTCATCCTGCTCTCCTTTTGCTATTTGCAACATTTAGATGTTGTACAGATATCAACGATGAAGCTGATGCCACCATTTCACTTCCTCAACATCCCCCTGTGTGTGTGCATATTTATCATTATTGTGCCCTCCCTCCATCTTGCCAGGTTTTTGTAGAACATTTAGCTAATTGATTATCACATGGCTTGGCCTTATCAGCAAACCGTTATTTTGTAAATGAATATTCAGGAGAGATTTCTCCCCTCTCTGCCTTTGTAGTACATTATTTGTGGACAAAATATGCAAACAGTGAGAAAGGCGGCTTGCCTTTTCTGCCTGACTGCCTAATTACATTTTTGTGCTTGCACCTATACAGAAACACGGCGTGTATTTATAGCGGAGGAGAATGAATTCGCGCACTCCCCCGGCTGCAGTCGTATGCCAGGCATCTGCTTATGAAGTGGCTCTTTCTTCAGGAAGATTTTTCAGGAGGAAACGAGCGATCCAGGACGAGAAAAATAAAAAGAAGCTTAATCGCTCCTGTCTGTTTCATGAACACACACCCCTCCCCTTCCCAGCGTAAACCCTTCAAACACCCGTTGCCTGGCTCGTCTTCTCTGTGATCAATTTGACTTGTTTATGTTTTTGCACCCGTCGCCATCTTTTTGAGGTAGCCTTGTTTGGAGAGGTAGGAGATGGAAGAAAAGAAGGAAGGAAGGTTGGACTGACAGGTGGAAGAAGAGGAAGAGGGATCAAAGAGTGAGGAATGGAGTGATAGAGGGGATTTGACAGAGAGCAAGAGAGAGGATAGAGGTGGGGTGGTTTATCTGCGACATCCCTTGTCATCATATATGTAGATGCCTTTTGAAGTTTGCAGTGTGCTCCTGTGGCTGGTAATGCACCAGTGTGCCCAGTTAGTCGGCAGCAGCTAATCGCGCTTGGCAGTACATACTCTGCTTTAATTTTAGCCATAATGACGACGAGAGTCGAGAAATGATACTTTAAAGAGCAGAGGACAGTGGAGAGAGAAGAAGAGGGGAACGAAAAGAGTGAAAAAAGGACTGAGTGAGAGAGAGGGAAGCTGTGAAGGTGATTAGTTGTACTGGCGGATCTTTGTGGTGGAGGAGGTTGGAACACTAATCCTTGCTTTGGTTGGAGACATTTTCGCGCAGTAGGTCCCTTCTTTCCGCCCCCTCTCAATTTTAAGCCCCGTGTCAAGCTCAAGCCCTTCTTTTCCAGCACTCACTTGCTCTCATTTCCTCTGCCTTCTGGCAAGCCCTGCTATTTATAAGAAAAATCATTTTTCTTCTCCTCCATCTCCCTCTCTCTTTCTCCTTTAATTCTTCCCTAGCGTGTTTGATTTTCTGCCCTGCTTAGAAAAGGTGCCCAGATGAGTGGCAGCCAGCCAAGGCTTGTCTCCTCTCTGCTCTTCCTCCCTTTCCTTGCCTTCCTCCTCCTCTTCCTCTATCTTCCCTCCCGCGCTGCTCTTAAACGGAGGCCGCCTATGTGTAAATTTAGATAGAAAAATAGTTGCAGGCTGCTGCCATTGCGCTTTGCTCACGTTCCCGCTCATTTTGCATAACCGGTGAATCTATGTGAACTGGCTCTCTGCCCAGACAAAAAGCTGTAGATTTTACAGTATGACATCATTTATCCAGGGCATTATCTGATTGTTTTGGCTGCTTTCTAATTTGATGGATCTTAGCGTTGTCTTTTATAATCATCAGCGTCACTTCTTCTGCTTAATCTGTTCAGCTGAGATGGAGGAAAATACATGCATTTAGCACACCGCTCCTGATTCCCTGCTGCTCCTTCTGCTCTTTGAAACTTCACTACAACCGCCTGAAATGTATAAGTTGATTAATGTTATTCAGGACAAAATAGCATATATTGTAGCTTTGGCCTGCTGTGCTGCACATAAAGAATGCTGCACTTTTCACATTTACATTCATGCCAAAATACTTGAGGGCCTGTCAATGCTTGAGGGCAAATATCATCCAAACTGTCATTGATTTGTTTGTCCTTTGGCTTATTTTCATGGTTTGGGAAATGAGTCACGGTTTTCTTTTTGTTGTTGTTGATGCAGCTCGTCTTGGCAGCATCTGTTTAATCCATACATTCCTGGTTTTTCCATAAATAACAGGAAAAAACTTGGACCGGTTTGTAATGCTGAGTGTTCTTTTTGTTCTCAAAAAGGATGACAGACGCTTGAGGTGCTTCACATCCGTAACCACTTTTTCAGACAGAGATTATATGTAGTGAATGCACCAACACGATACAAGTTCATATTTCCCTGTGTATACGCAGCCATCATCAAACACCATATGGATGTTTAAAACATGGAAGTAAGCCATCACCTAAATATAATACTTATAATCTCCACTCCATCTCAATGTTCTGTATTTTTTTATTCTTTCTCCCGCAACAGAGGGTAAAATTAATTTCCTTGACCTTTGCATGGCCCAACAGCATTGGGTCGCATTCAAACGTTACATTACATTACAGTAACATTTTATTTCTTCATTAAATATGAACCAAATAACAAGCGCTTTGGAAATCCAAGTGTAGATTTTATTCACAATTCCAGAAAGAAGAAAATAAGGAAGAAGAAAATAATTAAAGAGAAATAATAGACATCTGGTCAGATGTGGTGGGGGCTGTGCGTTAATGCAGATGCTCACATATGCAGGTCATTAAATTAGATCAAGTGTTTCTGAAAAACTGATTATTTGCAGGTTTATAAGGCTGTTTCAGGAACAAGTTTTTAAGTCTTTTCTCTAATCTTATTTTAGGCCCAGCTTCTGAGCAGCTTAAATTTCTCATCTTTGGTCTCATGAACGTGGATGGAGTTTGTCTGAAGATTGTATTTGTAAACTGTAATGCACCCCATGGGAGTGCAAGGAGCGAATGTCTTTACATGACAAATAAGTTGAAGGGAAACTAGAAGAAGGAAGACTAGATTGAGAATAGACTTAAAGAAACAAAATATAAGATAAGAAGAGCACTGTACGATATAACTCTGGACTCTGGAGCACTGGAGAAAGTGCTTGTATGGATTATAAATAAAATTTTAAAGTCTCTCTGTATTGCCTTTTTGTTTTTTGTTTTTTTTCTCTGGTTTGTTTAGTGTTTGTTGTTATTTGGACCAATTTGTGAGCCTGAAATAAAGATGTAAATTGAATAGAAAAACATATCATTGGTGTAATATGTCTATGCAGCTGTCTAGAACACCTTATGGGATTTATTTTAGCTTAAAAAGGATATGTCCATATTACAGATAAATCTTGTTAAAACACCTGGAAGAAAGTTGATGACTTAACCCGAAAATGAGATTGAAAAAAACGGGATACACCAACCAAATTTAAATGATGGTCATTATCAGATCTTCCTTGGTTTTCTCTTCCCCTTACTCTATTAGTTTAATAGGTGAAATCTGAATAACATTGAAGTTCATCTGCAACGTGCCCCAGCACAGCAGAAACTGCCTTAACCACAACACTGCAAACAAACCGTTACCTGGAAACTGTTTTTCCCCCCTCGATTGCTTGTATGTTATTAAATTTTTCCTTTAGCTTCTCATTATCTCTGTGATTTTTTTAAAATAATCATGTTTGACAAAAACATCCCTTGTGGGCAGCCATGCTAATTAGTTAACCTTGTTGGTTGTGGCTGGAATTTTAGTATAAAAAAAAAGAAAGAAAAAGTATTTAACCCTAAATGGCAGATAATGAGGCAGAACGGGAGTGTGTGTTTTGTCTTGTACTGGACAGATTTTTAATCTGCTGTTTTTAGGTGAAACTTGCTTAATGCAGCATCTTTAATACTGCTTACACTAATATGAAAATAAAAAATAAAGTTTAATACAAAAACTTATAATTTTAGCCTCCTTTAGATGTATTGTCTATATTTTTATAGGGCATGACTTCCATTTGTAAATCTGTAGAAAGATCAGCGATATCAAGATATAATATGATCAGAATATCCGAGCATGAAAAAGAAAGTAGTCACACATATAATCTTCTAAAGTTGAATTTATAAAATCACATTTTTAACTTTTTGTTAGACTGGTTTAGTGGTTTAATCGTTAAGTAAATATTTTCCTTTGATAGAGAAAAGTTTTTGGGTCAGTTTAAACCCTCGCTGGTCACGGTTACATAGTGTGTTTAAATTCAGAATTAGTTATTCAGAATGAAAACATTTGGAATTAAAGTATTCTCCTTCGTGTTTACATGGAAATAGGAATTCCAAATTGAGGTTTACATGGAAAACTAGTTTAATCACCTTTATTAATATTCTGTTTTCGATCTGGGGGTGGGAAAGGGCTCTGATTGGACAGGGGTTGGGCATGACGCACAGTATGTACCTCTGCTGGAGGAAAAGAAACTCCAGTTCCTGCTTCTTTTCATTTCGTCTGTAACATGGAAGTACAACACTTCTTTATCCACAGCTGTTATTATTTAATTAATGGGTAACAGTATGTTAAAACATGTGTATCATTTAGCTAATTTATAAAAAACTTTTTGTCTAACTTTTCTGTGTAACTTATTAAAGGTAGCTGAGCTTGTAATTAGAAATATACACGGTTACACCCGTAACATGACAAAACCTGACAAATTCTGAGGCGACTATCCCTTGTAGCTTAAAAAACAAAAATAAACTGCTTATTTAACGAAACTAGGATGTTAATGATTTTCTAGTCACTATAATAAACTTACGTTTCTAAAGCGCCATTTTTCCACACAAAAACAAAGAACAAAATCTCTTGTAGATGAGCTGACTAATTATATTTTACAGTGTACTATTAAACTATGTGGCACAAAAACATCTTTACAGCTTTTCTCATTTAATAAATAGATCAGTTTGTCAAAACATGTATGTCAAGTATTTGAGGTTATGTCCCTTTCATTTTATCTTTCCTGACATGCGCTGTGGACATTTTGTATAGCAAACTCTCCCTTGTAGCAGAAAAAGCAAATATTAACCACTTTCACTGAACTCTGGGAAGATATTTATTTTTCTAGTCCAACTAATTTATAAATTATTATGTGGAGAATTTCCTAAACACTCACATATTACATTTCATGTTGCCTAAAAAAACCTTAGGAAGAACATTACAGTAAATTAATAAAAATGTCGCCGCACCGTCAGTAACGAACACCATGGGCATCGGATAACTGCTCGATTAATATCCCTCACTTCACCGTGTAGGACAGAAATCGCAAGCTCTCCTCTTCCTCAAGTAACTTAACACACACGTAAAAGAAAAAAAGCAAATCTCTCTTAATCCTCTCACCTTTGTATACTTGGTAATGGTACAAGAAGAATAATGTGTTCCGGCTCTCTAAAAAGAAGTCATCTGATCCAGTCATTTTACTTCCAGTGACCACTGAGCTCTTTAAACCACCGTCTGGCAGGGTCCCTGCCAACCACCTAAAGTCCATCAAGCCGTGGGGCCGGATAAGTGCTGGACAGTAAATGGAGTGAAACTTTTTAGAGCTGTGTCAAAGGGAAAAAGTGAAACAAAGATGAAAAAAAGGGAGTGATGGGGAAGACAAGCTGTATGTGGGGGAGTCGGTGCTTCATCTTTTAATGATAAGTCTGTAAGGAGAGAATGTCGAACGAGGACGGTGGAGGAAGAGAGAGGGAGCGTTTAGTTCTGATAGATATTGATAGAGATTGTAATGAATGTGGTGAGGGCATGGCACCCTAAAGCGCTGTGGTGGTAATGCAGGGTGACAGTGTATTTGTACTAATAACCCCTTAAAAGTGGTGATAAAATACTCCACTCCTCCAGTGGAGCCCCTGATGGATGTGCTGGGAGTAATTAAACTCCATTAGACTGCGGGCCCACTCATCGTGTGTCTATGTGTGGATGTGAGTGTTTGAATATCTTAAAACACCACTCCCATTTGGGATCAGACTATTTCAGGTAAAAGGGCAAATGTACAGCCATTGTCTTGTATGTGTGTGTGTAAGGGAACTCGGTGCTGGTGTGTTGCAAAGCATATGTTGCTTTAAAAAAGCAACATATGACACACACTGTACATCACCGGGATCTGTGAAGCCGAGCATGCACCGGTTTCTCACTGCGTTGAATTCCCGAGGGTTGGGAGTGCACAGTGAGGGCAGTGTCAGTGTCGTTGTCATCCAACACAATGCTCTGTTTTGCTGTTGACAGGGAAGAACCCTCTACTTTTTTTTTTTTTTATTTCACATGAGATGTTTTGACTCAACATTGAGCCAGGAGAGAAGCCTGCGGCAAGACCACCGTACCTGGCTCTCAGGGAATAGCGGCAGTCCTGCATCTACTGTCATATTTTCAGCTGGCACTCAACCACACACTCAAATAAACACACTTTCAAGCTCAGATGAGTGAATGCATGCATGTGCACACATTGTTTGTCGAGGTTCAAGCAACAATTACTACAGTTATTGAGAAAAAAAAGATACAGTAAACTGACAGTAAACTGCTATGAAATTTGGAATTTATCAATTTTTTTCAGATTTTTTTCATAAACCATTTTAAACGTCTGACCTGCTCAAAACTATTAGTCGTTAAATCTTTTTTTATTATGTCAACCCTTTGGGTGTTTGGTCATGATTAATGTCTTTGATAAGTCAAAGATTAGCAAAAGAAGTATTTGATTACATGATTTACATATTTTAATGTTGCAGTCATCACAGTTTAAAACAAACACTCTACAAATTTTCTACATAGAAAATAATTCAGTTTTTGCTCTGTTTTGTTGTTCTTTAAATTCAAATCCGTTCTCCCGTGAGCACTGACAGTACTTCAGGGACAGATTGCTGCATCCAAAAGGTACAGGAGCACTTGGAGGAGGTCCATGATTCTCCTAAAAGACCACAAACACACTCAATAAAATCCAATATAATTTATTAATGTATATACTTAATATAGCTTATTTTTATAATTAACATATAATTAACAACAAGTAGGTTTCTGGGGGGAACTTGTGTGGAGTTTCTATGTTTTCCACATGTATACATGGGTTCTCTCCCGGCTTTCTCCCACAGTCCAAAGACATGCATGTTGGGCTGATTTCAGTCTCTGAACTCTAAAACAGGAGTGACTGTCTCAGTGTTGGTTCTGTGATGGACCAGAAGCAGCTACATCCCCCTTGCAACTCTGCATTTGAATAATCCATTATCTCAAGAAAGCAAACTGTTTTCTCGCAATATTGAGATAAATTAACCCGTTATCATGAAAAAACGGTTTAAAAAAACATGCAAGACCGGCTGCTCTCGGCTTCCATACTTTTGCATTTCATTTGCATCATTAAAATGGTTGAATGTTTAGTAGCTTTAAATAGGTCTGAAGTTGTTAGAGTGGTTTATGAAACAAAAGCATGAAAAAATGTGTTTTTGTGCATGGACAATTGTGGTCACAAAGGTCACTAAGGGGTGCAAAGTATGTCAGAGCATAAAAAGAGAGAAAAAGACAGGACTTTTAAAAAAATGTCTAAAATGAAGAGTTGTTGCAAAAATTCAGGCTACTAGCTGCAACGTCCAAAATGATAACTTTAAAAAAGTTGAGAAAAATGAACAAAAATGTTTAAGAAGAGCATAACCGCATGCACAACTTTGCTAACGATGCAGATGCATCTGTCATCAGGAGGCCCTTACATCATGGCCGACACCCAGGTGGGTCATATTGCTCACTGCGACTCTGCTTTTAATGAACCTCCTGGGAACCCTTACCTGATGGGCCAGCTCTGAGCCAGTGCGTCCAGGTGCTACAACATAAGCATTTCATTAAAAATTGAAGCCAACGTTAGACAGCAAAGCTCTTAGTCGGTGTCGGGTAAAAAAAAAGAGAAGAAAAAGTGTGGCAAAATTAAAAAAAGAAAAAAGAAAAAGAGAGAGAGAGAGAGAGAGAGACATGTTCTGGCAGGAGTCCAAACCTAGATGTATGTGAGCTGCTTCTTACTCTTCTTGTCTGTCTCGTTTCCTGCCTCCCCCTACTCCTCTCTGTAATCACACTCTGACTTTACTTGACCTTTCTGTGGCTAATGAGTCGGCTTGTGGAAAAGGATTCTGGGTAGTATATCTCTAGTGAAGATGATGATGATGGTGCTCTGGTCTTTCTACAACTTGCAAATGTGCTTGTGATTAATTCAAGGAGTGATTTTGTTCTCCTGCTGCCCTCCTTCAGCAAAAAATATAAAACACAGTAAGTTGCCAAGTGCTGTTTGTGGTGACTTCAGTGTGTTTGTCTGATCCTAAAATGCTGCAATTTAATCTAACAGAAATTTGTTAACTTTTCAATGTCCCAAGACATAATGCAAAGAAAATTCAAATTTATTTAATCTGAAGTCTTTGACTATCTAGCAAAATGAATAATTTAATTAAATAAATAAAAATAAATAGCTTGTATCTCAGTTTTGTATGTCATATTTGATTGTAGTGCAAAATGTATCCACCAGAGGACAGAAGACAAATAATCTGATCGTATACAAGAGGTTTAGAATAGTTTTTATTATAGACATATATGTAGACTCCACATTGACTGCCTCAACCTATTGCTAAAATACGCCTTTGCACCTCCATATTGGTTGTGGCAACGTAAAAGTGGAATAAATATTTAACGTTAGTAGATTTTTCAGCTTTTCACATTGAGTTTTTTTATATTCAAATTTGTAGTGAAAAAAAGTGACGTAGAATTTTTAAACAATTAACACTGACAAATACTCAATGAATAATTTTTTCATTGGCATTGGGTTTACAGTGAGTTAAATGCATAATGGGTGGGCAAATAATTGTCAAAAGGAAAGGCAAAACCAGGTGATTTTCCGTTATTAATACTGAACCATATGATATTTACTTTTCTCTAGTTTAATCCTTTAACGCCCAATGTATCATCTTTGATACTGTTTCTTATACCTATTGTAAGATTTTATATTTAAAACTTTGTTCAAAACCCTGTTTCATACAATCCTATACTTATCGACTGCCCCCTGGTGGACACCTTTTGCACTACAATAATTCTGACAAATGATAACAAATGGTAAATATATCCAAATTATTTCTGTTTATTTATTGATTTGTTTACATTTTGCTGAGAGGCCAAATAAAGTTTTTTTTTCTCTGCCAATTAACATTAGGAATAAGGCGTTAAAGGGTACATAAAGTAATAAAGCTTGATTTGTTGGAAATCAGTATCAGTAAACCTGTTTAATCATTTGTGAGAAAACATAAACAGTGAAATAGTCCTCAAAAATAATAAACACACCTTTAATATTAATGTTCTCCAATGTGACAATTCATGTATTAACAGAAATGGCATATTAATATGATATTTGTAATGGAAACATGTAATAGGACAAAATAAAAATAGCAGACAATGTAAATTTTAGACAGTATTTGTAAAACAAAGACAGATGTAAGATGGAAACAATGTACATTATAATAAATGTATCTATATATGGAATAATGACAGGATACCTTGACCCCACATGTTTGACAATGAGCCGCACATTTGACATTTTGAAACATCACATTAACAACTAACTCCCTTAGAATATGATTATAGTAGAAGTATGAATATCTTGGTATGAGTTATTAACTCATATTAAAGTTTGTTTTAACACCATTGCAGCTGTGAAAAACATACCAAAAATAACAAATGTTAATAATAATAAAAAAATAATAAAAACAAAACAAAACAGAAGTGTTGTGAAATTGGTTACTGAATAGGATGCTCATTCAGATGCAGTCAGAATATGTGACACTAAACATTAACAAATCATCACCAATATGATATCAACATTAATGATATGACTAACAAGTCTTCTGCTTGATCATGTACCATATCTATGTAAATATGTCTATGGCTTTTATTATGTGGTGATACAATATTAATTTATTTTATTTAATTGCAAAAATGAACAGAAAAAGGGTGCACATTTCAGTATCCAGATGAAGGAAAACAAAACAAAAAAAAGTTGGTAATTTTTGGCTCACATCACAGATAAAGTTTACGCTTATGCGTTTCAGAACAGAGCCTTTATCAGAGCTCTGCTATCTTTAGTCCTGAAAAGGTCAGTTGCAGAGTAACTACAACACCTCTAAATGCTACACAGGTGTCGGCTTCAACTAAAAAGTCACTGTCCAATCCTCTTAATCACATCATAAAAAACACTCTCAACAATAGTTGGATTTTGAGTTTAGCACCCCACAAAGAATATACAAGTAGAAGTGCAGCTTCTGCCCCCTTTTTGTCCTTATTATTTTTATTAAATCTTCATCTTACCAGGCAAAACATTAAGTACAAATTCTTGTATTACAATGTTGGCAACTTGTGAGGCAGGGGAATTGAAGCACTTTATTGTCCCAACAAGACAGGAAATTTGTCTTTGGTCTCATCAATAGCAATATAAACAAGTCAGTACATACAATACACACTACAATACAAATGTTTAATTTAATTTAATTTAATTTAATTTCATATCATTTATTTAATTTTGCTTATCACGAAGTACATGGTATGAAGCCCAAATCATTAAAAACAAAAACAAAAAAACAAACAAACAAAAAAACAAAACAAGAAATCATACACATTCAACAATAGCTTGTTTGCAATAGCAACTAATTTTCCATTTTGTATTCTAAATTAATTTCACTATAAATGTCCCCTGAAGTCACGTCCCTGATTTCACGCCAACATTTTTGTACATATTGATCTTTCAGAAGCAGAAGCCAGCTAACTTGATAAGGATGCTGAGGAGTCCAGATGTACGATAAGCCACAGTTGTCCAATATATCCAATATATCCATTTTTATTTAAAAATGTTACAGTATTAACACATATAGTTATTTGCCTTTTGTATACCTGGCTTGTTAATGACATAACAATATGTCATCTGCGTAAATTAGGACCAGGAGCTGCATATAAGTATCTGGTGCAGTATCTTCTACAGTAACTTTTTGGCAACCTCTTCGCAATAAGTCACTTTCCAAGTCATTAATGAACAATGCAAAGAGCAGCAGTGATAAGTTGTCCCCTTGTCTAACTGTATTTAAACTCACAAAGAATTCAGATTTGTTTCCATTAACAAAAATACATGATTTTATATTTCATACTAACTTTTTACCCCTTTCAGAAACTTGTGCTTGGCTCAGCTACTATGTACCACAATGCCTCCCGCCAGACAGTGTCAAAGGCCTTACTGAAATCAATAAAGGCACAGTAAAGTCTCTTCTTTTATGACAGTAGAGGTCAACCACTTGCTTTAATAGTAATATGTGGTTAATTCTTATGCAAACACACGTGGGAGGAAGGGAAGACAAACAAACAAACAAAAAACATCCATCCATCCATCCATCCATCCATCCATCCATCCATCCATCCATCCATCCATCCATCCATCCATCCATTTTCTGCTGCTTATCCAGAGTCAGGTTGCTGAGGCAGCTGCCTAAGCAGGGAGGCGTCCAGGAGGCATCCTAACCAGATGCCCGAGCCATCTCATCTAGCTTCTCTCGATGCGGAGGGGCAGCGACTCTACTCTGAGCCCCTCCCGGATCACCAAGCTTCTCACCCTATCTCGGATGGAGAGATAGGGTCTGCGGAGAAAACTCATTTCGGCCGCTTGTATTCGCAATCTTGTTCTTTCCGTCACTACACACAGCTTGTGACCATAGGTGAGGGTGGGAACGTAGATTGACCAGTAAATCAAGAGCTTTGCCTTTTGGCTCAGCTCCTCCTTCACCACGACAGACCGATACAGCGTTCCGCATCACTGCAGACGCGGCGCCGATCTGCCTGTCGATCTCCCGCTCCATCCTTCCCTCAATCGTGAACAAGACCCGAAGATACATGAACTCCTCCACTTGGGGCAGGACCCTATCGCAGGCCCGGAAAGAGCACTCCACCCTTTTCCGGCTGAGGACCATGGTGTCGGACTTGGAGGTGCTGATTCTCATCCCAGCCGCTTCACACTCGGCTGCAAATTGCGCCAGTGAGAGCTGAAGATCACGACTTGATGAAGCCAACAGAACCACATCATCCATAAAAAGTAGAGACCCAATCCTGAGGCCACCAAACCGGATCCCCTCAACACCTCGGCTGCGCCTAGAAATTCTGTCCATTAAAGTTATGAACAGAATCGGTAAAAAAAGGGCAGCCTTAGCAGAGTCCAACCCGCTCTCGAAAGGATTCTGATTTACTGCCGGCAATGCGGACAAAGCTCTGACACCGGTCGTACAGGAACCGGACAGCTCCTACAAGTGGATCTGGCACTCCATACTCCTGGTGTACCCCTGACAGGAGTCCCCAAGGGACACGGTCGAGTGCTTTCTCCAAGTCCACAAAGCACATGTAGATTGGTTGAGCAAACTCCCATGCCCCCTCAAAGACCCTAAAGAGGGTGTAGAGCTGGTCCACTGTTCCATGACCGGGACGAAAACCACACTACTCCTCCTCAATCCGAGGTTCGACTATCCGATGGACCCTCCTCTCCAGCACACCTGAATAGACCTTACCAGGGAGGCTGAGGGGTGTGATCCCCCTGTAGTTGGAGCACACCCTTTCGGGCTGAGCCTGACCGGTCCCCGTGGGCAAAGCTCCGGCCACCAAGCGCTCGTCTCCATGCCCCACCTCCAGGCCTGGCTCCAGAGGGGCCAGTGGGTCCTGGTGACCCACGTCTGGGCAAGGAAAACCCTGGCCCTTGCTTTGTCATCATCATAGGGGTGATACATAAATTTCATAACATCATTTGAAATGTAAAAGCGTGTTAGACTGTGGTAAAGCATTTATAAATTTCATTAGAAATTTCTTTTAGGGAAGTTGCATTTATTTGATGCAAATGAAAAGTAGAACTGTCCAAAGGGAGACTTGGTTTTGGGGATGTGTATTGTGATAAGATGTGCAAACTGTGTGTTGTACTTGGCTACGGATACTGGGTGCAGAAGCTGACTTAAATATAGATTTAAATTACCTCTGGCGTGGTGGTTATAGCACCGCTGCCTCACAACAAGAAGGTCGCTAGGTAGAGCCTCGGCAAGGGAGGGCCATGAACAGTAACATTTCTGTGCGGAGTTTGAGAATGACGATCTCCTTGTGTATGCTTGGGTTTTGTCTGGGTACTCTGTTTTCCTCCCAACATCCAAAGACATGTGTGTTAGGTGAACAGGTCTCTCAGTGGGACTGCCTTTATAAATCAAGAATAAATAAATAAAGCAGACAGTCCCGAGTTCTGAATGAAGTGTTTCTGACAAGTTGAATAGCAGAGAGGTAAATCCAGTCCATAAGCCTCTGAACGTGTATTTATCAAATAGGATTCATAAGACATTAAATGGTTAACACCGGTTTCTGTTTAATCGATACGCAGGAAGTAGCTTTGATCATACTGTTTTGAATAATTTCCCCTTGTTTGTGTTCAGCTGCTAGAAATGGACATTTCCCTAGTAAAACTCAGTGTATGCAGGTGCCGTTCAGAATTAGAAATAATTAAATCTAAGTTATTTTTCTCAGGAGGACAATCAATGAGAATTATATAGTTATAGTGAGCAGATGGAGTATCCCTGGATTTTCTTTCATCACTGATATTGTTTTTCTTTGTGTTTGTGTGTGCATCTATGTGGAAACCACAGGTTTTTCCTGCTTTTGTGTGAACTAACTGAATATGACTCATGTCCTAAGCTGAAGTCTCTTCTTGGCGTGTTGATTTTATTTTTTTGCCTTCAGGAGCACACTGTTCTCCATTTCAGTCATAAAAGAGTTAGCTAGAGCATGCACACACTGATATACATATGGTACAGATAGACAGCGACGATGTAAATGCATCCACCCACATGTGCAGACACTCCAGGAGAAAGCGGTGGTGGAAAAGCAGGTGTGTACGTATGCATGTCAGATGCTCAAAGGGAATTCTGCGTGATTGACTATGTGTGTGTGTGATGTGTCAAAGTCTGCTGGCTCATTATTACAACTTGCATATGTTGCGTTTAAGAACTGGTCTGCTTTTAGTAGCAGAGAAAAGAAAATGTTCTAGAAGCTCACTGTGGAGGTTTATGCTGGAAATGCTCTTACAAACAGCTGCAAGCAGTGTTTTGTGTAAACTGTCAGCAGTAATAAAGGAAACTGAATACGTTTAGATAAATTATGTTAAAGTGTGAAACATTTAAGTACATTTAAAAGATAAGAATGTGATCTGCAGGCCATTCTGATGACATCTGTTTATTTATAAATAAAAAAACAAATCTCAAAAGATGACACCCCATAACCTACAGGCATGCTAACATACTTCCACACTCTTGCATAACCTTAAAGGTTCTCTTCAGAGCTGGTCAGACTGGTCAGCTCTCTTAAAAATTATTGCGACTGATTGGAAAGAGAGCACTGGGGTTATTTTAGTAATGATGCACTGATTAATTATTACCTTGCAAAGATGAGTCACTCTGCTCTGGTTGCTAACCCTTTTGGTTGTTTGCTTCAAACATTTTTGTTTTTTTGACCTCTGATCACAGTTTTACAACAAGCTGCAATAAACTATATTTAGATAATTTTCAGTGTTTTGTATGAGGAAAATAACAACTAGCAGTTCCATGCTGTTTTTTTCCTCTTTGCTTCAGCTTTAGTGTATTACATTAACACAGAAGCTTTGTTGGCTTAATGTGCTACATGCCCTCATCACAAGGACTGATCACTCACCAAGCAAGCAGCTTTGCATACGGCACCTCTCACTCCAGCGGGTACAGTACACTCTGTTCCATCAAATCATAATTCATCTTTCCACAGCGACTGAAATGCCTCAAACAACAAAATGCATTTTCAGTTTCTCGGCCGAGTGCTCAAAGAAATACCTGTGTTTTCTCTTTATCAAACATGCATCAATTAAATGTTGATGTGAGGAGAAAGGACAATCTATGGTTTGGAGGATTTATTCAATTTGCATCCATAATTGTGTGCAATTTACAAACTCATTATTTTACAATTTAGTGCATTTAACAGCAGCTGGAGGGCAGATAATGGTGGGACTATAGAGGGCTTACACAGGCCCCAGATGGGCCCTCCCCTCAAAAAACACGATGCAAAAAAAATAAAATGATGATATTCATCTGTCTGACTTAAAAATTCAGATTTCAATGAAAGAAAATGATAAGAAAAGCAAAAGTTGACACAGGAAATACAGCAGCTTGTATACTGACTGTGTTTTTACAACCTGATGGGGTTAATTTGCTGGATATTATGTGAATAATTCATGATACATGTGAAATCATACAGCATCGATTGGTCTCAACTGAGTTTTGATAGAAATATTTGTTTTAATGTTTAATGATCAGCTCACACTAAGTGTCCATTGTCTCTGCCAAACAGAAGGCATGACCAGTCCAAAACGAATGAAAAGCACATTTTCCAGTTTCATGCCCATTTCTGTTAAAACACTTTAAATACTTTGAAGACAGTCATACAACCTACTAGCGTCTGTGGTTTTGTTGCATTTGGCAGTTCGACATGAGCCCATGAAAGAGTGGCTTTCTTCTCTTTTTTTCAGCAAAGGTGGGCATCTCACTGCGATTTTAGGCCCTTCTGAATTGGGGGTTTGATCTGCGAGCAACACAGCCCTGTTAAGCTCTAATAAAGGATATTCAGTGTGGTTCTGTATTTAAAATTGGATTTTGCGTGCCTCAGTGTGTCGCATTGTGTCTGTGATGGCCTCTCCCTTCTTTTCCTCTCGTAACTGATTGTTTACTGAGTGCTTTTCGCCCTCTTTTTTATTTTTTCCCTGAGCCTTTAAGTATAAAATTTTAATTAGGAACACTGACAGGTCTGGCGCATGATCCACAGCCTTGCATCCATCACAGGAAAAAAAAAAAAAAAAAAAAGAAAGAAAAAGGAGGGACAAAGACAAAAAGAGAGAGTGAGAGACACTTTCTTCTCGTCTCTTTCCACGTCCGTCCCATCCCCTCCTCCTCCTCCTCCTCCTCGATCTCCTCTCTCCTGATGCGAGCACCGGACTTGAGCAGCAGGTGCCATATTACTGTGTACAGAAAAGCAATTAGGCAGCATATTGGATGAATGAGGAGTGCATTAATATTAGCAAGTGCATTTGTCAGTGGCGTTTGATGCGAGTCCTTTTCTTTTCTTTCTGCAACATTAAGATTGTGGCGCTCATAAATTCACTGCTTAAACCACCATCTGCTGCGCTGTCAGCCCACACCGACCAGAGAAGAGAGGAGAGGGGAGCCATTTATTCCCTTCTGTCTCTCTCACTGGGGAAGAGAGTGAAAGACAGATAGATAAGAAGAAAATACACTCATTCCCTCCCTTTCTTTGCCTTTTCTCCCCTTTTTTGGGCTTTTGTTCCACAGGGAATGTGGAATGTGTATTAGGATTTATGGAGATGCTTGGCGCACACCAAGCGACAGTGCTCTTAAATCTGGCTGCTTTCCTATTGTGTAGAGTGCTACCTTCTGCTTACAGGCACATGCGTAGACACATTGCTTCTCATTGTGCTCAACAAGGAGATAAATTCTTCCATGTATGCCAATCCAAACAAACCTGGAGAATAACTTACAATAAACAGGTGGTTTTGTCATCATAACTCAGCACTGCACAGGCAAGAGGTTGAGCTTCCCTTTGACCTCTGTCTGCTATTTCCTCTCTTATTCTACACATGCTACACACTGCAGCTGCAGTTTTTCAAGAATGAGAAATACCACAAGAAAACATCCAAAAAATTAACAATGAAATCAAGGTAAAGAACAAATTTATTCTGGATTTAAATCAATCTTAGCTGTTCAGCATCACTGTTGCCCAGAAACTGAAGACATATTCCATCACCAGCATAAACAAACACACTGTAGCTTGTTTTTATTGACATATTTTCTCCTGATATCATCAATAGGGATAAATATCTTTCCAGAACAATTCTTTGCTCCCTTTTTTTAAATTTAATTTTTACAAATGAAATTCTTTCATGCCTATGGTCAGGAATTTGCTACAAACTGCTTCTCATATTTGTATTATCTATTCATATTTATTTATTGTTATTGGTCTAATATTTCATTTTAGTTGCAGTTGTAAATACATCTAGGTGTTAAGGGATTAAGATGATGGTTCTCCACAAGATAGAACTGAGTCGTAGACTGATATATTTTTTGGCTCTTTACTTTATCCTTTTAATCTTAAAATAGCATTTTGTCTTGTCCATAAACTCCGTTTTCATCCAGGATATGAGTTCACTGTTTTGTTCTTTTATGTCTTTTTTGTGCTGCTGCTAAATTTGATTGATGCTTGTGACTGTCTCCATCACCTTAGGTGGCAACCATTGACGTTGGGGCGGATGTATGACCGTGAGCTGGTGCATTATTGCATAAACCTATTATCAGATGCATTGTGTGAAAGTATTTTTAGCAATGAGGGAGGGAATGCATCTTTGTGCTCCAGGCTGGCTATACTGAGCATCAACTCCTGTGGGAAGGGGGTTCAATCATTGTGGTGTCATGGTACCCCTGGGTAAGGTAGGGTGTGTTTTTGGGGAGGGTGGATGTTGGTAATGACCCCCATCCTAACTCATTTCCCTCATTCAAAAATAGAAAGACAGAAAAAAAAACATGAAAGCATCAGAGGAAGATTACTGTCACACCTCCGTCACCGTGACGGTGCCCTGCGGGCAGTACGGGGGCGGGTTCGGTGGGGGTCGCGTAAATGGATGGAGAGATGGAGGGGGGCAGTTGGTGAATCCTTGGTGATTAGCTCACCCTGCGGTGAGCGCTAAGTGGCCTAATCTGCATCTGTAAGGTAGTGGGTGCAGAGAGGCAGAAACACACAATGAGGGTGAGAACGAACACATTAACAATAAAGGAGTTTTGTTTTTTCTTTAGAATAATTTCCACAGCAACATCTTTCCGTTGCTTGAAATTATCATAAAAAAATGGTTCTTTGTTTTGTATAATCAGTTCTCCCAAACCAAACTAACAGTGTTTTTAAAGAGCCACCATTATTGGTAAACTTCAAAATAATTTAGGTTTAACAAAACCTGGGTTGATCAACTCCACACAGAAGAAGGAAAGAAGGAAACCTATTGATTGCACAGTGATCTTTTTTCGTGACAGTCAAGGTTTCTTTCATGTTTGGATCCATTATTGAGGAGATACTAGTAAGGAAAAAGATTTCTTACATGCAGTTCTTAGGAGAGAATTGTTGTCCCATTGTTGTCTGGTGCAGGATTCTAGCTACTCGACAGTTCTGGATCTTTTGTTTTTGGACTGCAGACAGGCCAGTTCAGCAGCCAGACTCTTCTCCTATGAAGCCATGCTGTTGTGATGGATGCAGGATGTGGTTCAGCATTGTCATGCTGAAACCTGCAAGGCCTTCCCTGAAAGAGACGTTGTCTGGATGGGAGCAGATGTTGCTCTAAAACCTCTGTGTACTTTTCAGCATTGATGGAGCTTCACAGATGTGGAAGCTGCGCCATAGGCACGAATGTAGCCTGCATTTGTGGATTCCAGGATGAACTGCGTTCAGACATTGATTTCTGGAAGTGTGCCCATGCGGTGATTTCCAGTAAAGAATCACATCTGGTTTTAAGGATCCAAGATTGCTAAAATCCAGTTTGGAGTTTTGGTCTTGTCTCAAGCAGACTGAAATCCTTTGAAATAAAAATCAAATAATTCTGTTAACTAAATATTAAATACTTTAAATTACTATTAAATTTTATTGCAGATTCTGTGTACTGTTGCATTATGTAAGACCTGCAATAGCTGTTGTTTTACATTAGTAGTACATTTTCTCCCAAAATATGTAAATTGATCAATTAAACTACAATCCTATTCACTGTGCTCTGAAAGTCCCTCTGCCTCAACCTAGCAAAGAAACACTGTGATGGCTGCGTTTACAGCCACACTTCAGTGGTAACCTGCAATGAAGAGTATTGCAATTAAAAGCACAACAGACATTCACTTATATTTTGTTTTTCATATAGGATTTAATTTACAGAACAATATATGATCTGTTTAATTTAATTAGTAATATCACATGTATTCTAAAACTGGCATGGATTTTTTTTTTATATTGAAAAGATTAGAATAGAATGGGCTGCACAGTGGTGTGGTGGTTAGCACTGCAGCCTCACAGCAAGAAGGTTGCTGGTTCGAATGTAGGGGGCTGGTGGCTTTCTGTGTGGAGTCTGCATGTTCTCCCCGTGCATGTGTGGGTGTTCTCCGGCTTCCTCCCACCGTCCAAAGACATGCATGTTAGGTTAATTGGTGACTCTAAATTCTCCATAGGAATGA
>JBAMHW010000018.1:3234704-3246249 GCA_037177495.1 Rhadinocentrus ornatus
TCTATGTTGGCCCTGCGATGGACTGGTGACCTGTCCAGGGTGTACCCTGCCTTTCACCTGAAACACTGCTGGGATAGCTCCAGCTTACCCCGCGACCCGTAATAGGAATAAGTGGTACAGATAATGACATGACAGAATAAAAGATTAAGATTGTACTACATATTAAAAAAAAATCTCACATTTAGTCAGGAATGCAGATATTTTTTTATTTAATTTTCTTCTGCAAACTATTCCAAGAATAGAATAGCACAAAAGCTTCTTTTCCTATCTCAGATGAGACAAAATATACTGATGATCTATTGTTATCTAAGGTAATAAATAAAAGATAAAATAAGTTTGGAAAAAATTTGTTAACTTTATCTGAAATGCATATCAAATAATAAAAAAAAATATACAACAAGGTTTTATGAACTGTGGGAACTTCTTATCCACGCAGTCATCTAAATCATTTGTGTTTATGTACAGTAAATAACATGTTAAAGTTGACTAAATCTACAGAAGACCACTGATACGTATTTTAAGTTTTGGACTGCTTCCAGTAGCCCACTGCTGTCTTCTGATGTCTAATCTGTTCTATAACTGGATATCATATCAATGAGAGGAGAAAAAGAAATGAAAAGCATTTTTTCTCATTACATTAATCATGTTAAATTTGTTTAGAGTTTTCTCACATTAACTTAAAAGTTATTTAGCCTACTTCTGTAATAAGAAATGTAACATGACATCCTTTAGTCTGCAGCATAATGAAGCAGCATCCATAGCTCACGAAGCTTTAGCACGATTCATTCTGCATGGATTTCATAGATTCAATGCTTTCAGCAGCAATAGTTGCTCTACAGTTTGCAAAGCACTTTGTTTTTCTCTAAAGCAAATGTGAAGTTGAGGTTGTCAACATTTTGCCGCTTTATTTTTTTGAGGCTAAAGTAAAGCTAACTGTAAGCTAACTTTGTACCAGGGACAGATCACATGTGTATGCCTTCCTTTTTACCTGGTTGGATCTCCTCCCAACTTTTGCCTCCTTTCCACATGACTAAATTAGGTCTGATTGGCTCTTATCCCCGCTGAAGTTTTGTCTAATTCCTATTTCTTAAAGGTGTCTGCATTTTGTCATATAATTTTGTTTTCTCTATGGAGTTGTTTTCATCAGAAAAAGTCATTGACAAAAACTTTTAGTTGATGAATTTATTGACAGCTGGTTTTCCTTTGTGCATAAAGCAAGCTCTACCTACCCTTTCTGCAAGGGTAAGTTATCTTGTGTTGGTGTAGACTGTAGACCTCACCAATAGAAGTTAATTATGAGGTATGTTTAAGTGCAGTTTTATTAACTCACATGCTGGCATTGTAAGACACAACCTCTTGTTATCTCCAAATTATTACTAAAAGTTTTAACCGTAACATTTTTCCTTAATTTTTCTCAACTTTTTTTTTTTTATTGTTGATAATTTTGGCTGTTGTAATAAGATATTATAGCTAGCATTTAAAGGGTTTATATCCTAACAATAATTCAATGTTTGGTACTTTTAAACAGGTTGGAAGTTCTTAAAGTGATTTATGGGAAAAAAGCAGAAAAAATATAGATTGTATGATGATTTAACTTCGTCACTTTATTGACTGAAGAGCACCCATGTGGCTCTGCACCGTCTTCAGACAGAGTTTTGAACTTGTTAGTTCACTTAAAAGATTTATAAGACGCAAGGTTTCTGTTATTTTTCAATTTTTTTTTCATCTTTAATGCGTCATAGTTGGTACTTTAGGATTAAACCAAAAACTTAGCCCTCGGTCGCAGGGGAGTAATTGCAGTAAGCAAAGCCTGCCTCATTATTCATATACTGGAAGCACCTTATTGTTTCAAGACAGACTTGAAAGATAGTGAACTGATGATTGTTACTCCGTCAGTGGTTTAATCAGACCCAGCACTGCTCCCCTCCATCTAGTTCTCTAAAATCAGATCATCTGGATGCCATCACAGGCATATGGACACCATATTGTGCCTGACAGTGGCGACCGGTGGCATGTGGTTTTGCACCGGTAAAATGGTAGCTCTTGAAATGTTGTGAATTCAGCACTTTGCAAGTGTAGAGTGTTTGTCTGAGAGAGTCCCTGTGGGCTGCACACCACTCACAGCCTGGTATGTATACAGATTGTGTAGTCAGCCTTAAACAGCTACACATGCATACTCCCTGCAAATATACACACACATGCAGGAAGGCACATTATTTTATTAAAGCCAACACTGCTATGTGAAAACCTTTCATCTGACTCAAATGAGAATGGATCAATTTCCCTAATCAACAGTTTTGGCCCCATCTATCTACTTCATCTCCTGACTAAGCTCCTTCCTTCTCTACTTGCTATTACTCAGAACTACTCCCAGCAGAGCTTTCCAAACACAGGTTTGTCAGCCCATGTAGATTTAGTTGCCTTGTCAGTATCAAGTTTATCAAGTTTATTTGTATAGCCCTATATCACAACAAAGTTGTCTCAGAGGACTTTACAGAAAGATGGACTGCAGCCTCTGCACAATTACATGTTCAGCCCTATTATACATATACTTATGTCAACCTTCAACCTTTCTTCAAGGAAGAAAAGCAAACTATCAAAGATACAGGATGAAAAAATGAGAACGGAAATGGATTAGGATTGCAGTAGTGCTGCTGTCCTAATCTCTATCACAGCCTCAACTCTGGCCTGGAGGAGTGATTCACCAGAGAATGAGAAAGGTTAAAAAAAAGACATTTTGTTGAAGAATTTCCCTTTTCTCTCTGAAATAAGCAAATGTATAATGTGGCAATAACCCAACGCAGACCTACCCGCGAGATGTTTATGATTAGAAAGTGTCACACTCCAATCTGTGTTTTCAAAAAGGAAGAGTTAAGCTTTGTTAGGTGGTAGAAGGGTTGGAGAGGGGCGACAAACTTAGTACCATGTGCTATCTAGTGTTGCAGAACTTGCAGAGGTCCCTTAAAGCATTTCCGTTCTCATTTTTTCATCCTGTATCTTTGATAGTTTGCTTTTCTTCCTTGAAGAAAGGTTGAAGGTTGACATAAGTATATGTATAATAGGGCTGAACATGTAATTGTGCAGAGGCTGCAGTCCATGTCTTCCTCCATGTCTTGTCCTGCTGCAGCAGTGTGTTTGATGTAATCAGGAGAGAGCAGGTTTATTAACATGAAGAGACGTTTTCTGTCTGGGACTTAAGAGGAAAAATAACAGACATTTCTCTTTGTCCGTCAAAACCCATGCTGATGGACAGAAAATTATGTTTTTTGGACGGGAAACTGCTCCCAAAAGATAAAGCTAGTTTTATTTATTTATTTTTAACTAAATGCAGTTTTATCCTGGTGGATATAAGTTTTGAGGCAAGACAGCAAAGGTAATACATTTTATAAATATGTTTTACAAATGTGAAGCAAAATTTGGCCTTCTTTTGCCTCTGATTTGGTTAATCTTGGTCATAGCAAGATAAAACTTAGAGTTATGGAATCTGGGAGATGTGAGCTTTCAGTAAGAGTGTCGTTTGTCTGTGTTCATGCCGTCGGATGGACATGGGGAGCCATGTTTTTGTGTTTACATATTTTAGTGGACTTTGTGTACCTGGTCTTTTAATTGTCTGTTGTCTTAACTGTGTGTCAGATTCTTAAAAACATACCACGGGCCAGAGACCTGCTACAAAAGAAAAATATATAATTTTAATTTAACCAAGGAAATTAATAATAATAATAATAATAATAATAATAATAATAATAAGAAAAACAAACACACACACACAAGTCCACAAATTAAGTTGCGCTCAGGCGAAGGAGGGAAACCACATCAGGGCATGCGCTTACCATGCGGCAGGGCCAATCATTAAAAAGGGATCCTCACTAATCACCCGTGTTATCATGCACACAGCAAAAGGGGAAAGTCATTGAACACCACCAATATTGGACTGCTGCCCTTGGCCCCCGGCACCTGACAAAAAAAGGGGAAACCAATTAAAAATAACCACAGGGTAACATAATTGGGTACCAAATAACACGCAAATTTGAAAACATGCTAAAGCAAATAAGAAACCAATACAAAATTTTGCGGCAAATAAACAAATTAATACAAACAAACAGAATTAGGTTAAAATGACACAAGCCTGCTTGGCCATATAGTCCATGCTGTAGCCAGCCAAGCAGAGTCGATGTGGTTCATGTAGCGGACCGTTCGGCCCACAAGCCCACGTTCAAAATTAAGTGAACCGACTGGAGGCGGAACCGACAGAGCAGAAAGCTACACAGAGCCAAAAACAGCAGTCGTCCAAGGAGTGGTGGCGGAAAGCAGCTTAAGACCTGCCGTCTCTTAGAGAGGCAGGGGAGATTAATTAAAAAAAAACCAACTAATTAAAACAATAAACAAAAAAGGAATGAACACATACCACTGCGTTGGCATGAACACAGCCTCGGAAAGCATGCAGGTGAGAGCCTCAAATGCCGTGGCTCAATTGTGCCGTGATCTATAACATGCACAACAAAAATCAGCTTGAAACTGAGCAGAAGACAATAAATAAAAAAGAAGCAAACAATGTACAGGAGCGGACATCTAGCAGCGCGCTAAACATGCAGCAGAGCAGCCAGTTCCCCACCCTTCAGCAACCAGTCACGCTGTGTGGAGGGTGGCCCCTTGCCGACAGCACGCCAAGCCAAAAACTTAGCCGCGCCAACCACAACCACTACGAGAGATAGAACGAAGAGAGGCCGGTGTCAGTTTAGCATACTCATCAGAGTAGCATATGTTATGTTATTGCGCATGCGGGTTAGGGTTAGGGGAAGGGTTAGGGTTAGGTGCAGTCGTCAGTTGGAACTATGCGTATGCTGATCTGACAATGTATGCTAAACTGACAGAACACTGGCTGGGCAAACACATCTGCTTTTTAAAAGGACCCACAGCACGCTCACTAATCAAGGTGGTTGGCAAGACTGGCAGTGCCATATAGTGGCCAGGAGAAAGACCAGCTCTGGCCACATTGCATTTACAGACCTGACGTTACACCTGTAAATCCGAATGTTAACCCCTTAACTCCCGGTAGCGGAGGTGCAGGCGCAAGAGGTTAAGCTAAACAGTCAAGCTAAGAATGCAAAGTTCGAGAATTTATAGGCAAGAAATCTGGATTATGAAGCACTAAAGGTGCATGGAAGGAAGTTATTGTACATATTGGGAATATTTATCTCTCCTCACCATCTAGAAGCTGAGAGATTGTAATCCTGCTTTCTGTCTGTTCACCTGATGGCTGAAATTCATCAGTTATAGTTCCTTCTGTGTTTAGAAAGAAGCAGCTTCATAGCTTTAAATTCGTCCTGCTGACTTTTTTCCATTTAGTTAGTAAATCTGACTTTTTCATCCTTCGTCATAAATATTGGATTTAATAAATATTAAGAAATATTTGAACTGTTGTTGTTTAAAGTGAAAAATGCTGCTAAATCTGTTTATGTGTTTAGTGCAGGGGTCGGCAGCCTTTAAAAAAGGGCCATTTCCAAGAGCCATGCGATTAATCGCGTTGTTACGTGCAAAATGTCCCCCCGCGACCCTGCATTGGAATCAACGGGTATAGAAAATGGAGGGTTGGAATATTTTAGCCTGTGTTAATGCTTATAGCATGAGATTTTCCAAAAGTTAAAAACAGCAGAACTACAGGTTGTGAGTTTAAATGCTAGGCTCCCAGTAACAGAGATATCAGAGGAATCTGCTGCAGAAAATATGAGCTGTATCATAATAAGAGTCCAGGGAGAGGTGAGTAGCATGTGGGTAAATTATACTGTAAGTGGGGATCACTGGAGTGTATATGGGTCACATGGAGTGGTGAACATTATGTGTTCTATCTCACTGGTAAATCTAATCAAAATTCATAATTTTGTGATTTTTGTGCACTCTGTTCTTGTTGCTGATCTTTTTTATGTAAATATGTACACAATCTTCCACATATACTGAGATGAAAATTCACACAGTCCACCAAAAAGAAAGGTCATTGAAAAAAAAGCAGTGTCTCACATGTCTTTAATGTTACTTAGACATACACATACTGCGCTACTTCAGAAGCAGCTCATCCACACTGTGGCGGCCTTAAAGGCCTCAGATATATAATTTTCTTCAAATGCACCTTTTCGGGCCAGTTTGTGGGTGTCTTTAGTGCCCTTTTCTGTCTGAGTTGCCAACTGATTCCGTTGTGTCCCATCTCTCACAAATGACACAGTGGCTGGGCTGCAGTTGGAGAGGGACAATTTGTCAGCCATATGCATGAGTAAGCAACAGAATCACCAGATTTACCATCTATTACTCTGACTGGACAGTGGGAGCTAGGAGAGCTGGTTGAAGAAAGCAATGTGTGTGTGTGTGTGTGTGTATGTACTATCTTTTCAGAACCAGTTTCGGTTTTAGACATTTAGTGGGAAAGCCATCTTTGTAAAGTGAGGACATTATAGCTGTTTACCATTTTCGAGTTGTGTAGTTTAAGATTTTAGGAAATCTAGTCTGATTTTGGGGAGCAAAAAAAAGCAAATTTATTTTAAAGTAGATGAAGAAAACAACTATTAAAGTCAACCTTGAGAGACTACAAAGCTTTGCTTTGACTTTTTAGTTTCAGAATAAACTATTTTCTAAAGATCAAGTGCTGACACATTTGACTGTCCACGATGAAAAAAAAAATCTTTTTTTTTCATATTATTGTGTTTATTACCTAATCTGCTTCAACATGGGTCTAATATTTAATCATTGAACTGGAATTTGTTCAAAAGTCAAAATTATTTGATAAATGGAGCTCACCCACAGCAATCAATTTTTGTTTTTATTAAGTGTGAACTTTTATTTGTCTTTATTGTCCTCTCTAACTATTTTCTTTTATTTTATGTTATGTAAAATAAACTTAGGAAATTAAACATAGCATATATGACTGTAAAAAGGAAATACCAGAAAATCTTTGGTACAACTTTATCACAGAATAAAAATTTTACATCATTCTGTAGCGGTCCCACAATGTTGTCCCCGCTAATGTTAAGTGTAGTGGCCCTACAGTGATGTTTTATGTTACTTGTTAAGATTGTTCTAAGGGTGGGAAGGTGTGGGGTTAAGACAGGGATATGATTGAATAAGGGGGGAGAGCACGTGAGTTTGGTTATAAAAAGAGAGGGCTGTCGAGTTGAGTGAGAGTTGAGAAAGAGTTCTGTTTTTTTTGAGCAGTTGTTCGGCGTGGTTACGGCCCTCAGTAACCATTATTCTAAAAAAAACAAACAAAAAAAACTGATGTTCTTGGAGTAGCTCTCATCCGTTCTCCAACACGTCCAACCGGACGCTACATTGGTGTCAGAAGTAAAACACTGGAGTGATTTTCTTCCAGCTACTCTTAGTAGCCCTGATTAGCCGAAGCGGCTAACTACACCATCAGCCAGATAGACTATGGCGACGCAGCGCGACAATTCCGGCACTCGTCTGGAGATCAAGAAGGAAGCGCTGAGCAGTGATTTTAAGGATGGTTTGGAGTGTGAATGGGAGTTTGACCGTACTGCAGAGCACAGGACTCGGATGAGACAGACCACGAGGAGGTTAGCCGCAGAAGCAGGGTTTACCCCGTCGAGAGCGGGGAAGCACGCGGTAATGGCAGGAAATGACGCGAGATCCCCCAAGATTCACGCCGGGCAGGATGTAAACGAAAGATGGCAGAGCACGTGGCACCCAGCTTCAAGTGAAAACGCCCTAATATAACGGCAAAGCGGATTGGGATGCTTGCCCAATTTGAACTGTTGGCTCAAGTGGCCAGATGGTTATAAAGCACTTCAACTGGCCCTGTGTCTTACAGACGAGGCATTGACATGCTTGCTGTTGCTTAGCCCGGCTGAGTGTGATGACTATGGAGCTTTAGTTGGGGCTCTCCAACGTCATTTTGGACAAGCAGCCAACCGAGTGTTCTGCGCTCTGAGTTGTCGAGCAGGCAGAGGCGGGTCGGAGAACCACTCCGCGTATTGGCTAATGACATTGAAACCCTGACCAGGCGAGCATACGCCCACATGCCTGTGGAGGTGAAGAGTGAGCTGGCCCGAGACCAGTTCATCCAAGCCATAACTCCTAGAGAACTGCTCATACAGACACAACTGGCACATCTCCTTACTCTGAAAGATGCGCTGGAGCTGGCCTTGGAACGTGAAGTGGTGGGAGCTGGAAACACAGTCAACACTCATGTGGATGATGCCCCTGTTGTGAGGGCAGTAATACAGGAACACATGGGCCAGGACAGACCGGCATGGGCTGCGGAATTATCTGAACTGATTTGTGCTGTTTCAGGCCCCTGCTCCAGGTTCCCACGCTGCAGTAGCTTCAGGAGACGGGTTTCAGCTTTGCATTTAGAGTATCAGTGCCCTACTTTCTTCTGAGACGGTCAACTTCAAAGTGTGGGTCGCAGCGGTGCAGGAGCCCTGTATGTTGGGGCTGGACTTCCTGCGGGCTGCCAAGTGTGTGCTGGACCTGGGGAGGAAGTGCCGGCCCGTCCCATCTTTTCCCCCACGCTGCAGGCTCCAGTGGATGTACAACTACCGGCACCGGACCAGCAGCCCACAACAACAAGGATGGACAGACTGGTGCCGATAAGAGATATTTGGAAATGTAGCTGTAATAACTTAGATGCACATGCACAGCAAGAGGCGCTGTGGCGGTTGTTGGTCAAATTTAAGGACATTTTTGCTCTCGCCAAAGGTGACGTAGGTCTGACTCATCTGGTGCAGCATGAAATTGGCACGGGGGACTCACGGCCCATTAAGTCACGCCCCTGGTGCCTCCCCCTGGTGCATCAGGCAGCATCAGTAGGCAGCTGACAGTGCGATCGAGGAGATGTTGGAGTTTGGCATCATTGAGCCCTCTGACAGCCCCTGGGCCTCCGGGGTTGTGATGGTCAATAAGAAAAAGAGTCAAAAGATGAGATTTTGTGTGAATTACAGACCGCTTAACAGCGTGACTAAGAAAGACTTGTACCCTCTGCCCTGCATCAACGAGTCCTTGGACTTGGTGTCTGGTTCGTCCTGGTTCTCCTCATTGGACCTGTGCAGCGGGTATTGGCAGGTGGCCCTTAGCCTAAAAGCTAGACTGAAGACAGCGTTCTGCACTGGCAGGGGCTTGTGGCAGTTTCGGGTCCTCTTTTTTGGGCTGTGCAATGCCCCGGCCACGTTTGAACGACTGATGGAAAAGGTGCTGGCTGACGTCCCCCGACAGGAATGTCTTGTATATTTGGATGACATCCTGGTCCACGGGAACTCGTTCGAGGCCTCATTGGGGGCCCTGCGGAGGGTCCTACAGGGAGTAGCAGCAGCTGGTCTCAAGCTCCACCCTGACAAGTGCTGTTTCATGAGAAAGGAACTGGACTTCTTGGGACACAAGGTGGGTGGTGAGGGCATTAGCACGTTGGAAGAAAAGGTGTGGGCCGTGAGGGACTGGCCTATTCCTGACAACCTACGTGAACTAAAGAGCTTAATCGGGCTGGCCTCCTACTACAGGCGGTTTGTGCGTGGCTTTTCTTGTATAGCTGCACCCCTGTTCCGCCTGCAGCACAGAGACAGTGCTTTTGTTTGGGCACCTGAGTGCGAGCAGGCCTTTAATGCTTTAAAGAAGGCTCTGACGGAGTCCCCCGTTCTCACCCCACCGGATCCCATGCTACCGTTCGTTCTGGACACGGATGCCAGTGATGTTGGCATGTTGGCATGATTCAGCCAAGTCAGTCCAGAAGGGGAAAATATGGTGGCAAAAAAGTGGTTGCGTATTTCAGTAAAAACCTTCAACAAGGCCGAACACCGTGTATGACACGCAGAGAGCTCTTGGCCATAGTGAGAGCGAAAAGCCACTTTAAGTACCACCTGTGTGGTCTTCAGTGTCCGAACGGACCACTCAGCCCTCCAGTGGAGGGCTAACGCTGACGCCATGTCCCGGCGGCCCTGTGCAGCCAACAGCTGCCGGTACTGTGAAAAAAAAAGAGCTCCACGGAGAGGTGAAAGGAGATTCCATATGTGAAGAGGAAGGACCGGACTGCAAGGAAGTGCAGGTTATTGACCAATGGGTGGAAAGCACAGCAGGAGCAGACGATGACATGGGACCAGTGCTGCAGTGGGTGGAGTCAGCACATATCCGCAGTGAAGTGAAGTTGCTGGGCACTTACCTGCCATTAAGGGACTTGCTGCAAAGTTTGAGACTCTCCGGGTGAAGGATGGAGTACTGCAGCAAGCGTGGAAGGAACCAGCTACAGACGAAAAGAGGTGGCACGTAGTGGTCCCCAAAACAATGAGAGAGTCAGTTTAAAAGCGTCACACGGAGCTACTGGGGCAGGACATTTCGGAGTCTCAAAAACACTTCGACGGCTCCGGAAAAGCTTTTACTGGGGTCAGCTCCGGAGAGATGTTGAGGATATTGCTGCCATTGTGACCTCTGCACAGCTCACAAAGGGCCCCCGGATCAATCTCGTGCCCAGCTTCAACAGCTGGCGGTGGGGGCTCCCATGGAAGGGGTGGCTGTGGACATAATGGGCCCATTCCCGTGCACGGACAAGGGGAATCGTTACGTGCTAGCAGCCATGGATTATTTCACTAAATGACCAGAAGCCTACGCCATACCAAACCAGGAGGCCGAGACTATCGCAGATGCTCTGATGGAAGGCATGTTTGCCAGGTTTGGAGCAGCAGAGACCATTCACAGCGACCAAGGCAGAAATTTTGAGTCGAGAGTGTTTACTGCCATGTGTGAACGCTTAGGCATGCAAAAAACACGGACCACACCTTTACACCCCCAGAGCGATGGGCTCATTGAGCAGTTTAACAGGACCCTGGCAAAACAACTCACCATCCTCAGCGTGTCACCAGCAAGACTGGGACAGACACCTTCCCCTTGTTTAGTTAGCGTACAGATCAGCTGTGCAGGATTCCATGGCATGTACATCTGCCCGTCTCATGTTAGGACGGGAGCTACGAATGCCAGTGGAAATGGCATTTGGCAGGCCCCCTGACACATTAACAGCACCACCAGGACCAGAATACGCTAGGAGGCTCCAGGACCACATCGAAACAGCTCATTCCTTCGCCCGTGACCAGCTGCAGAAAGCTGGCATGAGACAGAAAAGAAACTACGACGTGAGGGCCAGAGGAAAGGACTTCAAAGCTGGAGACCTAGTGTGGGTTTATAGCCCAAAGCGGAGGAAGGGCCGGTGCCCTAAGTTGGACTGTCATTGGCTAGGGCCCTGTGAGGTATTAGAGTGGCAGGGCGAGGTGGTGTACAGGGTTCAGATGTCAGCTGGGGGTAGGCAGGTGGCCCTCCACAGAGACAGGTTGGCCCCATATAGGGGTGATGCCCGTCCGAGTCAGACTCCTCCCACAGTCACAGTTCCAACCGCTTTGGTTTAATTCAGCTTGAGATGCAAACACCTCTCAAGTTATGGGCTGGACGGTGGCTTACGTGACAGAAGGAAATAGATAAATGTTAAATTTTTGTGAGTCGCGACTAAATAATCCACCAGCTCCCAGAGACACAGAGAGATAACAAACGTTATAAACAAACA
>JBAMHW010000018.1:3264868-3277366 GCA_037177495.1 Rhadinocentrus ornatus
GTACATTAAACATGAGAACCAAACTTTGTCTTTAACTTGTAACATAAGCTTATTGTATTCTTAGAATTATGTAAAAAATACTCATTATAAAAACTATCACTGGATGCTTCTGAATTTTGCCCCCTGAGCCCCATGCAGCACATAGATGCACCAGCCCCGTTACAGCATGAATAAGATTCCTTGAGTTTTAGTTACAATGTCTGATCCTGTGTGAGTAAGCCAAGGGTATTGAGTTTTTGTCCAGAGGATGAAATTTTGACTCATTATTTGGACACACACACACACACACACACACACACACACACACACAACACACACACACGGGAAGTCAATAATAAATTAATGAATGTGATTCCACTAACTGGACATCTTCAGTCCACTATGATGTAATGGAAGAGATGCCTAAACATGTTTGTTTTTTTATTCTTGTTTTTTAGTGCTAGGGCTAGAAAGAGAAACGGAAGATGGTGAGGGAACTAGGAATTAGGGAAGCAGACACCAAACTTATTTTGCATCCATCTTATGCAGCAAAACATAGCTGTGTTCTGGTAATCAAGACCCCAGACACTGATGTCTTTCTACTGGCTCTTGGGTTCTGTAGCAAAATGTATGGTCACCTGTATTTTCACACAGTCAAGGGCAGAAATCCACATATTATTGACATTAACAGGCTTCATGCTCATCTTGGGGAAGACAAATGTGATGCTGTTGTTGGTCTGCATGCATTCTCTGGATGTGACACGGTGAGCATGGGGTGGGGAAAAAGTTATTTTCCATATTGTGAATATTTCTCTCTCCTCATCATCTAGAAGCTGTGAGATTGTAATCCTGCTTTCTGTCACCTATTGGCTGATATTCATCAGGTTCCTTCTATGTTTAGACGGAAGCAGCTCCACAGCTTTAAATTCATCTGACTGACTTTTTCCTCATGGTTAGTAAATCCTGAAATTTTCATCCATCTTTGTCATAAATATTTGATTTTATATGTATAAAGAAATATTTAAACTGTTGCTGCTAAATATGTTTATGTGTTTAGTGCAGGGGTCTGCAACCTTTACAATCCAAAGAGCCATTTTCCCCTCAACCCAGCTAAATAAAGCTCGTTTAGAGCTGAAAATGTTACAAGACCTTTTTAAGAGACAACTTTTAATTTATTTATAAATATCTACTATAGGATATAATTCTACATATTTTAGTACATTTTTTTTTAACTCAATAAAAACTTAAAACTTTTTAAAAAATGGGTAGGCAGATTTTCTTCTATGGGATGTAGATATTTATGGAAAATGATGTTAAAAAAAACAAAACAATAAAAACAACAACAGTTTGCAAGTTTCCAACATAATAACTTGAAGAGTAGATAAAAAAATATATTACTGTACTTTTATTGTCATTATGTTGTGGAAATGCAAATATTACATAAAAAAATTAAAATTTGTTCAAACCTGCATTTGTTATTATATCTATAGTTAAAACATTTGTTAGTTCTTTAGCATTTTTACCCATGTATTAAAAGCCATTGTGGCAGACCCCTGATTTAGTGTTTGTAAACCAACATTAACTGCACTTTTATATTCTTTTAAAGAAAAAGTACATTTTGTGCGTAACAATACAATTAATCGCAACATTTCATGCAATTAATCGTGATAAAAAAATTTCAATCGTTGTCCAGCACTAATATATTTAAATCCTCTGTATGTATCTCCTCCCTAAGCTGCCACCTTAATACAGTGGAGTTTGGGAGTCCTGAAGATCCTAGGAACTACGTTGCAGGGGACTTTATGCCCCTGTTAGGGTCACTCATGGCAAACAGGTCTCTGGGGGAGGGGCCAAACAAGTCGTGGTTCAACAGACCCCAGTGATGATTAAAAACAATGGATCCATTTTTCTCTTGCTCAAACGTGGGTAACCGTTGCCCTACTCTGGAGCCAGGCCCGTAGGGTTCGGGATGCAATGTGACCTGGGTGGTGGTCAAAGGCAGGGGCCCTGGTGGTCTGATGCTGATTCGAGGGACGTGGAATGTCCCGTCCCTGGTGAGAAAGGAGCCTGAGCTGGTGTGCGAGGTTGAGCAGTTCTGGCTAGATATAGTTGGACTCAACTGAATGCACAGCATGGGCTCTGGAACCACTCTCCTCAAGAAAGGCTGGACCTTCTTCCATTCTGGAGTTGCCCTGGTGAGAGGCGCCAAGCAGGTGTGGTCATACTCATTGCCCCCCGACTTGGTACCTGTACGTTGGGGTTTACCCTGGTGGAAGAGAGTGTAGCCTCCTTCCGCCTTCGGTGGGGTCATGGTCCTGATTGTTTGTGCTTATGCACCGAAAAAAAGTTCGGAGTACCTACACTTTTTGGAGTCCTTTGAATGGGGTGTTGGAGACCACTCCTTCCGGGGACTCTGTGGGGGACTGCAATGCTCACGTGAGCAATGAGCGTGAGACCTGGAGAGGCATGATTGGGAAAAATGGCCCCCCTGATCTGAATCCGACTGGTATTTTGTTATTGGACTTCTTTGCTCATCATGGATTGTCCATAATGAACACCATGTTCAGGACACTCAAGGCTAGGGGTTCTCAAACTTATTTTTGAAAGGTCCATATCTACTCTCCATTGAAGGCCAGAGGTCTGGAAAAATTAGCAAAAAAAATTTATTGAGCAAACTTTTTCACTGTTTTTTCTTTCTTGTATAAACAACATACAAAACTATAACAATAATAATAACACAAATATTACAAATAAACAAATAACTTATATATTTAATATAAATTCAATTCACCACATTCTGGAGAAAATTCAGAATGACTAATAAGGAAGGAAAAACAGTTAACATAAACATAAACACCTGACTACTATTTTCTTAATTTAACTTTAAGTGACAAAGTCAAAAACAGAACAATTAAATGCATCAAGCCTAGTAGGAGAAGTGGCGCTGGTTTCATTTAGTTTTTTGCTAGCGGACATTAAAAAACATTAAAAAAAAACTGTGTACTGATGGTTCCTGTCATTTATAGCAGCCATCTGCTCATGTCCTCCTGTCTGTTTCAGACATAGAGCAGGTTATAGTGATGGTATATTCGATTCTTTTTACCGACTGGAGTTTGAATGAGTCACTCACCAAGGTAAATCAGGTTTTTGAGTCTTTTGCCCGGAGAGTGCATTGAAATCTACATGTGCACACAAGCTTCACCCAATTTCTGACTAATTCATACTGCTAAAATGACTGATAGAAAATATACTATTAATATAATCTATATAATCCATTTGATGATGGAAAAAAGTGAAAGATCAACAGAACATCATCAGGGGCAGCAGGGAGCAAATCGATTGCGCAGTCGTAGGGGGGATGAGGTGGTAGGAAGAGCGCCCGATCCTTTTTAAAATACTCCTTTAAATTGTGGTAGATGGGAGGCAGACACCAAACAGGTCTACTGGCTCGGCGCTCGGCAGGAGGCTTAGGGGGTATGGGAGCTCCCCCTGTGGGTGAGAATGCAGACTGCAGACAGTGTTCATGGCAATGAAAACTCCGGTTCAGAACTTTGCGTAGTGTCCAATCAATATGGGGGTTGTGTTTTGCCAGCCAAGGATATCCCATAATAAGAGGTGTGTTAGGAGCAGAAATGACCAACAACTGAATAGTCTCCACATGGTTACCTGACAGAACCAGGGTTATAGGAGCCCTACGGTGGGTGACCTGGGCCAACACTCACCATCCACTGCGAGGGCTTTATGGGAATTTTCTAGGACCTCCAACAGGATTCCAGCTTGATCTGCCAACTTTTCATTGATGAACTTCTCCTCCGCCCAGGAGTCGATGAGTGCCTGAGCTGATAACAGACGGTGGCTGGAATCTGGAAACAGGACTGAGAACCACGGGAATTATCGATTTGGCCCACCAGTACTCCCAGTTTTACTGGCTGGCCTGGTCTTTTGGTCGTTGGTGGAAGACAGAGAGAAAATGACCAGTTTTGCTACAGTACAGGCTCTGAGGCGGCGATTACGTTCCTTTACGAGGAGAATCGAGCTCCTCCAGCCTGCATCGACTCCTCGGATGTTGGCACACTTGGGCCTTCAGGAGCCAGACCAGGGTTTGGTGATGATGTTATAGATACCTTTGGAATATTGGGGTGAGCTGGACCAGTACGCCGCTCGCGCTGGTGAGCTTGGAATCGGGAGTCAATACTACTGACTAATGTGATTAATGCCTCCAGCCCTGCAGGCTCCTCCCGATAAGCCAATTCATCTTTCAGGAACTCATGCAGCCCGTGGTAGACTCCTCAGTCCAATCCACCTCAGCCGCCAGGGTCAAAAACTCCAGGATATACTCCGTGACCGAGCGCTGGCCCTGGGTGATGGCTGTTATGGTGGTACCAACAGGGATGTGTTTAGACCCCAAGGTGTAAACACAGACCAACCAGAAGGCAGAGGTAGCTTTAAGCAGAAACAGATTTATTAATATTGCTCTGGAGTCAGAATCCTGGATGCGGTGGCCATTTAGGATCTCTACTGAACAGGCAGGCAGGCAAGCAGGCTTGGCTGGGGCTGGAGGGAAGATAACAGGTCCAGAAGCTAGGTGCAGGACAGGGCTGGCAGGATCAGATTCACCGGGACTGTAAGCAGGGAAGCAGATGCCATGAGCAGACTCTCGAAGAACAGACAAATGCGGCCAAGACATACCAGGTAGCTAACTGGACGATCCGGTGAGGTGCTGTTTAAGTATTGCAGGCAGTGAAGGTGGGTGCCAGATGAGATCCTGGTGTGGTGATCAGCCCAGGTGGAATGATTGTGGTGCTGGCAATCCTTCAGGCCAGTATGGACATGACAAACAAAAATAGACAGAGGGAGCCAAACGCACACATATACATACACACACACACAGAGGAGACAGGGACCCTAACAATTGGTTGTGCTTCCCCCTCGAAAAGACAAAACTATCTTGAAAAGCTGGTATTTTGCACGTGTTGGACTTTTTAATTTAAAAATGTATTAAAATATCACTTCTTCTGCAATAATCTATTTTTTCCTCTTTTACTGTGAAGTATAGGCTAAATAAATAATTGGGGACAGTCGTTTTCATTTTTAATAGTTCAGATTTTTTTCCTGCCCTAATTTGGCAAAAATCTGTTTTCTCAATTAACAATCTAATAAAAGGGTGGGACTCAACAGAAACTTGCTATTGAGTTCCACCCTTTTCTTGAATTAATATTTGCAGAAGTAAAAAGTAGAGAATCGGACACTAAAGTCATAGGGTGTGTCCCAGTCCGCACACTTCTATACTTTGAACACTACATTTAAGTGCTTAGTGTGCTGACACTGAAATTTCAGCAAAAACTCTGAAAGTACTCGTTGCTGCCCTAAACTCGGCCAAAAATCTAGTGTGAAACGATGGACACTACACGCACTAAACGGACGCCATCTTGCTGACATAGCGGAAGGGGAGGGACTTTCAACGAATTTCCAGAGCTGAATATTGGCGGCCAGCGGTACCGATGGAGGCAGAGGCTGTTTTGTATAGATGTAAGTATGAAGCTATTCAATCATAATTCTAATATTAACGGCAGCGTGCTACCAATGTCTTCTATCCCTGACAACAATGATGGATTTTATCATTTGTTGGAGGCTGCGTTATACTAACTCAGTAGAGTTAGCATATGTAAATGTTAATAGTTTATAGCCGGTTTCCCGGATGTAGATAGGCTATAAGTGTTAGAAATTATGAATAATATAGGAACCGTACATTTCTTCTTGATTGTTAAACCTCCAGATTAAGCACTGCGGTGTCTGTGGCGTAACCGAAATGGTCCTTGATCAGAAAACTTATTCAGAAACAACGCTGGTTAGAGAACTGGTCTGTTTCGATGGTACCGCTGACTGTTGGCTTGTCTGTGGGCGCAGGAGAACAGGGGTGAATAACCAGAATATTTGGAGGTGCAGAAATTGCTGGTAGCAAGTGTGACCACGTACCGGCTGATGGTGAGCGATCCACACCATGCTGCACTCTGGGGTTCGACCAGGGCGGCCCGGGGATATCCGGCTGGGGAAAAGAAGCAGAGTTGCTGGGCAGAGATGTGGTTAGCTCGAGTGAATATGTTAGCCGCTCAGAGGTGCCGGAAGCGGGACCGCTTCCCACGGGTGCTCCTGTGAACTAATGCAGGCGAGTTAAGTCCGTGATCCGTAATCCAATTCCTCAAGACAATCCAGGGGTCCAATATCCAAATAATCCAAGCAATAAGAAAACAGAATTACCAGGCGAGGGGTAGGCAGGGTCGAGTAATTCAGGGCAGAACAGGTCAGATCTGATACACAGGTTGGCAGGCAGGCAGGCAATACAGGGCTGGAAACTTGCAGGGAATGAACCAAGACGATCTGGCAAAGTGCAGTTGCCACACACTGGTTAAATACAGCCTGGTATAGGTGTAGCGTATCGGCAATCAGAGCTGGTGGAGGGAGGATGCCTTCAGGAACAGCTGGGAAGTACTGACTCCATCAGGTGGAATGTGAGAAAAAAATTAGCAAAAAATTGCAGTTCATCCCTCATCCACTAGGGGCTGGCCCCAAAACAGAGTCAATCCCCTTAGACTCCCATGTTAAAAAGATCAACTTGACAGCAAAAATAAAGATGTTTAAAACCAGGTACCAAAAAACATTTTAGGATTAATAAGTCAAGTTTACCTTCATGGCAACTGTGAGGGGGGTGAACTTTTTTCTAACTCATCCGTTTGGAAGTTTTTTAATATTGAAATTAGACATAGTTAGTGTCATGCCCTTTTGATTGATAAGGATCCAATAGCTGCGACAAGAAGGGAGAGTGCAGCACAACCGCCATTTTTAGCCAGCTAACAGCGCGCCTTAGCTTTAGCCCGTCTACCTCTGTTAGCTGGTTAGCTCCGGGTTAGCTCTGTTAGTGTTTAGCTACAGGCAGCTCGGGGCTTGAAGGGTGTCAATCATCCACCCCCACCTTCACAGTCCCCCACATTTTTGAATTTTCCGGGAATAACGACAAGCCTGACACTGCCAAGATGGCGATGGTAGGAACCGCCCAGTGAGCTTTAATTCAGCTCTTCAGAAACCTACGGGTGATGTCACAGAGGCTCCGTCCATCTTTTATATACAGTCTATGGTCTGTACTGATTAGTGATTAGTTCATGCTACGAGCCTGGCAGACCTAAACGTGTTGTGAAGGTCTGGGAACATCTGGCAGCAGGCCCGGACTGGCCATCGGGAGCAGCGGGGCTTTTCCATGCTTACGTGGCCTAACCGGGGGAAAAAAAAAAGAACATTGGTGTGACTGATTGGTCTGCAGAAACTGGCACCCACCTAACAATAAAATGATTTGTGTTTGTCATTTTTCACCACCAATTAGCGAGTTATTAAAAATATCAGTAGTCAAGTTTTATTTTTAACACGAGAACTAATTCACAGAGAGCGCATGAATAACAGAGAGACAGAGGAACGTGGTGCTGATAGGCCACTAATAGACTCAAAAAAAAAGAAGAGGGGGAGCAGTAAGAGAAGTCATAAAAAATAGAAGGCGCTTGAAAAGAAGGCGGGGAAATTTCCAATTTTTTTAAATCCTCCACCAGCAGTGGTGTCCAGTCACCCGCGATGCCACGTGAATTATGAATGACAGATGCAGGGGGGAAAACAGCGTGTTGTTTATGAGCAAACTTTTATCTGAAGATAACATGATCACTGGTTGAGATTCTAAAGAGCCCTTTTATGCAGCTGTAATAATGAGCTAGTAGGCCTATTACCTCCTGTCTGAACTTCATTAGCTAGTAGGCCTACTACCTCCTGTCTGAACTTCATTCTATTGGAAACTGACAGGTGGATATTTTAATCCTTGGCTGCTTGGCTATAACAGTCTGTCCACATATACTGTCCACACCTGTCCCTGTTCAACACACAAGTAGTTGCACAACTGTATGAGTGAAGATCGTTTTATTAGTCCAGGTTAAAATCTGATGAGGGAACTTTTTAATCAGTTTATCAGTGTGTTTATCTGGTTTTACTATAAATATGATTCCAACTTTTTATCATTGCTGTTTGCATGTCTGAGGTTTATGTTTACAAATCCATATGAAATATGTGCTTGTGTGTGTGTGTGTGTGTGTGTATGTGTGTGTGTGCTGCAAATCTAGATGTAATGCAGGTGCTTCAGAGGAAAGACACTCCACTGGTCGTAAAGAGGAACTGGCAGCAGGTACAGAGCAACAGCAGGGCAAGTAATTGTTATAAGAATGAGTAATAATTGTGTAAGATTAAAAGTAACCTATAACTAAACAGTTAAACATGAAAAAAACACAAATATTTGGTGGGTTGTGGTGCACCAAACATGGCTCTACAGGTGGGCTGAAAAAGTTTGGGAGCCCTCGATAAGGTTGGACAGTGTCTTATCTTTCTAAGTTGAGTCAACTTTTTTATTTTCTATTAAATTTATTATAGTAGTCTGGCACAGAAAAAAATTACAGAAAAATAAAACAATTATGTTTTTTAGCTCATCAATACAGGAATCCTGTGCTGTTGTCCATAAAAGTTATGAACAGAATCGGTGACCAAGGGCAGCTTTGGTGGAGTCCAACACTCACCGGAAACTATTCTGATTTACTGCCGGCAATGCTGACCAAGCTCTGACACCAGTCCTACAGGGACCAGACAGCTCGTACAAGGGGGTCAGCACTCCATACTCTCAGAGTACCCCCCACAGGAGTCCCCGGGGGACACGGTCGAACGCCTTCTTCAACTCCACAAAGCACATGTAAACTGCTTGAGCAAACTTCCATGCCTTCTCCAAGACCCTGAAGAGGGTGTAGAGCTGGTCCACTGTTGCACAACCAGGACGAAAACCACACTGCTCCTCCTCAATCCGAGGTTTGACTATCCGATGGACCCTCCTCTCCAGCACCCCTGAATACACTTACCAGGGAGGCTGAGGAGTGTCATCCCCCTGTAGTTGGAGCACACCCACCGGTCCCCCTTTTTGAAGAGGGGGACCACCAACCCCAGACTAACAATCCAGGGGAACTGTCCCCAATATCCACGCGATGCTGCAGAGCCGTGTCAGCCAAGACAGCCCTACAGCATCCAGAGCCTTAAGGAACTCTGTGTGGACCTCCTCCACCCCCAGGGCCCTGCAACCGAGGAGCTTTGTAACCAGCTCAGCAACCTCAGCCCCAGAGATGGGAGAGCCAACACCAGGGTCCCCAGACTCTGCTTCCTCATTGAAGGACGTGTTGGTGGGATTGAGGAGGACTTCGAAGTATTCCCTCCACGCCTCACAACATCCTGTGTTGAGGTCAGTAGCCCCTCATCTCCACTGTACACAGTGTTAATGGAGCACTGCTTTCCCCTCCTGAGCCGCCGGATGGTGGACCATAATTCTCGAAGCCGTCCGGAAGCCATTCTCCATGGCCTCTCCAAACTCCTCCTATGCCTTGATATTGCTGATATTTGGATTGATATTGATATTTGGATTGATCCGCCCAGCCCTAGAAGACTGTTAAACTTTGACTATGAATAAAACAACAATGAAAAGGCTGCTGCTTAGTATCAATGGACATTAAACAAATTAGATTATTAAATATAAAACTATCTCTTTCATGTACACAGATTCTCTCTGGTCTCACAAGATCATTGCTACGTGCATGGTATGTTCTAGTCCTGTTTTGTGGTGTCTGCTTTAAATAGGTTGCATTCTATATCAAATTACTGTCGGCCAGCGGTATTGGAAGTTTTAAAGGCTCTATGTATATTTATCTGTATATGTATACAGACAGGAGGTTTTTCATTCTTTATTCTTTTTTTACAGCTTGCAATGATCCTGTAAAGTGATTCAATATTTTGGCCTGGTTTATGTCACAATGATAACTTTAAATTACACATGATCAATATGTGGTTCTACAGGTCTTAATAGACCACATCCCTTATTAAACCCTATCTTATTTTTTATTTAATCTAAATGGACTTAGTGCATTGCATTAAAGCCCCATCAGTGCATTAATTAACGACTTATGTGCAATGAAAAATTATATGCTATTGCCTTTCGTAAATCATTTTTACATTCCAATTTCACTTCAATTAAACTTTGTAATTTATTTTTTCTTTCACATTATTTCTCAACTGTTATTGAAATGGTAGCCTATGCATGTGTACACATTTGATAATCTGTGCTGCAACCCTGACCTTTAGTGTTACACTGTGGGGTTTAAATTTAAGTTCTTTTCTCATGTACGTATGTAAAGCTTTGACATGGTGGTAAATGGAAACAAGAGGTCAGCAGCAAGTCAAGGCATCCATCTGCTCTTTATTTCTTACAAACAGTTTAAAATAACAGTGTCTTCTTCAAGAACCTATTTGATTCACACAGATAACTTTGTAGATAAATATGCTGAAACACTTCCGTAAGAAAGAAAGAGAATGATGGAAAACAAAGACAGTCTGGGGGGATGAGGGGTAGGGGGGTGGGTGCAACAGGCGCACATGCTATAAGAAGTTCCTGGTAATGTGCATTCACTCACCCATTGGACGAACATCTTTCAGGTTATTAGCATGACAAAGAGCACAATCATTTCGGATATGCCTGAGTGCTGTTTTCATTAACTTTCCAATGAGTTATTAACAAAAGTGTGAGAAATGCTGCAAAAGCTGAAGGCTTTGGCCAATGTAAAAAAAAAAAAAAAAAAGATAGATAGAGAAAGAGATTGAGAAAAAAATTAACAAGAAAGTGAAAAAATGTAAACCCAAGTAATAAATGTCACAGTGGAAAATAGATAACAAAGGAGCTAAAAGGATGGGGAGTGAATCAAGGTTTAAAGATTGACAGTTTTAAAACAGTAGATCCTATTTTAATTATGACATTAATTGTTTAAATGCTGCACATTAATATTGAGACTTCCTGCTGGGAAGCTTTCTGCATGCAGCTATTAGGGAATTCCATCAGCAGTGGAAAAGACTCCCACTAAACTCCCACTTTACACCGGGTTAAGTATGTTGTCGGTGTCTGAAATGGAGTGTTTGTGGGTATGGAGTAGGTGAGATTGTGAGTGAGGAGTTACGGGGTGGATAGATGGAAGAAATAGTTGGAGGAGGGTGGAGAGAGGCGGGAGGTTGGGGAGGCATGGGAGTGGGTGTAGGAGAGAGGGTGGGGGAAGGATGGGGGTATGGATATGTATACAGTATATTAGTGCTGGGCAACTATCAAAATATTTATTCGCGATTAATCGCATTACAAGTCTGTCTATCCTCATTTTATAAAGGCTTTATGTTGTTCTTTATTTTAAAACCAAAAAATGTAAATAAAAATGTGGTTAAAAAAAAACACAAATATCCTATGGTGGTTCTTAATCGAAATATATAAATATATTAAGTTGCCTTTTTGAAAAGGACTCGTAACATTGACGGATGAAATGTTCAGGATTTACTAACTAAAAGGTAAAAAGTCAGCAGGATAAATTAAAAGCTGTGAAGCTGCTTCCTTCTAAACACAGAAGGAACAATATCTGATGAATATCAGCATCAGGTGAACAGACAGAAAGCAGGACTACAATCTTTGCATTGTTAGCTCAGCTACTGGGAGTTAAGGGGTTAACATTTGGACTTCCAGGTGTAGCGTCAGGTCTGTGTTATCCACAGTCCAGAATCTCAGCCAACAGCTTAGCAAAACCATTTCTGTGACCACCAAACACAGTTAAGATAACAAACAGTTTAAGACCAGGTACACAAAGTCCGAAAGATATGTAAACACAGATGATGTCTCCTTGTGTCCACTCGAGAGCATGAACAGACAAACGACTAGAATACTGAAAGCTCACATCTCACAGATTACACAGCTGGAAGTTTCATCTCGCTATGACCAAGATTCACTGAACCAGAGGCAGAAGAAGGCCCAGTTCATACTTCACGTTTGTATAACAGTCAGAAAGCAAGTCTTACCTTTGCTAAAAAGTTTCTCATTGCTTTTTGGGAGCAGTTTCCCGTCCAAAAATCACGGTGTTCTGCCCATCTGCATGGGTTTGGACAGACAAAAAGAAACGTTGGTTCTTTTTCTTTCTTAACTTCCAGACAGTCTCTTCATTTTAATAAACCTGCTCTCTCCCGATTACATCAGACAGACCGCTGCAGCAGGAAGGGAGACGCGACTGCATGTTTCTGTGATCACAGCCAGTGAAAAAAAAACAAACCTAACCCGCGATAACACTTAACGATGTTAATTAGTCATTCCGTTAAAGCGCGTCATATATATATATATATATATATATTTGGCCCTGCGATGGACTGGTGACCTGTCCAGGGTGTACCCTGCCTTTCACCTGAAACATGATATATATATATATATACATATATATACACTGCTCCAAAAATAAATAATAAAATAAAATAAAGGGAACACTGAAATAACACTAAATCTGAATGAATGAACTATTCTTATTAGACACTTTGTTCTTTACGTAGTTGAATGTGCTGACAACAAAATCACACAAAAATTATCAATGGAAATCAAATTTATTA
>JBAMHW010000018.1:3286612-3316564 GCA_037177495.1 Rhadinocentrus ornatus
CATCAAGGGCAGCCATTCATAGAACATGTCTCCCTTGGAAGAGCAAATCTGTCCAGCAAAATATGGCACACAGACCAACATTCTGTATGTTTAGACGCTGGACAGGACAGGGTTAAAAAAAAAAGTAAAAAGAAACTATCAGCCTAAAGATGATTTGCTCTTGAAAAGCCACTTTTTACCTCCATTAACAGTCTGATTTCTGATGTATTTTACAACTTTAATTCCCCCAAAATTGGGATGCTTTATAAAATGTAGAAAAAAAACAATGATTTCATATCTCATAAATCATTATTGTATTTTTGTTAGGATAAAGAAAAAAAAATCCAATATTTAAAAATATTCTCATCTCAAACATCTCACCTTTAACCGTATTGCCCAGTCTCAGGATTAATTGAGAAGCATTTAGTCAGATACATTACAAATAACAAGCATCTGCTTTAATTTGGCATGTAACTGGTTTAGGTGGAAAATTACTGTGACTGCTCCATATACTGAATTTAGTGTTTTTACTTGTCATAGTAAAACACCCTCAAATGAGCTATTATACGAACTATTGTAATATTAACTATAATAATAAAAATAACAAAGGTTAAAATACCTATTGGTTAACTCTCCCAATTGGGGGATATTTAAGAGATGGTGCCAAACTGTGTCAAATTGGCCATTTTGGAAACCTTTCCTTGACTGTCTCTACTAAAACCTCTCTAAGTTTGTTCTGCTTCACTTTATCAGAGTTGGTATTTGCAGAGATAATGTTCACATGTTGAACTATGATGTGATGCAGGTTTAGAGCTACAGCTGCATCATTCCAAAGGGATATATTTATATTTATCCTGAGAGTGTTTCTTTCTTTCTTTCTTTCTTTATTTTTGCATTTTTTTTGTACCTTCTCCTGTCGTCATTTTTTACTATGTGCCAGCTTAATTTATTCTTCATCATTGACACATATATTGATATTTACACATCTTAACAAATCACTCTTTACTGTAACTCCAAAAGTATTCAAATAGACTTGGGTTGCAAAGCTATACTCATTTCCTTATGGGTATGCAATTTTAGAGGCCTAAAATAGGGCTCAATGGGATAATTGATACAAGCTGTGTACAAGCTGTTTACATGTAAACACATGTTTACACAAAGACATGAAAGCTTATTTAAAAAATATGCACAATTATGTGCTTTCGAAACAGAAAAAAGCAGAAAACAGTAGCATATGTATTGTTAAGAGCAGGTGAAAGAGTGAATTTTGTGTTCATGACAGGGTTGCCTTTCCTGCTGCTCAACAGTGAAAAACAACCACATTTGCAGATGTGATGGTTTATTCTTTGCTCTGAACATTTTATGACACTGAATGCTAATTAAAGTTTTTATGTGTGTGCATGTGTGTATGCTGACACATGTACAGTCAATGTGCCTTTAATCGACTCTTATATTCTTATTCTCAGTGATGTTCAAACAGCATGCATGGTCATGCATGAATGGTGACCTCCTCTGTGAAGTTTCTGAGGGAGGATGAGGGCAGGAAGAGGAGTGTTTCTGTGTGTGCAGAGAGGGAAATGATTCTTTTCTTGCTATCTCCACTGAACAGAAGCATGAGATCATTATGAAGACAGGAATAAAAAGACAACCTGACAGCTAGACTACAGCAATCAACAGCAAATTGATTGACAAGACCCCTGGGTGCCTGACACCCATGGGAGCAGATCTCATTGTTGAAGCATCACATGGTGCAAAGTCATCGCTGATTGCAGTAAACACATCCAACAATCAAACGCAATATGATATCATTAGCCTGGAATTTCATTTACAGTGAATTTATTGACTGATGCTAAGTTTTTGTGACTTCTAGCTTCACTTGAATGAATTGAAAACTATTTTAAACAATATGAGTTTTCCAAATTCTTATCTGTGCAGTGAGGTAACGCGATGCTCATTTCCACTGCACTGTGTTCTTTGTAGAGGGAAAAAAAACACTCTTTCTTTTTCTGCTCTGTTGCAGAGAGCTGTGAGCAGAGTCTGAGCTTCTTTAGTATTTTCATCTCGCACATCGTGCTTTTAATTATGGGACATATTGAGCAGCGTGTCCAATGCACAATGTCTCTGCTGGAATATTCATGTCCAAAGTTGGAGAAAAGTGGAAAGGGGAGGAAAGTGAGATGTAATTGTAATTAGTGAAGGACCTGGTGCTGCCAATTCTCAAGGGAGAATCTGAGTTACCTGCTGTTTGCATGTGTGTGTGTGCATCTGTCCTCCTTGGCTTGCCGTATCTGGACACACCAGGGAGTGTGAGCAGCTCTCTTGGCTTAACAAGGAGACATACCTGTCTGTCTGCTTGCTCCGGGCTGAAGTGGCTAGTTAGCATACGCGCTGCCGTGTATTGGGCGTGTGTGTACAGGCACATCTGTGCTCACGTGTTTGTGTGTGTGTGCGCGTCCATGAGCGAAGGCCTCATCTCAAGTCTCACCAGAGACTTGTTGTCTAAGATTAATGAAGGTCACCGGAATCCTCCAAAGTATTCCGATAATTAAGGCTTTGTTTATCAAAAACAAGTTATATTAAGAGCAAAAAGATTCATGGTAATTATTCATAATCTTAACAATTCAAGTGTAGCCACCTCATTTGTGCCTTTAATTCTTCTTGTTAATGTTTTGCATAAATCTGCATAATTACTTGAGATGCCTGTTGTATTTTTGACAGCTACTCAGTTCGTGTGCACTAAAGGGTATCGAATGTGCCACGTGCTGCATACTTAAAAAGAGCTTGTATGGCTGTAGCACCAAAGTATATTTCAGCCATCAAGCCAGCTATATTGGGCAGTAAATGCATGCTGAGAAATTGGGGTGTTTTCTATCAAATGGAGTAAATGAATGCTTCTGCTTCCAGTAGTTCAGTTGAGGGCTTTTATGAGTGAGATCCCCGCCCCTCAAATCACAACGTAAAATGGGTCCATCACTGAATAAATTCTTGCTCAAACGAGCGGTCTGCAGACAGGTGCTGTTGAGAGTTTGTCTATATGCACTCATGACATGCAGACTGTATATATGTGTGTGTGTGTGTGTGTATGTGTGTGTGGGTGTGTGTGAATGAGTTTGTGTCTGAGGTGCAATAATTGCATATTAACAGCCACAGCATGCTTTTCTTTTGGTTTACATAATCTTGTAATGATCTCTTGTAACGTTCACTGTGATATTGGCCCTAATAGATTATTGTATTTTTATTGCATCTTTAGCCTTTGGAATTATACAGGCCGACCTATTAGCATTTTGACATGAGCGAGTTAATTTAATGCTTTCTCTCACTTTCTCTTTTACTCTTTCCTATTTAACATGCAGCAGGCATGGACAGTAATGTCTGTGTGATAATAAACACACACGGAAGAGGCCACGGGTCAACAGCGTTTGGATTCATCTGCAGCACAGTTAGAAAAGGCCTGTAAATGATTCAAGCACATAGACACACACAGGGTTCACTTTAACAACCACTGGCAGAAGAAAGTGCAAATGATGCCTTTTCTTTTCTGCTCTTCATTTGTTTACTGAAATTTGTGCCCAAATTTTTAACATTTACATAAGTGGCAAGGCATCTGTGCCCACTGTGTTTATTTATGTGTGTGTGTGCGCTTGTGTGTGTGTGTGCTGTTCACTGTATCACACTTGTCTCCACCCTCCACTTACACCACCCTCCATGCAGACCTTGTGCTCCTGCTCAGAGAAACATGTGGCTCTGATGTTAATTGAAATATGTGTAATAAGGTAAAGCTAAGACAGAGAGAGAGAATGAGACATGTAGGAGGAAAAGTAGGGAGACAAACAGAGAGCAAGAAAGGAAAGAAGTTGAAAAAAAACAGAAAGCTGAAACTTTCTTTAATTATGTTTACCCAACAGGCTTTGCTTCCTCATTTAAATAGCATAAACATCTGGCCGTGGCGCGCCACTAGCATGGCGGCAGTAGTCAAGCAAATCTTGTGGAAAATAATGAAATTAGATCCCTGGTGCTGTGACAGTGGAAGGGCAGAAGACATCCGCTCCATGTTAATAAAATTGCCATGAATGAGTGAATACAATTAGGAAATTGTCAGTGGCGGCATTGAACTTCTGTAACTCAACGATGTTTGCATCATTCGATTAAGGCAGCAATTTGGACTTGTTTATTTGTGGCTGTTGTGGCTTTTATTAATTGTGACCCAGCAGTGATTGGCCTGCGATTAAACCAGTCACATATGATGTAGCTGAGGGTGAGGGATGGATTGGTGGGCAGGCTGATGAAGGACACTCTTTTTTGTAATTGATGTTTTTGCCAGTGAAAGCAGATCTGGGAGTATGAAGGTTGTTTATGTGTGCGGGCAGTCAGTATATTCACAATCTTGCCAGGTCAATCCCAAAAGAAGCCGGAGACAAGCGCAGGTAAGCGTTCAGAGTATTTAGCAGAGGTTCAAAGTATAATAAGGACAGGTGTGAGTCAAAAGCAGAATCAAGAATACTACACAATGTAGCTGTGTGTGCAATGGGTATATATAGGCAGATGACCAGGTGCAGACTGATGAAGATGATGATAGGAGGCATGTGTGTCCAAGATTGCTGGAGCAGAGGGTTTCTGGGTAGTGTAATGCTGTATTCGGTGATTAGTACTCAGGGGATACGGAGCGCACCCGCGTGGAGGATGCAGGCATGACAAATTTATGCGTAAAGCTTCACCTCAAAACTGGGAAACAGTGCTGCTTGTTATTGTGGCTTTAGAACAACAACAAAAAGCTGTCTGTCCCTGCTCTGAACTCCCTAAAAGGTAAAACAGCAACAATGTCACACAATACTACCAGACTACAGTTGCTACAAGCAAGTAATCCTAGTTCCCCCTTTTTTATTATATATCTACTCTTCTAAGTTGCATCTCTGTGTTCTAATGCAGGTGAGGTATCAATGAATCCATCACCATCAGCAGTAACTGTATGGTGTGTGTTTCTGTATTTTTACATTAAAATCCAATTGCATTTACTTATGTTTAAACCTTCCCGTCATAATCAACAAAAAATCATTTCACCCTTCATATAGATTATCAGCTACCTGCTGCTCTACAGTGCTGCTTCTTCCTGTCTCACCCTCAGTTACCAGCTGGACTTCATCTGATCTCTAATTTGAAAGCAACGGACATGAATAAAGGGATAGAAAAACATTGATGGGAAGGTCAAGTACAAGCGAAAAACACACAGAAAGAATGCCTTCTTTCTAGCAGTGGGAGATGTTTATTTCTTGTTTTTAACTTACATGGGTTAAGTTGCAAGAAAAATCTTGTTCTTTGACAAAAATCTTAAATACTGTATTTAGTGTCAAATCACTTTTGTCCGTCACTGGTATAAGTTCACCATATTTTTGTTGGCTGGTAACATAAATAGTGTATTTTAGATGCTGGATTCACAACATCAGCTGAATATCAACGGTAAGACGGTGAGGTGGCGGGGTGCATGACAGGATCCTGAATTGAGCTTTTAAAGAAAGAGCACGCAAGTTACAGATTTCAAAGTTAAATATCATTTCCTCTGTGATCTAAATTTTGGGGGGTACAAATGCGCCTGACTCCAATATTGGGGGGTAACCCCCCCTCCCCACGATTTCTACACCATGGAGAATGTGACATTTGGAATTTAATAAAATATACAATAAGGATGTAAAACTTTCTGTTATAATTATCACTTTGAATCAAAAAACCTTCCTCTAATAAGATATAGTATATTGTTAGCCTTATTGCATAATTACCTAAGTCATATTTTGGCTAAATTGTGATATCTGTCTAACTGTACTCTCCTAATATTGCTGATTGGCTGTGCATCATTGTTTATAAAACCTTAAAATATGACTAAGGCAATTATGCTACGAGACTTACGATATTTATAATACACTGACTATAAGTACAGGCGGCAGTACTTTGAAATACATATCTTTAAATGGACTGTTTTTATCATCTTTACTCCTGCGATCTTGCATTCTCCATTCTGAGCTACCTTTGCAAATTTGAATTTGCATGTGTCTTGCCTCTTTGGTCTTGCTGTGTGCTTTCTATAGAGAAGACTGTTTACTTTTGAGCTTTTTTACAGGCAAAGGAAAGGATTACATTTGTGGAAATAAGTTGTCATTTCAGGAGGTAATAATGGATTTGGGCCTGAGAGCTTGACAAACAAAACACCGGAGTGTGTAAAGGATGACACATGGGAGCCTAGAAAGAGACCGTGTGTGCACATTGTGGATTTGAGTGCATAGGAAGGGTCACACATACTCACACACATGTACACATACTGCTTGGCTGGGCTTCTGTTTAAATGAGTGCCGGGTTGGTGGGGGGTTGGACAAAGGGGATGTCTCACCACAAGATTCCTTCAGTCTTCAAAGTTCCAGTCTGGTTGGAAATAATGGTTTCCATCCCTTTTGCCTGATTGGGTTTATCCTGTCAACAGTGTTGTATTTACTGACAACCATATTAAATTTTTTGTCTTGGCTGCCCTTAGATCTGTTTTGACTTGAAATGTCTCTTTTGTCTTTGGCTAGAGTTCAGAAAGTTCCATTCCCCCCTGCCAAAGGAAACAGACCTTCATGGTTTTATCCTCCTCCCAATAACAGTGACCTTTGGACTGTACAGTGGTTTGCCAGCCACATCAAGTCTGTCAACACAGCACAGGTCTTCTACTATCTCATTTCCCACTAGCTGCCACACATGATATGTTTGAATTACTGATTGTGGCCAGAAACAAAAATGAATCCTTATATCATTTTATAAGCTGACCCAGAATGAAATAAGATTGTGTTGCCATCAGGTAAACTTTTAAGGACTATTGTGGATGTCTTATAATACAAGTCTCAAGCATTTTAGAAATGAATACCACAAGGACGATGAAAGCCATTCCAGGTTAAAACTACTACTGCCTGCTATGACTTCATAGCTGGCTGCTACGATTTTAGAGCTGGTTTGCGCCTCAGCAGGGGGGAGGTTCGAATAGTGGCCTTTCTGTGTGGAGTTGGCATGTTCTTACCATGTATGCACGAGTTCTCTCCTGGTACTCTGACTTCCTCCCACCATCTTAAGACATGCATGTTAGGTTACAGGTCCTTTAAATTCTCCCTAGGAGTGAGTGTGAGTGGATATTTGTTTCTCTGTTTTGGCCCTGCATTGGACTGGTTCCAGTGGTTCAAGTCTGATGATGTCATTAAAAGGGAAAGTAATACATTCATTAAAAAATAACTTAATGAACAAAAATGGATCACATGCCTACTATAAGAGGTCTACTATAAGATTTTTGGAACAGGCTCTGCATGTTCTGCACTTCATGCAAGTGGTGGGACCATATGTTTAAACCTTTTAAATTATATCTGTCTTGATGCGTGCAAAATGATCATTCCAGGGCATGTAGAGGTGAGGGCAAAGGGGTTTTGCTAAATAAAAACCACATACTAGATAAGAGATTTCACCATATGCAGCTGTGAAGCACAGAAATCACAGATCTTTTTGTTATTAATGGCACACAAGGTGTGAAAAGCCAGGGGACGTATAATTGCTGCACATTTCATTGAGAATATCATTAGCCTGAGATTGTGGTGATTTTCTGGAAGTGAGATCTTGAGGTGGTGGTATGTGTAGTGTATGTGCATGAGGCTGTGTGTTATTTTAATATGTGTAAGCATTTACATCTGTGAGGAAAAGGGAATTGTGTACAAGTATCTGTTTGTGCATTTTTGTGTGTTTTATACTGCACAAAAACATGTGTGTGCGTGTGTGTTTGTGTATCCTAAGACAGATGGGTAATGGCCCCTGTGCAGAGAGCAGGGCCCTGTGTAACGTGCAGTCCTGATTGCGGACCTGATTACCTGCCATATGCTAGCAGAAGGGTTGAGGGCCGGACCAAATGAGAACAGTATGCAAACGTTAAAGTAGCGTTTTTATAGCACAGTCTTTATATCCCTGCACTGGCAAATGAAAATGAGCGTGGCAGGGAAGAAAAATAATGAAGTCATAAAAAAATGGACGGGTCACGGTGCGTGGTCGCTACCACAGCCGCCATCTCCCAGCTGTAATCCAATTGGAGAGCGGGGAAAAAGGAAGGGTCCCCTGCTAAGATACTGGCAAATCATTACTTAGACCACAGGATGGCTCTCTAGAGTTGGAAAGTTTCCAGCGAGGGTAGATTGCAATTAAAGTTCAAACTGAATCTCTTCCTGAATACTTTTACCTCAAGTTCAAGAATAGGAGCAAAACACATGTATTGTGTATCATGTGCCAGTGTGAGGTGTGATTATGCTTCTATTAGCTTTTGTGTTATTCATTATGCATGCAGCATACGGGGCTAAACTGACCTTGTAAGATGATCATTGACTCTCCTTGGAAAACACTTGTTATCCCAGGATTAACACGCACACCAATTACTGTACCTCACAGAAGCCTAGAAAGAAAAAAATATATAATCTTTTACATTTAGGGAGCTCTCATCCTCTTTGGACACACTAATAAAACTTCATTTATAGAATTATAGGTATTTTAGCCATACTTTAGAAATTCACATTTTGAAACATGAATTTACATTATGTCAAATCTAATCATATAATTGGTCTTCTGGTTAAAATATGATAAACCCACTTTTCTTTAACAGCATATTCTATGTGATTTAAAAAAATTTTCACACAATATTGGAAAACAATAGACTAATCAAACTGTTGATGAGATGACATTCAGTCATTCACAGAAAGTTCTTTTTTCCATTAATGTTTCTGACTTTTAATTCAAATGTATCTGTATAAGTGATAGAAAGACCAAAGCTGTGCATACAAAATCACACAAGACTGGACAAAGCCAAAAGTTGCATATAATTGTTCATAAAGATACAGCTTTCTCACAACCACACTGTCGTATTACCTTAATAATTTATACTAGCATCCTAAGTGCACAGTGGTTTTGCAAAACATTTGAGCAGCAGATTCAATCCGGTTAATTTCAACTTTATTTGTACAGTTCCAGTTGAAAATGTCATCTCAAGGCACTTTTAAAAATACATTTCAGTTCAATCCAATTAATTGTAGTCCAGTTCTAATCCAATTAGGCTAGCTAAATAAAACATATAGTTTTTGCATGTCTAGCATGATATGATCAAATTTGTGATAGTACCAATGGTCAAAGGAAAGAAGAGGAAGAAAATGTGATGAAGTATATCTTGTCCTGGGCTTGATCAAGTAATGATGATAGTGGGTAATGAAGATAGACCAGATTGTTTGTGTTGTATGTCTCAAAATATCAGCATCTGACAGTATGAAGCCAAACTAGTTACAACCCCACTTTGAAACTACTCTACTGAACACAAAGAAAAATCTGTTGATGACTTGTTTGACTAAAGCAGCATCTGTCTCATCAAATGCTCACCTTACCAAAGGCTTACTGCAGTTTCCTGGTTTAAACGTCTCACACTATAGAAGAGGAAATGATCAATTCTTCTGCTGCTGACATGGTTTTAACTATAATTAATTAGCAGCCAATAAACTAGACTATATTGTGATACATTTCTTTGTACATTTCTTTGTTAGCATTGGGGTGCATGCGATAGTCTGACTGGGGGGCTTGACATTATTTTTGTTGGTGAAAAGGGGGCCCTGCAGAAAAAGTTTGGGAACCACTGTTTTAGAACCTCTAGAACTAGTGGTGTAGTGGTCCCTTGAGAAGTGGGTATACTCCTAATTTTTTTCCTCTTTTTTTTAGTAGCACAAAAAAACACCTTTGGAGAAAAAGTGACATGCAAGACTACTCTAATTACTCTTTACCCCAAAAGTATTTGCTTCTTGTCACATTATTTCTGTTACTCAGGGAGAAGGGGCTATGACATTGCAAAACCAATACTGGCCCAGAGGCTAGATAGACAATAATGCATGTAGAGTAAACTATTCCTTATTTCCGATGGAATGATGTTTTACTGGAATGACAACTATTCTCTCACCTGATCAGGAGCAGTTTGTACTACAAGTGTAACTACTGTATCCACAATTTTGAGCATGGTTCGTTTCTCCCTCATACAGTACATCCAAATGGACACACCCACATAAACATACAACTTTCTCAGTGCCTACTGTTTCGGAAGTCACCTAATCTAGCAGCAGGTGTGATGGAGAAGGATTGGATCTAAAAGTTGCAGGATGGCAGATCTTGACGACCGGACTTGTAACTGTAAAGAGTTTGCAGAGTTTTCCTCGGCTAAAGTTAACCAACTAAAACAGTGAAGCAGTGAGTACAAGCCAATTGGAGGCAGAGTAGAGTAGGTCATGGCCCAATTATCTCTGGAGGAAAAATTACAATTAGGTTTGGAGATATAACTGAATGGTTTGCATCACTGGCTTTTTGAAGTGGGAATACTCCATGCTGATTGAAAAAAAGGTGGGTATACTCCGTATACCCGCGAATACCGTTGACTACACCACTGTCTAGAACTAATAGTAAACTAGCAATATGAGGATGAAGTGCTCTGTTACGAAAATCTGGAACTCTTGAGAACTGTAAGATCCAGTGGAGCTCGATGACAAAGAACTTTATATGTGAGGAGAAGAATTTTAAATTCTGCTCTGGATTTAACAGGGAGCCAATGAAGAGAAGATAAACCTGGAGAAACATGATCTTTGCGGATAATTCTCATCCCAACCTCTGCTCCAGCATCTTGGATCAGATAGAGATTTTCAGGGCATATTTAGGACAGATCAATAATCAGAAATTGAGCTCAAAGTTGAAGTAACATGCTTGGATTCAAGTGTAAAGCAGTTACAATTATTTGTTTTTAACTGGCTGTTCTTATTGAACTTTCGGTGTTACACTCAAGGATTTAGTTGTGCTACAGTAAAAGCATTATTTATTTTTCTACTGTACTGAGTCATTTGCTCTTTTTTTTGTTTGTTTAGATGCTGGTGATGCAGGAGACCCAGCTGGAGGCCTTTTTTCCCTCTAGACAAGGATCACCAAATCCAGACCTCTTGAGCCAGTGTCCTGCAGGTTTTCAATATTTCCCTGCTGCAACACACCTGACTCAAATTACTTTAGAACTTCATTGGTTGTTGGATCCATTTAATTTGAGTCAGGTGTGTTGAAGCAGGGACACATTGAAAATCTGCAGGATACTGGCCAAAAATGTCTGGATTTGGTGATTCCTGCTCCACAGCTTCACATCGGTTTGGTGTTTCCATGCACTGACCGGAAATCTTTATTTAAATGTGTTGGATTAAGCCATTCTGTTTCATGCTCTTACGTTTCCATTCTAGTTATGTTCTAATTTGGTCCAAGCACCACGTCTGTCAGTTGTGTGTTCTGCCGGGAAAAGAAAATCGACTCCAATGTAACAAGCTGGGACTCCCACCTGCAAATCCGTTAGGAGTGTGTCTTAGGAATAAGTGTTGTTGCCAGGGGCTCCCCATCACTTTTCCCGTTTTCCTCCTTCAGGAGAAAAGGGGAACTTGTGCACAATCCTAAAGCCCATTGTGGCCTACTTAGTAGGAAGTGAACATGCCTTTCCGACTGGTCGTGCCTTTGTATGTGGGTCAGCTTCATTCAAATTCTCTTTCATTCCAGCTCTCCTTCCTACACTGTGGCCCATCATTAGCTGTAATATAGGTCACCCCAGGCTTTGTGAGGCTCCAGCCCCATCTGCATTCTTGATTCTGATGTAGCAGTCATGGAGTGACTGTAGGTAAGGAGGTGAGAAGCTGGTGTAGGGGGTTGGCATCAGAAGTTGAGGCAAAGCTTTTATCACTTTTGATGAAAGGATGGGGTCACTCTGAATGCATGCTTAAAAGGATCAGGGTGTTTTCCCAGCGGTGGGCAGATGAAACCTCTATAGATTCAGGTTGAAATGTACAGCAGGTACTCTGCCTTTCCTTCTTCTGCTGTTGGAAAAAAGAGAAAAGAGGAGGAACTAAGTCAAAACAGCATCTAAAGTTGGTCAAATTTCAATAAATAGTAAAGGTGGAAATTATTAAGTTGTTGGAAACTAGACTTACAGCTGAGCACCAATGCTTGCAGTTAATTATGTTTATATAAATGCAACGACTGCTCCAATCCTGCATTCAGTTAAACTCCTAGCTGAGTTTTTAATAGTGGATAACAGGTAGAGGATAGAGACAATGACCAAATAGTAAAAGAAGACTAGCAAAGGTGATGAACAATATGTGCAAGACATGTCTTGTGTTATGTTATTTGTATCTTATTCCAAATTTTGTGAGAGCTAAATGTAAAAGAAAAGAAAAAAATGTTTGAAATATTTCCGGATGCATCATGTTGTACATATGAACTTAAAATGTTTTGAACCTTTGGTATATATTCTTGTAGAAAGGTCCAGCTGGACATTCACGAAGAAATTCACGCTGTTGGGATGGGCGCGCTTGTTTTGTATTTTCTTGCTGAAATATGGAAGGCCCTCCCTGAAAAAGACAAGGAGCAGATGTTGCTTAAAACCTGTCGATATATTTCAGCACCGATGGTGAAAACTCAAATTTTAATTGATCTGACCCCAGAACAGTTTTTAACAGCATTTCAGTATCACATATGACTTCTTCTTTGTGTAGCTAGAGGCATACTGGTTCACTCCAGTTCTAACTTGAACCTCCAGGCATTTAAGAAGATTCTTACAAGGTGTGATGATAAAAGAGTACGTTGCTTTCTATAATTATAAACACTAATGGGTAGAATAAATTAATAAATAATAAAACTTCCATAAACTTCCATATAGTTGCTGTTAAAAAAAGACGATAAAGCCCAAATAAATGAGAAAAAAACTACAACAAAAAAACCACACACATTAAATCCTCTCCCTGACACAGCAGCTAGCTTGATACAACCTGTCAAAATCCAACAACTTCACAAAACCAATAAAATACTGCTATGATTCCTAATAAAGGCCTACCTCAGCAGAGATAATCACAGGGTGGTGTTTCACATTCAGCTCGTGTGTTTTTAAACATTGCAGCCTGAAGGCCTTCAGATCATTGGTATCTAATAGAGATTATCAGCCATGTCCCCTTGAACATGAGAGATGTCACCAGATTCTCAGAATCTTACAATACTAGGTGCTGGGTTATTCAGATACCCATCTAGACTTCTGCAAGACTGTACCTCCCATGCACTTTTAAACCCAAACTCATTCGTTGCCAAATAATATAATCAGTTACAAAATGTTCCTCCAGCGGCTTCGTTTTAACACCACTAACTTTTCCAACCTTTTCTTGTCCGAACTTGACATTTTTTAGGCTTGTTGCTACCATAAAATTAAAGATGGGCTACCATTTGTCATTAGAATTGAAAAAGAATCAAATATTTTCTATGCTGTATTGTGAATATAACATTGGTTTATAAAATTGGCAAATTAGAAGGATATAGCGTTTAACATTGCTACTGCTGGTAGTAAAAGTAGAAAGAGTTTTTATTTATTACACAACTAAATTCCATTGCCAGAGAAGAGATAAAGTTAACTGTCAATTTTGTCTTAATGAGTTAACTGAGTTCTTTTCAAGCTTGCCCACATAGTGCCATGTTCCTTTACTTACTTAGGTTTTTTTAGTTTTTTTTTGCTTTTAGTTTATTCCACAGTTTGTGCATTTGTTAAAGTAAAAAAGTACAAACGAGCACATATGCAAGTTGCCACTCCTTCATGTTAATATTTTGTCACAGAGGTCCTCATTGCTATAACAGCATCAGCACAGGGACTTGAAATTCGCATTGTGAAGTCCCCGCCGCCACAGCAGCTCCAGCCTCTGCTTTTGTATGCAAAGGCAACAGAGCCTATTGACAGTCTTTTTTTCTCCTTGGTAAATTACATGTTTCCACCTTAATTGCTATTGGAGATGTTATCAAGAGACAAATGCAGGCTTCCGTTCTGAACCTGCTAAAGCCTGACAGTGGTGTGAAGGAGGGCAAAAGGGTAGTTATGCAAAAGAAGGCCTATGTATAATTAATGGCCCCTCTTTCCCCCTGCCTTTCTATCCCTTGCACATAACCCTTCTATCCTCTTTAGGATGGACAGCTGGCGCCGGGGTGTCTTTTTGACCTTGAAGGGTTGCAGTGTTAAAAGGAGACACTGAGGGTGAGGAGGGAATAGAAACTAGTAAATGGCAGACGCTGAAGAAAAACATACAGAATAAAAAGACACAAAAACACAGAACTAAATTAGTACATAAGTATTAGAAAATCTTTCTACTTCATATGTCTACTTTACATTTTTATCTTAAAATGTATAATATTTATGTAGTAAAAGACAAACATTTGTCCATGGACAGTAAAAAATTTTTATAAAATGATTGAACAACTGCATTTTATTAGTTGTTGTCTCCGAATTCACCACTAGATATCAGTATTTATTCTAAACAAAGCTACTTGAGTAGTATTGTGTACTAATGATTATGCTTAGTTGGTCTGGAAATTGCAAATTACGCCTCAAGTTTATTGCAGCTTTAGTTCTATAATGTGATTGTACCGTTGCACATTAAGATGAGGCTGGTGAGGCATGATGGCATGCAGCGTTTTTTGGGTGGGAAAAAAAAGAAAAGAAAAAGAAAAAATGTTAAGGACTCAATGCAGCTGGACAACAAAGGTGTTGGGGGTTATTTTGTTAATAACTGTGCAAGTCAAAAGAACTAATACAGAAATAACAGAAAGACCTTAAAATGGCATGTTCATTGTCATATAGCAGAGCTATTTATCTCGGTTCTACAAGGGCCGCTGTCTTGGAGGTTTTCCATGTCTCCCTGCTCCAACACACTTGACTTTAATTAATGAGTCATTGAGCATGAACATGATATGCTTTTTGATCCATTTAATTTGAGTCAGGTGTGTTGGAGCAGGAAGATATGGAAAACCTACAGGACTGCCGCACTCGTAGGAGTTTAAAAGTCCTTTCATAGAGAACCAGAGCACACAACACAGACTCTCATGTACTCAGCTGACTTTTTTACTCCCTCATCAGTTCACTAACAGACTCTCCTATCTCTCCATTAATTGATCCAAACAGGCTCGGATTATCTCGGCTTCTATGTAAAGAAGCCAGATTCACTGCCATCACTTTCAAGATAGCAGGAGGCGAGACAGACAGAACTTTGGCTGAAACTCCTCTGGCGCCTTAATTCCTGAGGTGAGCCTTTATATCGCTCACCCCATCCCACCCTCAACCCCCCGCCTCTTATCTCCATCCTGAGCTTCTTTTGATGTCCCAACTCTAATCAACTTGTCCGGGACGACGGATGTATGCCTGACATGGGACAATCGTCAGAATCTAAATCATTACATCTCCCCTGACATTATAGTGGCATTTTTGTGGTGGCAGAGGTAAGAAGAGTGAGGATCAGTTCAGGGGGACTGTAATTCTTTCCATCAGGAGGTGGGAGGGGGGATTGTGGGGTGGGTGGCATATTCATATTTGTGAGGAATTAGACCCCTTTTCAGATGTGCTGAAAATCCAGTGTTGGCAAGGAGAGCGCTGGAGTCCACGCGTGTCCTTATCAGAAATGGCGGAGGCTCTATTCATACCGACTGCTATCGGCATAATTCGTTTTGACATTTCAGATAAGCATCTTAACAGAAAGCTCCCAACTATACAGATGGGGGAGTTGTCAAATAATGAAGGAATCCTACATGTTTACTACTAAAATATCAGCCTTTTAAAAAGGTGTCTGGATTTGACTGTTATCGGCCAATCTGTGAACCCTCGTCCCTCCGCTTCCTGCATCTCTTACGGGGACAGGGGTTAGGAGTGTGTATGCATGTGTTAGTGCTGATTTACATTAATGCATGCAGTCACCATATCAGAAGATGGAATAGCACCATACACTAATCCTATCTAGTTCTAATCTGCTAATATTTCCTGGAGAATTATCTGAGGATGCTGGTTCATTTGTAAATATAAAAGGGAGTTTGGGTAAACACAGCTCTGACTGTTGGTGAAATTTTCGCTCAACTGCTGCAGGTTGAGTGGCTTGTGCATTTGCTGTTTGTCTGTTTGTGTTAGGTTGTGGCTGCAAGTAAACACAAACAAAAATCTCCTTGGATTACGGATCAAGCTCTAACTGGCCAACAAGATATAGTTTATTATTAGTATGCAAAATATGAACAATGACATCTTTTAAAACCCCACAAATTTCACCTCTTCGATTGTAATTCAGGGAAATTCAAATCAAAATTAAGCAAAAGTTAGAAGTTACCCTCACCCAGAGCTGGAATTTCCTCAGTATTAAACATTTTTGTTTCACTGCCGTAACACTTTATCTAGCATCATGTAATCCCAGTTTGGGCTTGTGTCAGCAGTCATATTATTGGAGAAAATATGTTAGGAACTCTCGGTTTTTGAAGACATTATAAACAAAAGAAGAAATGCCTGTTATTACCACACTTGCCATCAACCAAAAATTTTAACAGAACTCATTTCCCCATGGCAACAAATAATTGAATAGTATAGTATTGTATATACTTGATTTATATGAATTAATTTTACATTACTGTCCATACGTTTATACACACACTTTATTATTAATTCTTTATTGGGAACTCACTGAAATATTTGGAAATCTTTCATTTCAACAATAAAAGAATGTTGTGATGTTGAAGGATATTACAAGACTTTAAAACCTGTTTTTTTTTTATTCTTCTAAAATAACAAAAGTTCCTCAGTACTAAGTGATCAGTACTAATTTTCATTTTAATTTTAATGTTGTATGCCAGTCTTAAATAAATATCTATAACATAGCCTGATCATTGATGACTGGGGGGAGGACTCCATGTATGTCCATCTATGAATTCATGGAGGTATGTGCAGACATTTTTTCATGTCCAACTCAAGGTCCACATATGATTACTTACCTGATAAATCTCATAGAAATGTGTGTTCAAATTTTTGACTGATATTTTATCAAAGCAGGCTCACTTATTTTGTGTTTGTTTGAAGTGTTGTTTGCAAACATCCTCAGAAATTCCAAGTACTGATCAGGAAATATTGTACAAACTGTACTTTAAGAGGAAAAGGGTGGTCAATAACCCTTAGAACAAAAAATACTTTCTTGTACTTACATGTATACTCGTTTATTATAGCTGCCTTCATTTGTCTGAAGCATGATTTGTGCACATCTTCAGACAGTAACACTTTTTTAAAAATTTGCAAGCTGCAACAAGTAACCAGTTTGGGACCAGATGTAAGGTCACAGGCTTGACAGCAGTAAAAAAACCGATGGAAAATTTTGAAGACAACCTTGTTGACCACGATGTATCGTTGCTGCTGCACAGTGACAAAAAAGCTTGTCACAGTATCTGCTGTTAGATATTTACTGTTTTAGAAGTTTATGCAGTGGGACGTGGAAACAAGTCAGAGACCGCCACCGAGGTAGATGAGAGAGAAATTAAACTGGGACGATGTTTTGTCCAACAGTTATCAGATGCTTGATTCTGCTCAGTAATTTTGACAACTGAGATTACTTTCCCAATAAATAATGGACAGTTTTATTCAGCAACTCTATCTGGTCTGAGATCTCTAATGGTCTCCTAGTGGAATCCTCTACTAACAAACAAACAATTTAGCTCACCTGAGCTGGTTGCTTACACAAGTGCAAGGTTAAAGAACAAGTATTCGCAACCAAGATTTCACAAATAACAATCTCAGCATCAATTCCACCCAAAAGGCCACATTTATTTCAAACATCCCGGTACCAGACCCTACTGGGGACCCTGGCTGTCTTTCCACTCACTGACTGGTCTAAGTTCTCTTGGTAGCAGGACGTGGACCAGGCAGGTGGCCACAATCTTCTGTTCATCAGCTAACATTCAGTATAAATGTGGGGTCATTTTTTATGCAATAGCTGAAGTAATAGTTTCATAAATTATACTGGGTGATGAATGAAAAATAAAAATCTCCTGGAAGAGACTTTTCCAGACATGAGGTGTTGTCAGCACCGACAGCACAAACAAACATCTGTGTTCTGAAAAAGTGCATTCATTCCGTTAGGGCACAGTCAGAAAGGAAAAGGAAGTGTGACTGAAGGAGAAATGTCACTAATAGGAAAGAAATAATCAACAGCAGCACTGGAAGAAAGCCGCCACACATGCATGTTCATATGTTAGAGGGCTGTGGCCAGTCAGCCACATAATAGAACAATCACTCTGTCACTCATCCTCTGTTATTCCTGCGACTGTTTCTCTGTTTAAAGATCACACACACACACACACACTCAACATGTTTTATTCCCTTTTGTCCTTGGTCTCCTTGTAGTATTCATCTCCCTCTTCTGTCTTGTGTTTCTCCCTCATATCTGTCCTTGGTCAACATCTTCCTTTATTCCTTTATCTTGATGCTTTGTACACTTTTGGCATCCAACTATTTTAATGTCTTCCTCACTGCTGATCACATTTTGTCCTGTAAACACCTGCATGAAAAGTATCTGTCGTGATATGTCAGGATAAATCACACCGCAGTGACGAAACACATCTACTGAAATCATTTTAGCACATCTGAAAGGATTCTGGTTTATGAGGATGCAACACGCATTAGCAAACTTTGCTCAGCAGCAGCTGGCTGGTACTTTCTTACGTAATTATGTAGTTTCCTATAGTTGCTTTTCTAAAGTTTATCATTAATAAACTTTACACACAAAATATCATGCAAACAGAAAAAAAGAAAAACATAAAACAAATAATAAATAATAAAGAACAAGTATTTAAAGGACTTGTGGTTAAAGGAAGTGGTTTTGTCTTAAGCAGTGTCCACGTGACATGGTGGACTAATCCATTAACATGTAGTGATTTCGAATCATGGAATCTAACACATTAATATTTGAAAGACCCCCAGCTGGTCCAGGCAGATGGTGACCCTTCCCGGTTCTGGTTCTGATTGAGGTTTTCCTTCCTGTTAAAGGGTTCCTCTTTGATGACACCCCAGGATAGAGGATTAAATTGATGAAATCTGTTGGTTTCCTTAGAAGGTAATTATCTTTATGAACTGCTTTATATGAAGACAGTTATTGTAAATGGGACTGATGTGGATCATATAATGGATTTGTTTTAGTTGGAATGAACTGTGCTGTGTTTGTAAAAAGCCTCAATATGTTTTTCTTGTGAATTGGTTCTAGACAAATTAGGCTGCATTGAATAGAATTCAACTCATTGTATTTGTATTACAGTTAAAATTTTCACTGATTTGGTTAAATATAAACACTCTTACAGGAAAATCTCCATAAGCAGTGAGAAGATGCCCAGAATTTAAAAGCAGAGTTAGTTTTTTGTTTGGAAACTTTCAGAGCCAGACCTGGAAATTCCAGTTGGTGGAGACCTAACTTGGGGTAAACAAACTTGAGAAAGTTGCTCTGAGTTGGCTTTACTTCAACAGTTTGCTAATTAAGTAAAGCTTATGTGGTCTGAATGTGTAAATATATCAGTTCAGACTGTTAATTCTCACAAAAATCTAAGAAAAATGACAAATATTTTTCTAATAGAAAATTAATTCTAAGATTATCAGTAAAGACCAATTGTAATTTAAACAATATGTCCAAAAATCCCTTAAAATGTATTCAAAATAGACTCATTTTGTATTTTAATTTAATAGTTTTTTTATGTCAAGTGATACACAGTTTGAACAGGAAAGTCTCCTGAATGGTATAATCTCAAAATAATGGAGAATTAAGAACACCTCTCCTTTTGTTTTAATGCATATTTCTCTTCTTATATGCATGCCTCCTTCTCAGTCTGGTGGCACATTTTCAATCATTATTAGAATGCCGGCAACTCAAGGCCTGCAGGCTTTAACCTCTGCTATGTTTGGTGAGTGATAAAAGGGGAAAGCACTATCAATCTTTATTGTCTGGCCTGTATGCTGTAATTGCATTCAATAGTCCACTGATTCTCTTGTCTGCACTAATGTCAGGGAGCAGAGGGGAGCCAGATGCTCTGACAGACAAACACACACACACATTCAGGTAGACACACAGGTGTGCAAACGCACAGTCCAAGCCTGACAGGGTTGGTAAGGCTGGTAAAGGGGGCACCAGGAATATGCACAGTAATGCCAGCAGAGGGGGGGCATTTGGCTCTATGTTGATAAATTGTTGACAGTATAGTTCTCGAGCAGCTGTGAGTCCAATGAAGAGGATTCATCATCTGGTCAGATTATTTATGTATGTATTTTATGTGTGTACAGAATATATGTGTGTGTGTGTGTGTGTGTGTGCGTGTGTGTGTGTATGTGTGATGATGTCACCACTGGACCAGGTCATGTATTATTCAGATTTAAGCAAACCATTGGAAGGAGGGAGGGAGGGAAAAGGAGGAGGAGCTGAAGTGCTGGAGAAGTGCCAAACACAAGATTGGATCTCAATGAATAGTAAGGAGGCTGACGGAGGGAAGAGGGTGGAGGAACATGGAATGAGACAGCCATCAAGAGCAAGGTGGCAGTAGACAAAAAAACAAAACAAAAAAACAAAAAAACAAAAAACAAAAAAAAACAAGATAAGCGTGTGTGTTTGTGTATATTGTAGTCGTTGCTGAAGCACACTTTTGTAATTCTACGTTCACTAACGCCTTCATTTTGCTGGAGTAAGAAGTGTGTTTGTGAGCTTTTTTCTTTTATCTTCATGTCTTCGTGCAGTGTGGTGAGTGTGTGCGAGCCATTTGATTCCATATTACCCGTCTTCACCGAGGACCTGCAAGTCAGGTGGTGGCGCATATTGGAGAGCCTCGACACTGTGGGCAGCCTTGATAAGACAGACATGCCAGGCTCCAAGTAATAGATTTGGGGCTTGTTGTCATATCAACACGGAGCGCAAGCCTGCAACCCCAAAGATCAAGCTAGATGAAAAGCTGGCCTTTGATATTGGTTATTCCAATACCACTTCTGCATTATGTTCTTGACACACAATCCGTGTCATATATGCTACATTTATGGTTCCTTCTCATAGTTTATGAGAAATTATTTTAACTGTGCTGCTTTTGTTTATCTTCTCCTTTAGTCATCCTCTCTCTCTTTGTCTTAGGCTTGAATCCCAGGTGAATTATCTATAACTGAGGCTCACACACAAACACTCTTGGAATAAATCAGACAGTTTTACAATTAGATTGTGACCGTGCAGTGTTATGTCCACTCTTTTTTAATGCTGTCTGCTGGCTGGAGCCTCTTTGTGTGTGTGTGCATATATTTGCATGATACCCACATGCACTCTGAGCCAGAGGAACATGCAGCTTGTGCACAACATACAGTAATACATTGCTGAATATCAAAGAAAATTACCCTTCACCTCAGTGCATGGATCTTAGTAGTTCCTTAACCAGAGGAATGGGCTTTGAACCAGGCAGATTCCCCCAGGGCTCGTATCCCGGCCCCTCCCCGGAATGCCGTGCCGGATAAGGCCTGTAATTCCCACTTTTAGGTTTCCATTAATCTGATCCTGACACAGGGGAGATGGGCTGCTTTGCATATCGCCTTCCCAAGATGGAGGGCTATTTACATGATCGCCTCCAGATTGAATATGATCAGTAGCCCTCCTCCTCCACCCTCCTCTGGAGCTGAAACGGGAAAAAAATGCAGATTTCTTTTTCAGCGCATATTTGCTGCATTATCATGGATGAAATATTATTCACTCAGGTATATTCACCATAGCGTTTCGATGCTTCTCAAGTAAGACTTGATGGATACATGTTGCGGATATTACAACTCCCGCGCTTGGTTCCCTTGACGAAGGCCAAATTTCTTTTATGAATGTGACAGCAGAGATGGATAGATCGACCCATTTATCATCGCTCACTGATAGCACTAATGTGAAGAGAACTATCCCCCCCAACCCTTCTCAACAAATGTGAGGAACACCAGTGAACAGTGCTTCATTTGAAACCATGAAGGCAAACCCCCATGTAAATGTATCTGTAATGAACGCCGCGTACAGGAGGTGCATTATTCTCTTTCTGCTACATTTATTCCTGAATATCAAATGAATATGATAAATGTGGAGTGAGGGGGCGGTGGCGGGGGAAGCAAAGTAAGCCGAGGATATGAGATGAGTGATATTGTTATTACATGGCCGCCGACGAGCTGCAGAAGTTGAGACAGTGTGAAACTGTAGCATAGGGGGCTAACACACGCACACACACACACACACACACAGTCCTCCTCACCTGCTCTTGTGGTCTTTGTAAACACATCCCCTCCTTGTACATCTTTTATTATCCACCCCTGGAAATACTTTCATTTCTTTCTTTTCTTGTTTTTATTCAGCATGTCAAGCAGAGACTCAATCCTACACTCATGTGAGTCCCAGTTGTGAGCCGATGCACTGTGAGACAACAACCAGAGATGTAGAAAAGAAGCCCAAAAAAACAGAACATCACTGAGCAAACACCACCGGTGTTTAGTGTGATGAAAGAGAAAATCTGTGCTCACGCAGTGCTGGTGAAGCATTCGTGAAGGGGCAGACCAAATGTGCATGTCTGCTGCTTCAAAGTATTACCGATCTAACCAGGAGACTGGAACTCGTGGGTATCTATAGTCAAACCAAACTCATTTTTAGAAACTTTTTATTTTCATTACAACCTTATTTCTGTTACTGTTTCTAGTGGACATCATGCAGCATGTGAGCTGCAACAATTCCCACGTTAGTAATTTTAACTTCTGTGCAGACTTGACGGAAACAATGTCATGCATCCCTCTTTCTCACTTTGTCTCGGTTTGTTTCAGGAGCATGGAAGGCATTTGAGCTTCCCCTAAGTGCATTTCATGCTTTTAATTGACACCATTGCATGTTAATTCGAAGCATGTCATGGATGTGTCACACCAGTAAGCCGCCAGTGTCCGACCTCATGTAATGTCGAATTACATTCCTGCTGCTCATCGCCGTGACAATAGATAAGCTTCTCCTAGGCAACGCCAAACGGTTAAAAAATTCACGTGTAACAGAGGTACCTTCTTTTGTGTCTGCTGCTTTCCAGCCTCTCCCTCTTAGTTTTTAAAAAAAAATTTTTTTTTAATGTAAATTACCTTTTAAACTGAATTTAAGTAATGAACTTTTTAACTAGTTTTGAGGGGGGTCTGGTTTGAGGGGACACAAATGTACATTATCCACTCTAATATGGTGGCCCTTTAACATCATCCATATATCAGTCCCTACATTACTTTACTTAAATTTTCCCAGCACAGAGGTTTCATACAGATTTAGCTTGGTTTTAGGTCTTGAAATAGATCAAATATCATTTTTTGGCTGTCACATCGCAAAAATATTGCTGTATACATACACACATGTGTACAGTCATCACATGGGTACACTAATTTTGTTTTAGATATGATGCAACAGACTGAATATCTAATATGTTTGATCACATCAAATGTACTGCATATTCTTTCTACTTTTTAAAGCTGTAGTTGGACCTGGCTAACAGAGGAAACAGTGAGTCCGGATAAAATCAGGGATCCTATGGTTTTTAGAGGTGAAAATGTCACTGCAGCTGATATGTAGCTGGAATGCGGGCATATTGGTGATTCAACACCCATAAATGATATCCAGGAGACCCGAGCTTGCCTTGGATCTGGACCAGAACTTCTTAACCCTTTAAATAAACTGTATAGTTTGCACTATTAAAAACAGGCAAGGGAAAATATTTTTTTGCATTTTTTTTTCATTAATAATGAGAATCAATGTTTTTAACAAATGTTTGAGATGACAGTGGATAATAGTAGCAAGAGTGAAATTCTATTTTATTCTTACATCTGAGAGTAAGAACAACACAATCAAGAATTCAAACAAGATAGGACATCATAATTAACTAGTATTCAGACTACTATTCCTACTATTGGCAATCCTTGGGTTACAAGACAGCTGCTGTACCTTGCTGAGCCACACCGCCCATAAAGGAAAACAGCACTGCGTGTGAATGTGTGTAAATTTGAAAAAGTTAAGCAGTTTTGGTTGTTGAACCCAACCAAAGTTCAAGTACTTTGACTATTTACCACCTAACTAGCATACTAGAACATCTACTGACTAGTCTGGTAATTAGTAAATAGTGGCTAAGAAACCACATGGTTGACTGAAAAGTCAGCTGATGTTACGCATATATATATGGTTATGTTGTCAAACCAGCCTCTCCCTATCTGAGCAGTGTGCAGGAGGTAAAACCTGTTTGCACACAATACCTGTTTGCTGTTATGCATTTAACAAAAGCTTCCCACCCTCGGTGTACTAACATCCAGCTCACAACCTGTTTATTTTTACTGTAGAACTTGTAAATTTAGCTTTATGTTACTCTGTTCTGTGACTGACTCTGTGAATGACCTCCATATTGACCTCCATATAGGTGGTGGCGCAGCTCTGCAAGGTAGAGCGGTCGTTTTGTAACCTAAGGGTTGCGGGTTCGATCCTCAGCCAAGTCGAGTTCATGTCGAGGTGTCCTTGAGCCAGCGCTTCAGCGTCCCACGTCGGCGCCCAGGTCCTGTCCAGCTTTGCAGAGGTTCCGTTGTCACCGCCTCTGGTTCCTGCTTCCAAGGGTGTCCTGGGTTCAGACTCTCCTCCTCCGCTTTCTGATGTTCACATCTCCGAGGGGGTCCCTGGTCGAGAGGCTCCTCCTCCGCCTTCTGAGGTTCACATCTCTGAGGGGGTCCCTGGTTGAGATACTCCTCCTCCACCTCTTGAAGTTTAAATTCTCCGTGATGGTCCCTGGTCTAGATGCTTCTTCTATGCCTCCTGAGGTTCACATCTCTAAGGAGATCACTCCTCCTCCACCTCCTGAGGTTCACATCTCCGAGTGGGTCCCTGGTTGAGATGCTCCTCCTCCGTCTCCTAAGATTCACATTTCCATGAGAGGGTCCCTGGTCTAGATGCTCTTTCTCCACCTTCTGTGGTTCACATTTCGAGGAGGTCCCTGGTCAAGATACTCCTCCGTCTCCTGTGGTTCACATCTCCGAGAGGGTCCCTGGTCTAGATGCTTCTTCTCCGCCTCCTGAGGTTCACATCTCCGAGAAGGTCTCTAGTCAAGATGCTCCACCTCTGCCTCTTGAGATTCACATTTCCGAGAGGGTCCCTGGTTGGGACGCTCATCCTCAGCCTCCTGTATTTCAATTCTCCTCCTCCAACTTTAACGGCAGGGCCTGTCTTTGTGCAGTTCCTGATGGACTTGCTAGAATTGATTCTGGCTGGTTAATGTTCTTGGTTTTTGGTATTTATGGTCTTGTGTTTGGTTCTGCTTCCTGTTTTATTTTGTAGTTCCTTCCCTTGTGTATTGTTTTGCTTTCTCTTTCCATTTCATTAGTTCACCTGTGTGTATATATATATATATATATATATATATCATTTATGCTTTAACAATTCATTTGTAGAGTTCATGTATTGTAGTGTTAATGTCATGTTTTCGAGTCTTCTGTTTTGTAATATTCATATCAAGTTCATGCCATGTCCTCTAGTTTAGTTTTTGTATAAATCTTGATCCTGCACCCGTCTGCCTCCCACCGCTTAAGCCTGCGTTTGGGGCCACACCTCAACTACTCCGCAGTCCTGACAGATTTACTGATTATATTTATTACAAAAATAAAGTTAAAGTTGTTGCTGCTTTAGCAATATTAGCTGTATTTAGACTGGTAATATTACTATTTGGACTGGTAAGAACTGGATCTAAATACAGGAACTGGAACTGGATCTAAATAAACCAAAAAAAATTCAAAATTTTAAAAGTTAAATATTAATATTTATCCCCCCTGCTGTGTGTTGTAGCAAGGAAACATCTAATCAATGCAGGACAGTTGGTGATTCCTGCACTGGTGTTTTGGATATTAGAATGGAGAGTCTTAAGCAGATCAGATGGCAGGTGTTGCATAACAGATTACTTATTACAACTAATGACTTGTAATTTGACTTGGACTTGCAAAGATGGACTTGTGTACATCTCTGTATAGTGATGTTTACACATTTTCACAAATCTCCCTTTCATATGACTCCAAAAGAATTCTAATAGACCTTGTAGTTGCAGGGATTTGCTCATTTTATTATGGGTATGTAATTTAAGAGCTGAGTCTTGAGCTGAGGCTTCTTTCCATGTCCCATTTTCTTCTTGCAGATAGAATTATAGAAAGATGGGTTTTACCAACATACATCTTCATATATAATGCAGGAAGCTTGATTGCTTTTTTAAAAATACTTCAAAAATACAGTTTTACATTCATTAAATCAGTTTTATTCCTAGAAACTTGTTGCAGTGGAATTCAATACATTGCAAATGAGAAGTCAAAATTCAGGTTAGAGTAGCCTTTTACTGTAATAGAGTGAAAATTTTTGAAAAAAAATACAGCAAAGGAAGGACGCAGGTTTTTCTTGCATCAGCCTGTTTTATCTAACTTTGGCATGTTGTGCATGCTCAGAATGAGTATGTTGGCAAACAGAGTAGCAGTGGCTTAGGCTGGATGACAGAATGAGCCACAAATCATCAGGTATTACCATTTCAAGAATTGTGTTGTGCACATACCATCCATTTGATTTAAGCTTGATATTTAGATTCTTGTTTATTTTCTAAATGTACAATGCATCGAGCACTGTTCTCCAGCGCTTGGCAGCATGAAAAAAGGTGCATAAACAGGGTTGGACTTACACTCTTGGTTTTCTTCTTCTCTCCACACTTCACTACACACAAACACACACACACACACAAATACATAACCATATTTTAACCCTGACCCTAAAATCGAATCTTAAACCTAAAATATTTCATCGTATCTAAGGATGCCCTCAGTTACAGGATGTCCCCAATCATGTAGTGTCCTTTCAGGTTTTGTACATCATAATTTAAATTACAAACACACACATATAACTGATTCCCAGCTGCACAAAGTGTTCATTGTTAGCCCTCAGGCACCGCATTTAAACTTCATTTTCTTGATTAATTCATATTTGCATATGGAAATTGTTTGAATATGGTATTAATTTGTCATATTCAAAGGAGAATTGCTTTCTTATATTAAAGCTAAATCAGACAAAGGCTGACAGGTGATGGTACTGAACTTTGCTCTGGGACGTGTTGGGTGGGTGTCACAGTCACTAACACAGACACACACACAAAAAATAGTGTAAAATGAACATTTTATTGAGACAAAAAAATCAGTATTCACCTTCCCACCTCAGGAGTTTGATGGTGTCCAAATCATCGTCCAAGTTTTCCTCTACCGACTTCATTTCAGTGGAGACAGAGGTCAGTTTCCCAGCAGGTTTTTCCTTCGTCTTGTCTGCTGTGTCCAGGTGTGTGTGACTGATGGAGCTTCACAAGACATTACCCTGGGATGGATCTCCTCCTGAGCCAACTTAGCTTATCAGAAACACGGACCAAAAAAAAAAAAAAAAAAAATCAGGCTAATTAATTAAGAGCAGTATTAGAAGTAATGGGATATTATAATATAAATTGCTACATTCTGGAACCAATTTAATCCAATTACTGGAACCCCTCATGAATATAATACCTCCAAAATCACTCCGTCAGAGTCCAAAGGGAGATGTGTCTAACTACTACGACTGGAAAAAAAAGAAAAGAATCTGCTCTCTTTTAACAGCGAACACCAACAATGATTTAAATGGTTGAAAGGAACTGTTAATTTGAATAATAAACCTAATGATGATTTTTTTCCCCTCTAATTGACATCTCGACCATTTACAACCTGAGTAGGTTTTTGTTTGAGCTCCCTTGTGTTTGATAAAGACGAATGACGGTAAAGGCTGATTGGTACTTTTTCATTTAATAGCCCTTACCCAATTACAAAAATGTCTTATAAGAGACAAAGGACCACAATTCCACACTACTTAAAGTGGAGGGTGATTTGGAGAAGTAGATAAATTCACATTAAGAATGCCAGTAAAGGCACAGAAATCATTTCATGGAAAAATATCTAAGTGCTGAGATGATACACAGTTAGGTGGTAAGATTGACAATGAACAGTGAAAATCTCTGGTTTTTACACATTAAAGGGGAGATTGACAGTTTGGTCCAGTCTTTGTGGTTGATGTCCACATGATCACATCTCAGTTTTCTGCTGGAGATAAGCTCACCTGGCTGGAAATGTGATGGAGGATGTGCAGGGAGAACCCAGGAAGCAGGGGTGATACTGTTCTTTACAACAAGGTAAGAATAGCAAATAAGGCTTGTAATGGCTGCACCTAAAGCCACACATTTAAAGGCGGTAGCCCCATACACCTACACATTTTACTTGTTACTATGTTAGTTTATAATTTAACAGTACTTTGTTTACAGTTTTGGTTAAAACATGGTTAAAATGCTTTCGATTTTTTTGTTAGCGCGCACATTAGGACGTTATAGTACTTTCACCTTGAAATGAAATGAGCTTAACTGGTCAAAGCCAAGGAGCAGGAAGTGCCATGGGCCTAAAGCAATGCAGCTCCTTCCAGAGGGGAGATAATTTGCCTCCATACTCTTTATATATTTTGTATTGTTGTGTTGGATTTTGAGTAGATTGCTTTCTTGTTTCATTTTTGGTCATTCTTTTGTTTCAGTAATAACTGAACTAACTAACTTTTTTTAGGTTATTTGTTAGTATTAGTTAACTCCTTTGTGTTGAGACTGGTCTGATCAGCCAGTATTCTTGTGTTAGTTTGTTTTTTTTAGTTACATGTTAAGCCGTTAGTTTAAAGTTTTTCCGAGTTATCGTTTATACCTTTTGGTTTAGTTTTGCTCATTTGACGTCTTTTAAAGGCCCGAAATTTTAAAATAAAACCTGTTCTTTTTTAAACAACCTGTGTTCTTGTCTTTAACCAGCTAAATCCCTTACATTTGGTGGCAGTGGTTGGATCAGCTAGGCAAGGACACAGTTTTTTTGTTTTTTTTTTCTCAAAAAATATAATTTTTTCTGTCTCCCTACTGAATTTTTGTTTTTTCTGAGACATGCATCATGGAGCAAAAACATGCCAGAGACCAATATGGCTGATGAACCAACAGCTCGTGAGGAAGAAACTAAGGGTGAAGATGTCAGAGAACCAACTCTGACAGATTTGGCTGGAATCTTGCAGGCTTTCATGACACAGCAGGAGTCTCGGGAGGTAAAACTAAAACAAGAATTTACATGTCAAGATCAATGTTCTAAACTTCAACTTCTGCAAATGGAAGTGCAGGCACGCACATCTCCCTTACCTGGGCCTGTTAGGAGACCTTAACAGTAGGCAAGTGACAATGATAACTATCAGCAGGTTAGTTGACAATTTCTCATAAGACAAAACTGCAAAAGTTAACCAGTGAAGATGATATTGAGCATTTCCCATAACCTTTGAGTAAATTGCAGCTGCCTGCAGATGGCCACAAATGGACTGGGTCTTCCATCTCATTCCCTTACTGACTGGTAACGCAAGGAGTGCCAATGTTAACATGGATGTTGAAGAGTCACTGGAATATGATGATGTGAAAGAAGCCATATTAAAAAAAAATTACATTAACCCAGAGACTTACAGGCAAAAGTTCCAGTCCCTGTATGTTCAGCCTGATGAGAGCCCCAAAGAACTCTACGTAAGGTTATAGGAGTTGTATTGGAAATGGATTCAGCCTTAAGGTAAAACTGTACAGGAAATTGTGGAACTGATAATCATGGTACAATATTTAAGAATGTTGACCCCTGAGCTTCAGGTTTGGATCAAAGAGCACAACCCTACATCTGCAGCTTAAGCTTCCTCACTTGCTGATGTGTTTGCGGCTGCCAGGCGGAAGGGCCAGCCATGGAGTAATGTTGCCTTAAAGAAGAAGGACACCTGCAGGCCGACACCACCTCAATACCATCAGAGGGCAGCAAGTGTGAGTAAACCCCCTGTAAGGGAGGATCAACAAGGAAAATCTGGTAAAAGAGCTCCAGTTTGTTACCTGTGTGGGCAGGAAGGTCACACTAAGCCTGTGTGCCCAAGTAATTAACCAAATCTGACCCAAATGTGCTTTGTAGCAAGAGTGAGCAATGACTTAAGCCAGAAAATATATATA
>JBAMHW010000018.1:3319498-3345037 GCA_037177495.1 Rhadinocentrus ornatus
GGTGCCTCCTGTCAGCTAAGAACAGGAAACTGAGGCTACAATTCACACACACTCACCAACACTGGACAATAGAAGACTTAGAAACGTTGCTGGTTTGAGTCTCCATTTCAACTGCTACATTTAGCTGGGTCAGAATAAGAAACATCATGAAGGCATGGATCTATCCTGTCTTGCATCAAAGCAGTCCAGGCTACTTGTGGTGTTATTGTGTGGGGAGTTTTTTTTGGCCCATTTTCTCAGGACTGAGATTCACTGAGAGTCGCAACAAATCGATCTCAATAAAAACAAAGATGTATGAACACGCTGTGTGATGTGTGTGATATCACATGTTCTTCTGGGCATGCCAGTCATTTCCATAAATTATAGTATGAACGACCATGCGAAAAAAAAAAAAAATTGGAATTGAAGATTAAGACCTGCAGGTGTGAATCTACCAATGTTGCATGGTTTAACCACCACAGTACCACTTTGTACTGAAAACGTTTGGCCTCAATTTCAAAATGTTGCTGACCATGTCCATCCCTTTATGACCACAGTGTAGCATCTTCTGATGGCTACTTCCAGCAGGATAATGAACCATGTCACAAAGCTCAGATCATCTCAAACTCTTTACTTGAACATGACTGGACTCCAACCGCCTCCACAGTCACTAGATCTCAGTCCAATAGAGCAACTTTGGGATGTGGTGGAACGGGAGATTCTCATCATGGATGCAGTCGACAAACCTGCAGCAACTGTGTGATGCTGTCATGTCAATATGGATCCAAATCTCTGAGGGATATTTCCAACACCTTGTTGAATCTATGACACCAAGAAGTAAAGCAGGAAAAAGGGGTCCAACCCTGTAGTAGAAGGTGGACCTGATTAAGGGATTGTTGAGTGCTTAACTGCACAGTGAAATTAATTCTGATATGAAACCAGTCTAAAGATTGATTGTCTCTTCATTTTATGGCTCTAATATTGTGAAAGGATTTTATGTCACATCACGGCAAGATACAACAAACTAACTAGTCTTTTACTAATTTAAGCTGCTGAACATGCAACAAACAAAAAAGAGAGAAAAAAACAAGCACTTCAGATTTCCCATCTCATTCCAGGTGAAATCACAAACAAGCCTAGTGCTGAGCTCCTTCTCTTCCAGCTCCTGGTCAATTTTACCAGCCAGCTGTTCTGAGCTGAACCCTCAGGGCTAGTAAGTCTCAGAGGTCCAGTTACTGCTGGCTGCCACCTAAACACAGAAGACATGTGCAAACATAGCCATTTCAAGCAATAATAGTCTCCTGCAAATCTTTTATAGTTTAGAATGTTGCTATAACAGCTTTGCCCTGTGGAGGCCTGGACCTTGTAAAGTACCTCTGAAAGGTACCCTGTAGTATCTTGTGCCAAGACATTAGCAGGAGTTGCTTGAAAGGCTCCTTTAGACTGAATAACATTTAGTTCATGTCAAATTCTTTAAGATTGGCAAGTTTGTACACACTTTCTCATGTCGTATTGTATGGTGAAGTCGAAACAAGTATGTCAAAATTTAGCAAAAAGCTGTCTTTAGAGATATAAGCTCTAAGTTGGACATAGTGTGACATTTATCTTGCATGTCAGACACTCTGAACTTGGATATTGTACACACTCCATGAGTCTGTTAAGACAAAGCTGTTGCTGATGAGACTTGGCTCATCACCAAACTTGTCTGTTTATGGTTCATTGCTTGCATTTACTTGTCCTGTCCAGCATTGTAGCAAACAGAATAATGGTCTGGTTGCTGTGTTGCCTCGAACAAAGCAAGAAGCTCCTCTTGATAATCTGATTCTTTTATTTATTTATTCATTTACTGTTATTTATTTACTTTGAGTTATGGAATCTATTTAATCTTACTGGACCAGCCCGGGGGAGACAGACAATGAGGAAGACAGCAAAAAGAAGCAAAAAGGAAGAAAGCAGAAAGACGATACAAACACACAACAAATAGGAGGCAACGACCCTTCAGTCCAATCTATCACCAGTCAACAAACTGCTGCACCTGCACAGAAACACACCAGAGATTTTCCTACAGCTTTTAGAGAAAAAACCCCCACAAAAACGAAAAAAACAGAGCTGACAGTAATCAAGAGTTCCTAAATAATGACAAAATGAAGGAACATATCACAAATGTATCACAACAACAACCAAAGTACCGGATAGCACTCACAGAAAAAAACTAACAAAAAGAAACAAAAGTATCTCTTAGTGTATAAACCCACTGGACAACTCAGTGACTGTGCAGCATGCAGAGTGCGAGCAATTAGGAGTGATCAGTGATGAGGAGTGGTGAGTGTGATCGTGCAAATCACGCCTCCACAGAAGCCAGCTAATTGCTGAGCTAGACTCCAGCCCCTCACAACCCTGAATTAGACTAAGCGGTATAGAAAATGGACAAATAAATTAATTCTTTTAGGTTTTTAACTATCTTTTTGATAATTACCTTTTATTGAAATTGTGATGAATTTGAAAATGTATTACAACAGTATTTATTTGTGTGAAATGAAATTATACATTCTTTCCAGAAGTTGAAATTTTTGTGTTGTATGTAGCCACACTAGACTTCAATATAAGTGTTTTCAAGACTTTGATGTTCTAAGACGTACATGTAGAGAAATGTACACTATCACCCCCAGAGGTCACAGATTGTAAAGGGTCACAGATTTTGTTGAAACACGGGGTCATATCTTTGTTATTGTGTTTCCTGAACTGTCCCATGATTTATTCTAGTGTGTAAGCCGCTCAAAACATGTCTGAAGATTCTTCAAGTGTTTCAGCAAACTTGTGAAAGTGTTACACATCTGTAGTTGGTAAAAGGGTTTAAACATTGTATTCAGTACTTAAAAAATGTTTTGCAGTTTCACATGTAAGTTTGCATCTAGGATTATAAAAATTTTTTTTAAGGTTTTGTACAGTTTTTTCTTAATTGTAAAGTTGTTTAGCCCATGGTAAAAGTGTTTGTACTTTTGTTTTGTAAATGTAAACAAAGTTTCTATGATTTGAATTTTAAACGCACAAATATAAAAGTGTTTCACTCAATGTAATATTGTTATGTACTTCTTGGCCACCGTAGAGTAGTTCATCACCTATTTACCAATATTTAACGTCGCACACAGTCACATGTATAACACTGTAGGAGCAGATATGCATGGAATTCTATGATAAAACAAAAATCAGTGATCTTTGAAGCCCACAAACTGGGGTTTGGATTGGCGTAATTTAGAGTTTGTAGAGAGCAATCACAGTAGCACATATTGTTGTGGAGGTCAGGGGACTGTTTTCATTGAAATATGAATCTCCATCAGAGTTATTAATTCCTGTTAGCTTAAATCTTGGCTTTTCTCTGACCTGACTGTCACTTCTCTCTCCACCACACCCTCATCATCTGTCATCCTGTTCTCATCACATATTTACACTTTCCTCTAAAGCCTCTAGACTGCTTTCCTTTGACTGCCTTAGTTCTCGGTGTCATAGATTCAACACGATTTTGGAGAGATTCCTCAGAAATTTTGCTCCATATTTACATGACAGCATCACAGTTGCTGCACATCCATGATGGTAATCTCCAGTTCCACCACATCCCAAAGTTGCTCTATTGGACTGAGATCTGGTGACTGTGGAGGCTGTTGGAGTCCAGTGAACTCATGGTCTTGTTCTAAAAAGCAGGTGGAGATGATCTGAGCTTTGTGACATGGTGCATTATCCAGCTGGAAGTAGCATCAGAAGATGCTACACTGTGGTCATGAAGGGTGGACATGGTCAGCAACAATACTCAGCCTGTGATGTTTAAACTTCTAAAAATCCTGTAATTTTAACCTAAAACTGTTTTTTATGGATAAACAACTTGTTGTGTACTAACATTTTTACTGGACTACTTTTACTGCTGATGCAGCAGGACTGTTTTTGTTTTGGTATCATTTGCTTCTGGAGTATAGTATGGCTTCAAAGGTAAATTGCATTTGCAACTGGTCTGACATAAGTGTTTATTAAACCTACAGTTATAATTGTAGTCTTACGTCAATGGCGTGAAATTAAGGTCAGATGTGAAAAAATCTGATACGAGCCGTTCAGACTACCATAAAAAGATAAAAAGCAGACTTGATACACACTTGCCTGCAGTGTGAACATAGCTTTGGGTCTTTAGAGCATTACACCGTCACCAGTCTGAACTGTTGATACAAGGCAGGATGGATCAATGCTTTCATGTTTGCACCAAATTCTGATCCTAGCATCTGAATGTGGAGCTGAAATGGAGACTCATCAGACCAGCAACGTTTCTCTGTCTCATATTGTCCAGTGTTGGTGAGTGTGTGTGAATTGTAGCCTCAGTTTCTTGTTCTTAGCTGATCTTCTAATGCTGTAGCCCATCTGCTGCAAGGTTGGACGTGTTGTGTGTTCAGAGATGCTATTCTGCAGACCTTGGTAGGAACCAGTGTTTATCTGACTTCCTGTTGCCTTTCTATCATCTCCAAACAGTTTGTCTGTTTTCCTCTGACCTCTGACATCAACATGACATTCGGTTTCAGGCAATTGCTGCTCACAAAATATTTTCTCTTTTTTGGACCATTCTCTGTAGAGTTTTATCAGAGTAGCAGCAAATCTGTCCTGTGGCCTGCTGGATGAAGGAGAAATGAGCTGATGACTACAGAGACTTCCTTCGTTAGCTTCCCTTTGACTTCCCACCAGTTTCTTTTATGTCTGCATTGGAGCCATCAATCAAAATTCATTTCCAGATACATTTGCAGAAATGTGGAAACTTAAAACCTGATGTCTAAAATTTTTGCTGTCTTCAATAACCAAATTACAGTGCCCATATCATTCTTGTATTTTCCCTATTTTTTCATTACTTTTTCGGCCACAGGTTTTGTTTACATGTGTGATATTTACTGCTTTTGGTTCTGATGTTAAGCTTCACAGTTTCATTGAAATTGGTGCTGCTGATTAAAGCCGTCTTTCTTTTAGTTCTGGCAGAGGACAGAGAGGTGAATCTGCTTGAAGCTGCTGATTCTTGGCCACATTTCTAAGCCAACGGCATTAATCACGTTAGCACAACCCTTTTATCACAATGTGTGTGTGTGCGTAAAAGGTGTACATGTCTGTTAGGTTTCAAATGACTACTCATGTTCACGCTTAAACCGACTCTATATGTAGCTTCACTGACAATAACAGCAATGACTGTGTACACACATATAAGTGTGTTTTAGGATGGTTAATAAGTGTGTTTGTGTGTGTGTGTGTGGGAGGAGATTTGGCCCCCTCACCTTTGTGATTGCGACTTTATTAAAGGTGTTTGTTGTGTCAGATGGCTGACACACAGAAGATGCTAAAATGGAAAGCTCATAATCTGCATATTATACACATCATGTGTCAAAATATAGAAGAGTGATTTTTGTGACAATCCCTGTCCATAACATTCTTATGCTTTATGGTATCAAAACCTAATGATAAAATATCATTTATCATGTGCATGACATTAATTACATCAAGATTGTAGCCAAATGCTGCTGAATGGAGGATTTGGTTGTTTATCTGTTAGTTCTTTTATCCCAGGGAACATTGTTAAAATACCCAGTTCGACATTTAAGCCAATACTGAATCAAGAAAGAAGGTAAACAACAATAAAATTGAATTTTAACTTGACAGATTTTTTCCAGTTGAGAAGTTTTTCAACATAAAGCAAATAGAATGAAAAAATATAAACTCCATAGTAAATCTGCAGTTCTAACAGTTCTAATTTTCTTCAATCTCTGTTCAAGAAAGTTTTTTAATTTCTTTATTTTGTTAGGGAAATGTTTCCTGATTGTCTCCATTGATCAAATTCATTGTATTAAAAAAATGTAAATGTAAAGTTTGATGCAATACAAATTAAACTCACAAAACATTGGTAGGAAGGCAAAAAGAGATTGAAATATTACAATAAAAAAAAGTAAAAAGAAATGGTATCTCAGATTTTGATATAAAACAAGCATCCACCAAACATACTTTTATTGAAGTTTTTGATTCTTGTGCTTGTTTTACAGGCTTCTGCTCGGAAAATTTGTTTCCAATGACGTAATGAATATACCTCTGCAACCACAAAGTCTGTTTAAAGGCTAAATAATTAGAATTTTTTCTGTAAAAATAATTTTAAATATTCTCATTTGTTGCGAGGAATAAAAGGAAGCTTCCCTATAAACGACCTGTCTTTCTACATCAACAATGTTTTCTCAAGCTTATCTCCTTTCAAAATAAGAGTTACGTGACGGAATAACTTTGGTGAACTGTAGCTCTTTACTACTTCCTGGTTCCTTAACCAATCAAATGCAACTCCCCAAGGTTGCTAAACAACATTGCAGCGTTTTGGTATTTTGTGTCGGCAAAACAGCAACAGCCTGCAGGTAAAGAAGCGGAAAATTTACTTGCATTTGGCGCCTGGCGAGTGTTAATTTCGGACCCTGGTTATGAGATTTGCTAATGAATTGCATTCTGTTTTTGATACACATTTTTTACGAGATCACAACTTTTTGTGAATCGGGGTTGTTCTGTGCTGCTTGGACAAGCTTTCATGACACCATGATTCAAGATGGCACCATTGTGGATGGCACGCAGCCTTTTACTTATGTTCTTGTCTTTTGCCGTGCATGGCATATCTTCGTTACTGGTGTATGACCATCTGACATTATTAAGCCTCTGAAATTTGCTGAACAACACACCAGATTATGTTAACATTGGACATTCTAAGATGCCGCCACCCTTCCAAGCATCTTTGCCAGTCTATAGTGTCCTGTCTGAGCGTTGCCGTGGAGGAGACATGGAAAGAGAAGGAGCCCTTGTCAAACACAAAGCTCTCCTCATATAGATTACTTTTGGAATTTGGCATCTTTGTTATCCATCACTCCCTGGATCATAGCTATCAGTGGCTCCTACTGGTGCCGGCTGTCATTTCTGCCTCATTGGCCCATGTGGATCCAGAGATGGGGCTGCATGCAACAGAATCTCTTCCTACTTGTTTGTGCCACAGAGCAGCCAGTGAGTTGTGAGTCAGTGCGTGCAGTCCTGTTTAACATCCGATTGCTCACAAAACCTTTATGTTGGGCAATCTGATTTCTATTCATCACCTGGATTGTCTCCTGTTGACTGAGACCTGGCAGAAACCAGGCAATGCTTTTGTAATCCACTTCTGAGTATGTACACGTTGCTACCTAGGTTCGTAGGAGCTGAGAAGTAAAGCAATAACCAGTAAAGACAGGTATTATTAACAAGCAAAACTTTTAGTTTTTAACAAATTATTTTTAACAGTGCACCTCTAATACACATGGGCCCTTTAACTTAAAATAAAAAAATATATAAAATGGTCCTTTCAGGATGTTCAATCCAGAGAATGTTCAATTTGGATCCGATGAGAGTTCAAGTCAATAAATCAGGAAATAGTCAAGTCAGGGAAAGTGTCTGAAGTAGCTTCCGTTGGTGTTGATCAGTGGAGCTGATACAATGGTCAGCCTCGGGCACAAGGACCGGAGCCTCACCTTTGTTTCCACAGTCAAAGAGAAAGGCCCAACCTCTATTTACAAAACAGGTTCATAGTCCAGATTCCAATGCAAAATGATCTAATTAGATTCATCCAAAGTGTTGTACAACATTAAATCCATTCTTTCAATATGAAAAATAACAATATAGTTCACAGATAGGTCACCATAGTTATTTTCACAGCAAAATCTCAGGGTGTCAGAAAATGCCATTTTAACCAATTGTAGCTAGAGCAAAATTAATTATATTTTACCAAGAAATCTACTTTTTTTCTAGAGAACAAATGACCCTTTAAGATAAACGGTACTTTTCCAAGTGGAATATTCTCTTTTGTTATAACCCCCTCTTTACAAAGGGTTTTAGGCTTAAATAACTATGAAACAGAGTTTTACTTAAATTAAAATAAATGACGGCTGTACAGCTTTCACCCATCTCAAATAACTTAAAATAATCTTTTAGCCTTTCTACAAAATATGGCTTTGATGCTCGGTCACGTAAAGAAAATGACTAAGCATTTCACAGTGTAAAAGCTTCTCAAAGTGCTTATTTCAGTGATAAAGTACAAGCAACTTCCTTCTCAACCATCAAATAAGTGTTTTTTTCCATTAAATCACATTTTAGATAAACATAAAACACTCAAGGCATCTACCACGCAGCTAGCATGGTCACCACGTGGCATTCCACATACAAACACTCTGAGTGTGTCTCAAACTGCGCACTTACGTGAGTGCACTGGAAGGTAGCGCGTAGTGCGCACTAAGCACCCTCTGTTGTGCACACTATCGTGGGTAAGTGCTGACCCAAACGGAGCACTAACGTTTTGCACTTACCGGTAGTCACGTACGGCATTTTGCGATTCTTCTGCCGCTTCAATTTACAGAATGAATTTCCAACTCTAGATTTTACTTAGTTTACTCCTTACTGAACCCCACCTGTAAACTACGTCGCATCCAACACCAACGCAGGATTCTCCTCCGGCTGAACATGAGTTAGATCGTATGCTTATTTATTTTTTATAATTATATATTTCACCCTCCTACATGCTGCCTGATGGCAGCGCCGCTCCGTTTATATACTTTTTTTTCAGGACAATCCGTCCAAGTCCACATACGTGTTTGCATGTCATCATACTTGCTATAAATGCCTTTAAAGGCCTCATTAGTGTAACAAAGTACCGTGGTTTACACTGTTTTAGTCAACTGGAAAATGAGTTTTAAAGCCTTTTGTCCTCCTTTAGCCTGACTCAATCAGTGATTGGGCTCACACACAGACACGGTCGTACACTGGACTTAACTATTTCTCATGGACTTCCTATATCCTTTACAGAGATTTGGGACACATGTATTTCTGATCATCTCTCTATCGTTTTTGTTTTTACTGCGCCTCCCCCTGTGGCTAAACTTACGTTTGCTGCGCATCTTCTCAGCTTTATCACCCCCTCCACAGCAGGGCAGTTTGCTGCTGCCTTTAGAAGCACTGAATTACATCTCAGTGAGGAACTGGTCTATCTTTATTGTCCAGAATAATTTATTACTTCTTTCCATTACACCTGCACAGAGATCTTGGACTCCATTGCACTTCTAAAACAATTGTCTACTAAAATTAAACCGGACTTCTGGCTTAATGATACCCCCCGGGCCATCAGACAGGACTACAGACAGGCAGGTGGAAGAAGGACAGGCTTCATGTGTCTCTGGCCATACTGAGAGACTGTCTCCATGACTCTCAAAATGCTGTTAAGCAGGCCAAGTCTCAGTATCTTTCCAATATAAATTCCAACAGCTGAAACCAGCCTGTGTGTCTTATTTAACACCTTTCACTCTGTCATTAATCAATGCTTTGAATGGTTTCGCACCTCCTTACTCATCAGAACTGTTGAATCCACCAGGCCAGCAGAGCTTTACATTGTGCTGGTCAAAACCTGTTAGAGGTGCCTCGGTCCAGGTGCAAGCAATGGGGGCATCTGTAATTTTCAGTGGCAGGTCCAATATTTTGGAATACTCTTCCCCACAAGCAACGCACCCTCAATGATCTGCATCTGTTTAAGGCCAAACTTAAGACCTATTTATTTCCAAAGGCCTTTGGATTGTAGTATTTTGTTTTAATGCGTTTTGTACCACTTTCTATTTCCTTTTTTTTAAATGTGTATTTGTTTTTATTTGTTTTATCATGTGGAGCACCTTGGACAGCTTGAGTGTTGTTGTAAAGTGCTATAAATATTTATTTTGATTGATTGATAGATAACACGTTTACCGTAGAATTTCTTCCTCATTACCTTTGGTCTGTGCTATTGTATATGTGATCAAACCAAACTGTCTGATTCATCTAGCCGAATTACATTATTCTAATGCTTATTATAATATCCAATTATTCCAATGGTCTCTCAGGCCTGAGAGGCCTCGGTAGACTTTCAGATACTGACACCTAACAGTAAAGAGAGTACAAGAAGTAATTTATGACACAAAGATGTTTTAGGTCTTTACTTCTAAATTTGAAAACTGATCAAGTAAGTGAACATTAAGCATTCTCCAACATGTAGTCCGTGTTTTAGACATACTATTGTGGTTTTTCCATGGCTCAATGCCATATCTTTTTCGATGAATGCTCAGAAATGATGGCATGTAATTGAGCCGCTGTAATTTGTAGAGATTGACCCAGAGGGCTGGCTATTAGCAGTTGTCAGCTGTAATGATAGATCTCTTTAGCATTACAGAGCCAAGGCCGTCCCCAGTGTCCGCAGCAGCTTAACTAGTTATTTATAGATCATGTCAGGCCTGTAATAAACATAAAGCATAAAACTGCAGCTAATGTGCTGCTAATGAAATCTGGACATGAGCAACTTTATGAATTGAAATAATTTACAGGGCTGTTCTGGAGTCAACGGGTGCCTCTAACTCAGAAAAGGTTAGCTCTGTGTGCTCATTTGCATGGTGAAAAACATGAAAGAGTAAAGCTACAATGCAGTCAACGAGAATGGATTTTAAAATTTTTGTTTAAAATTAACTAATAATACAAATTCAGCCAATCATGGCTGACATACTGCAACTTTAATATAGATTTGACAAATCACAATATTTCTCCATGTTACCTGATATAAATACGTCATTAACTTTACTTTTGTGTTTCTGATTGAATGTGCAGATCCGTCAGATATAAATCTGAAGTGGATAATATTGAACTTCCAATAGTAGTCACACATCATAGACAAGTCTGGCTAGCTCAACCCAAAGAAGAAATCACAGCCAAGGACACTTTCCTAAAGTTCTGCGTGAAAATGACAGTTTTTTAGTGCTTACACCATTGTGGTGGATGACATAACAAAAGTTGTCACTTAAAGCACTTTTTGTTGTTTTTTAACCACAAAACTCTGCCAGAGAAAGTCTGAAATGTAAGAATAAATCACTGATGGAGTTTAGTACATCCAGATTTGCTGTAAATGCTGAAGGAATCAGAATAGTTTTTATTGTTCTTGGTTTGTTTTGTGCAGTGCAGATTCATGATTAAATACTTTATTAAATAGTATTTTCCTTATAATAATATAATTAATGTTTTTTTACATTAGTTTCAGGCACTTTTGCAAGATAAACACAAAACAAAGCAAACAAACAAAACACAAAAAAAAACCCACTAACAACCAATGCAACTCTTCAAGATTCAAGATTTAACATAGCTCAGTTATAGATAGCTTAAAAATATTATTTAAACATGTTAATACTGGCATAAAAGATATAAAAAATGCAACAAGTGCAAACACAAATAACAAACGAATACACTGTAGTATTCGCAAAACAGAACAATAATACAGGTACACTCAATGTGCAAAAGAAAATTCAAGTGCAGTGCAACATTTCCTATAAATCCTGAATGGTCTGCACCACCACATCTATCTGATCTGCTTCAGCTCCACACTTGTTTGATTTTTAAGGCCTGCTGAGCAGCTGTTGGTCGTTCCTAAGACGAGGCTGAAACTTCAGGGATCGGGCTTTCACTGTGTTTCCACAAACATAAAACAGGCCTCCTTGCTGTCTGCTTTTTATACTCATCTTTAAACACACTTATTTTCTTTTAACTGTAGTTGAGGTGATGCGTTTAATGTTTTTTAAGGTGTTATTGTTTTTGGTTATTTTATTCTTGACTGATGATGAATTTTATGATGAAGTTTATTTATGGATGTACATGTTTTGTAAATGATTTGATGTTGTTTTATTGTTCAGCACTTTGGTCAGCAGTGTTATGTTTAAAGTGCTCTATAAATAAGCTGGAGTGGCTTTACGTCCAAGTTTCTGTCTGCAAATGAATAAGAGTTTTTACAACTTTTCACAAAGCTGCTAAATCAGACATTTTAGGAACAACAGTCACAAAGAAATGCAGCAAAATCCTGGAGGGAGTGATTAACTATAACAGCTATTTCTAAACAAACCACAGTTTAAAAGTTTTAATCATGTTAAACTCCTTTGTGGCACAAATACCACCAGGTAGGATTCATTCTGCAAAAAACATATGGTCTAAACCGGTGATCGGGTTGATTAAGCAAGATTAATTTCATTAAGCATACTCAATTGAACCTTTATTTTTAGCTTAATAATCTCAAAGAGAGCACACTCCATGAGATCAGTTGTTTCTTTTGACACTGTCACTGCTAATATAAAAAAATCCTTAATGCAACTCTCTGCATGGTGTATAGTGACCTGCGTTTAATTATTTTTGTTCAGCATCTGCATCATCAGGGATGAGAAAAAAATCCTGACATTCTTTTCTAAAATGACTATTTTCCAGCATACTTTCTTGTCTACATTGATATTCACTGCTTTGTATTTACCCTGTGTATATGCAAGGCAGTGTTTGTGCACACATGCATACAATGTCCATGTATGAGTGTGAAAGTGTGTGTAAATCTCCTGCTCACCCCCCCACAATCTTATTGCTTTCTTGAGCTTTTCTGGGAGAAATCCTCTTGATTCGCCTGGTCCCTGAGGCTAGAGCCCCATACACAGCAGATGTTCCACTGAAAAGGCCATGAATGTTTAATCATTTGTGTTATTGATGCCGCCTTTTTGTTTGTTAGAAAGTGTGAGCGACGGTTAGAGTCTTATGTGTCTATTTTTTGCATGTTATGTATCCATCTGTGCTTGTGTGGCAGAGAACAAACAACAGTTTTTTTTTAAACCATTGCATTTAGGGACAAAAAAATTAAATAAAATCTTATCTTTGTCCGGATATCAGTAAATAGTGAAGCCTTAAAAAAAATAAATGTTTAAATGTCCATCCACTCATCCAAAACAAGACTTTTCTCTTTTTTTCTTCTTCTTCTTTTTTTCTGTCAAACAGAAAGTTAAGCCTTACTTTCACCTGATTGTGGACGAATGGACTGAGCTCCATCTCTAAACTGTGATTTGTTGGACTTAAAGCTGCTGTTTTAGTATTTGAGCTGACAGCAAGATTTGATCATAATTAGACAGCATGCCGTGGGCTTTGATTGGCACGGTAATTGGATTGTCATTGGGGCTGAAAAGCTATTATCTTTGGATCATGCCCCATGAAATTTGTTGGAAAAACTTCTGTGGCCATCATTAAGTCAGCCATCTTGGGGGCCTTCACAAATGAGCTTTACTTTTTTTTTTCATGGCAATGAAAGAATGAAAAGAAGGAAGATGGAGGAGGGAATAAAACAAAAGGTACCTGAGCACCGCTGGGACCCTTAGATCCTTCAAATCGCAGCAAAGACAATCTTGGCTCTATTGATTAATGATATTAGCATAGCAGGTAGCGCTAAGCCAAAAAGAGGCATGCTGGGTTATTGCCCATTTTTCTTGCCTATTCTCCGGTAACAGGGTTGGAAGAAGGGATGGGATAATGAGAGTGAAAGCAGTGAGAGGAAGAGGAGCAATGGGTAGAAGAGGAGAAACTGCAGGGTGGCTTTTCATTTGCAATTGTTTATGTAAAGCATCATGTGCAATACTCATTTTAAAGGAATAAGTAGCAATATGAGGTAATGAAAATGAGAATTTGAGATGTGAAATGTGCCCAATAGCTTTCTCAAAACTATTGGGGTGATTAAGGAAGCTTATGCACCTCTGAAACTTGAAAATCACCAGCAAACATAACCAGCTCAGGAGCCCCTCTCGCAGAGCGACTGGTACAAAGCCAACATGTTTGATTAACTCACTGTTGTTATTGGTTTATACTGACCAAACAGAGGCAGCCCAGCAGTGTATAAGTGAATTCAAGATCCAGACAACTGTATTTATCCCCAATGGGCAATTTTGATTTGCAAGCTCTGTATTAAAAGAAGATTTAAAACAGGAATAACATAACCCCAAACAGATCAGGTCAGGCAGGTCATCAATAATAATAAAAAAAACATACATCAAGATAACTATGGCATTAATAGATGAGAAATAATAAAGATCTAGATAATAAATTGCTTGTATTTTATAATACATTCTCTCCAGCTGACGTCACAGAAATAGCCAAGTAGCTATAGTAATAATTAATTTAATGTGATTCCAGGATTAAGATAAAAAAAGAACAATTTTTTTCTGTCTTATTTGCTGTTGCTTTTTTTGTTTCTTGTTTCAAATGCAAATAATTAATAGGGGACTTTCTGCATCTATTCATGGTTAAAAGTAGGATTGGAAATCAAGGTGGCGTAAAAGGGGGAACAGACCTGCTAAACAAAAACGTTTCATTCACCACCTCGTCTTCCCTTTTGTTTCCAAGATGAAGCTGCAGCAAATAGACCAGACTGGAAATAGATGCCAAGAAGATAATCTAAAATAGAATAAGACAGAAAAGAAATGAAGAAATAAAAGATGTTTTGATAAAAGGCAGCATCAAAAAGCTTTGAACATAAACAGATGAGGGTTTCAGCCGACTTGCAGTTTTCTGGGAGTTTGTTCCACTAACTCCCAGGCAAGCAACTACCACCCAGACAGTCCCTCTCATTCCCTTACATAAAGCCACTTTCATTCCCCAAGAAATATGAGGTGAAAACATGGTAGCACTGCTCCCCACTGAAAAGATATGACATTGCTGTATTTGAATACAACACTCTGTCATGCAATAGAAGGTATAGCATTATTCTAAAAATCTGTATGTGTGTGTGTGTTTATGTTTTGCCAGTGTGTTACATCTGGCTTTGATCCAGGCATATCAGCATATTTCGCATATGTGAATGCAGGGTTCACACACGATAATAAATATGGCTTTACATCATATCTGAAAGGTGTAATGCAGCAGGAAAATGTTTGTCTTCCTGATGGCAGCCCCTCTGTTTCCCCCTTTTTTTCATTGTGTTTGTGGGCGAAAGTTTCCATGCAGGCACTGTTGATCATGGCCTATCAAGTGTCATCTTATTTGCATTCAGTGGACGCATCATTATTCACAACATTTGATGTCCACAAAAACACATTAGACCTCTGTTTCGGTGCCGAGTGGCGTTGGTCGCGACCGCCCAGACATCATTTGTGCGCCCAAATAGTCAAATGTAAATTGATATGTAAGAAAATGCCCCATTAACTTTTTCATTAATGGTTATAATGCACTCTGAGTGTCATCCGCAGGGCGGTGCGCTTTTGTGAGCATGGCCTCGCACACAAGTACTACACACAAACAAGGCATTCAGAATCACACAGGAAAAAAAAAAAAAAAACATGCAATCAAATGTAAAAATGAACACTGATAATTTACACAGGAAAGTTGAAACAGAATGAGAGAAACTAAAACTAAGTACGCCGCCTTCCAAAAACTTGTGAGGAAAACTACATCTTAATACCTGCACTCCTTCAGCTTTCACCAGACTTCTGCTTAAATTGGAGCCTTCACAAGTTCATACCACCAGATGTGCTCGCAGATGTTTGACTAGACACTTTGGGCCTCATGTTGGCTTTATTTTCTGCAACTTCACACTGATGTTTCAGGCATGTGGCTCCGAGTGTGAAATGACTCATACTTAATGCAAACATCCTCCATTGTACTGTGCAGATGGTCAGACATTTTCGCAAGGCAGGCTTTGTGCTTTTCTCACATTACACACTTAACAATAGCTGCAGGTATCCACTGCTCAGGTCGGCAGCTGCTCCAGACAACCTTGTATCAATATCTGCTCTTTCAATAACTCACAGCCTTCAGCTTTTTTTTCTAATCTCCTATATTTCTTTCCAGGATTTAAATGTAATGCAGTAATTAAAATGTCTCAGTAAAACCTGGTTGAGACTGGGTCTACAACAATGTTTCTTAGGATGTGATTGTTTTTATGCAACTTTAAAACTTCATTCTACAGCAGCATTTTAACATTTATCCCACTTTGTATAAGAGAAATTTACAGCTTAGTTTTTCTGTGTTTTGTACACCCTGCAGCACAGTGTGTCCAACCCAGTTCAAATACACAGCTTGAGACATAAAGACCTAAAAATCTTATTATCTGTAGGAATAGGAAAGAGTTTTACAATAGATGGTCAAGTCTCACCATCATGGAGTCAGTCTTGAAGCTAAGTAATAAATTAATTAACATATTAATTATATTTTTAAAATAAACTATTAGCCCCCCCCCCAAAAAAAAACAAAAACAAAAACAAAACCTAAGACCATCAATACTTCCTCAAATTGTGCTTCTACACATCATTTCATGCACTGTGACTGGTCAACACACCTTGACTGGAACAAAAATGGTCTAATTCCAAAATACCAACTATAGAAAAATTAAATAAATAAAAGCAAAAATTGGAAAATCACAAATGTCCATTTTCTTTACCGCTTATTCCAATTCAGGGTCGCTGGGAGGCCGGAGCCTGTCCCAGCAAACAGCAGGCGAGAGGCAGGGAGGACCCCGGACAGGTCGCCAGTCCATCAACTTCGCATATTCTGCAACAGAAAATAAATCTTGCTGGTTTAAGTCCTAATAATATCAACTGATCAGCAGCAGGATAACTTTGCATTTGTTCGTGGGCAAGCAGCAGTGACAATTATAAGTGACACATTGCAAAAATCCCGTCATATTCCCTTTGCTTAAACTTCTATGAAACTTTTAGGTTTGAATGATTTTAGATGGTAAAATGCACTTAGCTGCTGCATCTAGTAAGAGGACCTCTGGCTCTTTTCAAATATTCAGCTGTTCTGGCCTGGGTCCTTTGGAAGACTCGGCTCTTACAACTCCCAAAGGCTCTTCATTTACTATGGATGGATCACTCAATGGATTACCTGTGGGGATGCAATTCTACTTTCACTGTTACCATAGAAGCCTTTATATTTATGCTTTTTTTCTTTTTTTTAACATAAATAAATAAATAACAGTTACTGTTTTTTAATAATAAAAAAAAGTCTTTCTAGCCACATGGATTGTCCAATATTTCTTTGCTTTTTTATGCAATAGCCCAATTCTTGGTGGCTGGATAGCTGGGTTATTGTTGTGTTGTGTGATGTATCGATGCAGCTACTGTAATTAAACATCATTTGAGTCCAAGACAAAGTTCCTTATGGGGACAATAAAGTGTATCATTTCATACTCTACCATTACGTACTGTATTATGGCATATATTATTACTGGATCACATCAAACTCCATCATACTGCATCAGACCGTAGCATATAGTTTAGTACTGTTTTGTACCACACTGCATCGTACCATCTTGTACTGTGCTGTACTTTATCGTATCATAAACCAAATCTGTAAATCATTGATGTTTGACCAATTCTGCAGCTTTTCAGTCTCTATTGTCACAGAAAAACAGCCAAATGCTGCTTCTTTATCAGGTTTTGCTAATTTCTTGGCTTGTCCCCCGGTCCCCCGTCTCACTCTGTTGCTCTGCGCACTCGGCATGGACCATGACACTTGCTGTCTTGAAGCATCTGCTTCGTTCCTTTATTCACATAATGGTATGGATCCCAGCATGTCCTGATTAAAATAAAATGTATTATCCATTTAACTTTTGATTAACTTTTCAAGACTTATTGTAGTATTGTTTATACTTTTTATAAAAAATAATAAAAAGGCTAGGAGCTTTTCATCCTGTGTTTTGCTTATATGGCACCTAGCAGCTGCTGCTACATAAATAAACATTAGAATTATGAGTCTTAGCCATGTTTTCTGTGACCTGACAAATTTAGTCTTTCAAAATAAAAATTGTTCTTTAGTTCAGCCAATCAACTGGAAGTTTGCTATAGCCAAATGGTTGCTTTGGCTGCTTTTATTTAGTGAACGCTTGTTGGGTTCACCAGATCCAGCTACTAAAGCACAATCTTGGTGAGACCAAAAATAAATTACAATCATATTTTAGCTTTGCAAACATAGCGTAAACTGTATGTGCAGCTGTTAATATGACTATTAAAAATTGTGGAGAGGACCAAACTGACTTTTAATTAAATCGACTTTAGTAGTTTAAAGTTCTAGCTGGAGCCACTGTTGGAAAAACTATGAATGGATTTAAAAACAAGAAAATATTTGACTTTGCTAAATAAGTTCCCCTCTTTACTCCATTCCAAGCTGTTGTACATCCCACAGGTTTTCCATTTTTCCATTTGTCCTCTGCACACATGCTCACATTGTATACATACAAATATGCCAATACTCCCACCAGCGGTAACTGCCAGAGTTAATATGTCCATTGTTCGGTCAGCACGTCAAACACTTATCCCTGAGTGTTTGCAGGCTGCTGATGGGGAAGAATGAAAGGTAAGTGTGTGTGCAAATCCTTCACAAACACTCACACATGCAGGTCGCTAGGCTGCAACACCATAGCAACATTTACAGGATCAAGCCTGAGTGGCAACTGTGAGATTCCAGTTTACTCTGGTGTGAGTGTTTCTGAGCATGTTGAAGCATGGAGACTGTAGATAACTTAGCACAATAACTAAGTTGTCCATGGAGCAGCAGACAGAAAGCAGCGCTGCAGGTTGTACTGAAGAGTTGTCTCCCTGGTTGTTTCCATGTTTCACAGCGTCGTCATCCTGTCAGTTAAGCTGTGGAATGAAAGGGGGGAAAAGGTGAGCAAATAACAAACACTGAGAATTTTACAAGTTTTCAAAGAATTTTGAGCAACATCTGACTGAGCAACAATAATAATAATATTTTTTCCCCCAAATTTGATCAGAACACAATTTTTTATCTATTTATAATACTAAAAGTAAATAACGTGTTTTTATTTAAAAGCCCAAATATAATACCAGTTAATTTCTAAAATATCATAAAATTTCTTTCTAAAATCATTACATGACTTTGAGTCACCCAACAAAATACTAACATTTACTTTCATATCAGCAGCTCCACTGTAGATAAAACAACATAAAATCCCACTGCTGCTTTAGCATTTGGGTGGAAAAATATATGAATTTAATTTAATCATTTATTGTTTTTTGGAGTGTATTTTAGATGGTAAATGGATACCACAAGACTCCATAGAAGTGTGTTTATGAACACATGAAAGCCTTTACAGTATTAATTTGCAGAAGATTAACAGAAAGGAATCTAATAAATGTTTTTCAGAAAAAAAAGTACATACAGTATTTTATGGACTCAAACCCATGTAAATGTAAAAAACGTTTACTTTTTCTTTGGTGTCTGTTTGCTTTTAAATTATAACTATATCTACATATAAATATACATATAAATACATAAAATTTACGCAAACATGCACATCTACATGTGACTGGGAATATAATAGTGTGACTCTATGTAGCTTTTTCTGTTAATATCTTAATTTGCTAATGCAGCAGTAGGTTAGAAAACAGTTTTATGGAAAAGATTTAGAATTTTCTTGATGCAACATTGAAAAAAAGAACAAACAAAAGCTGTTTTTTAAAATAAGCATGAATCAGCCTTCATCAGTGATGACTGTAGCGCTGCTATCGGTTCCTATAAGTAAACCTCTGCAGGTTTGGCAGCCATCACAACAGATGCAGCTGTGATCCTTCTCCCTTCTTTTTTTTTTGTTTTTTTTTACATGCGCTTAGAACAGATTAATGAAAAATAAGAATGCTTCAAAATTTTTCTGCACATCATCACTTATTCCCCTTTAGTGTTCCTGTAAAAGGTTCTGGAGCAAAAACAGAGAAGTGCAACAGATAATGTGTAAAATTCATATTTGAGCTGAGATATGAGAGATGTATTGATGGCATGTGTGTTTGCGTGTGTGTGTGTGTGTGTGTGGGTGGGTGGGGGGTATTGTGCGATCAATTAGGACACAATGCCTTCCAGAAATGTTTCAACTGTGGCCTGTCACAGTGGGGAGTCTCTCCCTCTGACTGATGAGCACCCTAATCTGCTAATGCTAATCTCCACAAACAGGGTGGAGGTGGGTTTGAGCGGGTGGTTTATCTGACGAGCCAAACGGCTTGACTCACCGCTTTCTAACGATGGCCAATAAAATTAAAGAGCCAGTGCGTGCCCGGGCGGCAGAGGAAGACGAGGGAGGAAATTAGAGATAGATAAACAAATAGAATCATAAAAAGGCAGGGCGCTGGTGAAGTGGTAATTCTGTGGGAGTTCATTAGGGGAGAGATGGAGGAATGAGGAGTGAAGGGCTAAACTGTGGATGACATTACCTCTAATGTGGCTCCCCTGCAGAGTTTGTGATAGGGTGGCCGTTCTAGGCGAAAATGAGCTTTATAGCATGATGCTATGCTCACAAAAACAAACTCTCACTAAATAGGATTTTTTTTTCTTAAGCATTGTACAATTTTAGCTCTGAAAACATCTCCAAATGGGGTTTTCAAATGTGTTCAGGCTTACAGCCAAGCTGAGACAGCATGGACAAATGAGATTCTGTAGTGTGGTTGTTTGACTAATATAAAAAGCCTTAACATTAAGTGACCAATTAACCTGTCAACTCTTTTAGAACGTTCTGGAATATTCATTTATATATGTATCTTAAATCTGTAAAAAAGTCTAGTCTCTTAAAGAGTCAATCTACAAAACAAACAGAAGAAAAGGCTCAATTAAATGAGTTTATGCATGACTTGTACCATCCATCCATTTTCTGTACCGCTTGTTCCCAGTAGGGGTCGCGGGGTGAGCTGGAGCCTATCCCAGCAGTGTTTCAGGTGAAGGCGGGGTACACCCTGGACAGGTCACCAGTCCATCGCAGGGCATGACTTGTACCATCCTGCTAATTATCCAGATCAGCCACAACAGTAACACTAACAGGTCACATCATAACAGCCATTTTCACCAGTGAAACAGTAACATTTGACCACAGTATTTGTTACCTAATTGTTCCCCACTAAAAACCTAGAAACTTTAGGAAGATGACAAAGTTCTCAAGTTGTTGAGCTTGTCTAAGTTCCCTGTTTTTTGGATGTGGCTCGATATGTGGGTCGCCCTACCGACCATATCTACCATATCTACGTACTTTCTTCTGATAGCAGTATTTTAATGGGGTTAAAATAAACGGCTTTACTTTTTTAAGTAACATGTAATCTAACTAATTCCCTCCATCGTGACAACGCTGTTACTGTTACAGATGATAAAATGCCTCTCTTTAGTATAATTCTGCACACTCAGGCTTTCCTCATCTGACCGGGGACTTGAGGAGAGAAACAACCACAAGTGATGATGATTGACTGAGAAATAGTAAAATGGCATGACGGACTTGGGTAAGTCAGTGTGCACAGCTGAACACACATGCACATACCACTCACACAAACAACCAGGAGATGCAGGCAATAGTGAGTCCAGAGAAAACAGCTTTTAAACTGGAATCACAGACGTCACTTTTCCCTCACAGAGATAAACAACAAGATCGTTATGAGAAATGTTCATTCTGAACAAAACAAAGTGTTTTTTCATGTTATAAACATGTGAAGCACCTCTCCTGAGAAGAAGACAGAGCCACAACATCCAGGCATCCAGTGTCCATGATTTTTCTCTTAATAATTTATTCTGAATTTCCGTTTCCTTCATTAGTGGGAGCTAATATACTGTTTTACTAAAAATAATTCGATGTGCAGATCAATTTTAAGTTCCGTTTAAAGGGGAATGTACTTGAAGATTGAAAAGAAGTAATGCAATAGTTGTTATTTTGATAATGATGTAACTCCATTACTAACTCAGTTACTTTTTGGGGTGAAGTAACTAGTAACCATATTAAAGTTACATGCCCAACACTGGTTGCATATGCATAGGCTTTTGCATATGATAATATTGGGTTCACATGTTGTAATGTATGAAACACATATGTTCCACGTATGTCTCACATGTGTTTCAAATGTGCACGTTTTTTCTTGTATTATGGTGTTCTTATGTTGCACTGTCCTGCTGGAGGAGGTTGCTGCCATCAGGGAGTGCTGTTGCCATGTGGGGCTGTGCTTGGTCTGAAACAATGTTTTGGTGATGTGTAAAAGTAATATCCCCATGAATGCCAGGACCCTGCAACATTGTGACAAGATGATCAACGTTACTATCTTCATTTGCCCGTGGTTTTAAGGGTGTGGCCAATCAGTGTTGATGCAGTCACTTACAGAAGTAGATCATGTATCTGATTTGATAGTATATAAAATATAGAATCTGTGTTATATTGCTTTTTATGTTTTTTATTAGTTCCATTGTGGGAAACTGGATAATTTTACCTCTTTAAGCCTTTAAAAGAGCCTGAAAGTGTTTATCTGAAAACTGGTTGTTTGGTTGTGCTGCTCATAACTTCTGCATTCTCTGTTTCTTTACAAGCCTGGAAAATTCAAATTTTACTCAAAAAAACAAACAAAAGAAATTCTGCTGTTTACAATGCATAAATAAAAGATGAAGCATTCTGTACATTTGGATCCTCTTTTATGCCTTATAAATAGTTGCCAAAGAGATTACAAGTGAAAGAAGTGTTCCTAGCGGCACAATTATTATCTGCCTCCATTTTGTGCCGTCTACCACTGCATGTTTTTATAAGACGTCACTTTATCGTTAAACAAATTTGTGTTGCTTTTGAGTGGTCTGGTGGATTTGCTGTCTGGTGGAATGTATTAAGCAGATAAAACGTGTTGTTGTGACATGCACGATGGAATACATATGTCACCGAGGGCTATCTTCCCTGCCTCTCCTATCATAGCTACGTAAGCAACTGATTGTGTATTGCGTTTTTAGAGTGATTGTGTGTTGACTAATTTATGTATTTTTGTGTGTGTGTGAGTTGTTGGTTCCTCATGGTGCTTACATGTTGCCTGGAGCCTATGTTTGTGTACATGTAAAAAAGAGTTGCTTATTCCTCGCTGTCTCTAGATTTTTGCATTCTTAGCTTTTAAAGCTGACATCTCTTCCTCATCCTTTCTTCCTTGTCTTCTCCACTCTGCTGTTCTCCTCGCTCTGCCTACAATCCTGCAATTTAGAGTAGATCAGGGCTCTGTCGATGTAAATGCTGCTTCATGGCAGTGGCGGACTTAATGAACAGCAGGGCTCGCAGCCCTCTGGCAGCACTTAAACTTTTAAACATCTATTATGGAGGCGTGAGAAAAAAAAACAAAACAGACTGGCCACTGCTGAAACAGAAATGCCCAAGCGGAAATTTGAACCACTACTAACCACCTCACCTGCTTGCAACCAAAACATTGTACTAGTTGCCAGACTTTCCAGATCTTTGGGTTGCTAAATGTATCCATCCATCTATCCATCCACTTTCTGAGTGGGTCATGAGAACAAGCGAAGCTTTCCTGGCCTTCATCTTCCCAGATATCTCGTCCAGCTGTCCCTGGCGGTTATGAGGAGCCATTTACATGTTCTTTGCCCTGAGGCTTCCAATCTTTAGAACATATCCTAACAATTCCCCTTGGAGGGATCCAGAAATGCATGAGATTACTCTGTTCTTAGCCCCTCCTGGAGATTGCCTGAGATTATAGCAGGGATCTCACTTTTTGTGAACTAACTAAAGGTCAAAGATTTGCTCATCTTATTCATCTAAAAGAGATTTCAAAAATTCCTCCCGTATCTGTAAAAGGAAAACTGAAAGCACAAGACCCACATCACTCCACCTTTGGTCAGATTGTACTAGATGTAAATACAACCCATGGGTGTTGATGAAGTCAGAGGTAGCTTAATGCTTACTTCTCACTCTTTTTTGCTCTGTATGTGTCTCTCTTCAGGAATACAGATTTTAAAGGCCATTATACTTCATCACCTCCACCAGGCGCAGTGTCACTGGCATCGCTACTGTGTCAAGTGTCTTATTTCTGTTTTAGAGCAGAAAGGATATGTGTGTGTGTGTGTACATGTGACTGAACAAACTTATGCCTAATGCACTACCAACTATGTGTGTATGTGCGTGTGTGTTAGAGAGTGAAAATATACTATAGGAGAGGTTAGCTGTGAGTGTGAGTGGGCCTTGCTCTGTTCTGGACGCACTTATCTCTCCTACTGTGTAATGGATCCTACTGGATATTTGCATAAGGTATGGAGGTGATGTCATTTGGTTTTCAGAGCTGCACTTCAGTGATAGTTGACACTTAGCAAAGTGGACAAACGCTGAATAACCTGCACTACTTTATTTCCTTCTGTTTAAACTTTTATCTACAGCCGGACTGGAACTGGTGTAACTAGAAAATCTTGTTAATTGAGGTTTAAAGAAGGGTTTGTTTTTTTTTCCAATAGAAGGCAAAGCTAAACAGTCTGTGTCTATTATCTAAACTAACAGCTAAAGCAAATCAAAACGTGCTAACTAGCTCAATTAAAAACCTTAATTTTGGCTCTCCTGTTTTGACCCAATGGATTGAACCTGTCTATTTGCTGGGATAGCTCCAGCTTCCCTGTGACCCTGAACTGCAATAAGCAGTATAGAGGATGGATGCACTTCTTAACACTTCTCAGTGTGAAACTCCATCTATCACATGCTAGTGCATGTGCTGTATGCTGAAGTCCTTGGTGGTCTCTTCCACTTCTCTGCTTGCTCAATTATAGGTTAAAGAAAAAATGAATAAACTGTTGCACCTAGTTGGATCTCAGGATACCCTTCAGTAAGGACATTTAACTCAAAGGATGTTGGTTGCTCTCAGTCAGCTGTGTTTAACCCTTTAACACCCAATGCATCGCCAGTGACCCACAATGGCACTTGGCGTCCAGTTCCTTGTACTTAAAAGGGTTAAAATTTGGACAAACAAAATTGGAAACGTGTTAAAGGGAAAAATATAGGGTGTACAAAGACGATTTAGGGACATAAAATGAGCCTGAAAATAGAAAATGCACAACTAAAGAAATCTGATAGTAAGAGATCTTTGACAGATCAGCTTCAATCTCCAAGCAGACCAAATTCAAGCTGCTTACTGCTTGAATATTAGCAGTTTATATGTGAGGGACACTGCACTTCCATTGGCTGGACACTTGCAATCATCTCACCTGGACCTAATTAAGTGAGCTGCCATTCACTACATTTACAATAATAATCTGGATCAATTAGTGGTAATGTTTGCAACAATTTAAAAAAAGTTCAAAGAAAATTGTTTGATTTGGGGAGCTGTATTGGGATCAATGGATTCTCCCCCTAGCAGTTCTGGTAGTGGCGGAAGACTGCATCCTTGTGTCTGACAACACTGACGTGGTTAGCTCCATGTTGGAAGCTGCTGGGGCAGCTAACATTGGGGCTGATGTCTATCTTGTTCTAGACAATACAATACAAAAAAACTCAGAAATATCTCCCTTTCTCTTCATTCTCATATCTTCTTATACAAAATCAGACGGGTTACAGGATATATTTCTTCACATGTTTATGCTATAGCTTACTTTTAAATCAACAAGCATCCTTGGTAGCCTCCCATTTAATTTAAACTGGAACATGTAGTTCTAGCTTAATCATTGCTAAGCATACTTGATGAGTATTCTTTGCAGTTTACGTTTTTGTTCCAATGTGAAAATCTTGATTAACTGAGTTGATGTGTAGTCTCTTAATACACTTAAATATCCATCCATCCATTTTCTGCCACTTATCCAGAGATGGATCGCGGGGGCAGCTGCCTAAGCAGGGAAAACCAGACTTCCCTGATCCCGGCCACATTCACCAGCTCATCCGGAGGGATCCCGAGGCGTTCCCAGGCCAGCCGAGAGATGTAGTCCATCCAG
>JBAMHW010000018.1:3389302-3401232 GCA_037177495.1 Rhadinocentrus ornatus
CCTCACCCGGGACATGGTTGAAGCTCTGCCAGAGATGGGAGTTGAAACTCTTTCTGACAGGGGACTCCGCCAGACGTACCCAGCAGACCCTTACAACATGCTTGGGCCGGCCAGGCCGGATCGGCATCCTCCCCCACCATCCGAGCCAACTCACCACCAGGTGGTGATCAGTTGACAGCTCTCTTCACCCGAGTGTCCAGGACATGCGGCCGCAAGTCCGACAATACGACTACAAAGTCCATCGTCGAACTGCGGCCTAGAGTGTCCTGGTGCCAGGTGCACATGTGGACACTATTGGAAAGCGGGATAGTTTTAATATAAGGTGTAATTATTAATTCTGGGTGTCTTTTTGGACATGTCAAAAGGGTGCAATTATATTGTTTTTAATAGTCTAGATAATGTTTTGGTGAAATTAACTGACCTATCTGAATTAAAAAAAAAAAAAAAAAAAAAAAAGAAGCTGAAATGATTGTAATGAATGTTTTAGGACCCAAGACTGTGAATGATATTTTGGGCAGTCTGTCCCTGTCTAAAGGTGAACAGTTTTTTTTCCACAGATGACTCAAACGAGAGAAAAGGGATTTTTTTTCCAGTGAGTGTGTATGATCACGTGCAGGAAGTTACTTTTATGAAGAAGGTGATAAAGCAGATGCAGATGGTAAGTATCATACTCATAAGTCCTGTAAGCATGCATGTCAAGTCATCAGTGTATATTTAGTTGAAAGTTGTTAAAATAAGGAAGATCAGATACAGTTGTGTTATTGAATAAGTTATTACATCTAAGCATTTTTGATATTGTAATTTTATAAGATCTGTTGACTTTTTCTTGCCATTTCAAACATGAATGAACATGTCTGCATATGTACACAACAGTTTGGCCAAACCAAGCTATTATTCGTAAGTCCTCTTTAAGTAAATGGCATGTAGCGCTTTTATCCAAAGTGCTGTACATTATACATCACATTCACACACTGATAGCAGAAGCTGCCATGCAAGGCGCTCACCACGACCCATCAGGAGCATTTAGGGGTTCGGTGTCTTGCCCAAGGACCTTTCGACAGGAACTTGACTCGGCCAGGATCGAACCGGCAACCCTAGGGTTACAAGACGCCCGCTCTACCTTGCTGAGCCACGCCACCCTAAGCGCAAAGGTCGTCAACCCCAGTTTTAAGGCAACAAAGAATTTAACAAAATAGATTACAGAACAACTTGATTTACACTTTAACAAGAGAAAACTGTGACCCCCCTCTTATAAATCTGAAAGGAAAGAGATAAGGCTGATTGAAGACAGACAGTCCTAAGTAGACCTGCCACCACTAGCACCAGTTAAACTCGGGTCATGCCAGTTATGAACACAATACCACAGATTTTGATGGGATTCAAGTTTCCATATTCAACTAAAGGTATCTCTTTCCTATAAAGTGATATATTTTTAGAAGAGGTTGGAGGCAACAGTATTTACTGTAACCATGCCCTTTCAGTACTCCACACCAACTGCAAAATTGAGAGGAAGAAGAATTAGCTGCACAGGTATTACAGGCTGAAAGACAGAGTGCAGAGCCTGCCAACACACCATATTGTTTAAGTGATAATCCAACACAGCAAGTCATCTCTCAGAGGCAGCAGATATGCAGCCATATTGAGTGCTATCAGAGATGAGGAATACACTACAAAGAAGAAACAGAACTGAAAAACTAATATATATTCTATCACACCAAAATGTAAAAAGTATTGCAGCGGTTGTATAAATATACAACCTAAATCTTACTAATTTTGAAGTTAACATTTATTTTTGAGAGTATTGGTTTAAATTCTGACAAGCTCGGAGGCAGATGGTATAGGAACCAGCAAAACAGTATAATATAAAACGAGTAGATTCACCAGCTGAATACTCTCTGACATTATTACTACCAAAATTCAGCCAAAATTATGTGGGTCACATCTGCCCACCAAGCAGAAGTCCATTACAAGGACATTTATATAAAAAAGGTCCTCCACTGTCCATACCCTACTTTCCAATGCAGGGTTGAAGAACCTATCCTGATACAGTTGCCATTCCATCACGGAAGGACAAGGGAATTTCACAACCTCCAATAAGCTCAGATGTTTAGGAACAAACTGGTCAAGGTACAAACCAGTGACTGTATGAGACAACAGTGCTTAGCACTTGTGGCCCAGTAGAAATGTAAAGGTGAGGACATACAGTATTTTTCACAACATAGAAATATGTTCTTTTAAGGCTGTTTCCGCAAAACAATATTTAGAAACTAAACATAATCTAAACATCAAATGTATGTGAATTTTTTCATACTGGCCCATATTTGGCCCTGACGCTATGCTAGCTTGGCTCCCGAAATTTAGTCACATCACCACTCTATGTGGGCTACATCTAAAATGTAGTCTCGGCCCATATTTGCCTTGATTCACACTTGTAAGTCACAACATAAAAGAAATGTGTTCTTCACATTTACATATGTTTTACTGATGCAGGATTTACATATGTTTTCTTTCTCCCTCAAACATACAGTAGCAGGTAAATTTCTTAACAAAATGAAAATAGTTAAAGTTATACCGCTATATAAAACTGGGGATAGGCACCACTTCACAAATTACAGGCCAGTTTTTTTATTTTTACAATTTTCCAAAATTTTAGGAAAACTATTCAATAATAGATTAGACAAATTCATAATCAAACATAAATCACTTTCTGACAGTCAATATGGATATAGAATAAACACTCAACATCACTGCCCTTAACAGAATCAATTGACGAGATAACAAACGCCACAGATCACAAACTGCATTCAGTAGGAATATTCATAGATCTTAAAAAAGCTTTCAACACAATCAATCATAACCCTATTATTCAATAAACTTGAACGGGGTGGGATCAGGGGGTTAGTTTTGCACTGAATGAGAAGTTATTTAAGCTATAGAAAACAATTTGTGAAGTTCAGGTAAAATTCATACTTGAGCTTGGACATTACTTGTAGCGTCCTCAAGGAGTCAGTATTAGGTCCAAAACTGTTTATACTTTATTTAAACAAATATGCAAAGTTTAAAAAAGTTTAAAATTTGTATTATTCGCAGATTACACTAGTATTTTTTTTGTTCTGGGGGGATTTACATGAACCACTGGGGAAGAAACTGAAATGAGCAACTGAAAATGTGGTTTGACAGAAACAAATTATCATTAAACTTCAGTAAAACCAAATTCAAGCTCTTCGTCAATTGCAGTAAGAATACACAAGTACAGATACAAATAGATGTGGTGAACACAGAAACAACGGTGTGGAGAAGGGCTAGGGTTAAATAAGCTTCTGTTTCATCAAGCTCCTTTTTCAGACATGTGGGGTTTATATTAATATTTATTTTAGTTCATATTATTCTTTTTCTGCTTTTTTTCTTTGACTATTATCATTTGTTTTGTTTGTTTTATCATTTGTTTTGTTTGTTTTCTTACATGTGCAAAACAAAGCAAAGCAAAATAAAAGCAATAAAAGGATGAATGCTGCACTAATATTTATTACTGTGCTGGAGTATAGATGTTTACATTATTAATAAATTGCACTTTAAAAAAAAAAGTATTTAATGTGTCTATTCCTTAAGGAGTTACATGACTGAGGGAGCTCAAATATTTGGGATGTTCATGATCGTGGGCCAGTTTGGGCCAAAATGCCAAGGTTGTTTTTTTGTCCCGGTCCACCACTGGCCTGGTATGTGGACAGAAATGTTTTCCACTATGTGTCTTACCACTGTAATTTAGTTGCATACAAACATGGTTCACATACATTGGCAAGCTTGATACTTTGTATGTATCTACATACAGTATGTGGATATAGCTGTGATGATGTGGGTATGCATCTGTTGCCCATCACTGACCGTCTTTCTTGGAAACTTTCTATTTTTTTCCCCTGTTCTTCACATTTCTGTCAGTCAATTTTCCTCTGATGACCCTAATGTTTCTTCCACTTGTTTACCTCTTACACACAAGCAGATTCCTCTCTAAGCAACTCTCTTCCTCCCTCTCCCTTTAACTCCCAAAACATTTACGCTTCATTGTTATCCAGAGTCATCAATTATTTGGTCTGGTTTACGAAACCCCAGTGCAACCCTCCTCCAAGTGTACTGCTGCTCAAAGTGGACACTGATCCCACTCTTTTTGGTTGCTTTGTGTTGACAGGAGGTTGCATCAGTTTACATCAGCAACAGACACAAGCTGGACCTCCCCAAGCCCTCCACATACCCCCTCTCCACCAGCTGTGAGGGGAAGCATCAACATACTGATCGCCACTGAATAAAGACTTCATAACACTAAACGGTGGAACTGATCTGGATGTCACTGTACTTATAACCTTATGTGAGGTCCTCAGGCAACTTCCTGTGAAAATTTGGCTGACACAATCAAACACTGCTTTTGTACCTCAAATGTGAGTGCCACTAACTAGCTTGTGCAGATTGTTTTAAGCCATGATCAGAAAGTATTGCAATTAATGACACAAAATTGTGGCAATATGTGGCAATGTTTTAGAATATTTTACATCTAGTACTCAAACTATACTACAGTATAGAAAAGAAGATCCAGGTGCAGAAAAATTTTTTTTACAAACACTTTCGATAAAATGAATTAAAATGATTATTATAAACATCCCTTTGGAATATTGATGCAGCTGGCCTGTGCCTTTGTGGGGCCCAACTTGTATGGTGTACCAATCACAAAATTTTCCTTGTGAAATTTTAATAGCTGGGACAAAAAAAAAAAAGGTTTATAATAAGTTTTTTTGTGTATTACCAATTTAATTTGTTTTCATTTTACAATAACTTATTTATTAAATTTCAAAATCAACATATCGTGATAGTCCAAACACTCTTGGTTGCTGCCTGATAGCGTGGGGGGCCCAAGGATCAACTTAGTTTGCTCATGCGCTGTAGCGCTAAACCTTGATTAAATCCCAGTAAATAGTACCTGCAGACGCCAACTCTGATAAAACAGTTATAACAGTTCAGGCGAGGTCTCCAACATCTGTTCTCCATAGCCCCGTTTCACCAAGGGGTCTGGCTCAGGGTGGGACAGGACGCATTTTTTTACATTCCCACAGGCAAAACCTGGGAATGGAACTAGAAAATCTGTTTTGAGCTGTCCTACTCTTCTGGCACCCTTCCATAGGGGCCTCAATCTTACTGCTCCGACTCTAAAGGATGGAGAGGATGGAGCTTGACACAATGTAATCTACTGGTTGATCAAAGTACTTGTCCTTTTTCTGTGCAACTTGGAAATAAGAACACAATCACATGTTTAGATATACAATGCATTTATTTTATTGTTTAAGCTTTAAGTAGAAAGAACAAAAACTGCTTGATGTTCACCATTCTCCTCCTTTCTTCCTATGATGTGTTCTTTTTTATAATTGAAGGAAGGCTTAATGCTGTTGTGGCATCAATCTTTTCCATAGCTGATAGATCTATCACTACCCAGCTTATACACTGCCTACGAGGTAAGAGCACGGTTTTCTGTGGAAATGCCACAGAGATCAGGATTTGCCATACCAAACTGCACCGCCCCATCACAAGCCAAACCCATTTTGGAAATAGGGCTAATGATCTCAGTCTTAAAAGATTAACATTTTTTGTCAAGCCACTACAGCTGCTAAGCAGGCACATTCTCAATTTTCAAAACATGACAATCATCTGAATGTTAAGGACAAACTGGTTGATTTTCTCCGCAGTTTCTCAGTTCTGTTATGATACATGCTGGAAACATCATTAAGGCATGGGTGCCTTCACTAATCAGATTCTTAACACTCTAATTGTTTTCCAGATGTTCAACGAGTGTTAATTCTTTATGTTAATAAAAGCCTTGTATGAGCCTAGAGACGTACTGATGTATGTGATGTCAACCATCCTGAACACTTTTGAAAGCCACTTGTGATGTAATCTCTGTTATCTGTTTAAATCACAGTGATTTTCAGACAGGTGGGAGTTATTGAAACTTTGCAAATAATATGGCAACCATTTACCAATACAAAATGGCTCATCAGTAACTGATTTAAAAGATCTTGGAGCATAAACATGCAGATTGGTGATTAGCTGCAAAGTGGCTGGAGAATGTAGAAGACAGAAGGTCAAACAAGTTAATCAAGCATAATGCAAAATAAATCTCTCATCATTAACTGTATTAATGGACACACCGATCATTGGAAACCATTTTCCAGATGTGTTTGTTTCTTTCTGTCCATAAATCCTGTCAAGCTGAAGGTCAGTGGTTCAATCCTCAGCATGTCTATGTTTTGATGTGTCCCTGAGCAACACACTGAACCCTACACTGCCCCTGACATCTTCATCAGAGAAGAGTTTTGCAGACTGTATATAGAGGGAATATGAATAGGTGAATGAGAAAGACATTGTGAAACAGTTTTCAAAGCTGGACAAAGCCTAAAAGAAGCTTTATAAAACCATTTAAGTTGTCTTTTCTTTTATGCCTTATGTTGGTTGCAAAGGTCTTTTCTCCAAAATTTAAACTCATTTAAAAAAATAATCTTGTGTAAGGTCAAAGTATAGAGAAAGAAAAATTTTTTTCAAGAAGGTCATAAGGACGAAGACTTTTCCACGTCATGTTACGTCATAGCAGCATAAAAAGACAGCCTCTTTAATCTGTACCGCTTTTAGTATTTTACATCTGCATCTGCTTGCACACATAAAAAAAAGTGTTATTGAATCAACTAATTGATGACAGTTGTATTGGTTAGAGCAGTGTGTCCCTCACACACTGATTCACAATTGTTTACAAATAAACTTTAACCCCCTATTCTGCCTCTGTATTTGACACCAAAGTGGAATGAGATTTGTCTCATGTACAAAGCAACATGCTGGATAGCTCGCTGCCTCACCCACTCACCCCCCAAGACTGCATAAACACATTGTTGCTCCATTGTTTCCTTGTGGTTAATGAGCCGAAGCTGAAGGGGAATGATCCATTTTTGGTCATGTGTCATCGATGAGCTGGGTTTTCTTCTTCCTCTTTGCTTTCTTTCTTCTTGGTCAGTGGTTGTTTAAGGCAACACAACCCCCAAATGTGCAGCTGTAACTGTGATGTTGTCCAGGCAGTTTGGTCGGCTTGAGAAAAGTGCAGTGTGAAAGCAAATCAAACCAAATTTCTCAGCCTTCCCTGCCCAAAGAAATCAAGTACCTTGATTCATAATAAAAATCATTTTCACTCAGCAGTTGCTAAACAAAGCAGGGGAAAATTTTTAAGTCTTTTATTGATCAGATTTTGAGAAAGCCTGCTGACTTATTGATTGATGAGAATCTTCCTTTCCACCATATTCCAAAGCGGCTTTATTGGATTGGGATCTGGTGACTGTTGAGGCCATTGGAGTACACTGAAGTCATTGGAGATGATTTGAGCTTTGTGACATGGTGCATTATGCTGCTGGAAGTAGCCATTGAAAGATGCTACACTGTAGTCATACAAAGAGCTGAGCCATGGCTGCTCCCACCCCAATGATCCTACTGTTTTCCTCTTAACACTGTGACACTAATCACTATTAAAAATAACTTTGTAAAATTCATTGTAAGAATTGTTATTGGATAAGCAAACAGAATCTTAGTGAAAAGAGGGGACAAAGCTGGAGAAAAAACTTCTCCCCTACACCGTAACAAACCCTGTAACTTGGGGGGACTAATGGAAGAAAAATAAGTTATGTTTTCATTTTCAACCTCCATTAATTTGTCGCCATAATCATGTCAATATTCCTCCAAATGCAAACACTTTCATTCCTGACAGAAAGTAATATGGTGAAAGGCCATTAAAAATTAGTCACACCCCATCCCCCACCTACACTGGCAAACACATGCACATTCACACACAGATGCACGACAATCACCACCCAACTTGCCCCCACCCTCCACCCAATAAAACTTTTGGCAGGCCTGAGCTGTTGTAATTGGCAGACGGCTTGCCGTGCCGATAGACTCCCCTCAGTCCTATGGGTCAAGAGTAATTTACTGAGCTGCTAAACACCACTAGTTTCACTATCTTCCTCTCTTTCTACTCAGTCCAAACACCCCTCCCCTCACCCTCTGCCCATTCCGCACATTCCCCTAGCATCCATATTGGAATTCCCATCCAGGCTGTATTACAAGACGAGATGATGGCTTAATCCCTTGTTAATTAGGGACAACATCACCAGCAGCTGAGGCTAAAGCGGAGAGTAGCAAAGGCTCCAGAGACATGAGGGCTCTGGCCGAGCTTGTAGCCCAGTCAGGAGAGCCTGGCTCATGCTCAGAGAGCTGGCAATGGATGGCAGTAAGGGGGGGGGGGGGGCTTGGATGTTGCACTGGATAAGGTTTGAAAGGGCCTGCTGCCTAATCCCCCACTGATGGCTCTTCTAGGCTAATGGAGCCTAGACAACTGGGCAACCGGATGCTGCTGTTGGCTCGACAGCTGCCAACTCCACTCCACTTCAGCTGGGTCAGGGACAGGGTGCTTTCACTTGTTGTTTACAGGGGAGTTTTGTTACAGGTCTCTGTAACACAAAATGCCTTTTTACTGGGATTTGTTTAACCATGTTCAGGCTGGCAGGTTGTTTTTGGCAGGCGTATGTGTGTGAATTTATATGTGTATTTAACACCTCATCTGCTTTTTCTTGACAGTTATGGATTCATAGTTCTCATTGTGCATAGAAAGCCTCAGTCCCAGACAAACAATCTTAATTATAACCTCAATATCTACACAGTCCAGTCTTGTGTAAAACTGTTTCAGGAGGAATTTGAAGGTAAGTGAAGGCAGAATTAGCAAAGGGGTAATGGGTAGTGGGTAGAGTTTAGGGTACAGGTACTGTTGGTTATGGCTGAGAGTCAGCAGCATTAAAAAATTAGGGGGAAAAAAACAAACGAAAAGTACATCTTCTTAAGATACCTTTTCAGGTGGCAACAAGAGCCCATTTATTCAGGACCACATTTCCACCGGCTAAGTGTTGCACTGTATACTGTTAGCGGAGTGCATTATAAAAACAGCCAGCCTCGTTAATGTGCCCCCTCCCCAGAAGGCTCAGACTCCCGGGGAGTTCCTAACAGTAGGTAATTATCCAGCACCACACCACCTGCTGCTTCACTACCTGTGTGTCCAGCAACACTAGAGAGAAGGATGGATGGAGGGAATGGGGGGAGGAATGAGGGGGGGTGGATAGAAATGGAAAGGGATCAAAGCGGAAGGTTAAAAAATGAGTGAGAGTTTGAATGTGAGAGCTGAAGTTGTCTATATAATGCCTGGGAAGGATTAAAACAAAAAAACAAAAAACAAACCTGATGCTCCTTTGAATTTTTTAAAAACAGAATATCATTATATCTCTATATCAGTCAGGAAATGTACATTACTACATAAAACAGAAACTAGTAGTTTTAAAAAACACATTGTTCTGAGAAAATATTAAACTATATTGCAAAATGTATATTGGATAGATGACCGCTTGAGTGTTTTTGTGAATTATGTTTTAAGTTTAATCTATTCTGGTTGTCTAGTCTGGCAGCTGCTAATAGCAACACATTTTAGGTGCAGCAGGATGTCGCTAAAGGAGTTTTCCTTGAAGTAACTGCAGCTGTATAAGCAACCAGGGAACCAAATACTGTTGTTTGGCCAAAGATCTCTCCGGATCTGAAGTGGAGTCCTCACATAGACTCTGTCAGGAAAAAGCCCCAGCAAAAGTTGTACTTCCTGCGAGAGCTCAGTAAGTTTAACCTGCCAAAGGAGCTGCTTATTACCTTTTACACCGCCATCCTCCAGTCTGTACTCTGCACATCCATCACTGTCTGGTTTAGATTAGCCACCAAACTGGACAGGCTCAGACTGCAAAGGACAATCAGGTGTGTGGAGAAGATAATTGGGGTCGACCTATCCTCCATCCAGGACTTGTACCTGCTCAAGGTCAAGAAATGAGCGGATGACAACTCTGCAGACCCTTCATTTGCTTTTATTTTTAATTATTCTTTACTTTATGTGCTGAAAGTACAATGAGAGCAAAAATTCACTGGAGTCAAATTCCTTGTTTGTGCGTACAGACTTGGCGAAATAAATTATTCTGATACTGATCTGATTCTGATTTTATATCAGATGTTGAGGAAAACCGAGACAAAAGTATTAGCTTATTTTGAATTTGATGGCACGAAACACATCTGTAAAAAGTTTGAACAGAGCCAACAAAAGGCTGAGAAAGTGATTTACAAAGCTCAAAAACAACTGAGGAGCATTTGACAACTAATAAGGTAAATTTGCAACAGGTCAGTCACATTTTTATGGGGGTATTTCACAAAAATTATATTTAATATAATATTTTGAAGACTTTGAAGTTCTCACCATAGCATTTGTGGTGTATAATATTATTTGCTGTAGTGTGTGTATCATGCACAGGACAACTTTTCTGAGATGTGTTGCTGTCTGAATTCTGTTTTTGTTTACATTTCACACAGGCTGTGTCCGAATGTGCACCCTAGTCTCTACATAGTGCCCTATTTAGGGATCACACCATTTTGTTGGGTTGTCGGATGCTGTGCTTAGCATCTGGGATAGGCCCCCATGACCCCAAATAGGAATGACAGGGTATAACCAATGGACACAGGGATGGATTCTAAAATGCACCATAATCAGTGCAGTTAGATGCTAAGCTGAGTTTAGTTATTATTAGAGTTCATGATGGGCATTTAACTGGATCACTACCCCCATCCCACTATATACATATGGAGAATTGAGTCATCTTGAGTCTGTTGCTTCAAACTTTCACTGGGTGAGATGATCGTACATGGAAGCAACCAAATTCACTGCACAGTCTTTAAAATACTTGTATGGGGATTAGGGATTAGAGCAGAGCCATAAAAAATAAAAAGGGTCCCAGACAGCAACAGGACTTTGAAGTTGAAGACTTGTTTTAAAGCTCCATTTTTTTTGTGTGATAATTTTTCCTTTTCCTGATGATCTGGAATGGTTTAACACAATGTGTTTTTTTTTTTTCTTAAGAATATTTCTTAGCCGTTGGGGCACTGCCTAAGGAAGATTTTAACAACAGAACATCAACAAAGTCACTGGGGACAGAAGACATATATCAAAATGTACACAAGATTTTTAAGAAACCTTTTGGTTATGTGAGTGTTCTCAGAAATTTTCTACAGCAAATGTGAGTCAGCGGGAGTCCTATTGAGCTGCTTGTCACTCACAACTTCTGATGTGTGTTTTGACAACACAAAAAGGTGAGGAATTTGAAAAATGAGAGAAAATTTATTGTGAGTTCATCTATTTTATTTATAGACTTTCACTTTACTGCTTTTATAAAAACATGCAAATTTATGGATCTTTGGAGCATTAATGATGTACCCAGCTCATATGAGCCCAGCCAAGCATGTATAGAAGCAAAATGAAGGTATGCTAGTTCTGTTTGGAGATTTTTAATTTTGTAAAATATCATGTGGACTAATGTCTTTTCATTTATTTTAAATGTCTAATTTTAGTACAATTAACGCATAAATTGCTCTGCTGTATATAAAGTATTTGATTCCATAAAATCATAGCTATTCTTAAAGCCGCAGTGTGTAAGAATCACTCCCATCTAGTGGTGCACTAATACATTACAAGCAACTGAGTAGTGCTCCACTGGAGCCGCACCATTTAAGAGCGTTATTACAACTACGGAAGCTGCAGAGATTCATAAATGTGAAGTTCGAGTGTCAGAGAGATATTTCTGCGTTAGAAAGCTGCGGTTCTGGTGATTAAATAACGCAGAGAAACTGGTTTTACTTTGGTCTATTTAGTCTGAGTAGAAGGAGGACAACTACCCCCATCCCGTTGACAAATCAGCTGAAATAAAGCATGAAACAGGAGGGAAAGCTCTGGGAAAATACGTCTGAAAGAAGCGCACGGTCGCCTGCTGGTACGACTTCTGTGA
>JBAMHW010000018.1:3429433-3439820 GCA_037177495.1 Rhadinocentrus ornatus
CCATGCACCTTTAGTGCTTCATTATCCAGATTTCTGCCTAGAAATTCTCTAACTTTGCATTCTTAGCTCCACTACCGAGAGTTGCTTCACGTTTGTATAACATAAACATGTCTTACCTTTGCTAAAAAGTTTCTTATTGTCTTTTGGGAGCCATTTCCCGTCCCAAAATCACAAGTTCTGCCCATCTGCATGGGTTTTCACAGATAAAAAGAAACGTTTTTTTTTTTTTCTTAACTTCCAGGCAGAAAACATCTCTTTATTTTATTAAACCCGCTCTCTCCCGATTACACAAGACACTCCACTGCAGCAGGGAAGGGAGAAGTGACTGCATGTTTCTGTGATCACAGCCAGTGAGAAGGAAAAAAAAAACAACTTAACATGCGATAAAAAAACATTAACAGCGTTGATTAGTCATTCCGTTAACGCGCGTTTATATATATATATATATATATATATATATATTAGGGGTGGGACTTTCATGTGCTAATTACAATTACTTAATTACAAAAAGATTTAAATTAACATTGGCTCACTGATGTCCACTAAAGTGGCTATTTTACAAATATACTATTCTCACCCATTTTTAAAAAACATATTTTAAATAGGTCTCCACCAGATAAAATGCATGAAAGGATTAAAATGATATTCACTAATCAATTTAAACATCATAATTTCAGGAAAAGGTATCTGTAGTAATCATTACATAAAATCAAAGATGGCTTTATTGCTCATCTTTGTGGAGTTTCCACATTAACAGAACCATTTCTCAGATCTTTGAGTTTAGTTCTTGAAATTTCAAATAATTCAGCATGTTGCCGTTTTCTGAGAACATCTATGCAAGCACAAGCATCCTCTAAGTTCCTCAGAGGGTAAAACACAGAGCGACCTTGTCCGGGCTCATTGCTTATTACGTCGGAGAGACTGCGGCGTCCTGCTGATAACCAGTGATAGCTCGTCATTTCCTCTTTTCTTCAGGATGGTCTGTCAGAAACAGCATCAAAGGTCCATGGGTCTGGTTAGAATGGCTGCATCCTGGGAGCACATTAGTGGGTTTTTCTGTTTGTGATCTTTCTTTCTTTCATCACTTTGGAATTTTCTCCCTTCTCTTTATTGACCATTCTCACTCCTTCAGTTCTGACCCATCTGAAAATATGCTTTGTTTTTCTTTTGTTTGTTTATTCTTACCCATAATTGGATGTGTTATGACCTAGTAGTCTTTCCTGTGTTGATAACATTTATAGATGCAAATCATACCAGGAAATCAATTTGCAACCTGAACTCAAGGGTTATTACACCATAGTTTGAGTTTGAGTCTTCCAAGTCAGACGAATTATGTGGATTTGAAAAAACTTCAGATTATTCTAAGTCAGGTACAAGAATTTAATTTCCTTTGATTGGAGTTGATGTACCGCAAGAACACATTTCAAGAGATTTTTACAAAGAGCACTTATTAATTCTGCAGTCATTCAAATGATATCCCATACAGGTAACTCAGGTTAATTGAAGTTTTGCTATGTTGAAACTGTCTCTCAAATCTTTTCTTTTATATATATATCTATATATATATTTTTTTTCTTTTTTTTTACTCCTGCTCCTTTCTAACATAAATCATCTACAGCTTTGTCACAGCTTGAATCAAAATGACACTTTTTCAGACTTATTAAAAGTGCACAAAGTAGGAGAATAAAAAAAAAACATAAAGGATGGGGAAAAAAGAAACAACAAAGCTAAAATACGTAGCATAATTACATCTACCCTCTGCATCGCTCTCACTTCCTACCGCCTTTTTTCTGTCCATCTCTAGCTGTCTGTGATGGCTGGCTTTCAGAGTGGCATTAGGAGGCTAAATTGGCCTGTTTCAGACAGGAGAGCATCTGTGTTTGGTGTCAGATAATGTGTGCTGAGAAGTCAGAGGAAAGTGTGATTAAAGCCAAGCCAATGATAATTATGTCAGACTCCATGGTTGTCCTGAACCTCTTCCGCTAGTTGAAAGAGATTCTCTTTGATGGGCAAAACATAAGGAAGTCGGAGAGTGAGAGAAAAAAATGTGAAGGATATATTTTTTTTATTTTTTAAAGGGTCTTCCCATTACTGCTGTGGCCTCTTCTGCCCCCGCCAATTTGTGGAGAGTAGCAGTGAACTTCCCAGTGTACTGGAGACATTCTGAGGGGTGGCTCTAGGCTGAAATGCTTTGCTAAGTGGGTATTGTTGCTGCTAAAAAGACTAGAGACGCTGAAAGCTGATGGTTCATCCTGCAACCTGCGCAATTAACCCTTATAACTGGGTCACGATCAATGGACCACTTTTCCTCACAAATCTGTTGATGTCATAGACTTAATTTTGCATAAAATCTGATCCCACACAACAAGACAACTTCTTTCCCAAGGCCTGTTCAGATTAAATAAATCTACATTAATATGACCTCTTTCTAGATTAGTGATGTGGTTGCATGAAGTGGAGCCCTGAAACAGGAACCCATCAGTGATTCCTGAGATTTTCATCTGGGTTGATGATGGACTCTTCTATCACTCATCAGGGTCAGAAGAATTAAGGGATAGTCCTCAAATTCACTTTAGAAACTTTATGATGATAATAAAAGAATTGAAGCCTAAGATAGTATATCATTGGAAGAATGAGTACTTCCCTATAAAACCCTCTTGATCTCCATGGAAACTACCAGAACCTTCATGATTCATTTCAAACAAAGACATAGGGGAACATTGGCTTGTTTTTGTCCCACAGTGATGATGCAGACATCTTTGTAATCAGCAGAGTCTCTGCTTTCATAAAGTGGACAGTGTTGTTCTCATGCTTTTGTTAAATTCCCATGTAATTGCTTGGGATTTGAACTGTGTTTGGTTTGAAGTCTGTTGGCTAAGTATCGCCCTGTGATGTTGCAGGCCTGTTAAAAAGCTGGGATAGGCTCCAGCTTACCCATGACCCGTAATAGACTAAGTGGTATAGACAATGAATTAATAAATTGAATTTATTGACTATGGTACACTTTAAAAGTTTTGTTTGTTAATAATGCTATTTTTGTGTGTGGCTGGGTGCGTTTTTTTACATCATCAGATCACTTATAATGAAACCCACTGATTCTTGGATTGTTTAATTTACTTGACTGAAAAGATAATTTTATCCTTATATTACAATTCACTGTTAAAGTTGATAATAAGAAGTATAGTCAGACAGTGTACACCTAATGAGGTGCTTGCATTGGATGGGCTGCCGATTCAGACGTTCTCATTTGGCTCAATAAACATAAGTGGTCATCAGCCCATTCATATGGGGCAGTCAACCATGTCAGTTTCCATGTCAGTGATCAGCAGCATTGATTCTGGAAGACTCCTGATCCCGTCCGACTGGATGCCAGTTTGCCGATAGATCTCAAACCCTCAACATTACGTTATTTCAGAAAACACTACAAAAATGTATGACATTTAAACTGTGACTATGATTAAAACAGCAATGAAAAGGCTGCTTCTCTCAACCTTAAACATATTAGATTATTGAACTGAAAAGCTAATAGTATTCTTTGTTGTGCTACTGTTGTTGCTATGGACGCTACAGTGGTTGCCATGGATGCTGCTACGTGCATGGCAAGTTCCATTTCTGTGTTTGCCATCTGCTGACGATGGTTTGCGTCGCATTTCAATTTACTATTGGCAGCAGCATTAGGAGTTTATAGTTGTTTTATGTTTCTTTACAATACTTACTATATTACAATAAAAACATGATCAATATGGGGTTATACAGGTGTTTCTAGAAAACATCCTTCATGAAATCCTGCTTTTTGCTACTTTTATTTTTGTTTTGTTTTTTTATCAAAAACACTGAAACTTTGCTTTTATGTATTTTAACTATTTTATTTTAGCCTTATTTCTGTTTTATGTCTTATATAATTCATGTCTTCTTTTAATGTTTTATGCAAAACACTTTGAATGGTCTTGTACATGAAATGTGCTATACAAATAAATTTGCCTTGCCTTTTTTATTTAATAAAAGCTGACATAATGCATTGCATTACAATCCCAGTGCTGCATCTTTTGAAAATATCCAGTCTTTTAACTAAATGCTATTGCCTTCTGTAAATTTTTTTAACATTCCGATTTTACTTGTCAATTTATTTATTTATTTATTTATTTGCCTATGGATGGGTAGATATGATAGTCTGTAATGTAACCCTGACACTGACCCATGTGCTGTGTGCTGCCCCTAAATCCAGCATTTAGACCTTGTTTACAGCTTATGAATGTTCTATATTGTGGGTAATATTAGATTTCTAAAGGTGACTCCTTTTAGAATATACTTCCCTAAAAATTTAAGATAAAACAAACAAAAAAACAAAAGCTTTATTTTATATGCTAGGTCTTTCACATGCTCTCTGAAACCAAGACTCTGAAGGTTTCTGTTAATTAAATGAGAAATGTTTAAAGTTTTGCTTTCACTAAGCCCAATACATTATTATCATCAGTATGAATATTCTACATGACTGTATTTGAAAAACTGACCTTTGAACCTTGACCTCAGTGATAAATTTGAAGAATCGTAATTTACCAACCTGGGACCAACTCTTGAACTGAGCTGTCGTGCATTAACTCATATGTTATACCCACCTACTGGGGGTCGCTGTCAAATATGGATTAAATACATTTACACCAACTTAAGAATTAGATTATTGGGATCTAAATCCACAGTTGCGTTCACCGTCCCTTTGATATGTTGTCAATTCAATTTTATAACTTTAAATTTGATGCCAAATATTCCTCCTATGCAAAAAAATACAACTCCCTTTTTTATCGGTTTTCAGAACAGCTCTTACACTGGAGTTATACAATTATATATTTGTTTTAGGAATCAAATACATAATAAAGCCAAATTAGCTGTTGCACTACTTTAAGATGCATGTGTCGATAAAAGCTAAAAATGATTTATTTGAGATATATAATTTTATAAAATAAAGCCTCCCTGCTGTGGTGTTCTGGCATGTACAACTGGAATGAGGGTCTGGGAAAGATCCAGGATGCACTGGACAGAGGAAATGCTTTGAGATCACCCTGGACAAACTGGGAGAAATGGCCAGTCAAGCAGGAAGAAGTGTCCAAAAGAGCAGAAAGTAGGATGTGGCTGGTGGAAAGGGAAAGTCTGCCACCTCCTTAGCCTAAACCTGGATAAGTGGAGGAAAGTGGAGGGATTTTAACGGTGAACCGACACACGTACACACTAAATGATGTAATTAGAGAGCAAAACTTTCGTAGTTTACCAAGAAATGTAACTTTTTTTTATAAACTTCATCACGTGAATGGAGATTATCCATAGTTAGCTGTTGTAATTTTTCTGACTAAATAAACATGATGACCAAATGTGCTGGGGGCACGTGTGCACTAATCTCTTGTGTTGCTGAAAATCCTATGAAAAGTTGTGCCTAACTTTTCTGACGATTTGCTACGAATAAGAAATTAGAATGCGTTGTATGCTGGTATCCTACATGCTGGAATTGGCACTTCCTAGCATGTGCAAAGATTTTCTGTTCTGCACAAACCCTTACAGGAGCAGAGATGATTATAGGGGCTCTGAGAAAAATTTCACAGGGGCCCCTCCCACCAGTGTTTAAGTGTGGTGAACTTTTAAATGTTTTTGGTTGGCTTTCATTTCCTCTACTTACTTCTACTTCGTTATTTACTATTTCCATTTAACTAAACAGGGACAAAATTATTTAATGTAGTTCCAATATATAAGATTAAACTATGTGCTGAAACCTGCATTATGACTTACATTTATTGTCACGGTGCTGTGGAAATGAGGACCTAAGGAAATGAGGCACGAAGCAGACTGCATGCAGGTAAAAAGGGTTTAATCCATGAACCGAAAAACTAGAGACACGGACTCTCACAACAGGAAATAACCACATGGAAACAAGGTGGACTGATGTGACAAAGGACAACTGAAACCAAGAAGTATAAATACACAGAGGAACTTACAAGACACAGGAGAGGTGAATGAGCAATCAGACCAGGTGAATATTATAAATCATGATAAAAACTTGAATTAAACAAAACAAATAAACAAGTTGATGAATAACTAATTAATTTGTAATAAGTTGTAAGCTACATAAGATTGCAGAAAAAAGACAGAACGGAAAATTTTCTTTTCTTTTTCTAGTTTTCTTGTGATTGCAATACGCCATGCTCGTGCTGCATTACAGCATTCTAATCATTATGATCAGTGTGAAGTGTATGATTGCAGGACTTGGCAGGGGACGAAATCCCATGCAGAGGTTAAGCCTGTGTGCAATGCTAAATGACAGAGCATATATTAATATGAAATTCATCCAATTATCTTTAATGGAGCTCTCCAGTAGAATACAGTACCCAGTCATTACAGGTCCATGAGACCCTCTGGAGCTCTATCTCTTAGACCACCTCTTTCTCTGTGAACTATTGCATATATCTGTATCTATGCATTTCTGTGTGTAACAAATATTTTACAAATTACAGCTTTTCAGGTAGCTCTTGTTTTATAACCAAAATCAAGGCAGCAGAATTTCAGGGATCATTGCAGTTGGTCGTCCGTTAATGCATGACTGGCTTGCAGCAGGTATGCAATTGGTAAGTGGCAGATGACTCAGCAATGGTAGACTCTTAGATGGTGCCCATTTACCTATATCAAAATAATTTATTAGGTCAGTAAGTCCAAATGTTTTCTATTGTCCGGGTTTTAGTACAATTTTGTCTTTTTCAATGTTCTTATGTTTGATCATTTATGGTTTAAAAATTCCACAAGCAAAAAATAATAACTGACCTTGTTTGCAGATGAACATATCTTGTCAGCAGTACTACGGGTGTTTTATTTTATATGGTGGTCTATGGGGAAAAATTCTTTTAAAGTCACAGGGTATTTTATTGGTTCTAAATCTGCAGGTGGAAACTGGGACAAACAGCTGGGAGTGCATCATGGTGATGCCATTTCCAAGTCTCCATGGGCAGATCAAATTTTTATACTGTACAGGAGAGAACATTATGATAAGAAATATCAGAATCTTTATAAAAAAATATAATAATAATTTTGAATCTGTGCTTGTATAATACCATTTTGTATCGTGTGATCAGTCTCTCCCCGACCATATTAAAATCCTTCTAACTCTGTTGTAAGTTTACCCTTAAATAACTATTAAAAGTCTGTAATATTTCCGGTGGGTGGGGTGGGGGGTGAACATGACATCAACTCTCCTCTGTCATTAAAGTCTGAACACTCTTCAACACCTTTTCTGGGTCAAACAACAGCTGTATCTAAAATAAGTCAGTGTCTTTGATGAGTTGCCTTTCTTGACAGAAAATGTTCACCCTGGCTAGTCTTTTCTAAAATGCTCCCATTAGCTGAAGTGCATTTACACTTGCCTACTAGACCTGCTATGATCAGGGACTTGGTTTGATTTTTTTTTTTTTTTTTTAGGTGTTTTTTTTCTGCTACTGCAAGTTTGAAAATTTTTGCAAATAAGGAGTTGTATTATCTCAAAGCCATCCAGTATCACTGATAACATGGTGGTAAACTACATGAGACTTCCACTTGGGAAACGAACAAAACATTTAAAGACGATTCGGCAGAGAGACCTTGATGGAGAGATTGAAAGTGATAAATAGGCCAATAACAATAATAAATATTGTTGTTTGTGGTAAATATGTGAGAGACGCAAGAAGTAAACTTACACAATAAAATGTATTACATAGACACAATTACACATCATCTAGAACTACAGGGTGAAACTATTGGGTGATGATTTGTACTGGAAATGCAAAGAGAAAACTGGAACTTTCCTACATGTACATTTTCTTTTACAGGTATGTCAGAATGAAGCTCTAAAACTTTTACTGAAAACATGAACAGTGTAAATCTTACTATACTTACTACAATTTCAGTATAACAGATTACTGAGGCCATTAAAAGTCTATGTGTCATATCTTAAAAAAGGACATATATATAACTCAGTGCCCTCCATTGTTCGGAATCGATCATATCCATGGGCCTGCAGGCAGCTGCAGTAGGTATAGCAGTCTACAGATTGCACTCTAGACTACTGTCAAACACTGATTACAGTTGATGAACCCCCCACCCCACCTCCCTTATTTTATTGCCTCTGTAACATGTGTCAAGATCTGTTGTGAGAGTGCCACTTAATGAAGTCGTACCTGAATTTATTTGCCAGCACCTCTACATAAAGCGATAGAGGAGGTTCCAATTAATAGAATGTTAGAGGACCCAGTGATTTATAATTAACAAGCATGCGGGTTATAGTAAACATAACACTCAGTGTAATAGCCCTGGAGAGAGACGGGAAGTGGAGAAAGAACTGAGGAGGAGGAAGATGAGAAAAAAAATGAGCGTTGATTTGTCCCTTGGTGGAGTCCTTGTGGCTGACGGGAGCTGTCTAAAGTCGCTAAATGAATAATCATCTGTGAGTAAGACTGTAGACAAACGCTTAACGAGGATGATGTGAACCTCACTGACATGAGAGGACTAAAAGAGAGAGAGAGAAACTGACAAAGAGAAAGATGGCAGCAAGCAAAAATATTCGCCTATGAGTGAATGGCATGCACATTATAATAGCGATGACGTTGCTTTACCCAACAGGCCATAGCAAGCCTCTTCTGTAAGGTTGAGTAGCTGTTTGTCAGAATTTCTAAAAGGGTAACAAATCCCCACTTATTTCCAATGGTTTGTTGTCGTTGCATGACAGGAACAAAAGAGAACCCAGACAAAGCAAATATAACAGTGACAGCACTGACAGGTGAATGGGGATCTTCTAGTAAGCATTTATAAAACATCTTTATTCCTAACTTTAGCTGTTTGTGGGTTATTCAGCTGGCTCGCATGTCTAAACTTCAACATCAGAAACTCAAACCTGTCTCACAAACCTTATCGCACGTCATCTCTTTCACTTTACTCTGTATATTTCAACAGCAAGCCACGAGAGGCTACACTACAGTGATTTAAGAACAGTGAAGAGACTTTGGGAGGCAGATGAGAAGCTTTGCTGTATCACTGTAAAGCTCAGCGTCAAGTGGTTGATTGCTTTTAGAAAACATTGAGACAAGGAAGGCAAAGGTTCAATGAGTTGTGCATTTTCTAACAGTAAAAATGAGTTCTTACCGTCAAATGATATTGCTCTTCAGAAGCAGCTTAATAGAACATCTTTTGACATCACACCACAGACTTAGGGTCTCAGTATACTTGAGAATAAGTGTCTCAATCAATTCTGTGTGACAAAGTACAACAACATGGCTACCAAACAGGTACTTTTTTTTATTGTAACTTGGTTAAGACTGAATAATGCAAGAAATAAACAAGGAACTCTGCAAGAGATCAGTTAAGATGCTAGCATGGTTGCATTTATTTATACCATTTTATGCATTTATGCATTTTTTAAGAGAGTCCTTGCTTAGTCAAAGTGTATATCCAAGTTTGCTCCACCATTTTGAAACACAACCAGGCAGCCATGTACCACCCTGCTAGGTTCTCACGATACTATATTTCGAGTGCTGATTGGCCATCTGGTATTGTTTTATGTCACTTCTTATAAAGGTCATGGATCCTCCCTTTTTGTCTGTAGTATGTGGTTGATCTTGGTGAATCAATATGAGTCTGTAATATGAAAATGGTCCCAATCTCTGATTGCAGAACATAATTGTCTATGTGTGTTAGTTGATGCGAGTCCTGCAGCTAACTGCGGCATGCTGACTGAAGTGGTGATTGGGCTCTCCATGTGGTGTTTGTACCAAAGAAAGAGCAGACTTTTATTGAGTTTATTGAGGGCAGAAATGCTGTCACTGAATTTACATAAAGGACAGTGCTGCTGAGGATGTTTTGAGAAAATATAGTGACATGTCATTGTACAGTTAAACAGTGTTTATTGAAAAACAAATATACATGAACTACATGTTTGACCAACAATGTTGCATATAAAACAAAAAAAGTTTCAAATTTTACTAGAAAATTGGAAAGTATTTATTGGTATCTTTGGGTACTTTGAAGCAAATAGTAAGATGACTGATAAGTGAGACACTACTGTATCAAATCATTATACAGGGTGGCGGGGCTCAGTGGATAGAGTGGTCGTCTTGTAGCCTGAGGGTTGCTGGTTCAATACTCGGCCTGTTGAGTTCATGTCCTTGAGCAAGACACCAAATCCCAAATTGCCTGATAGGTTGCGGCTGAGCGCTTTGCATGGCAGCTTCCGCCATCAGTGTGTGAATGTGTGAGTGAATTAATAATAGATACAATGTAAACCGCTTTGGGTGCCTTGACAAGTGTTATATAAATCTATTCCATTATTATTATACATCATTGTTAAAAAACAAACAAACATATATATATATATATATATATATAT
>JBAMHW010000018.1:3439920-3451620 GCA_037177495.1 Rhadinocentrus ornatus
CATCTATCCATCTATCATCAGGTATATATATACCAAACACAGTTAAGACAACAAAAAATTCAAATACCAGGTACACAAAGTCCGAAAAATATCTAACCATAGATGATGTCTCCCCATGTCCACTCGAGAGCATGAACAGACAAACGACACCTCTACTGAAAGCTCACATCTCACAAATTCCACTGCTGGTAGTTTCATCTCGCTATGACCAAGATTCACCGAACCAGAGGCAGAAGAAGACCCAGTTTATGTCAGAAAATATGTCTTATCTGTGCTAAAAGGTTTCTCATTGGTCCGTACTTATTTAGCACGTTTATCCAAAGCGCTTTACAGTAGACATCACATTCACCCATACACACACACATTCACGCACTGATGGCAGTAGCTGCCATGCAAGGTGCTCACCACGACCCATCAGGGGCAATTAGGGGTTAGGTGTTTTGCGCAAGGACACCTTGACTTGAATTTGACTTGGCCGAGGATCGACCCGGCAACCCTCGGGTTACAAGGTGACCGCTCTACCTTGCCTAGCCACGCCGCCCCCATTGTCTTTTGTGAGCAGTTTCACGTCCCAAAATCACGATGTTCTGCCATCTGCGTGTGTTTTGACAGATAAAAAAATTTTAATGAACCCGCTCTCTCCCGATTACATCAGACACAGGGAGGGAGATGTGGACTGCATGTTTCTGTGATCACAGCCAGTGAGAAATAAACAACAACACGCGATTAAAAAAATTAAAGGCGTTAATTAATCATTGCGTTAACGCGCGATTAACGCGTTAACGCAATAAATATATATTTTACATATGTATATGTAAAACATTTTATGTTTTTATTATTTTGGTGCCAATATTGCTCCGAATAACGGACACAGATTTGGGGCATTTTGACTTTCTGGAGCGATGACATCATTAACAGACAAAAATGCATCTAGGCTACTTTTGGGTGGAAGTAAAACTGTCTCCAAAAATTTTAACTGACAAAGGCAATAATTATAAGCAGGTCTGGTATACATTAAACTGAAGTTGTAACTTAGTCCACGTAATAACTTGGTCAATGGCTGTAGTGGCAACATTTGGAATAACGAGGGGCTTTCATTAAAGTAACAGCCTTCAGCTTATTTCTGAGTGTGTCAAAAACCTGGATCTTTACACACACTGAGTGATATGTTCTGACCTTTGCAGGGCTCTAAATTAATACAATGAAACCTGCCAAATGTGGGTTTGAATTCATTTGACTGGATGTAGATTAAAACTTACTGGCCAGTTTAAGGGTGAATAATGCAGCAAATAATTCTGGTTATTTGTCCTGGATTTTCTATCACTGCATTTCACATTAATGGCTATTCTGTGGTTGTGTCAACATTAATTCTTAGATTTAGATGCTTAGAAAACTGATACACTGATATAAGGGCTGTTGGCCAAGAATCAGTATGTGGTAATTTGATAATATGAATGTGTTCATATATATAAATAAGCATTTACTACAACTCAACAAGTGAACTGTTAAGTGATGGTGATGTTATAGAAATGAATGTTTATTGGATAAATTTATTCAGCTGTCACGTTTGCCACTGATGCAACAACCTCATCATAAATGTGTTGTTTTAACTAAAGTGATGTCATTTTTTAGTGTGATGACATAAGACATGCAGTGTTACGTCTTATAGAGTTGAGAAAATAGAAATAATTTAAACTGATAAGGTGTGATAAGCAAATTAATTTTCCCAACTCAAGTTGGTAAAGCATGCTGAGCATTCAGGAACGGCAGTTACCATGAGATAACAGTGAGATTTATCTGTCTAAACTCAAGAGTAAATATGTATCTAACAGAGTAAAGTGTCCTCTTCAGAGGATTTTTCTGATGCAAGACACGGCGCACCCATCCAAACTGAACGGTGCTGTGGCAGATCAGACCAGTTGTGTGATTCACTGTCAGTGTGAAAATACGAACCTGCTCAACATCCCGCCCCCACTTCCCCCTCATTTTCCCTCTGGACTCATTTATTTACATTAGCGTGAGGCAGAAAGGCATAAGAGGAAGCCTTAAAGTAGAGCCACAATGACTGATTTAAGCCGCCACCCAAAAGCCAGTTCCTTTTTTTTTTTTTTTGGCTAAGAGGATTTGTGTCTGGTCCATGTATCAGACCTCTCTCTCTCACTCGCACTTTCTCTGAGGGACAAAGTCCTCCCTCATTCACTCTGAGCAAAAGTAGTCTTGCCACTAGCTGCTGGGCTAATGACATTTATCCTTATGGAAATGGAGGAGGAGGAGAAGGCTTTTGATGCAGATTTGGACACACATATACACCTGAGACGGGCTGACATAAACCGGCTGGCTACTTTTAGGGCCTACACACTCAGTGATTTACACATACCCCACTCACAAATGTATGCATGCACACACAATTCCCTTGCAGCTTCTTATCCCCTAACTGGCCACCAGTCAAAATAAGCCTTATTCTCTGGGGTTTAAATTTTCTCCTGGCTGGGCTTGGCTAGGCACACTCAGTTAAGATGGCAGCAAAACAATCTCTCTTCTCTCATTTCCACCATCTCTTTCTTTCTAATGCTAATGCCCGGATGGATATGTTCCCTTTTTCACTGGCATGAAAGGAGGCCAAATTTCTGATTAACTCAAAGACAAAGTTTCATAACATTCAGGTCAAAAAAGACGCTTCAGACTGTCACACTTTGTTTTCAGACAGATAATTAAACCAAGAGCTGAATAGTTGATCACAATGCTGGATAGTTTTTTCCTCTAGAAATAGGACAAAACGGGTAAAGAAATGTTTGGTATTAGTTGTTAACAAGTGCTTGGGTAAAGGGGAAACAGAGGTTTTTCTCTCTTTGTCTACAAGTAAACTGGTGCTACGTGGATAAAATTGAACTGGAATTAATTGTCATAAGATGAATGGTATGGACTGTGTTTTCAAAGATCTATTGCATTTAATAAAGGACACTGCTCTGACATTGAAGGATAAATTATTGTATAGTCTAAGGTTTGAGTTCTGATATTAAAGGTTTATTTTCTATCAGATTGTGAGTCCAGTTCAAAGGTGGAATTATTTGCTATGTTCTTCATATAGTTCTTGATACCAGTTTAAGATAATTGGACAGTAAAACATGCCACATTGGTACTAATGTCCCTTAATCACTTGTACCTACTAGTGGAGTTTTCCACAAACCTTGTAGATAGGCCGAGTAGATACTTTGGTGGTAACTACTTCATCGAGGTTCCAAGCAGGCTGAGTTGGACTTAAAGCTTGACGTCTACAGAGTACAGGTTACTGATTGGTGGTGTAGTAATCAGAGCCACTCTAGGATGCTGCCGTTGACTGTGTAATTATTTTGTTGTTTACTAATTACCACTAAACACCAGAAGAAGAAGAAGACTGTGCAACTGTATTATGTCTGTAGTTGTTGGCTGGTAAATGGTTGCGTGGAAACCATCACCTTGGCCCCACAGTGAGGTGCAGACGTTTCTCTGCTTAGTGGCTGACGCTCATACCCAGAGGAAATTACACCAGCCAGACCAACCAAAAATTAGGTTTATCAGGATCTTTCTGAGCTGTTGACCGCTCATGGGTACCAACGTAGTTCAAAACAATGTAGAAAGAAACTTTTAAAAACTGAAAAGTGACAACTGGATCATTAATGACAAAAGTGGCTGGAGTGGGTCAAACAGAAGGCCTGGAAGTTCATCAAATTGGACCATCTCCAGGCAATTTGGCCTCTGGCTCAATTACAGAGGAAGGTGAGTGTTTTGTGACTTTAAGCATATTTAGTTTTTTCCTGTTGGTAAACAAGCTGACAATAAGGATATTTTGAAGTAAAACTGTTGTTTCCTGTAGGCAGACAACGGGCTAGCTAGCTAGCTACCGATGTTAACACTGTGTTCTGCTTGTATTGTTCTTGCTGTCATTGTGTATTTCTTTCTGACAACTAAACCTAAAGTCAGGAAGTTGACAACATTATGTATCAAGTTTCTGTACACATTCAAAAGTTCACTACGCGTTGTGCTGAATGTGGACGTTACATGTGTATTCTCGTATAAGAATCCCTTTCTACTTGCGAGGCATCTTTGTCCTCCTCTTTCATGAACAGCTGCAGCTGCAAATCCAACATCAGCACTGGTGGCAGCTTTGACCACGGCGGCAGCCACAAAACCAACCGCTATCCCGTTTACAGCTTAGACCACAGCAGCCGCTGTGAAACCAACAACAGCTTCTGCACTGGTGGAAGCATCAGCGAGGCTTGCAGCATCTATGCCAACACCAGCTGACCCATTGTTCAGTTTAGATTTGATGTATTTTTGCACAATATACCTGGTTTTGGAGTATGCTCTTGACTTTAAGAAATGATTCAGTGAATGTTGTTTGATTGCTTCATGTTTTTATATTGTGTTAAAACACGAGGGAGGGGCACTTCTAAAATCTACTGCACTCTGGACAACTTCAAGGCAGAAATGAATCATATCTGATGTTTAGATGCTGATTTAGATTCACACACAGACAAATTCATGCATCAGTCTACAATTGGGAAAATGGTTGAATCTGGTGTAATGTAATAAAGATATCATCACTACTTTTCTTCCAACTGAAATGCTAACATGACAGAATACACAGCTGTGATGACAGTAAGATAAAAAATGTTTTAATTGAAGTCAGTGTAGGTGTCCAGAGGGAGTATCTAAAAATACGCAAACACTAGAAACAATTTTGCAGGATTTTTAAAAATTAATTCTAATGTATTCATTTAATGTGACAATCTTGGTAACCTTCATCAATAAAATTGAAAAAGGTATAATTTATTGTCCCTGTTCACAGTGAAATGCATACTTGAGAAGGCAGGAAGACTATTTATTTATCCTATAAATATGTACTGCATCATAGCATGTTGTACATATTCGTACGTCTTCCTCTCCACCCTGGAACACTGCCACCATGACCTCAGGTGCTGCTGTGGGACGTCAGTCTTTCCTTTTTAGAAGGGAACTCCACTTTCTTCTTCTTAGCCTTTTACCCATATTCCTCTCCTTTTTTCCCCTTTTCCTTTTTCTTGTAGTTTTTTGGGTTTTTTTTGTATTTCTCTCCCTTTTGTCCTTGTCTTGGAAAATACATCATGACAAGACTGAAAACAGGCTGCATGTCACAGGAAAGACTAGTGATAGCAATTCTAATACAAAGCTAAAACATTGGCAGAGATCATTTTAATACAGAGTGAGTAGTTGTTAATAACTTCCATATTACATAGTTTCTACTGTTTTGAATGCATACCTTATCCCATTACTAAAACGGACTAAAAACATCTGCCAAAATTCCCACCTCCCCTCCCAAAGCCTGAAGTTTTCCTGGAAATTCAACAAGAAAAAAATGCCTACTAAACAACCAATTTCTCATCCTCTGTATAGAAATGAAATTAAAAGCTTACTTCTAAATTACCCATAAGCTCTCTTGTTTTCAATGGTATAAAAAAATACTTATTAATATGGGGGGAAACACTTATTAGGGACTTATTAGTTAATAACTGTATTAACCATAAGTGTATGAGGAGTTTTATTGGGGCCCTAAGCACCGTCTAGTTTTGCCTAATGGTAAGTCCGCCCCTGGTCACTTCGGCCCATTTCTATCCATCCTGATTGTCTGAAGATTTTTGAAAGATAACATTGCAACTTTTTAAGTAGTTCTTTTTATTTTACTCTCTTCTTTCAATAACGAGCTGTGAAATGTTGCCGGTCGACTGAAGTTATCTGTCAGAATGCTTGCAGCTTTCTCAACACTCCCAGTTTACCTGAACAGGTCACAGACATGCACATATTTGGAAAGGTTGGAGGTTGGAATGGTGTTCAGGAGATTTAACATGAAAACAAAAGCTTTCAATATATTAAACAGATGGGTGAGGGTTTACACTGAGCTCAGTATGGTCAATTAACAGCTTCATCAACTGTGGCTATTAATTCTGTAACTCAAAGAAAGTGTGTGTGTTTGTGTGTATGTGATTGCCTGCCATCTTCCCTCCTCTGCCATTTCTGAGGTCAAATGTACAGCAATATCCTTCGCCATTTCTGTCTGCAAGCACACGTGCATGCAGACAGGGCAGACGTTCAACGTTAGAGTTGGTTACTTAAACCAGATGGCTGTGGCTGGCATGAAGTAGCTAACATCTAAGAGGTGTGTGTGTGTCTTTGTGCATGTTTTTTTGTGTGAGTAAATTTGTTGTACCTACAGTATGCTCCAGGAAAAAAAACCACCAGGGACTTTGTTTGTTGTCTTGCCCCCACGGGGGAAGCTCTGTCAGCTTTACAAGCACATTGGTTCTCACCACACACACAAACAGAAGTCAGAGTATTCTGTCTGATAAACAAGGGCTGAGTAGATGTGAGTGTGTGATGGTGTGTGGACTGAGCTTTCCCACTTTTTGCTTTTGTGTGTGTGTTTCAGAAAGTAGTATGATGAAACACACACAAATACACACATATGCATGGATTGTAATATCAGCCCTAATGTGAATTTTCTGGTGCTTTTCATTAAAAATGCATCAGTCCATGTTCACTTCCAACCCAGGTCTTTACACCAGGCCTTCTTTATCGAATCCTAGTTTTTTTGTTTTGCTTGGAAAGTCTGGTTCATTGAAGGAGGTGCGAACACGCAACTGAACTCTTACGCAAATCAAAGATGTAGATTCTGTTCCACCCACCGCTCTCAGCTTGCTTCAAATGAGCCAAATGGAGGAAACAGGGTTGTAAGTTTTCTCATTAAGTTCTCTAAGTTTTCCTGCATTAAGCAATAGATAAAGAAGTGTAGTTTTGCCTGAGATGAGTGCAGTGTGTGGTACTCTGCTGGGAGACGCCCAAGTTCAGACGAGAACTTTTCTGCTGACAGACACATCTCACGTGTGAGTATCTCACATACTATACTATTTTTTTTTCCACTTTAATTTAGAGTGTGACTCCAAATCCAGACCTCCATGGGTTAAAAAATTTGATTTCCATTGATTATTTTTGTGTGATTTTGTTGTCAGCACATTCAACCATGTAAAGAACAAAGCGTTTAATAAGAATAGTTCATTCATTAAGATTATACTAGTGTTCCCTTTATTTCTTTGATTTCAGGAGGTTGCACTGAATTTTCCACAAACATTTATCCTAAGCCAAACTGCTGCCTTCCCTACAGTATGTGTGCTAATTCTTTCTTCCCGCTCACTTTGCTCCTCCACAAATTCAGGCATACCAACTCCTCATCTCTTTCATTTGGGGAGCACTAATGTGTTAAATGTGAACATCACAGAGAGGATGTTTTGCCATTTTCTGCTTCCCCACTGTTTCCCACGTTGCTATAGTGGCTAAATTGGACCAAACCAAATGCAGGAATTGTCTGTCTGAGGCCAGATGCGATATTTTTCACACTGCAGCTGCAGGTAGTTGGGGGGGGGGCAGATAAATAAATAGAAGATCTAAATGGCTCCCTTATTGGGTTTGAGACTGATTCTGATTTGCTGATGGAGGCCAGTTTATCAGTTGATCCTGTTAGACGAAGTGAAGTGTCTGTGTGCTTGTATGCGATTCTGCCAGGAGAGTTAACAACCGCTGTAAATAGGCCGGGGCTCAGTGTCTTGATTTGTGTGCAAGCCATGCTGTGTGTGTGTAGTTGTGAGTGTGTGAATCCTCTTGCTGGCTGTTTTTTCCATATAAAAGCAATTTGCCCCATGCTCAGGCTTGGCAATGAGCAGATGCTACCATTGTAAATGATGATTCGAGGGGCCGTAATAAAGAGTTGATAAACACAGAATTACTGCTGGGCTGTGGGCATGCAGAGAGAAGGAGGGTGGGGGGAGTGTGGAGAAAGGAGTGGTGTCACACTCAGAAACACATCTCTCAACCTACGTTTGGTTGGTATGTGCAAAGTAAAATACAAGTGAGCTTGTTCTTTGTTTATTTTTATGGTTACTTAAAAGATCTATATCTGTGTTTTTGAGCATCAGTAGCAGAAGCTCTCTGCTGTGAAACAATTCAAGCTGCTCAGTCTGAGAAATGTGCTGTCATTTCAAATAATTTAGGGAAATGTTAAGTTCAACTTGCAGGTTAACATCTGGTTAGCATAGATTTATAGTGTAACTGTATAAAAAAAAAAGGAGAAAAGAAAACAAAGAAACCCTAGTGTGGCATTAGCGTAATGAACATTAGCAGTTTTTTGCTCTAACGTGGTCCCTAACGACGGCTAATCAGCATCTCTTATCTTATCGCTTGCTCTGTCCCTTTTTTCGCTTTCTTTTCCTGTTTTTTATCACATAATGTCCTCTTGAGTTTGGGTCTCCTTTATGAATCTGCCATGGTGGGTGTTGAAAACGTGTAGATATCCACTTGCTGGTGTGTGACACGGTGCCAAAAAGAAAAAAGTAGCTAGAACATGATGCTCCAGGCTGGAACAAAAGATTTAAAATTCAATTTCTCAGCCTTAGGATGCTGCAGGACAATGGCAGCTCTAGAAATGTGCAGAATGAAGGACAGTGTGCTGTCAAAGCAAAAGAGTTGGAAAGTTATATAGCGGTGCTTTAAGGAGAGACTTGGACTTTAGCCTCATTTATGCTCCCTTCATGTATGTTTATAATTAAATCTGTTTTAAAGTTGATTTAGCTTGTAAAATGTGTGTCTCTCCACACATGTGCCCTTTAGTTTGGCATGGTAGGTAGTGCTGAGTTCAAAGCTCATTGCTGAGTTCGGACATTAGTTCTAGCAAACATGGCAACGCTGGATGTTATGATTATGAAAATTTTCAATAAGAATAAAAAGTCATGATTGCCAATATTGTCAGTATTGGAAAACTATGCTTAGTAACATGCCAATAAACAAAACAAAACATACACACCCAAGGACTCACACACCCACACTCACATATTCAGAGAGAGATGAAAAAAGCGAAGTCGCAGCCTGTGCGATGGCGTCTTCTTTGTTCCTTTTGCTGGTTGCGTGTGAACTCCACCGCTCAACACTTTCCCCATGGTACTGCTCTGTTTGGTTATGCATCTGCAAGCTCTTTGAAAACAGACTAAATATTCACAGCATGAATGCAGAGTATGGACAGTAGGTGCTGACTGAATTAATGTTTAACATGGAGCATAAATGAGCTCTTAGACCAGGATCTCAACATAGGTATATTGTACATACTGTACTGCAGGTTTTAGTTGCTTCCCTGCAATCATACCTGATTGACATTAAACGAATTCAACAGCTTGTTGTGAAATTAAGCTGAAGCAAATAAACATGTAAACACTGCAGGACAGTGGCCCAGCGGCCGGAGTTCGAGATTCCTGCCTTGGACAGACTTTATTGTCATTCGGTATTCAACAAGAGTTCACAGATCGATTTGCTTTGCGGGATCAAAATATATAGAGAAAGAGTATGAAAGAATACTATAAGATGTGACCTGTAGAGGCAACAGTAGTGCAAAAGGTGTCAAGAAGCATGATGTGCAGAATAGACAGCAGGTTCATTTAGAGATTAATCGATGACCAGAAGTTTAACTGATTTCTAATTTGAGATTTTTTTTAATTGGTATCCTCCCGACCACACAGAGATGCAGCTGGTCAGAATGCTCTATGGTGCTTCTGTAGAATGTGGGCGGTAACTGGTGGGATCTCCTGATCAGGTGAGGGAGGGCAGATGCTGCTGCGGGTTGGAGAGTGGTTGGGCTGGTGCTTCCTAAAGTTGATGAAGATGTCTTTGGTTTTGTCCACGTTTAGGATCCGGTTGATCAGACAGAATCAGGCACTAAGAAATATGAATCAATAGGAGTTTTGATGATGAAGAGACTGAAAATGTGCATACACAAGCATCTGACACAATGTGAATCAGTGGAGAAATGATGCTTATGTTAATTAATGATTGCTGACTGTAAAATCACTGGAAACTTTACAGCATCATGTGTTAGAGTAGAACAAAACCAGAGCTGATGTTTTACTGCCGCAATAGACAGAAATTACCCACAGAGCACCTCGTGGCCTATTAGTCTTACCTATGTTTGATGATATAAGAGACTTGTATCTTGAGAGGAAGGCTAAATCAAGACAGAAAAGAGAAAAAAAAATCTGTCATTGCTGTCTGTCTCTGAGACAGAAAGGCCTTGTTGGTTTCCATCTGCATTTATTTGTTTGTAAGGCTTTGCTGAGACAGTCAGGTTTATTCACAACTAAATTCTGTTCTTGGCAGTTTTGGAGCATCGACTGCTGATGCACCGCTTTGATCCCTGAGTAAACACCTCCAGCACATAAATAGTTCAAAATATCCTTTATTAGCAAGTAACTTCCAATGGTTTAACACAGACACACAATTCTGGCCCTGAAAATCATCTCTGTTTCTTATTGAACCCCTCTCTCAACCCACTGTACTTGTTTAGCTTGTGGCATGTTTTGATACATGTACATCAAGTAGCCTGTAAATGCACTGACTCCTGACTCGTGGGGACCTGGAGTGTGCATGTATCCGTTGGAGCAAAGCTATGTCCCCAGTATGGCCCCTAAAGGGCTGTGATGATAACCCTTTGAAGAGTCTATACACCCGAGTGTATTTTTCTTTTTTACCCCCCACCGTTTCCCATTTCACTCAACGTTTGATGTACATTGGACATTTTGTTCAACTAAAAAAAATAAATAAATAGATGGCTCACAAACAAGCATGCCAGCTTTTGACAAACATAAAAATAGAACAAGTGCTTTTGCAAACCCTCGTCCACACTTGAAAACCTCCTCACAGAAGAAACAGAGGGAAGACAAGGGGAAGAGGAGAGAATGAAGAATGAGGACAGAGAGTAAATGTAAGGAAGATTAAGAGAGAAGAGAGAAAGTCATTGTGAAGGAGAGTCTCCTCCCTTTAGCGCTGCTGCCTCTTTTATGTTCTCCATACTTGGATCTGAGGCTCTGTCTTTGTTCTGGCTAATTTCCCCTTGGATCTCCAGAACTGGAGACCTGGTTTCCCTCAACTGCCCCTCCAACTCCACCAACACCACTGTATCCATCCTCTCTCTGGTGGCTGGGGGGAAGTTGGCAGTGATGACCTCTCAGGAAAGGATTCTACCTAAATGTTAATTGTTTTATTGTAAGTATTGAGCAGAAATGACCTAATGACTTTATAAAGGAAAGAAATTAGAGCCCATTCCTTCATCCTCTCTGTGGCTGTTCTTAAATTAAGGGGAATGTTTTATTTCTTACATTTTTTGCAATTACCTAATATTGAATGACAAGTCCTTTAACACAACACATGCATGAAAAACAAGTTTTCCCAAAATGTAACAGAATTTTTCTTAATCGTGAGATATCAACATAAAATGTTATGCTACCTTTAGAATATCCATTTTTACCTCTTTATTCCAATGCAGGGTCATTATGGGCTGAAACTTATCCCAGCATTATCCAGGAAAGAGGCAGGGTACACCCCCGACAGGTAGCCAATCCATCGCAGGGCCAACACGGAGAGACAAACCACTCCCAGTTACTTCGAGGGATTATTTAAAAACACCAACCAACCTAACATGCATTTGTCTGGAATGTAGAAGGAAGCTGGAGTACCTGGAAAGAACATGCAAACTCCGCACAGAAAGCCCCGAGCAGATTTTCTTCATATCAAAAATCGGGTGGCTGTGGCTTAGGAGGAAGAGCAGTTGTCTTTCAACCGGAAGGTTGACGGATCGATTACAGGCTTTCCCTG
>JBAMHW010000018.1:3466314-3480390 GCA_037177495.1 Rhadinocentrus ornatus
TATTATATATATATATTATATATATATATATATATATATATATATATACAGGACCCCTGCATTTGAATGTGAAGATGAGCTCTGACCAATTCTACCTCTTTTAGTGATGTGCCATGCGCGAAAGAGCCGGCCCTGAGAGTCGATGCTTTGTTGACTGCTTTGTTTTGATTGGCCCCAGGCGGCCAATTACCTGTGAGGACATAGGCTCTTTATGTGAAAACAGAAAGGTGGTGAGGGGGTAGAAAGCACTACATTGTTTGAGACAGCAGACAGCTGTGAGGAGAGTACATGAGCGAATGCGTCATGTCATCAAACCCTTGTCACACAGAGAAACCAGATCAGTCCATCCAAGATGAGGCATCTTATTTTTCTGAATGCCAATATGCACTGAGGACATTAATGCTGCTTTGTTCAGTTTGGTTCTCGTTCTGTTTTGTGGTTTTGTTTGCTGTTTTTTGTCCATTTGTGCAATGTAAGATTTTTGTTGAAATAGTAAGCAAAAGTGGTTTTGTATCAGAATAAATCCTTAAAAGGAGGCAAATATAAGCCTTCTCATAAAAATGCTGAACACAAATTCATTCATTAATTTTTGTGAAGTTAAGGTAAATTATGGGGCTAAAAAAGATTCTAAATTAAGAGCTGTTTGTAAGCTTTTGGCTCGGCTCCCTAAGAAGAGCCGGCTCTCTGAAAAGAGCGGAACATCCCATCACTAACCTCTTTAACTCACAATGCAGCAAAGATTGTTTCTGTTCACCAATTGGTCTGTTTAAGCGTTACAGTAGCAACCAGTTTGCCGAAGGTGGAGAGTGAATACCGTTGTGACTGCTGTCTGCCCGCCTTGACTGTTACAGGAGTAAGCTACAGCGTGCAATCTTTTTCACAGAGAATCCCTACCTGCACCTCTGGTGAGCTAATATTTTCTTGTCTTAATACTGGATGACAGTTATATCTATTGTCAAGAGAAAAAAGCTGTGTGTATTTTACGAGGCGTTTGCTGTGACCTTGGAGGAGTTAATGAGTAGGCTTGTGTCTTGCTTAAAGTTTTTTTCGTGCTCTTTGAAAGTCTGAGTTCGACATGTCGAGTTTACAGGAATGAGCCTCACTGTTTTTTTCCAAATGTGTTGGTACTAACTGCAAATGGACATTTTGTACGTATGCAGCTTTTAAAGCTCATTTCTATAGTGTTGAGAAATTGTCTGCACCTACCATTTCCGCAATAGCAATTGCCGCGGAATTGAAATGCGCCATTTTTCTGCGTGACCGCCAATTTCAAACAGTGAAAGAACTTACATCCCAATTGAAGGAGCATATAACTGAGGGGCATGTCCAGTAACTGGTTGTAAAAAGGTTTTCACAGTGAAATCCTCTTTTACATAACATAGAGCATGTTCAGTGGACAGCATAAGCACCATTTACAAGGAAGCTATTACTCAGGCTTCAGCTCTCACTGCAGGTGAAGATGCTTATCCGAGCTCAAATGATGCAACAGTAAATGAAGGCACTGAATTTCCACCAAATTTCAATGGAAACTTTCTTTGAAACTTATGTATGTTTTACAAAAAACTGCAAGGGCAGCAGCTTCTTACTGCTTCCCAAATCAGACAAATCTACAAATTGTGGAAGAGATGACAAATGTGCATGAGCTGGGACAGGATTACACTTTACGTAAACTGCGGACACTGCTAACACATGACATGGGTCTGACGGATGATGTTGCTGCTAAAATCTGTGATTGTGTTAAAGATTCAGACCTGACAGCTGTCATCGGGGAGACATTGAGAACATCATAGTACAGAACTCAGACTTTCAAAAAAATGTTCACATACATTGAAAAACAACAAATACTGTTAGGAAATGATGAAAATATGAAACAGATGTTTGCCTACCTGTGAAACAAACACTAACCAGCTTATTGGAGAAGAATTCAGTGCTGGAACAGTCCACAGAAACTTGCGCCGATGTTTTTGGCGACATAAGTGATGGACTAATCTTCAAGTGTAGTCAGTTTTTTTGTTGATAATCCAGGATGCCTGAAACTTATTTTGTACCAGGATGCGTTTAAAAATTGTCAATCCTCTTGGCTCTGCTAAGAAAAAACACAAAGTTGTTGCAGTCTGTCTGTCTGTTGCAAACTTGCCTGTTCATGTGCGATCCAGTACTGATCACATGTCCCTTGTCTTATTGTGCGGTGAGCATGACTTAAAACAATTTGGAAGTGCAAAGGTTTTCTCAGATTTGCTGGCAGATTTAAAAGATTTGGAAGAACATGGAATAACATCAGGTGGTCAAACGGTCAAAGGGGCTCTGGTCTGTATAGCAGGTGACAATCTGAGATCACACAGCATTGGTGGGTTTACTGAAAACTTCTTAGTACTTCTGCAGATACTGTGAAATCACCAGAAATGAGTTTCAGAGTGATGATCCTAATATTTGTGGTCCACAGTGAACCCCTGAAAGTTACGACTCTGCTGTTGGTGATCTCGAAACTGGAAAAAGGCAAGACGTCAAAGGCACAAAGGTAAACTCTGATTTCAACAATCTGAAGTCTTACCATGTTTGCCAACCCGGCCTCCCACCTTTTTCAGCGCATGACATATTTGAAGGTGTCTTATCCTATGATGTTGCATTATACTTGAAGCATTTTATTTAAAAAAAGAAATGGTTTACATATTCACTTTTAAACGGCGAATCAAGCAGTTTAAATACAAAGGGTCCGATGCTCAAACAAAACCATGTGCTGTCAATGCTGAGTTACCCAGGCTTTCAGGTCAAGCCATCCAAAACTGGAATTTTTTGAGGTTTCTTCCCTTATTCATTGGTGACAAAGTACAAAATCCACAGGATGATGTCTGGCAGTTAATGCTTCAGCTTAAAGACATTGTTGACATGTTTTGTGCACAAACGATTTCTATGTCACAGATAGCCTATCTCGACATCATAATTCAAGAGTATTTGGAATCAAGAAAGTCTTTATTTCCTGAAACTCCACTCAAACCAAAACATAATTTCTTACATCATTATCCAGCACTTATTTTAAAATTCGGCCCGCTGATTAGATTGTGGACGATGCGTTTTAAAAGTGGGATCTAAAATTTCTGCCCCTTGGAGAGACCCCAGAGAGCCAGCAAGACAAGAAAGAAAAACTGAAGATGCTGTCTCAGCAAACTGAAGTAAATCCAGGGAGGTCAAACAACTGATGAAGAAGACTTTCTGCTCACAGCGGAAAGACATCAATCAGGGGAAAGACATCAAGCATGTCCTAAAGGAGTGGCCATTTTGATTTAAAGAACTTGGCATGGGAGTCAACTTTAAGGAACTTACTGGAATTGAACTCAAAGAAAAGTTCACACAGAATTTGGATATGAAGGGGAAACGGCTCCTGAGCTACATGAATACTGTTTGTATACAGAAGAGCAAGAAGTTCCTGCAGGCTCTAACACAGTTAAAGGGAATGAGGGGGGAGCTGAGTGGATGCTCTGAAGACATTAAAGAGATGGTGCTGCTGTACTACTTTGATGAGAAGGAAGAGGCAATGTTCTGTTTCGTGGAGGACCATGCAGATGGATAAAGTTACATTGACTCCCACCATTGTTGTATGTGGTAAGTTGAGGATTGTCCTTTTGGTTCTCTAATAATCTCTTTTTTTTCTCAGTTGTCTTGTATTATGCTCTTCCCTTTACTTCTATATAGTCTGTCTCAGTATAAGGACACAAATTTATATTGTGTATTGTTTTTTTTTTGTCTGATTTTTCTACTTTCTGTTTATTGTAATCTTCTTAATCTCAAAAGTTAGATTGAACTGCTCATGAACTTTGTGTTGTCTTAAAGTCGAAATGAAACAGTCAACCAAATTAACATTATTTACTAGACACAGTCTTATTCCTATCAATAATTATATAACAAACATGACAAATATAAAGATAAAAAAGAAAAACTTAGCGCCGCCATCTTGCAGTGCTATAAACTGTGACGTCACAGGGTTGGTTGGTGTCACGTTCCCTGACGAGAGTCCCCTTGTCCACGTCAAAGTGAGAGAGATAACAGAGTGAACAATGGAAACTTCTGAACCAAGGCAGAAGAGAAAACAAAGAGGGACACTACTGTATCGCTCCTGGGTGTAAAAATCGAGTTTTACAGAGTCCAGGCCGAGGACAAAACAACCTGTTTACACAAACTTCCGCTGAAACGGAGACCTGTCCTGCTGTGCTGGTTAACAGCGCTGAAGACGAAGAAACAAAGCTTCCTGACCCCTGGGTCTGTAGTGGGGTTTTTTCGTGAGAAATACAAAGAGTGGAATACATCTGAGTCTGGCAAGCTAGTGGTCCGCCGGACCAACAGACCAAAGTCTCAAGCTGCTCCGAGTGTTTTGAAGATGAGCAAAAAAATCAGATTTGAGAAACTTTTGCCTGCAGTGTGAATGTAGCCTAAGGTGCTTGTGCATCCCAAAATTTCCAGAAGTGGAAATTGGAAAGCTCAGAAAAATTTGGGGTCATAATAAAACTCTAATAATATTAAAAATAATAATTGTGTTCCTATGCATTTGTTAGTAACGTGACAGCACATCATAACACATTACCAATCTTTACAGGTAGAATCAGAAAAGTGAACACTGAGTCTTTTTTTCTTCACAGAGATCACACACACTCTCACACACAGAGGATGTGAAGACAGCAATGGCCTCTTCTCTCCACACACAGCATTCCGAAGGGAGATGTTTTCAATTCACTAATTATAGAGGGGTCACACTGGGTCAAGTTCAATGCCAGGGAAAAAGAGCCGCAACACTGCGTGGATCACCACCCACACATACACACACACACACACATGTTCACATACAGACACTCACCCACCCATGCAGGAGTACTGGACAAGCAGAATTACAACCTACAGGCTTTTGTAAACTGAAATTACAACATCCATTGTTGTTCCTGTAGAGGAGGAATCAACAGATAAGAAGGAGAAATGGTGGAAACAAAAGAAGTGTAGGAAATGGATGGATAAAGGAGGTCAAGGTGGAGTGGTGGTCTGATGGCAAGAGGAGGAAACCAGCTAGGCACGATAAACATGTCTGAAGGTGTCATGTTCTGTATCTGTATGCATTTGAGCTGCACATCTGGAAACTGTTCCAACACAACCTCACATCACAATATGCAGAAGATACGTTGGTCCACAGAGCAAAACATTTACATTTTCTGGGCTCAGAAGACACAGCATCGCTACATGCCTCATTGTCACAGTTTGAAACGCCCAGCTGTTGTTGGTTAGGGTTAGGCATGATGTATAACATGGCTACGGATTGCTATTAGGGTTGGGCACATTTATACTCTGGAATACTTCTTAAGGTTTGTGTTAATACAAAATATGCCATCTGTTTTCACTTCTGAGAGTTGTAGTAACACAATAACGTTAAAAAAACAGTTCTTTTCATCTCTTCCATGTCACATGACTGTAGTAGCCTGACAGATGTCATGATGAAGATGATAGTGTTAGTAAAAACGATGGTGTGCTTGGATAACTTCTTAGTAAAATGCATGTTTAAAGCACTAGGTCTTCTTTTTTTTTCTTCTTCTTTTCCGTTGTCATGTCCAGCATCATATCAGCAGAAGGATGGTGTGGCTGCTGTGTTGTATCAAATAAATTAGTTTTGCCAAGAGGATATAAGGATTTGATAATAAGCTATTATTCTTATTATTTTAAATTTGTCCATTGCTGAATTTACATGTTGATGCTTGACCAGACAAGAGTGGTAAACTATCTTGTTATAGAACAGCATGCTGTCAAACAAAGTTCCCATGTGAAGGTTATAGTAGATTTACTGAGTTGTTTATATAAAAATACATATATGTCCTGTCCAGCATGGTAGCAGCAGAATGATGGTGTGGCTGCTGTGTTGTGCTGAACAAGTTTGTTTTGCCAAGGGGAGCTTTATGGGTATAAGGATTTTTTTTTTTTTTTATTTATTTATTTTAAATTATGGAATTTGTGTAATCTTGCTGGACCAGACTGAAGGGGACAGACAAAAAGAATAGTGAACAGAAAAAGGAATGCAGAAAAAAGAAAGAGGAGGCAAAGATTCAACAGATAGAAAGCAACATCACAATCCCTGGACAACTCAGTGACTGTGTCAGCATGCAGAGTATGAGGAATGAGGAGTGATTAGAGATGAGTGTGATCGTGCAAATGGTTGCAAATGGAGGATGGTGGCAGACCAGGGTGGCCCAGAGACCCGGGCGATCAACGGCACTCCTGGAGTACAAACCCCAGTCACCCACCACGAAGACGACCCCTGGACCCTGAATAATATGTATCCTTGTGTATCCTGTGTATCCTTGAATCCTCCGGTGTGATCATTGTATTTGGCCAAATTTCAACTTAATAGGCCAAAGTTGAGAAATATCCATCCATTGCATCCATTTTCTTTTCCGCTTAGTCCAATTAAGGGTCGCAGAGATGCTGGAGCCTATCCCAGTAATTAGCAGGTGAGAGGCAGGTACGCCCTGGACAGGTTGCCAGTCCAAAGCTGAGGAACAGTTTTTTTTTCACTTATGTGCTCATTAAAGACACTATGTGTATAACACTGAGAAAACATTATTTTCCCTTTCAAAAACACTATTCCTAGAGTCATGCAGCTCAAGTTACTAAAGTTGCTAAAAAAAAAAGTAAGGCCTTCAGCTGCAAATATTTTTGAGTGTCTTCAACTAAGGGTGTTGTGTGAATCTAAAATGGTAAATGGTCTGTATTTATATAGCACTTTTACCGAAAGCGCTTAACATTATACATCACATTCACCCATTCACACACACATTCACGCACTGATGACAAAAGCTGCCATGCAAGGCGCTCAACCACGACACATTAGGAGCAATTTAATAGGTATGACCAATAAATCCTTATGTAGTCATTTGGGGTCATTTTGACCCAAAATGATTTCTTTTGCTATCAAAATGTCTTTTATTCATTAAATTGTCTGAAAATAATGGGAGTTGTACAACTCAAAGCTCTTCATTGCTCTTTATCCACCTGAAAGGTGTAACATATGACTGACAATTTGTATTATATGCTTTATAACCAGGCAGGGTCATTTTGACCCCAACCGACAAAAGGTGTAAGGTTATTGGGAGGGAAAGGGAAATAAATATAGAGTACAAATTGGATAAAGAAACTAAACTAGACCGTTTTTAAATATCCTACTGTAGTTTCATTTGATTTATATATTGAGGTGCTTGTGTGGATAATCATTAACCACTATGTTTGATTCCTGTCATGTTTCTGGTATTTAAATTCCATGTCAAAGCTTAAATCTTGAGATCAAGAACATCATGTCTTTTACTAGCCCATAGGATCTTATGTAAACTGGATGCAAGAGTGTGACCTTCCCTTCAAGCAGCTTCATTGTTCATTTGTTTGCTTATCACATGTAAAACTCTCAAAGCTTCATATCCAGTCAGTTAAATACTTTGAAAACTAAGAGGACTGCAGTTTGATTTAGTTTCATTGTGTTCCAACTGGGATGTTTTGTGATCAGACAATTAGTTTCTCTGCTCCATCCAGTTAAAACAGGTCAGCTGCTTTCTGCACAGCCACTTACGAGCTGCTGCTGGTCAGCTGGCCCCAATGTTTGCAGTTGCTCTGCTGCTTTTTTGACAACATCATTGATTTAACACCTCATTATAGTGACAAAGTGGACTGCAGATTTATGGGAAGTTAGCAGCATACATGGAAAAAAGGGCCTTTTGTTGGGCTGACAGCTGTTTTAAATCTCCTAACTGCTAACAGTTGCTCTGAAATTCAGGCTACAGCAGACAACAAAAATTTGATGTTGTGGAGTTTAAACATAGAAGCAGGTTTCTGTTTGAAAGCATTGATCAATAAATACATTATACAATAGCTTGAAGATGTGCCCTGATAATATTCTGTAGAAAACACAAGTGGTTACACTTTTTAAAAGAGTGCTTTACTCAGCCCGTGTCTGCGCTTACAGATAGTTAATAATCCATTTCTTCACGAAATGTTGTACCATCTTCATCAGGGAGAAAAAATAGGAGCAATTAAAATGTCTTTACATGTTGCTTAATTACAAGCCAGCCAATGAATCTCTTTCTCACAGCACCTCGTTCTGCCTCTTCTGCCTTCTATATAAAACAATGAAAACTGTGTTAAAATTAAATTTTCTATTTTGGTCTGATTAGATTCTGCCTTCTTTCATTCTGGCTTACTTTTTTTTTTTGTGTGTGCCCAAGTTCAAACATTGAATCTAATCAAAGCCGAACAACGTTCCTCTACATTCTCTCTACCGTCTTGTTCTTTCAAGCACCCTCCCCTCCTTCAGATTCCCCAACACTGTAGCCATGGAAATGGGACTTTGGGGGGATGAAAAGAAACCGTAATTTTGTGGTGGGATTAATTTGGAGACATGAGCAATGCCAAATGAAATCCCTGTCAAAACCTCTGCTGATTCTTTTCATTGCTTGCAGATCCCTGAGAAATCTGCTCCCCATGGCGTTTATGATTTGACAGTCCAGTAGTTTTAGACTTAGTTCCTCCCTGATACCTCTGACATGTTGACATTAAGTGGTTGCCAAGATATACAGCACCCATATTTCAATCACCATTAAGCTGAGGATATTTGGTGTTTGGGTGAAATGTAGCACCGGTGACAAGCAGATTCACACATACAACAGCAGGCAAACAACTATAATTACATTAGAGAATGAGCGGCAGACATTTCATGGGAGTACATGAAGGTAAATATAGTCCACATCTGACCCTTAGATCTGTCAAAACAGTGGGCCCCATTGTTTACTTGTGTCCTTGTTGAATGTCCTTTTATCATATCAGTCCTGCCAACTGGAAGAACTTTACACTTTAACACCACTTTTTTCTTTGACTTGTGTGGAAAACCCCTCTACCACTGACATTTTTGTGATTTTATACATGTCCATATGTTTGCATATGCCTCTAAAAGACAAAATATATTTAATTCATGTATTTGTATCTTAAAAGCTTATATTGCCCATCATCTGAAGTATTAGAATATTTATGAAATAAACTGACATGATCCAGGTTAGAAGTGAAGATGATGATAAATGAAGTTGACCTCTTAAAAGGCACGCCCCCACCACCTCTGATCACCTGGTTAGTCCACCTGTTTCACCCACTCATCTGTTTGTTTTCTTCTCTCGACCCCATCCTCCATATCTGTGTCCTCATTCATCCTATCTTGTCCATTTACCACCCTCACCCACCTATCTATCGCATCCACCCATCCTCACCCTCCCACATTTGTTCATTTTTTCTTCCACTTCTTTCATCCACTTGTCTTCTCCACATCCATCCATCCTCTCCTCCCTAAACCATTCACCCTTTCTTCTCTCCCCATCCACCTTTACCTGCCTCATCCATTCATCCTTTCTTCCCCCATCCATCCATCCATCTTTTCCCCCTCCCTCAACCATTTGTCTTTTCTGCCCTCCCCATCATCCATTCATCCTTTCCTCCATTATCTGTAATTTGCTCTCATCTATCATCCCTTCTCCCTTATCCATCATCTATCCACCCTCCATCTCCCACATACATTCATTGATTTAACATTCTCATCTCATATGATTCAATTCTTCTATCATCCTCTCCAACACTAATCTTCTACCCCATCTGAACTTTTTAATCTTCCCTCTTCATATGATTCACTTGTTTTTGTGTTATTTTTTATTATTTTATTTTATCTGATACCATCTGTGTAGTCCTAAATCACCTTTACTCACTGACCACCTGAGATTGAACCCCCACACTGAGTCTCCTTGTCCCAGCCTTAAAACATGAGACACCTCAGAAGAACCAGTCGGAACTTTCCACCCTCTCCCAAACTTCATTCATCTTTTCATTAAAGCAGCAAACACAGATTGTTGAGTTGTGTTTCTTGCTGTTTAAGCACAATATCTTCATTCTTACATAAGCTGGCTGTTTGAAAAACAATATTTCTATATTATTTGCACTACAATAATGGGTTTCTCAGACCTCTGCACCACACATCATAAAAAAATCCTGCCGTATACAATGAAATGCATGTCTGCTGCTCTCCGCTGCTTATGCAGATGGTGATCTGTAAGAAAAGGTTGGTTATTTGTTTAACTGCCTGATGAAAAATTTTCTGTCTTTTATGTCAAGTTTTACAGTGAGACCATAACTCTACTCTGCTCGTTCCACTCAGATGCAACATGTGCACACACACACACATACACACACAAAAAACAGGCATGCCCTGCACAGAGAAAACGCTGCAGTCCACATCATCTGGGACTTTGCGAATCTCATATCTTCTGGATATACCTGCACAGCACATGGCTTACTGCCTATCCACCAGAAATCCAGCCAAACAAATAAATACCCCTCAGTAGCTATCTCTCTTACTGGAGGCTTTGCAACCACCAGCTGAGCTCTGTTTAAGTAAACTTCCGATGTAGGTGCTCACATTCAATTTGAGACATGGAGAAATGGATCAAACAACAAAACAAGGAAGTCATTACTGTGAACATTATGTTGCATTTTAGTGAAGAAGCTGTACGCATGTTTTTTTGTTATTTTGTGTATTTTATATCTTGCCTCCTGTGTGTTTATATGTTGTCCTGTTGTGCTTTGTTGCCTGAAGATAGGATTTCTGTGAGGTTAAAGTTTCTGCTATGCAGAAAAGTTATATGCAGAAATGCTACCATAAGGAGTTGGAGAGGTTCCACTGTCAGAGGGGAAAGCGAAATAGAAGAGTGCTAGGCCTGTGGAAGAGAAGAGTTGTAAGGTCACTGCTCACCCATTCTTGCAGTATCTGGCAAGTTGCAGGTTTTGTCTGCAAGATCAGAGCAGCATTCTTCTGAAATGCTCTCACCTTCACCATACTGGAACTGACTCAAAGCCAACATTTACATACCTTTCTTTAACATAAACTCAACACTTGCTGCTGCCACAAGTGGTGCTTATAAATTTCCTACTTCTTTCACATACCCCTATTATGGATGAACCTCAAGGTCAGGACAAGAACACCAACAGGAAAACTACTGCCCACTGACTCACATCAGTCCTCCTGCCTGCATAAATGACAGATGCCATGTTTTCAATCACAAGACCCCAGTTTCTAGATGGACTTTTTCTGTTCTGCCAACACACCTTGTCCATCGGTATACAGTTGGTAGGGGTGAAAGGGGTTGTCCCTTTGAAATGATAAGTAGAGTCTTCCTACACAGAGAGACTGTCATTGAAGTCTTTGTTTGCTAGTCAGTGGCTCAGAGGCGTCTGTGAACTTGAGGGTCGGAGCAGAATAGAAATGACCATGTAACCTAGTTTGAGGTCACCTAATGATGGAAAATGTATTCATACATTTTCCTGGCTGGATTAGTTTGGCAACATGGCTTCCTTTGAAGCCCAAGGTTGCAGGATCATTTTTGAAGTGGTTTTTAGTCATCCCTTGGCATTGAAATTCCTTTTGTGCTTGGTATCAGGGCTCCACAGAGCAACAGGTTCTGTTTATATCTGAATCCTAACATATGTTGCATAGCCCTAGAAATTTTTGATTGAACTTTACCTTACAGAAGAGTGAGTTTTAAGAAATTTAAATATCTATAGATACATGCACAAGATCAGAATGGGCACCATTCACAGATATCTTCTTACAAATTTTCTTAAATTTGTTGATCCGATTACTTTAGTTTCTTTACAAAAGCTCTCTATCAGATTTACAAAGTTTGTATTACTGGAAAATTGTTCGTATCTTCCTCTTAGAATGACAAATATCAATCTTTTTATATGTTCAAATGATGTAGTCCTATTTTATTTGTAAATACCCCAAATTACCCATAAAAATCACAAGGCTGAAGGGCCATGTGCAGGCAGACAGAGGTTAGACAGGGATAAAGACGGGGAAAAACAAAACCTCAACAGTTTGTAAAATAAATGATGACCTGCTCTTTCCCAACATACTATGCATCTTTTTAAGATGCAGTGATGATGAAGCAAGAGGTGCTTCTGATTAAATAAAACCTCCTGATGAGTCTGAAGGTTTGTCAGATATGTTATTAGGTCAGGGCTTAACCCTGATCTCCTACTAAATGTAATCATTGCAATAAAAAGCCACTGTAGTAAAAAATAATAATAGAATGAAAGAAGACAGAGAGAAAGTGGCAGAGCAAGAAATGAGACAAGAGTCAACATCAGACAAATTTTCCTAGCAGGAGAGAGCTCAGAAAAGAGACAGGATGAGGGTGGATGCTGATTGAGCCTTCGTAAGGGGGCACCTCACTGAGAAAATCTGCCAAGGTTCACTGCTTCTTTGTGAAAGCCATAATCTTCATATAAAGTTGTTAAGTAGGAATGAAGAACAAGTTTGTTTGTTAGAACAGTTGGTGAATGATGCCCAATATTCTTACAAGACACAATGCATCTTAGTTAATCTCTCTTTTCCTGTTTTACTGTCCATCCCTTGGGCTGCTGAGGTCCATCCAAAACTGCTGCAGCACAAATTTCCCCCTCCATCATCACCTGTATTAAACACTCTCACACACCACATCCCTGCTGACCCCCCCGCACACTACCTCACCACATCCCGGACCGATTTCCCTGCATTTTTGAGACTCATCCTAGCTGGACCCCCTGGTCAGATTCACAGCGGGAACCCCTCTAGTCCATCAGAAAAATAATTCACACTATGCCTCATTTGAGTTATTTACTCTATTACCACCCTGGCTGCCCCGTTCCCCACAGCTACCCACTGAGACCTGGAACTCAGGCTGGATATCCAGGCTTCCTGCAGGACAGTCAATGTCCAACATCCCCCCCTTCTACCACATTATGATGGGCGCTGCCACATCAATCTGCAGTTGGCACAGTATGTGGGGGTTGAGGAACAAGATGAGTGTGGAGATTGCTCAGCCAGCTTGTATTAAAGATGTGTGGTTAGGACATTAGTGTGTGTTCATGTGTGTGTATGCCAGCATCTCAGGCACATCTTCTCCCCATTGGTAGTCTTCTGTAAGTCATTATCACACCCAAAGCCTGTGCTTCTCTCAGATGACTTGATAGATTTACATGACTCTGTCTGGGGACCTGTGAAAGAAACAGGGTCCAGCAGAAAGATAAGAGAGAAGACCACACCATCATCCCATCCAAAATAAGAAGAGGGACATCACAGTCACACCTTAATGAAAGATGTCCCTTTTTGGAGAGTGGATAGTGCACCACATACTTCACACAATAGGTGCAAGTCTCCATCTCTTCCATTGTAGAATTCAAATAACCCCTCTCATCAAAGATCCCCTTGAGCTCATCTGCCAGTGTAAAAATGAAAGATTTTGCACATCTTCTTTATCCCATTTTAATCTTAAACCATGTCACTTTCTTTCACTTATTGCTTTTCAGTGTTCAGTATTTTTCTGGCTTTTATTAATATACCTGTCTGGATTACATTGTCCTCCAAACGCGGAGGCTGCATAGCCAATTGCTGAGTATGTTTGTGAGGATAATATAGTTGTGCTGTGAAGGAGTTCGGTGCTGTTTGCGTCTTTTCACACCTCTGGAACAAGTAATTAGCAGTTTGTAATCTAAGAGACCTTTGACATGCATTCATCTGCATCTACAGGACATACACTGATTATTCACCTGTATTGATATAATTTGTGCATCCATGCTAAAAATTCTGTTGTATTAATATAAATTTAGCTTTTTAGTTTCTACACGTAGAATGAAATCTACTGCAGTAGATTTTAAAGAACTAGAGAGCACGTTGTTTTAATCACATAATTAATTTTATGATGTCATATGTCTTACTGGTGCAGACACGGAACAACGGCAAGAGATTTTACCGGCCCAAAGCAGACATTACTTTCTGAAATTGACCATTTTGTTTAAAGTTTACATTACTCAGACCTCTGGAGATGTTACACCACTGGTGGAATTCTCATCAAAGTTTAAGCAGGTATGAAATACACAATGTAGACCCACTGTGAAAAATAAATTTATATAAGAGACACATGAGAGGAAGACTTTACGGATTATCTGGCATTGGAAGTGAATTTTATTTTTAAAGCTGCAGATCGG
>JBAMHW010000018.1:3480490-3491803 GCA_037177495.1 Rhadinocentrus ornatus
TCAATTTGCAGAAAACCTTTTATTGCAGTAACGCATCTGTAACAATTTGGAAAAAAGGGCAACATGAGGGTAAAAAACAACTAATAAGATTAATTGATAACATGTCAGTATCATGACTGTTTTTAAAAAGATGTAAAGTTGGGCAGAGGTTAATCAATCTGAGACTGTGTATAAAAACTGTAGAACAATTTCAGAAAAAAATGTTCCTCAGCATAAAATAGTGAAGACTTCGAGGATCTCACCATCTACAGTGTGTAATATTATCAAATAATTTAGAGAATCAAGAGGAATCTACGTGCATGGACAAGACTAAGGGTGAAAACTGGATGCGGGTGATCTTGGGGACCTCAGGCATCACTGCATTATAATGAGACATGGTTCTCTTCTGGAAACCACTTCATGGATTCAGGAACACTTTCAAAAATTACTGTCTGCAAACATAGTTCACCCTGAAATCCACAAATGCAGATTAAAATTCTACCATGCAAAGAAGAAGGCAGATGTGAACAGGATCCAGAAGCACTGCCTTCTTCTCTGGACCAAAGCTCATTTAAATGGTCTAAGGCAAAGTGGAAAACTGTTCTGTGGTCAGGTGGATCAAAAAATGAAATTCTTGAAAAACATGGGCCCTGTGTGCTGTGGATAAGAGATGAGTGGGAGCATCCAGCTTGTTATCATTGAAGGTATTAGACATTGGCCCATCTTGGAATTTGGAATCGGGCTTGTAAGTTGAGCTATGGTCATTTTTTGTCCATACACCCTGGAACTTTTCTAATTTTGAGAAACTGTATTATATGTACCCAATAAATGTAAAATAAATAGAATTGAACTCTTTAAAAAATATGTGTTATACTGCACAAAGGAGCTTTCTCTACCAAAGACATTATGCCTGATTGGTCTGTATATCTTTTTGCCATGTTAATGTCCCAATCAAACTGATTTATTTAAAGAAAGTCTTTTGTTAGTAGATTTGCATTTATGTGTGTGTACATGTTGTACATGTGTGTCAGAACAGCTCCTGAGTTTTACAATTGGTGTTTGCCCTCTTGTCTCTCTAGCTCTCCTTGGTGGCATCGCGGCAGCAGGTGTTGATGCTGCCTCCTTTCAAAGTGTCGCTCACACCATTTAAAAAGTGAAGACACACTCAGCTGTTTTGCATAGGTTGGGATTTTGGGGTCTCAACACACTCAGGTCCGTCTGGGTGGGATTTGAACATTGACACATCAAATTGACTTCTAACAGTTTCTTTTTTTATCTGCATGTGTTTCCTACCTTATATTGAACTTAAAACTGATCATCTATTACAAGTACTGTATTGTTTGCTGTTGTGTATTTCTTTTATTGTTTTATGTCACTTCAGCTGATAATGTTCCACTCATGTTAAAGACCAGACCATTCAGAAATCACACTCATTGTGTTCACATCTCACACCAGTAAAGTATTTGTTGACATGATCTGTCAACACAAAAGCAGAGATAAACACCTGCCAAACACCGCTTTGTTGTACTTCTTTATACTGTAGGTGAGTCCAGGATGACATTTTCCCATGGTGACATACGTATACACACAAACTTATGCCTACCTTTTCTTTTTTAAATTTCTGCTTTTATTATTATTCCAGTCTTCCAACATCAATGTTAATGACTGCTTATCTACTCCGTCTACATTATAGAAAGTGGAGGCTAGAATAAACCTAAACTGATAGTTTGCACAAGATAAAAGCTCTCCTCACAAAGTAAAACAGAAGCTGCTTGTTAAAATCATGTCAATACTTCAGCATAATTCTCTGTAATACATCCTGCAGTAATGTGTGCAATATTTAAAATAAAAAAAATTAAAAATGGAAGCAATGTTGAGAATTAAACAGCATGCAGCTGTAGAGTGAACATATTACAACTGTTGGTGTAGCTCTCCACTACAACTAGCACTTAACAGCTTTTGGAACATGCTTAGAAAAAGATGCAGAATATCTACAAACAACAAACCTCTTCCAAATGCTACTTTAAAAAAAGTCTTTTTTCCAGAGTGACAGCAGTAAATGTTAGGTTCATTGTTTTCTACTGGGAAACTAGTTGCATTTCTGTAGAGCTCATGTCTGTTGGGATTTGCACATTCTTTAACTTTCATACCTCTGACTTTTTCACAAAAAAAACTTAAAACATTTGCAGAATTAAAGCCTGCCAGAGGATGAGGTTTAAAAAGCACAGACAGAACGTGTACTTTCTATAAATACAACTACATATCCCAGATACATTTACCCTTTATAATTAGAGCAATGAGCACATCCAGGATCCTGAATCAAACGTCTTGCAGTGCACAGATGCTCTTCATATGCAAACTGAACTTAAACAATCTGATGGCACTTTACTCTGCATCCTTTTGTACTCCTGTTTAGTCAGCATAGAAATGTCCTTTGGGGGAAATTAAGTCTAGTTTGAGCCATGTTCAAGAGAACTTAATAAAGGAATCGTAAGTGTTGGACTTCTAAATTTCCAGCCTTGAGGATGTGGACTCCCTCAACTGCAGCTGTTTGCAATGAGTTTCGTTTGAGCAAATCTGAAATCTATCAGTCTTCAGCAGACAGAAAAAAGTCAATTTCTATGAAGGCATAAATGGTTTTAATTGTTCAGGTTTTAGGGGTGGTTAATGATTAATTTTTATCTGATATTATCAGAGAAAAAAAAAAAGAGAGAGAAAGAGGTAAGACAAGAATCCATTTAGGACTCACTTTTACTGTCCGGAGATCATACAGTACAGTTTTGATGCAAGATGGATGTTAAATTTGCCAGAGATCGGGGCCATATCACTGATAAAATCTATCAAGGTTCCATAGACACTAAAGGTTAAAATGCACTATGTAAGTTTCTGACACTGAAATGTATTGGTTTTAATGTCACGGTGACATGTATTTTGTACATTATTTGAACCGTCATTGTCCTGCAGTACCCTGAGGCTGAGAAACCCAACCTCACAACTTTTTCTTTCAAGATACTGCATCACTTAACAACTGGGTTTCGCTTTACAGCACCGTGTCACATGCTGGCAACTGGATATCAACATGTTGGCAAATTGGAAAAGACACCATGCCGGATTTAGCAAATTGAAGTAGATATTATCGTAGGAAGCGAGGAAAAGAAAAAGGAGAAAGATGAAGATAGGGGTCAATATCAGACAGACTTTTACTGGCTGGAGAGAGCTCAGAGAAGAGACAGGATCCAAGATTGATACCAAATTAGTCGTTGTTAGCAGGCGATTCACTGAGAAAGTCTGGCATACTTCAGTAGTTTAAATATCAAAGCTAAAAAATATTCTAGAAACGCAACATAAATTGTTGATTTAAACTTGAAATTATCAACATAAATACAGAAACTGGAGATGAACAAATGTACCAATGAATTACATTACTTTTCCTTTCAACAACTATCCCTTTGCCCTTGATAGACCAACGGAAAACAAAATAGTAAAGAGTTGGTAATACAGTAAAGAACAAAGATGACTAAAAAATAAAATAAATAAAAAATAAAAACAGGTACATTTCCACAATTTCCAAAATCTAGCTGCACAGTTTCTATGGAATATTTGGATACACCCCCCCCCCTCCTAAAACTCTGCTAGCTATTGTATGTATTCTAACATACTTTAGACAAAGGTTCAGTGTGTGTAAATCTCTGTCTCCCACTGCTCCTTCCTTCCTTCCACATCCCAGAGGTGTTTCATATGTGCCACCCCACTCCCTATCCCTCCCTTATAAATACAAGTTGAATACACTGTACCTCTCCCCTCCTGTACTCCTCTCTCCCCACCAAAACTCATATGGGAACACCTCTCATCATTCCCCTTCATTATCTATTCTTTCCACCCCTTCCTTCCTTTTTTTTTTTTTTTATGCAGCTCCTCGGCTTCTTTTTCCCTCCCTCCCTGTCTGGCACCTCAAGCGCCACTAAGCCTTCAACCAGTGTCAAAACGCCCAGCGATGGAACAGTGACTCTGCTGTGTTTAGGTGATGGCATGCACACACACACACTTACCTGACCACACACACTTGTGCACTGTTGCAGAAGCAAATGGGCTCAAATATATCCATTTGCACAATGAAAACACACTTGTTTTTTCACACATCTGCAATTACACAGATGCAAACACAAGTACAGATTTGTATGAATATGATCTGCCTGACAGACAAACACACACATACAAAAACACACACTCACGCTAGATGTGGATAATAAACAGGAGAGCAGCAGTACATCAGTCACATGTGTTTACATTATGGCATGGAGACAGATATGACACAGACCAACAACGCATACTAACAACGCATTTATAAGCACACACACACACGCACTCCAACAGATACTGTGAGTTATTGAGTCTGACAAGTCAAAGCCTTTTAAAGTTGGCATGTGTGTGTGTGTGTGTGTGTAATAATCCATTGGTTCTGTTCTGTGCTGATTCTGGGCGCTAAGCCCTGCCACAATTATTCAAATCCAGGCTTTTAGTTGCAGCACACCTCTCTCCATGGGCCCGTGAGCCGGTAATCTTGCCTTTGGCCCTGCATTTCAAATGGCCTTAACTCCCATAAGGAATGCATATGAAGAGGAGCCACTAGTGGCTTAATCCGCCCTGTTTAAGTTGCTGAAACGTACACCTGTCACGCCGTCTCGCGCCAGAGCTTGTGGCTACTGATAGCCAGGCTGTAATTCCAAAGGCATGTAGCTTTTAAGGCCTTTTTAAAGAAATATTATCATGCTATTTTGCAGGGAGATATCGGGTGTAAAGCTGGAGACGACATCTTTGTCTGTGCAGCCCCCCTTCATATTTTCCTTTGTGTGGTCATTCTTCCTCTCACTCTTTTTTCCTTTATTTCCACCACTTATTTCTCTATTGAGATTCATATAAACTCCAATTTTCTAAAAAAAAAGTTGATATATCGATTGTTCTTAAATGTGTCCCCACTGTTTTCATGTTGAAGCTTGTATTAACAAGGTAGGATTTTCCTTGGGAACAAAAAAGTATTTCCTATCCTAAAAACAATAAAAAGTCTGTGTATGCTGTGTATATTCAGCTTGTTTTATGCAATTACTAAGAAAGTACAAAAGCCATAGATTCTCTCCTTTTCATGTTTGTTTTTATTTTAAGGTTGTAAGTTTTTAAAGGTCATTATAAAAACAGATTTTCATCTCGCTCTCAAAAAACTTGTGTCTTTAACAAAAACAAATGTAATTTATACAAAACCTTTTGTTTTAAGACTTTTTACTTTAAGAGTGGAGTTAATATCAAAAAATCATTTTAATTATTCTGGTGAAGGCTCAACATGTAATTGCCTTGTTACTGATCAGATGTCACTTCTTTCTTGCACTTACATGTCATAACAGGAATTTCGAGAGAAAATATTAATTTTGTAGATTAACTGAATATTTGCAAAAGTTTTGGATCTCTCTGAGTACTCCAGCTTCCTTTCACTGTCCAAACCCATGCCTGTTATTTTAATTGGTCCCTCTGAATTAGGGATCCCCAACTCTTGCCCCCAAGGTCCACTGTCCTGCAGACTTTTGATGTTTCCCTGCTCTAACACACTGGTCTCTCTGTGTTGACCCTGTGATGGACTAGCAACCTGTTCAGAGTGTACCCTACCTTCCACCTTGTAGCTGCTGGAAAAGGCTCCATCCTGCATTGGAACAAGTGAACCAGGGGCAGCATCTGGCTTTTTAGTCCTTCTGAAAAATCGAGTGTAATTCTGCAGAGAAATTTCCGTTCACTGACAAGGATGCCTGCTTAATTTGTGCCGAGAAAAGAACAAACAGCAAAAAAGTAGCATGAAAGGCATTTGCTGAACAGTAACAGGCAGAAGATGAATAACAAAAAGGGATTTCAGAACATCATGGGGAAGCCGAGCAGTGCATACTGTAAATAAGTTAAATTAAGTCCCCAAACTCAACTACTGCAGGTTTTGTGGCAACCAATGAGACAGAGAATACACAAAATAATCATTTATAGAAATAGTTCAGAAAATTAGAGAATGTGTCTCTTACAACAAAGACCATCATGTAGAGAACATTTTAAATGCCAACCATCGCAACTGAAACTGATTCTGCCCCAGCAGACTTGATCACCTGTCAATAATCAACAATGTTAACGATATTGAGTGCTGTTGTGTGGATATGTGATCTCTGGTTCACAGATCTGGCGTTTTCTTTTGTCATGACACATCAAAAGTAGTAAAATGTTAACTGTTTTGTTCAGTCAAAAAGGTTTTGGTCTTAGAGGTGGTAAAAATCGCTGGTATAGACAATTGATAGATATAGTTCCCTCTGTGTTTACAAGCACGGTAGGTTCACACAAATTAATCTTTTCATCCTTTCTTTTCATTTTATTTGAGATTTACAAGAACTATTTTAACAGCCTCTGTATTAAGGGAATATTTCTGGTAAAAAGTAGCTGATTTCTTTAAAGTGTTTGCAAATCAAAATGTGTCTCGACGGGTTTGTTAAACTGTCTGTCATGTTTTGTTTCCTGTTTTGTTTTGAAAGAACAAATTTTTCTGTTGTTTCAGGTGTGTTTACTTCCTGCCATCATGTCTCCTGTCAGTAATTGTCTGTCCTGCCCCGTCATTTCATGTCGGATCATCTCCCCCCTAATGCTCCCTGTCTTGTTCTAGAGCCAAAGTGAAAAAACTTTGAGGAATTAAATCACTGGATCTCCAGGAAATAAAAGATCTGTTCAAACTTCACCTGCTGTTTTGGGTCCTCCATTTGGGTCCTCTGCCTGAGCACTACCTAACAGTATGATCCACCCAGAACCATGGACCCAGCGGACACAAATCAGATCAGGTCAGCCTTGACCTCCCAAGAAGCCAAGATACAACTGCATGAGAGGAAGCTAGGCTCCATCAACCAATTGGTCCAAGACCTGTTGGACAGACAGAAGAATTACGCATCAATCTTCAGAACACAAGTAAATCACCTGGCACTTCAAATGCAGCAGATGGTCACGCGTATGGAGCAGCGTATCACTCCCATGCTAGCCACACCTCAGCCAGTTCAAGCTGCAGCACCTGCTGCACCACCACCCACCTTCCACCGCTCCCTGGCCGATTCACCGGATAAATTCTCTGGAGACTCAGGTGACTGCCGCACCTTTTTGGTTCAGTGTGACTTACATTTTATACATGACCCTGAATCCTTTGTGTCAGACCCAGCCAAGATCGCATTTATGATTTCCCACCTGTCTGGTCATGCGGCTGCCTGGGCAACGGCGGAATGGGCGCGGGATGCAGCTGTTTGTCAAAATGTAGCGGGCTCTCCTGCCCGAGACAGGTCCAGAGCCTTATTCAAGCTAAATCAGCGGGATCGGAGGGTGATTGACTACGCCATTGAGTTTCGCACGCTAGCAGCAGATAGCGGTTGTATCAAGTCGGCCATAGCAGATGCCTTTGTGCAAGGCCTAACGGGAGGAATTAAAGATCACCTGGCTTGCCATGATCTGCCCACGGATTTCGAGGAACTGGTGGATTTTGCTACCCACACTGACACCCGCTTGCAGGAGAGAGAGCAAGAGAGGCGACGCGAGGGAGGGAAACAGGATCAGCAAAGGAGGCAGGGGGTTCCTCGTGAGCCACATCTGTCAGTACCGTCCTCATCTTTCGAATGTTCCCATCATCCCATCATTCTTGGATTACCTTGGGTGGTCAGACATAATACTTACAAAGACTGGGGCATGGGTAAGATGAAACAATGGGGTGCGTATTGTCTTCTCTCATGTCTTTGTATTTCTCTCTCCTTTTCCAGACCGGCTCCGGCGTCCAGAGAACATTCAGAGGTTAGCAGTGACATTCCAGACTTATCTAGAGTACCTCTTTGCTATCATGATTTGAAAGGAGTATTCAATAAAGTCAAAGCGTCCTCTCTGCTCCCTCACCAGGAATGGGACTGTCCCATAGACCTATTGCCCGGAGCCCTGATCCCTAAAGCCTGCCTATACTCCATATCAGGACCGGAGAGGAGGGTCATGGACGAATACATACAAACCTTGCTGAAGTCTGGAATAATTCGTCCATCCTCGTCTTCAGCTGGGCCGGGGTTCTTCTTTGTAGGTAAGAAGGACGGCTTGCTCCGGCCGTGTATAGATTATAGTGTGCTTAACAATATCACGGTGAAAAATCGCTATCAGTTGCCACTCTTGTCTTCTGCTTTCGAGTTGCTCCAACAGGCCAGGATCTTCACCAAACTAGATCTGCAGAACGCATACCATCTGGTGCGGAAAACCGGATTCAACACCCCGCAGGGACATTATGAGTATTCGGTCATGCCTTTTGGGTTGACTAATGCTCCTGCGGTATTTCAGTCTTTCATAAACGACATACTATGTGAATATCTGAATGACTTTGTCTCTGTTTATCTTGACGATATCCTTATTTTTTCTACTGATCTTGTTACCCAGCAGGATCATGTCCGCCAAGACCTGACGCGCCTGCTGGAGCACGGTTTGTACGCAAAGGCCGACAAATGCGAGTTCCAACCCTCCTCTGTTTCTTTACTGGGTTAAATCATCTCGGAGAATCACATAATTGATGGACCCTGAAAAGGAAAAGGAAATTGAAGGATCTTTTCACCACAGCCCCTGTGTTATGGGTACCGGATCCATCGCAACAGTTTATTGTCGAAGTAGACACATCCATTGAGGGGGTGGAAGCGGTCCTTTCTCAGAGGTCTGTCACCATCCTTGTGGTTTCCTCTCTCACAAGCTGACTCTGACGGAGCGGAACTACGACGTGGGTAACAAAGAATTACTCGCCGTCAAGGCCGCGTTGGAAAAGTGGCATCATTGGTTGGAGGGGGCAGAACAGCCTTTCATTGTGTGGATGGACCACAAAATTATTGAGTATCTCAAGAAACTTATTAAATGACCTGCGGAGAACAATCCTTACCCCTGATTTGGACAATTTTGTATTTCTTGAAAAAGCAATCAATTATTATCATTATTTGCAACATTAAACAAATGTGGGTTTAGGCCATCTTTCATAGACTGGATAAAAAAATTAAATAACCCAAATGCATGTGTGAAGACCAATGAACAAACTTCTCCAAGCTTCTGTTTGCAGAGAGGCACCAAACAGGGCTGCCCACTTTCTCCTTTACATTTTGCTATTTTTATTGAACCCCTAGCTGCTGCCATAAGACAAAATAAAAATGTTAAAGGAATCATACCAAAAATATAGAACACAAGGTAAGTCTTTATGCAGATGATGTATTACTTTTTCACCATAATTTACCAACATCTTTCCCCCAGACAATCACGCTTATTAACAAATTCTCATCAATATCTGACTACTCTATTAACTGGTCTAGGACAATAGTTATGCCCATTAACTGTGACCTACAAAACATCGCTAATACTAGAATAAAGTCAGGAAACATTAGATATTTAGGCATATTAAACATTTCTCCCAGGTTATCAGAACTAACAAAGCAAAATCATGTTCAGCTTCTTAAAACAATAGAGGATGATCTTTCACGGTGGAGGTGCTTATCCATATCACTCATGGGGAGGGTTGCCACAATTAGAATGATGGTGCTACCTGAAGTCAACTACCTGTTTTCAATGATGCCCACTAAACCGTCTTCCAGCTGGTTTAAGTCACTGGACTCACATATATATACAAATTTCTATGGAAAAACAAGCCAACACGTAACAGTCGAACAGACTAAAGATAGAGGTGGATTAGACTTATCCAACTTTAATCACTATTTCTTAGCTGATGCAGGGCTACTTGGGTCTGCTAATTCTGGCAGGCATGTTCAGATTACAGCATGAGTTGGCCAAGGGCCTGCAGAATAAGGAGACGGGGCGTGCATTTTTTCCTGCCACCATGAAAAAGGAGATTTTCTGAGATAAACCTGGCCCTGCGTTTTGATGACCGACTGTGCCGACCTGACTGCCACTGAAGAGACAAACTGACCCCAATCAAGGAGCAGTGGAGCAGATGGAGTGGCCGCCCTCCAAGCTGTTCAACCCCGGCCAAGATATCTGCATTGATGATGTTCATTCAAACAATATATGCCCTCCAAAGCTGGAAAGTACGGATTGAAAATCTGGGCTTTGTGTGACGTGGAGACCTCATACGCTTGGAAGCGCCAGGTGTACACAGGGAAGTCTATTGGAGCACAGAGGGAGTACAATCAAGTTATGCAGGTTGTACTTAAGCCACACTGTCACCACTGATCATTTTTTAACCTCTTTTTCTCATGCTGAGGAGTTACAGAAAAAAATTAATTGTGTTTTTTTCATTGAAATAATCATAGGTTTTATGACAAATGGACATAACTTAAAAAAAAATTACATATATATAAAACGCAAAAACTATGTATATGCTTAGGTCTGGAGTTATTGGAAAGATTCTGAGGTGAAAAAATGAAGAAAAAAAATAGGTTTGACAGTTTTATGACACAAAGAGTGTAAGTATTTTCAATAAATGCTCACATCTTCAAAAGTAAAAATGACTCAACATCAATGTTCTTATTAAATATTGACCTGGTCAAAGGCTATAATAACCTCATATCAAATTTTCCAGTTTGCTCTTAGATACACCTTATGGTGCCCCTGGACACATCATCAGTGGTGTAACCTGGGATCACAGGGGGTTTCGGGTCTTTAAACAATCAAACCCCCTCCTCCAGGCGACCCAGCAAGGGCTGATCAGGCCCCAGCTTGAGTCCAGGTAGCGCTACACTACTTACCACACCTCTCCCCTCCTGATCCACAGTCACCTTGACGCAACTTCTCCTGCGTCGGTCGCCAACTTAACAGCCCTTCGCTGACTGGCTCCTGTGATGCCCAGCATTTTGTAGGCCCTGCACAGGGGTTGGCCTACAAATCCTCAGCATTCCACTTCGATGGTTTGGCATCGTGCCTGCCAACCATTGTTCCGGCATTCCTCCACTGGCTCCGAGTACTTTTCCCTCTTTCTCTCATGGGCCTCCTCCATCCGGTCCTCCCATGGCACAGTGAGCTCCAAGAGAATTACCTGCTTGGTTGCTACTGAGATAAGGACAACGTCTGGCCTTAATGTTATCTTGGCGACCACTTCTGGGAACTTCTACTGCTTCCCCAGGTCAACTTTAATCTCTCAATCGCGTGCCGTCGCCAACATGCCAGGGGATGTATTTCGGGGAGCCGCTACAGGCTTCTTCCCAGCTCTAACAAAACTGATGGTGTTCCTAACTGGGCAAAGGCTCTTCTGTGGCTGATTCCACTGCAGAGAGCATCCGCTACGGCCTTCAGGACTTGGTCATGTCTCTAGCGGTAGCGCCCTTC
>JBAMHW010000018.1:3556790-3567040 GCA_037177495.1 Rhadinocentrus ornatus
TGACAAATACGCCCACTGAACAGAGAGAGCGAGCAGAGTTTTCCAGCGAGAGCGTACAGATGAGTGGGGGGGTCGTGTTTTACGCTTGCTGTGCTGCGTTCACGGCCCCGCGACTAATTAAAAACTCCCGCGATCAGAGCATTGCTCTCTCTCGATTAAGAAACGCGCTGTTAAATTGATAAATGCACTCCTCACGGTATTTGGCAGAGATGTAACACCATATAAAAACAGCAAAATACAATAACATACAGTACATGATAATATATATATATATATATATAATACATGTACATATAATAACATAAAATGGGTATAAGGTTGACTAGTTGAAGATATACTGCTAATGTGCAGCTGTAGAGCAGTTCCCTTGAATTGGAAAGTGACGGCAAAGGGGGTCACTTGTACTAAACTCAAAGGAGAACATACTTTAAGGTATGTGATGATCTGCAAATAAAAATACAGTATGTTGAAACATAATTTGCAACACTACTATGTATTTCCTTCTACTTTTTGTAGAGTTTTAGACACTTTTTCTATTTTGACATCCTCACACTCAGCTCCTAGATAGCAAACAATGAATAGTTTAAGGCAAACCAACGCAGACAAGGTAGCCAGAACATTTTATAAAAATCAATACCAACCGATGTCAGATTACCACATGTTACAGTGGAGAGCTGAATTATAGTCCTTTGTAGCCTTGCAGTTGTGCCATCACCTGTGTAGATAACCTCATAACCTTCACTGGTGCTGCATATTTTTTCAGTTTGCTTCTCTTTATGTCCCTTTACCATCATCCCTCCATTTCTACACTAGATGGGAGCTTGGTGAAAAAGAAAAACAGAAAAAAGAAAAAGAACAGGGAGAAAAAAGAAGTGAGGGAGGGAGATGTTGGATCACTGGAGTGGAGTCTAAAACCACAGAGTGCGCTGGCACTGGACAAAAAGCCTGGATTCAATAAATATGTGGACTAAGCTCTCCTATTCAGACCCTGCAGTATTGAATTCCTTTTTTAGGTCATTTAGACTGGGCAAAATTGATACAGTATGCAGCTCGAATCTATAGCTCAAATGTTTTCTTCTCCTTTCTCTGTCTTTGCCCTTCTAAATAAAAAAAGAGAGATGAGAGGGAAGCCAGTGTGTGGGAGTGCAAGAACGGCAGCTAGAAGAGTAGCCAAAAAAAAAAAAAAAAAGAGAGAGAGAGAAAGTGGGGGGATTTTTTCCATTTTCTGTGCAAGACTTACTGTTTATTTTGTCAAAAAATGGCAAAGAATGAAAAAGGGAGGCATGGAAAGCAGGAACAAATTAAATGGAAGAGATTGAGAAAGTGATCCAGGGATGGAGTGTTTTTGCCAGAGCGAGGTGGTATTTTGACATTTTATTAGAGTCTCAAGGAGGTCTGCTGAAGACAATACTCTCCTGCCTCCTCGTTTAGCTTGATCTTAATTGGCCATTAGATTGAATAATAGCCTATACCTCCTTTTTGCTCCTATTCTCCTCCTGTTTTCTTCTCCTCAGCAGCTTCAGAGCTGATTAGACCTTTGATTTCTAATAAACACAAAGAGAAAGATTAGCTGCAGAACTGAGGCACAATCAGACATGCTTAACTGTGTCAAGAATAGGAAAATACTCGCTGAGCCCTCAACACATCTGATTTCAGTTGAAAGAATTCTAATCTAAAGTACCTCGGGCCTAAAAATACCACTGCAAGCTTTTCTGTGCTTTGGAGAGGAAAAAACTGGTCCTCACATTTAATAGAAACTCCTCTGACTTCTGATTTGTTCTACTTGGCTTAAGGTTTCTTGACACTGTACATTATCATCAGCTCCACAAAAATTATAAGTTCCATTTCCTTACTCTAAACCATCCCAAACTTTCGGCGACCTGCTGTTTTGTTGAATTTTGTAGCCTTTATCTTCCATAGTTGCAGATGACTGTGCTTCATGCTTCCTCTATCTTTGTTTTGTGTTTGTTTTTTTTTTGTTTTTTTCCTACAAAACTCACACTGTGCTCTTATGATAAATAAGACATTACCCACAATGAGAGGAACTCAATCAGTGCTTGTGTTGGCTGGGAGTGAGAAAGACAAGGATAATTACTCACTAAATAGGCAATCACTGAGGTGGCGCCCACACAATCAAGCCAGCATACGTATTTTGGGGAGCTTCCACAAAGCTGCTAGCCAACCGTCTCAAAAAGAACTGAGGAATAAAGTGGGTGCGTGGCAGCCCTAGTGGGCTAATACTGACACCCATGGTCGTAGGTTGGGTTAGGAAGTCGTCATTTAAGGACATATTTCAAAATGAAATCACATGTCAAATGCAAGGTGGGACAGCTCTGTGTAATGATAAATAGAAAAAGTAGAAGAAACGTTTATGAACTCAAAACATGCACCTCAAGTACTCTGAAATGTTAAAGGGTGTTTTTATTACAGTCACTTGATGATTCAATAAAACAATACCTAAAGGTACACAGGCAATGTTTTTATTTTGTAGACCTAATGTGAAAAATAGCTGATTTAATGGTATAACTCCCATAAAAATTCATGTCCAGATATGTTTGATATGAAAATGTTTGATTGAAATAATATATATTACATGGTCAAAGAAAAACAAAACAAAAAAAAACACACTTTGCATATTACAAATAAAAACCTTCACAAACCTCAATATATAGTAATTTTTACACCTGATACTTTCTCTCCTACGCACTTATTACACATACACACTGAAAAAATAACAAAATAAATAAATACACAACTGGTTTGACGCTATCTGCACCAGGAGCTACCAAACCCATGACCACAGAGGAACCACCCAGATCATGGCAGGTCTGGGCCCACACCACAGGCACTGTGAAGAGAGGCATGGCTCAGTGAGTAGAGCGGTCATCCTGTAGCCCAAGGGTTGCTGGTTTGTTCCCTGGCTGGAGAGCTCATGTTGAGGTGTCCCTGAGCAAGACACCGAACCCCTAATTGCTCCTGATGGGTTGTGGTTGAGCGCCTTGCATGGCAGCTTCGTGTTTCACAGTTTTTCTTCTTACATAAATGTGCCTTAAACAAAGAAGGTATCAAATAGCAATAGGATTACAGGTGAAACCACCTTGTTTCTTTGTTTTGACATGGAATGTATTTAGGGCCAAGAAACAGCACATTCTGAGTAATTTATCTTGTAATAAAACAGGAACAGGTTGCAGAAATCCATCTGTTTCTTGTAACTTACTGTTTCAATGCACCCATATATTATGACACAAATATTCTTTGGGGCCTATGAGAATAGTACAACCGACAACAAAAACATGTCAAATAATCTTTGAAATACTAATTGTTTGACCTTTAAAACAACTGCTAGCACCTTTTCATATCATTTACATGCTTTCAAGCATTTCTCATGTCTTTTGACATAATTCAAATAACGCTCCATCTCATTGGGGAAAAACGTCAGGACAGGGTGTCGTGCCCTCACATTAGATGACATGCAGAAAATACACAATATGTAATAATGACATGCAACATGACTTGCCATGTCATTATGAGACAAGGTTGGTCTTCAACTCTAGATGGTAGCTGGTATGGGTGGATTAGAGGACCTTTTATGTTTAAGCTTCTTCAACAGGCAAGCATCAGAAAGGAGTGATTAGATGTAGTTGTAACTGTTTAGGGTGTAATTATAATTACAAAAAATGTTGTATTGACACCAGCACAACATTGAAAAAAGCAAATACAAAAATGAACACATATGCATAAATTAAAGGAACTGCATATCTTGTTAATATGATCCTTTTTTCTCATTTTATTCATGAATTTGCAGAATGCAGTTGTAGAGGGCACAATTATTGCATTACACTTGTGTGTAAAAGTGTTTCATTTTTGCAGCATAATTTTTTTCTGTTAAAATGCTTGATAAAGAAACCAAAAGAAAAAAGAAATCCTGCATAAATTGTAAGTTATTTTTATTCTGCACGCAGCAACTCTATCTAATCAACAACAAACGGTGCTTAATTACTTTGACTAAAATAGGAATCTATTAAATACACTCGGTGTCTGCCTTAAACAGATAGTTAAGTTCATACAGATTAATGACAGTTTCTGAATAGAATGCATATTTGCATACTGTATTATACATTATTACTAAGCAATTATAAATTGGCATAAGACCAAAGCAAGACAAGCTCCTCAGCATGGACAGCAATGGATGTATCTAAGTCTGTGAGAGACTCATCATATTTGGCATGAACAGATAATTCTCTAAATGGCTATTGATTTTACTCAAGCTGTATCAGCAACAAAATATATTTCAGTTAACAATCACAATGCCAATAAACTTTTCATTTTACTTCTGAAGCTAATGATAGAGAAAACCCCCGGACCACAGGTTTGGAGTTCTCCTTCTATGGTGAGCATGGCTGGATGGTAAAAACATTGTACACAGAAAATAAATTAATGTATTTTCTTCCTTTGTTTTGTAAATTGTGTGCAGGAAAACATGCATCCAGCAGATAGTGAGCATTTACATACTGAGATAAAGTTTTTCGTACAGCCAGAAGATATGGTATTTATGTCTCTTCTATGCTTTTTAGCCTCTTCTTTCCCAGCTTATGTTTGTTATTATGAGACATGCTGTCAAATTTTCTGGAATGATTTGATATAGCCATTGGCAAGTACATTTGTGCTGCACCACATACTCCATCTTTCTCCCTATGAGAGAATATGTGAGTGTGTGCGTGTAGTTTTGGCTTCTATAAAGTATTTTCCTAGTACAGCTTGTCTTTTAGGTTGTTAAACAGGTCATTGGTTTAACAAGGCGACACCTTTTTAACTTTGATGACTGAATTTTCAGCTTTTTTTGGATGCATTTGCTGATGTGGATCTGCTTGTGAGTTGAAATCTTTACACAGGAACATAATGCTTAGTCAGTACTAATGTCGCAACAGTATCAAGTTGTGTTTTTCTTTCTCAGAACAGCAGCAATATCTGTCCACAACAGGAAGGGTTTAATAACAAACAACTCTTGTCATGCTGATCACCTGATCCATGTGACATCTGACGTAGCTCTTGGCCTTTCCCAATTGATGCTGCTACACGGTTGCTGATGGAAACAGAGTTGCTGCTCACTCCGATTACCTTGGAAAAAACTGTCCTCGGAGTCTGATAGCCTTTAAAGACACGACATGCGATAAGTTCAAGCTAACGCAACACTGGAAAATGATAACATTTCAAACAATTTTTGAAGAAATGGAAATTTCTGAACTATATTGAAGATGATGGTTCCGTTGTCTGTTTTAGCTGAGTGAGGGTATAACTTCATCCTCTCATGCATGTTCATTCAGTCACAGTATAGTGGACAGTCTGGATATTATTGCCCTAATGAGGACCGTTGTTAGTGCCAGTCCAGAGCAATGCTGCCACAATGCAGTATGCATTAGCGTTTGGGCATTAAACTTTGGCTGTTTGTATAACACTGTCGCTGTCCTGGCCTTTAAATGCTGACAATGCCCACTGGGTTCATGGTCTTAAAGGGGCTCGTCTCCTTCTTTTTTTCTGAACTGTAAGAATTTGTTTGCTAAACTTGAACCATTTGCCAGATTATGTTTTGAACTGATTTTTTCTTGTGTTTTCATACTTTGTCATCTATGCAATGCCACTGTAAATACTGTCACAATTTGCCTTTAAAAAGAACAGAAAATCAAGAAAAATATATTTTTTTATGACAGATGAGGAAAATGTGGATGTCCAGAGGTGAGCTGTGTACCTTTAGCTGTGTTTCAATTGTAGTTTTTCACAAATTTGAAGCAATATTTCTATTATTACAATTTAAAAACGCCCTGTGATGGACTGGTGACCTGTCCAGGGTGTACCCTGCCTCTCACCTGAAACACTGCTGGGTTAGGCTCCAGCTTACCCCGCAACCCATAATAGGAATAAGCGGCACAGATAATGACTGACTGACAATTTAAAAGCAATATTTTGATTTCGGTTTTTGCATTGAAAGGTGTGTAGCGCATTAGCCTTTATTCTTGTAAAATCTCTTCCTGGGAGAATCCACTTTGAGGAGGATAGAGCCAGTGCAGGATCATCCAGCAGCAGCTTTGTACGTTTCATTTTCAGCCGAACGTAGTCTGCTCTGAATACCGCTGGGAGCTGTGTGCTGCTGCGAGAAGCCCTTGTGTGCTTGTGTAAGTAACCACATGTAAAGTAAATAAGTAAATAAATACAGTTTAAAAGGATTTAAGGCTTATTGTGGATTTGTTTCTTTATTTGTTGAGTTTTATGTCACTGTCAAAGAAGGTGAACGTAACTACGTATCTTCTACCAAAATCAAACTAACACAAAAAGGAAAACATCTTCTCACGCGACACAAAACTGTGAATTTTAGGCACATAATTATGAAGTAGTGCTGCAAACAAGTGGTGTCTGAAATGCATCAGCAGGCCACTAACCCAGCCAATGCTGTACAGGGTGAACACAATGTAGTAGAGTTAACAACACGTGGGTCTTTACACATGTAGCGTACACACATCTGCTCTGCTGTATTAGATTACAGATTTCACTTAATAATATAAAATAGTGAAAAAACAAAAACAAATTAAGTATAGTCAGTGCTGGTGTACCAATCATATGGGAATTGGATACAAGCTAAAATATATGATTATGGATAGAGCCTTCATTTTCAGCTTTGTGCATTTTAAAACTTACTTGCACATCAATCTGATATTTTCACATTCAGCCAATTTGTTTTCACAGTCCGGATGCAAACATTTCATGAGCATGTGCAAAAGCCAAATGTTTGTCTTGAAGCAGGGTATAGTTATTATTGAGGAAATCCTTCTGAAGAAAGAAAAGCCAGACCTTGGAATGGTTTAATCAATACAGGAATGTTTGCTGTAATGAAGTGTGTCAGCTTCTTAACAGGACTAAAACCTTCATCAAGTCAATGAGGGGGAAGTAAAACCTGGCGGCGATCTGAATAATCACGAGGCCTTATTGACTGACAACAAGATGAGGCGAATGCCAAACACCAGCATGGCCAATCATACACACAAAAACAGCACGCTGGCAAAGAGTACGTCTCAATAATCAGACACATAAAAATTTATTGAATACAGCAATGAATAGGGTTCTTCCTGACCTTGGAGACAGCATCTGGCATATCTCTTTCTTCATCAAGTCCAGGTCCACTTCCCTGATGTTAGAAGTACATACATAAATTATTCTGTTATTCTGTTGTTATTGTGCATAAAAAACAAATAATGAATATTAAAAGAAAACCAAACAAAACACTTTTTTTTTTACTTTTTCAAAGATACATTTCATCCTTTGTTTTGTTGTTGCTGGACTAACAGTTTTTTTCTTGTCATGTGTTGTCATAGATCGTGTTATAGACTATTTATTACCATGCTGTAATGTAATTGCACCATGTCTTTAAAGTTTTATATATCGTCTTTAGAAACTTAGACACAACTATTAAAAATGGGTTATGTAGTTATAATATGAGGTAATAATAAATTAAAATCCTGTTTATGCTGGTTAGTAGGATATAGTCATTGTCAGTTGTTTTTTTTTCACCAGATTTGATCGGTATAGAAATGCACATAAATTGACCCACTTTGTTCTTTGATTCAGGGCCTAAGTTTCATCCTAGTGAGGTAGTGAGCCAATAAAAACCCATACACAAAATCAATAACCAGCATGTTCAAGATCATATTAAACTTAAAAGAAAGCTCTGACTTTAACCGGCTCGCAGCTCTCTGAAACCAGCCTTCATAAATGGTCAGTTACTAACCTCCAATGGAACATGGAAGCTTTAATCCAGGATTGTTTGGTCACATAAATAAACATACACTAAGGCTTGTGAACACTGAAAAATGATCTGCATATGAAAATGGTTTGATACATAGGCGCTCACATTCTCAGTATGCATTGCACACAAACACTCTGTCTCTCTTATCCACACATCCAGAAAAGCTGGTCAACACTCCCTCTGTCTTCACTCATCTTTCACCACCCTCCCTCTGTTCTCTCCCAGTTTTTCATTGATCTCTCTCTCATTGGACTCATCACTCTGCATTCTCTGCAGACAAAGAGCAACCGCAGGATGACAATCACATTAGAGCACACAATCTATTTATGGCTTTGCCTCATATTTCAACTCCATTACTTCACCCTCTCTCTCTCTCACACACACACACACACACTCAAACATAAACTCTTCCTCTCTCTCGATTCTCTTGTACTTTGTGATAATACAAACACAGGGTTTTTAGTGGTAATGAGTTTTTAATGAAAAATGAATTATTTACTGTGGCTGGGGGACAGAAGATAAAAATGAAAGAAAAGCAGGTGAAATCAAAGCTTTTGGAAATGACACTGTTGTAAAGTTTATTAGACTTTGTTTTACTTTTAGTTTATGCTGATGCCTGCATAGATTATTAGGAGATTTCACAAAACATATATATATATTTCTTTTTTCCCCACATACACACCTATGTCCTTGCACACTCCCAGTCATCCTAGCACATGCACACCTACACACATACACGCAGTATAAACGTACACGCAGCAAACAAACCTCCTAATCTCACTCCCCAGCACCTCCCCCTCTCTCCCACCATGCCCTGTGGGAGAGTACCCCGACGGACCAGAGGACGGCGCACCCCAAATCCAGTCTCCACCGCCGCCACCCCCGAGGCGACCCCAAACGCTGGCACCACAGCCCCCGACAGGGCTGGACCCAGATTTTATTACTTTATTAATGTCACCCAAGTCACCAAGTAGACACAGTGTGGGGTTTGCAGGAATATTACATTTAAACCACGTTGACATGTCTTCACAAACCTAGAGCCAAAACCTGTGAACGGGTGTGCAGGACCACAAGGCATGGAAATAGTTGTCAATGGTGTTAGCCGTGCAATGTAAGCAGATGTTTGACTGTGACAGACCCATCCTGAACATCCTTTCTCCTGTATAAATTTTTATATGCAGAATTTGGAATTGTATTAGTTGCATATTTGAATTCTTAGTCATTTTAAAGGCGTTCAAACATATTTGTGACCATTCATTTTGATTACAGTTACTGGATAAGTAAGCCTCCCATTTTGAAGTTGGAAGATAGATTGAGTCTTCTAATTTAGGAAATAGTCTATATGTTTTTGATAATAGCTTTGGGGCCTGGAGGTTCAAGAATTCTGCCACCCTAATAGGCAGCTGCAAGTTTAATTGATTAATGGGATATTTTTTACATATAATAGATTTAAGCTGGTGATATTCTAAAACTTTTGTGCTGCTGATTCCATATTGTGTGTGAGAATCTTAAATGACAAGAACTTTCCATTTGCTATTGTATGTTCTAACTGTTTAATTCCTTTATTTTTCCATTGAGTGAAATTAATCATCTTTTTGTTCTGCAGGATATCAGGGTTGTTCCAGATGGGTGTAAGCTTACATGAAAAAATGGAAGACTTGGTTATTTTTAGAAATTCCCACCAAGCCATTAAAGACAAACTGATATTAATGCTTTTAAAACACACACAAAACATATTTAATGAAAAAAACAAGCACTGTAATTAATTTGCTTGGCTCGTGTCCATCATGAAATTTACTGCTGAGCAGATTCAAGAGTCACCAGGAGAAGATTGATTGTTTATGACAGTTTATGAATGTAGTGCAGCTTTCCTCTGGATAGTTCACAGGTCCTTGAGTCATAAGAAGTGCCAGGCAGTTAAATGTCTATCTGTCTAAAATGGTAAACACTAGAGGCCTTCATGCTGGCCTGGCAGCTGAAAACAACCTCTTACTGCAAATTGTAGCAGCAATTTTTAGTTACAAAATAAGTTCCTTACAGTCATCAGAATATTTGGTGAAACTTTGCATCTTCATTTAAGCATTATTTAGCAAAAGTCATAATTGCATGTAGCAGGTATGTCCATGTCAGCTTGCAGGTTTTAGATATTTTCCTGGTCAATACACAGCAAAACTAAATGGATCTTTTCAACAGCTTCTTATTATGTTCTGCTCAAGCCTGTTAATAATCGTGCTGTGGTAAAGCCGCAGCACGATATCCCTGCTTCAGTGCAAAAAGTACTAACAGAAGCAGTCGTGAGCTTCTCTCACAGAATGCTGAAAGTACAAACCCATTAACAGAAACCTCAGGTGGTCTGTGCTGTATTTTAAGAATGAAAAGTGTACACAAACTATCAACAAGGCTACTTATTAAGATGTGATTTGTCTAAACTTTTTGTAATAAATAGTCCCATATA
>JBAMHW010000018.1:3616044-3627119 GCA_037177495.1 Rhadinocentrus ornatus
AGGGAAAAAAAAAGGGAGAAACAAACCCCTAGAAAAAAAAAGAAAAGGGGGACCCCTCGGAGGGTTACCCCCCCCCCCCCCCCCCCCCCCCCCCCCCTCCGCCCCTTTGGACAACACATAAGAAACCAAATCTCTCAAATGGAGAAATAAACAAAAGAAACTAAAATACATGAGATGAAAGAAGAAGCGAGACAATAAAGGGAAAGTGTCCCTGGTGGATTTTTGTATCCCTCCTCTTTGCTGTGTTTTTCGCCTCCTATTATTTTATTTGTTTGTTGCCTGGCCATTCATTACATTTTCTCTTTTTTATTGTTGTTGTTTGTGTCTTTGAGATCTTAGAAATTCTTAAATGGTTTCGACGTTTGCTTTGATCTCATTTAGAAAGTGAAAGAAGCCAAAGCTTTGGAAGTTATTTTGATTAGACTTTTATTATCTTCAGTCTGCTGTCCTAATACAGTCTCTGAAGAATTCATTGGAAATCCTGAGAGCAGAAAGAAGCAGCTAATACCGCAATAATTTCCAGGAGGACAAGAAACTAAAATAACACTTTTCTGAAACTTTGACTTTTATTTATATTTTATAGTATTTCATTGTCTTCTATTTATTTTACAAATTGTAAGTTCAGTTTTTTGGTTGTTTGGTTTACTTAACGCCAGAGGGTTTAATGGTTTATCTTCCAGGATAAAGTCCTTTTTTTTGTTTGTTTGTTTGTTTTTCAACTCGCCTTTAACCTTGTCATTATGTTGTTATCCCTCCTTAAATTATATCCTTTACCATCTCAATTTACTATGATTCTAAAAGTATTCAAATAGACCTGGTTGCAGAGATATAATAATTTCATAATGGGTATGTCATTTTTGATCTGCCCTTTATGAAATCCCTGAGGTGCAGAGGTCTACCCCATCTTGATTTTCTGCTTACTTTACAAACCTGATAGAGACAGAGCTCGTGTAACAAACAAGTGGAACAAAAAGGTTACCTGTAATTCTTATAAGCAGGAAAATGATAACAGCACCAGCCAATGATGCAGACAGCTCAGTTTTTGGCAAGGAAAGGCAAATTTATTTATATAGCACATTTCATACATAAGGCAACCCAAATCTATTTTCAGTTTAGATTTGATGATTATGAATATGCCTGATTTTGGAAACTGTTTTGGAAAACTTTAGAGTCAAAATGAAAAATTTCTAACAGATTAACATTTCTAACAAAATTTCAAACTGGGAATCTTCTTACTGCGAGGTGACAGCAATCATCGCTTAAATCAAGACTGATGGTCTTTATTACTAAATGCTCTATGTCTTACTTTCATCCAACCATTGGCTATACTCATGAATGCAAGGTTGCAAGGCTTGGTGGGGGTGTGCTGGAGCCCATATGTGCCTTCAGGCAATGAGCAGGGTACAACATGGACAGGCTACCAGTCAATCACAAGGCCAAAACAGAGACAACTAAAGATTCACATTCACTCCTAGGGAGATTTTAGAATTACCAGTCAAGCTAAGGTCCATGTTTTGGGACTGTGGGGAACATGGGGAGCATCCACACAGAAAGGCCCCAGCCTTCATTTGAACCAGGAACCTTTTTGGTTTGAGCTGAAGTTGCTAAGGACCACGCCGCTGTGCATCCCCATGCACATTATTTACATCTTAGTAAATTTCAATTGCACATTACCAGCGAGGAGCACACCTCAACAATATGGGTTTACTGGTTTAATGAAAGTGTGGATGAAGTTACGGAGCGATGTATGTCTGGCTGAATCAGCGGAGAAGCAGACACAAGTGCAAGTAAGTGAAGCTGCTTCAATAAGGTGTAACCCAAACAGGAGAACCAGTACAACTTGCAGGGGAGAATCCACAAGACTATATAATGAAGCTGTGAGAACTGTGGGTATAAATAGAGAGGTGAACAGGTGTAACTCGTGAGGATGATAATGATGGGACACAGGTGTGGTCCATGATGGCAGGAGCAGAGGAATCTTGGGAAATGCAGTGCCAGAACCGGTAATCAGTAAACTGGTAATGCTGAGCGCACCAGCTGAGGAGGAGCAGGCATGACAATATAAAAGCTCCCTGACTGGTTCATCGGCTGGGAGGAGGAGATGCACAGGATGTCAGTGATCCAACCCCAGGTGGTATCTGGAAGAAAAATTTAACAAATGATATAAAGATGGATAAAAAAAGTCAAGATGAAGTGGTGAAGAGGATGATGGATGAGGCATGGATGAAAGACAGATTATAGAAGGATGAATGAGTGAGAGAGTGAATGAATGAATGGGAGTATGATGACAGGTGGATGGATGGATGGATGAAAGGGAAGGAGAATTAAGGGATTGGGGAGGATGAATGAGGGCAGTTATAAGGAGGGTGGGTTGAGAGAAGTAAACAAAGAGAAGTGAGTGGGTGAAGCGGGTAGAAGACGGCTCAGCACCTGATTGAAGGTGAAGTGGGGGCGTGGCCTTGATCCTGAAGCAAAGTTTACAGGTTAACCAAATTAGATGAATTTTATCTTGTTCAACTATGGATGCTAATTTTATTTACTGGAACAGAAGTTGAAACATGGCCACTGAACAGATTTGTTGCCATTTATAGAATCACAGTTTGAGGAAAAATTACTTTTAATGTTTATTATTTGTGATTTTTTTTCAAACTGACTGTTTAGCTTAAAAGAAAAAAAATTAAAATGAATTCAGAATTGCAGTAAATGTTGTATTTTACACAACGGAAAAATAATTAAGAAAAAAAAAACTTTCATGTACTTTTTTGTGTTGCAAGTTGTGGTAAACATGCAGCAGTAATATCCTCTCCGTAAGATAAGTCTTGCTCCCCAGTGGACATTTATGCAAGCCTTAATGACCAGTGCTGCTTATTAAAGCACCTTATTTGAACTAGATAACGTGATTACGATAAGATCAATTAGCATGCAGCGATAACGGCGACTGCAAGCTCTTTGTTGTTTTGATGGCATTTGCGTTTGGTCTATTAATGGATGTCCTACAGAGATAATTAAGAATGATGGCTCCAGAGGCAAGCTAGCTAAATGGGAGGGAAGGCATTACACCCGGACCCTGTCGGCGATTAACATCTCCGCTCTATCTTCCCCACCACCAGCTTCAAGTGGAGCTTTTGAAGAAGCCCAAATTGATTCTGCATCCCATAGCTGCTGCTATGCTCAGCAATCATTCCTTGATGTCTTGATGTGCATAATGTTTACACATCCTCATTGCTGGAAACTCTCCAGCTGCAGCCAGCTCTTTAGGGACTGTTCAGTGAGCACACTCTGATTGGAGAAAATAATTCTATTGGGATGTCCCATAACAGTCGGAATCTAAAAAAGTCTACGTAGTCCTGTACAACATAAATACAAAAAGCCTCTTCATTAATTTGACCATTCTTCCTTTACCTCTTAAATATTTTTTTATTAAAATCAGATTTATTGACTCTTTTCAATGCTTCCACTCTGTGACATGACCATTTTTCATTATAGCTGTTCAAAGTTTGCACTGTGGAGCACACCTACTGAACAGGTTTTATGGTTCTACAATAATTAAAATTAATGCACTCTAGCATTGTAGTGCTTCAAAATCAGTGCTATATGGGCTGATTTATGGTCCAACTGGTGAGTTTATCAGATACCATCAGAACCATCAGGCATAAGGCAAATCTACTGTAAATAAATGAGTACAACTGGTATTACTGTGTAGACATAGACAGAGCTGGCTATCGATTCAAATTTCAAGAATTGATTCGATTCGATCCGATCTGTTCTGATCCAATATTGATTTGGGTCAGTGTTATTTTAGCTATTACCTGAAGTATATTACTTTGTTTACCTGAATTATACTACAACATATTAAAACTAGTATTATATTGACATTCAACCGCAATTTAATGAAGTATTTGTAGTTAAAGATGGCTGTAAGGACCAATGCCCTCCTAGAGTGTTGACACAATTGCTTTCACAAATATGCTGTGGGGCAGAATTACTGAACAGATCCAGGGCAGCCAACAGAGGACACCAGAGGTGTGTATACCTGCAGCAATAGACTGCTAGTGGGACACCAAGCTGGTGCATTATTAAAAATTTGATATTAAGAATAACAATGCAATTTTATTTCAACATAGGACTGGGTATTGTCACTAATTTCCTGAATTAATTTGATATTACTGATTCATTTACAGCTAATTATGTAACACCACATTTTTCTTTTGAGTATTAAAAACATTTACAGAAAACTTTTTTCTTAATATTTGAAAACTGAGTACATTTAGTTGACAATCAAAATATAATAATCTGATCTGACACATCTAAATTTTTCATTTCTGAAGTACCATATCAATACAGTGTTTCCCCAAATTCAGATCCAGAAATGCTTCCAAAGCTTACAAAGAATATTTGATCCATTTAAACTCGGAATACGACTTATTCCTTCAATGACGATAGATTCAGCTTGATCAGCTGTGCGCGTTCCCGTGACGACCGTGTGGCTATCGGCTTAACACCAGAGCAGGAGAAATACTCTCCATCTGCTCCTCACAGGAGCAAGATGCTTCCATCTCCACCAGCCTGAGAGAATCTAGAAAAATCTCCTATTTCTGTCTGATTTCCAGCTGGTTGATGTGTTTACCGGCGCGTACACTGTCAGAATCTCTGTCGGAAACCCGTGTGTGCACATGTGTTTCTGTGTGTGTGTGCTGACTGCTGCCGACACAGAGAGCAGGAGCAGCTATAACATGCCGTCATGTAGACCTGATAAAAAGCATCATACTGTTTGATAAAAGGACGGAGTGTAGACCTGTTATAGATTAAATGTGACTTTAAATTAGCATATTGGATTTATTTTAAACCACGTGCACGGTGACATCATTTCCTGTTTAACGTGGTAGTGACTGTTAGCATTAGCTGCTAATATGAGTGCAGCGATCTTAGCATTAGCTGCTAATGTGAACGGTAATACGCTGCAAAGGACATTACAGGTGTGAGTTAAAGCATCCGAACTTGACATTATCTTGGTAAAAAAAAAGCTGATTTTGGTTGGATGCGACACAGGAAACCAGTTGTGTGTGTATACAGATCTCACCGAACGTCGGTAAGTCACACGAGAGTAGGGTCATGCTACTGGAAATTAGGACGTATAAAAAATCAATCTCCAGTTTTATGAATCGATGTAGGGTTTATTTTCTTTGAATCGATTAAAAATTGATGAATCGATATTTTTTACGCAGCCCTAGAAGACATACCTGGTTTGCTGACTTCATCACACTTGTAAACATGAGAGCCTGTGAAGAGCAAATTAAAAGCGATATTTCTAAAATTTCGACAAAGTACAATTGCGATTTGCAGGTGTTTCTACTGAAGGGTGTTTAGCACATTACCATTATTCTTGTAAAAGCTTGACTGGACTTTGAAGAGGATGGAGATTTCTAATTTTCAGTTCAAATCTACATAACTTTCAGACCTTAAAGCTATATGCTTCTGACTTATTTTGATGGCACACTGACATTGTAGACATTGTAGATAAATACAAGTATCTAGAGATCACACTGGATTCTCATCTCACATACAGTGAGCATGTACAAAACCTTACCTGAAAACTCAACCAATAATTATTTGTCTATAGTACATTCAGATCATACCTGTTTGTCAGTTTCTAACACATATTTACATCTCTACTCTGTCATATCTTTTTTACCTGTTTGGACACTCACAACCATGAAATACTCGATCCACTGGCAAGACTCTCCCCCAAGGCAGGGCAAGGCAAGTTTAGGGTGATTTGAAGTGCTTTACATAAACATCAGAAATTAAGAAGCAGAATTTTAATTGAAAAACAAAAGACAAATTAAAAAGAAAAACATTAGATAAAAACAATATTAAAACATGTTTAACTTTAAAATATCAAGCTTTAAAAACTACTTAAATGTAGCAGAAAACTGTTGGGTCTTTAGCCTGGAGTGTTTCAGCTGATTTTGTTTGTTTGTTTCTTGTTTGTTCCAGATATATGGATCATAGAAGCTGAATTCAGGTTCTCCATGTCTGATTCTGACCTTGGGAACTGATTGAAGACCGGATCCAGATGACACGAGGGGTCTGGTAGGAATAAACACACTGAAACTCAAAAAGTAAAACAGAAAGACTGGAATTGGAAAACTGGAAACAGAGACGGGAACAATGACAAAGAGAGGAAAATACCACCTGAATAAAAACACAAAGACTGGGCACTACAATCTGTACCTAAATCACAAGCGCTGGAACACAGATGCAAACACTGGAACATGTGGACTACACAATGCACTTCTATGGAGACACAAAACTGGAACATGCAGATGGAAAGACAAGGAAAAAATCTAAAACACATACTAAAAGTCAATTACTGGAACATCTACATTAGAAGAAATGGAGTAAAACACTAACACTGGAAGACACACGCTTGTATACGGAAGCTAAAATGCACAGGTCTATGCACAAAGACTGGAAAAACAAAACAAAACCAAGCTGGTGGAACCAAAAACAGGAAAGCACAGACTGAATTATAAATAACTATTATTATGTATTATAATTAAATAAAAAGACGTAAAACTCCCGACTTAAAGACAAAGACAAAGACACAGAAGCTTTCTGCCTTTTCCTTTTAGTGTTTAGGGTTAGAAGTTCTTCATGCTTCTGCATCATGAGTTAAAAAAGATGCTTTCTTCAGCCAATTTCCATGATAATTTTAAATTGTATCTGGAAGTATGGCTCAGTAGGATCCATGATATCTTCTTCTTCAGAGTCATTCTGAAGCACAAAGTGATCTTGCCCATGCACAAACACCAATCATTGTCCATTAAAGGATAATTTTGGCCACTGATCATTGCTCTGAGGCCATCTTTATGGCTAGTGACACCACATCAGCTGTGGTTTTCGTCTTTAGGAACTGTTGTGCTGCTTCAGTGTCCTCTGCAGTCTTAATGAATATCTCCAAGCTTCGTCAGATTGATCTCAGCTGTCCCCAGTGGGGGGAGTGGGAGGTGGGCTCCATAGGGCATATTCATGGAGAATAGATGCTATGAAGAAAAACAGATAATGATTAAGGTGGAGGGGGGTTTGATTGACATCCACAGACTGCAATTAGCGTGTTGTCTCGCAGCATCTGTGTTTTAGTGCTGTACTCTTATGTGGATGTGTGTTTATTTTTAGTGATGTTTGGTGTGTGCAGTGATCTGGATCCATGATCCGGCGGTTCTGATCCGACACACAGGGACGGGAAGCACAGGGTGTGAGGCGCCACTACCAGATGGCAGATATACCCAGCCCTGTCTCTTATGCACACATGCGCACACACAAAAAGACACACAGATCTGACCGCACCAGCAGTTGGATGGAATTGGTCTTGATTCTGTCAGCCTGCCAAACTTTACATCACTCGCATGCTGTGAAACCAGTGTAAAATTAATTACTCTGTTTGTTTGAGCGCTGCGCAATTATTTAGATTTTTTATGTTAGTAAATTATCCAAAATTAAACTCTGCTTGATGTAGAACAAATTGTAACAACTGGATTTAAATGTATTACACAAACAAACTGCATCAGCGTTCATTGTCTGGTCATTTCTTGTCATATTTCCCAGTGGGAGAACTCTCAAATAATATTATAAAAATTCTTTTTAGAAACTGATATATGATAACGGTTACAGAAAAAATCTTCTTTATTGTATTCTTGTGAGAAATAATTAACTTTTGATTTCAAATACATTCAATTAGAGGCTATGAAAATGTTAATTGCCATGTTATAATTATTTAGCCATCCAAAAATAAATTATGTCATTTATATCAGTTCCATCTGCAGTTTAAATTGGATGCACATGTAAATATGTTTTTTAAAATGTTCATAATATATTTTATATAATTCTGCTATGCATCTAATACATATATTGAAGACTACAGTGGATACTTTATTTTTTATTTATCTTAAGGTTTGAAATGGAGAGATTTGAACCATTTTTTTCAGCAGCATTTTCAAGCATTTCAGAAAGAACATTTTATTTTTTTTCTTGTTTTTTATTTTTACTTGTGATCTAATTGATCATAAGTAAATTATCTAAATGATTCTTCCACTACGGGTTTTCCTCATGCTTATACAAATAGGATTATTCATTTTTGAGTATATGTATGCATACATTGTATACATAGCATTACGTGAAAACCAGACATGATTCTCTACTGGAAATCACTGCATGGGCTCATGCAGACTTCCAGGTATCATTGTCTGTGAACACAGTTTACCCTGAAATCCACAAGTCCAGGTTAAAGTTCTATCATGCAAAGAAGGAGCCATATGTGAACAGGATCCAGAAACACCTTCTTGTGTCTTTTCTTGTTCAAAAAGAAGGGATGCTACACACGAGTAAACGTCACCTTGCTCCAACATTTTACAGATGGCTTGCTGCCATCAGATTTAAAATGAACCAATATTTTCCATGAAATGGTAAAATTTCTCAGATTCATCATCTGATATTAAGTTCCATTGGGAATAAAATGTGGGCTGATGAAATCTGGAAATAACTGTATCCTGTTTTTTTTTACACATTTTACACAGCATCCTAAACTTTTTGGAACTGGATTTGTACGTCGATGCAGTAGCTTCTCCTTCATATGAACTGTTTCTGCTTCTTATTTTAATAGCAACTTGCTCTAATTTAGCTAATTTCCAAAGACCTGGTTGCTTATTTTTCTATAACTGTCATCAGCCTACAAATGGGCAACTTAACTGGCACAATTAACATTTGTTCTGAAAACCAACACTGTGAACAATTTCAGGCAATACTTGAAGTCGACTAGTCAAGCCTTTAAAAATTGATTAGTCATGACATTATCATGACATCAGCAATAATGAAATATGAACTCCAAAATGTGTGAGATGTTATCTTTATAATGTTTTTTTTTTCCTTTTTGTCTGTTATATTGTTAACATTTTCTGGGCTCTAGTGTCCTTTATAGTTCAGCAAGCAGATGAGAAAGTGGGGTCAAGGAAACACCAGGATTGAACCTGCTCTGGCTGCGTTTATAGGATGGCTGCAAAGGCAGGTGAACTAAACACCACCACCAAAAGGAGCCTTAAGCAACAAGGAAGCCTTATTTTTCTGTCTAACCTGTTTGTCTTGAAGCAACGCTACTGAGGGTTTAGTAACCATGCTGCTCTGGTCTGTGGCCTCCACTATCATGAAAACTCAGACAGACCTTTACTTTACCCAGCAGTGGTGACTCTGCTGGAACTAGAAGAGCTGTGTGGTGTTTTTTTTACTAAAGCTTGTAGCAAAAACATTCTATGCTAAACGTGCAGTTTCTCACAGCTAACTCTGATCCGATGCCCCTGCTCTGACTCAGACCTGCACTGTGGATCAAACCAGCTGTGATGTGTGCCCCTCTCTCTCTCCCTCACTTGCTCGACCGTAAAGGGACCATGATGTTCTTTTAACACAGCGTTGTAAACAGCATCATGTCCCCAAAACACAAACATAACTCATCCAAACAGAGTTAGTCCACTATTCTAAAAAGCTGTCGACTTTATTTGTACACATTTCTGAAGCCAGCACCTGCACTTGGGCCAAATCAGCTGCGTTTTCATTACAGTATTTCGCAAAATTAAAGCCATATTTATAAAATTTCTACAAAGTGCAATTGCGATCTGATGGTGTTCCCATTGAATGGTGTTTAGCGCATTAGCAGTAATTCTCATAAAATCTCATCCCGTGAGACTCCACTTTGAGGAGGAAGGAGATTTTTAATTATTTGTAAAACGCTTGCATTTTGCTGTTGTTTGCAATCGAGGATGACGGTTATATTTAAAACTAACTAATGAGAGCATAAAAACCTTTTAGCGATATTTGAGAGGTTTTTCGAAATGTAGACGTTTCCATTAGAATTTTTTTATTGCAATATTTAGTTTTTGCACAGTTTAACGGGTTATTCGTCTTATAACTCTGGAAGCAAGGATAGGTATACATATATTTATAGAGAGAATGTTTTAGGTTCTTTTTTTTAAGTATGTATTTATTACTTATTTATACCTACATGGCTTAAACCAGTATTATCAGAGGGCATGTCAGAAAAAGGTTAAAAGGAAAAATCATGGAAATGTACTGTTCCCTTGAGTTTCCCTTTAACTCTGAATCACAGTCGAGTACAGATCATACATATGTACGGGGCTCCTTTCTCCCTGGCGCATGCAGCAAGTCCATCACTGCAAATGAACGCTCCCCTTGATATAATTCTCATCAAGGTTCAATCAGTTTTCTCTTCCTTTGCCTGCAGCAGTGTATCAAAAAGGGTTCTTCATCAATCTCCGGGCCTCTATTCTCATCTGCATCCTGCTGCCGCTACTTCTCCTCAGAATGAGACGTGGGACTTCAAGGATTAGGGCTTAAAAGGGGTTGTAGCTGATGTGAAAGTTGTAGGTATGTTGGGCTGGAAGTTGAAAATGTAGTGAGATTTCCATGAAATTATTTCATATTCAGACTGAGCAAACCCAGTAAAGGTAGGAAAGGATGTGCAGAAGTGACTGCAAATGATTTCCTTATGATGGCTACTTGATGTGCTGTAAGTGATCCCATGCTAGAGGCAGTCTGAGCCCATGGGTTAGACACAGTTTGACTGGTTGGTGAAGGGGCGGCTAACAGTGTGATAAAAGCTGGATGAGAGGTCAGCTTGGGCCGGGTTATACTGGGTTATACTCTAAATGGGATCACTGCCCCCCACCTTCAGACACACATTTAACCTGTGCCTGTGCTATTGGAGGGGATGGTTAAATGTTTTGGCAGCCAGGTCAGGGGATGGTTGGTCGATGACCTGCTGGTGAAGGCTGGAGGTACATGGAGCTCTTCCTGTGATAAATGACCATCCAGTGCAAGGAGCTGCATTCTTGCCCTGACTTGTCTGTAGGGGTTTACAACACAGCAGTCATGAAAATAGATTTCTTTTTTTGCCTTCTATGTTTTTCTTTTATGTTATATTTATATATATGTGCTGGGATAGGTTCCAGCTTCCCCCGCGACCCGTAGTGGAATAAGCGGTACAGATGATGACTGACTATAAATAT
>JBAMHW010000018.1:3661750-3672829 GCA_037177495.1 Rhadinocentrus ornatus
GGACGCCTCCCTGGTGAGGTGTTCCGGGCACGTCCCACCGGAAAGAGGCCCCGGGGAAGACCCAGGACACGCTGGATAGACTACATCTCTCGGCTGGCCTGTAAACGCCTCAGGATCCCCCCGGATGAGCTGGTGAATGTGGCCAGGGAGAGGGAAGTCTGGGTTTCCCTGCTTAGGCGGCTGCCCCCCCGACCCAACTCCGGATTAGCGACAGAGAATGGATGGGATGGATATTATACAGCAGTTATTTTTGACAGCCTTAATTTATATATTATTTCCTTTCCATTATTTGTTGGATGAGGAATAAAAGGGTTAAGATCATTCCATTACTTGTTTATGTTGTCATAGTTCTTTTTACTTTCAGTTCAGTTTCAGTTAGTTTAAGCTCATTATCCTGTCTCTAAATTAATAATAAAAAGTACTTTTCACTAATAGTGATAGTTATTTTGCTATAGAAATTACTTTAAAGCCATAGATTCCAATTTTTTTGGATTCAGACTCCAATTTTTTCTTCTCGTTTCAGACAGGATCATATTTGCCATTTAAACATTGATGTCAGCATATGCAAACCTTTACGGTTACAGGCATATCGGAAGTGTATCTGATATTTGAATGTAACACTGCACAACATTGCTTCAAACCATTGCTTGAATGTTTGACACTCACCGTGTGAATTTTTAGCTGAGAGTGCATCAATTGTTAAACTGTTGATGTTCCACTAAGTTTCCTCCTATGCTGCATTTCTGTCATAATTTGGCCACGACTTGTGGAGCATATTGCAGGCTGTTTTTGTTCTCATGCTAGCACCCAATTTCTTGGTGTGGGTAGCAGAATTTGATATTATTTGAGGCTTATTCCTAATCGTCTATAGGGTAAATACTGCACACTTCTTCTGTGGTGGCCTAATGGGCATGTAACTTTAGAGGCAAACATGTGAAGTGGTATTCCTCTAGTGACGGGGAGTTTAGGGAGCGTGCCAGGCACTCCCTGAAGATGAAAGACTTGTCAGATGGCACCGTCTAGCTCTGCTCAGGCACTTATAAGAAACAGACCTTCAGGATAGGCTAAGTGTCCAATCTTTCATGACTGAGCACAGTTATAGAGCACAATCATCTGTAAATAGACTATTTGAAAACCAAAATCGTGACTCCTTATGTGTTCTGGCATCTTCCATGTTGAAATGTACACCTTCCCCATTTCTAACAAGCAGCACACTGAAGATCACTGCTATTATTACACTTCATAAATCCCCTCCTTTCTTGTGATGGATGATTTTCCAGCCATGCTTACCATGCTGCGGTGGAACTTTTTAAAAAATGTTGTTTCTTTTTCTGAAGATTCAATTCAAAGTGACATTTTCAGCTAAAGTCCATCAGTTTTTTTCCACTGTGGGTGAATTAGTATGCAGCCTCAGTAATCTACCCCCTCGTCTCCCATGGCCCAGTCCACAATCCCTAATGCCGAAATGAATTACACCGTCTATTGTCAGAGTGCTTTAATCATATTAGCTTCTGTTAAAATGACAGAGCATTGTTCAGGGCCCTAGACAAAAGAAGACACATCTAAGGTACAATGGACTTCGATCTGTCTCAGTGAATTACATTAATTCTAAATAACGTCACGTTAAGCTTCCTGTCCAATGGAGGTGGTAAAAGAGGTTTGACTGGAACGGCATTTGCCTTCATCATTACTCTTAATAAGACAGTAGAATACTGGCAGACATTCACTGACAAAAGATTTATTTTTTTTTAACCAAGAGAACATTTTATTGCTTTTTTTGGTGGTATATAATTTTCTAGATTATTTTGCAACTAGCATCTTTGAAAAATTATTATTTTTAGGATAAAAATCTAAGAATCTGATCAATTCTAAAATCAAGACAATCCTATCAATTGGCACTGGACAAATGGGTGGGTTGGCCAAAAGTATGTGGAAATGTTTGCCAGCTGGAGCAGAAATACTTTTCTGTGCTTTTATGGTTTTTCTGAGGTTTGTTGCATCCCAAAATGGGGGAAATGTGTTATAAATGTGGTTGAGACAAAAACATCCTGAGGCAGGGGAAGCAGCTATAACAAATAAAGCAAAGTAACCAACAAAATTTTGTTTTATTTAAGGTCTGTAGATCCTTCATGTAATGGCTCCTTACTGTAGTACTTGCTGGATGACTTTACCAAATTAAAGTCTTTCAGCGTCTTTTGGCCCACATATCTGAGGGAGAAATGAACAATTACTTGTGGTATTTTGGTAATATGTATTATAATCAACATGCCCTCATGAGCTGTGAGCTACGAAAGACTTAAAAGTCACAAATTGTAAATGTCTATTTAATAATTCCTCATACAGTTTAAGTGGAACAGTCAAGTGTACATGTACTTTTGGGCAAAGCTTCTTTTACATTTTTGTCAATACAAACTAGCTACTTTTAAACCTGATAAGGACAATGACACAATATAGCACACAAGAAAGACACCAGACACACTTGTGCAGACAGGCAGCCTGCGGTTGTAGCTGCAAGGAAATCTATTAACGAATGTCCGAGTGCTTAATTCAATCATTTCCAACTGGTGAGCTCACCCCCATCGCTGTTCATTGATGAATGCAGTTTAAGGAGAGTAATATTTAGCATATCTGGCTAAACGGTCCTAACAAGCCCCAGCTTGCACTGCGTTAAAAATGAATAAATAATAAAAGACGGAGCAAGTGTGATGTTGCCAGGGAAGTAATTTGCCTCTCTTGAACCAATGATGGCATGCACTTTATGCAAATTGGTATCTTGGGACAACAAAATCCCTCTTAATACATATGCAGACTCAATAAAAGAGAGAGAGACTTGAGCAAAGAAGACAGATGATAGAGAGTGGCAGGGGGGAAAGATGATGAACAGCAGACAAAGCTGACTATAAAATCAATGTAAGGGTCTAATTCTTAAAATTGTATATTAAAAATCTTTGTGTGTGTGTGTCATGCATTAAGTCTGCAATGCTTCAGGTAGTATGAAATATGTGTAACAACTCACCAATAATTTTAACTGTTTTGAGATAAGCAGCCTGTTTTTACTAAAAAAGCTCCAGATCACAGTGAAACCTGAGTCATCGAAAGTAAACTGTGGTCCATCCTCATGTCCTGACGCTTGGTTAATTACAGACCTGTTAACTTGTGTACATCCTGCATCACAGAAATACATTTTGATTGCACTAGTATGATTTGCTGAAATAACTGCTAACAGCTTGTGAGTTTTAGTAAATATGTACACTTACAAGCGTCTACCTGAGTGTATCAAAAGAAAAAAAGGTGAATAAAAAACACTGAAAAACTGGACAAAACTAAATTTCTCCTCTCTATTTGATACATTTGAAAAATGTAAGAAACAATTCAGCGCAGTAGAACTTATGTATCATGCTAATTTGTCCTTGACATATTTACCCTTCACAAAGATTCCTTCTATTTTCTCTTCTTCCAAAGAGAGAAAAGGAATTTTTTAGTTAAGTTAAAGTTATCTAGCTTACTTATTCATTGCCACGTGGAAGTGAGACAAACAGACAATGGCATCCCTGCAGCACCAATGAAAAGAAAAATGGAAAAAAACTTGACCTTGAAGCTTTTTTTGTGTGTGTGTGTGTTTTATTTGGGCACAAACACGCTGTACTATCGATATTTTGTTTTATTTTCAAATTCTTCAGACAGTGTACCCCAGCTGGGCGTGCATATTCAACTTGAACATTTTAAAGGGGCGAAAAGTAAAATCATTTCACCGCAAGGTTTACTGTTGTGCACTGCCTGTAGACCACAACAAAGTTTCTAGTGAGCTATGTCCCTTTCTTTATCTGACAACTTCTTCACCAATAATTGTTGTTTATTTAGAGGTAATGTCAGATCCTGGTCATCTTTAGGTGAAGGTTTTATTCCGCCATTTCATTCTCTGCCATTTTGCTTCGAAAGCACAGAGAGTCATTGCTTTCTGGCTCTAGCCTTTAATAAGGAGAGAGGTGGCCGAGGGCTCCGAGAAGAGAGAGGATGCGGCGATTCACATGAACGTACACGAACGCATGGCCGGACCGACTGGTAAACACTGGCTGGAGATCAACACAGAGACGGTGTGTGAGGTCATGCTATACTCTACATGAAATTACACCTCTAGTTTTTCACATTGCCATTTTTTGCTCCTTTGAAAGTGGACGTTTTTCTACCACAAGAAACAAATGGTCCACCACTTCTTCTCAGAGTGTGGCATTATGTTTTTCCTCAGTTTTCTTTTCTATAGAAAGTTTGGTTTCAATTGCAAGTTGAGCTTTTTTAGTTTCCGTAAAGGTCCAGAGGCTTTGGATCAGATGCTGCTTGTCTTTCCTGGCCAGAAACACAATCATGAAAATGGATTTGTTCATTACACTTCACAGATGATGCTTGGAATGGTACTAGCTATTTGAACACTTTTTTTTTATTATTCTATGAGCACTCAGAAATGAGAGACTCATTCAAGCAGCCATAGTTTGCATTTGCAAAGCCCCACGAATTTCACATCTTCTATACAGAGAAAAGCCATTAGGACCTTGGCTTTGAGTAACAATAGAGCAGATGTTTACCATCTTAGTATGGAATTTTCTACACTTCCCACAACTTCAACTATTAAAAAAGGAATATACAGAAAAATATTTAAACAGTGAGAAGCTGAGTTACAAAATGACAGGTAATGATCATACTTCCGAAACGGAGACATACTGTTGTCTGACATAATGCCCACCTCTGTAAACTCCCTGTTATGCCTCTCCTCTCAGAATCCTACCTGGAATTCAAACAATCCGAAGACACTTCCCCGAAACCCTCTTCAGGTATTTAAGATATAGAATTAAATGTGTGAAAGTGATCGTAGCAGCAATCATGCTGCAGAAAGATCGTCTTTCTGACGCATTCAGAGATTTTTCCTGGGCTGTCTTTGGTTGCATGACTTTCACAACTCCCACCCAGTTAAGGAAGGAGGAGGCAGCACTAGAAGGAGTATGAGTAATTTATTGTTCATTGTCAAAGTTAACACAACCAATATCTACAACTAAAAACAATACAGGTTTTTGTTTTCGTTCATTCATTTTATTGTGATAGAAAGTGCAAAAATACAGGACATGGCATCTCCACACAAGTACATGTGAAGAGGGAAAGGGGAGAGAGAGGGAGAAAGGCAAAAAAATATGAACAAAATAAATAAAAAGACATCAAATAATTTAACACAGAAAGCAGCAGGTGTATGTTTGGTCAGGAAATATATTATATGGTTATACATAATTTTGATTTGGGAAGGACAGGAAAGAGAAGAGATAGTACATGCCTATATGCATATATAGGAACATAAGAACAACATGGAAAAGTTCATCAAGTCTAAATAAAAAAGAATGCAAAAAAACCCAACTATTAAATAAACGTTGTAACAGTCAACTATTCCCCTCCTGGTACAATAGCTGAAATTTACAAACCACAATCTGCCTACACCTATTGGTTGAAAAGCCTTACCAGTGTTGGGCACGGTACTTTAAAAAAGTACTCAATAATAGTTTCTAGTTATTTTTTGCAAAAAGTGACAGAGTTAGTTACAGAATTCCATTACTTTAAAAAAAAAGTTTAAAAATGTTCCCTTTATTGGAAATTCTAATTAATTCATAATAAAACCAAATATTAGATCTGACTAATGAATTAAATGGACACTTATTTGAATAAATTACTAACAGAAAACTCATGGATCTCTGCTAGCGGTCGAGGATCCGTCTCCTCCTTGGGAGAGGAGCTTCACCTGATTCCAGCGGCTTTTATTTCTGGTTGGGAAATCTGATGTCTGTGGTTCCCAACCTGCTTTGGAAAGGGCTTGTGAAAAATCATCAGTGAACCACCTCCCATGTGAAAAAAAAAAAAAAAAAAAAGTGTGTGTGGACAGAATGTACGCATAATGTAAGCAGAAGAAATACATTTTCCAATAAAAACATTTCCATTCAAGTCCAGTGCATACAGAGCAAATGCAAAGATACAGACACTACATACATAAACATGTACCCTAGCTCTACCCCCCCCAGTTCCACATCACACCCCACTTGTGCTCTCTGAGGAAGTTATGAGTCCTGTCATTCCAGCTCGAAGTTCAGGACTTCTTTCATGTGTGCCTCAACAGTGGGCCTCTCCTTCTTTTGTATTGTTTTATTATTTATGCATGGGGAGGAGTTGGTGGCTCGTTCTGGAGGGATGGGTGGGAGGGGGGGTCTTAGGCATAAGCAGTGGCAGCATTAAGACAGATCTGGGGGAAATGGTGGGGGCTAATTCATATTCTGTTTCAGCAACATCTTAGCAAGCCGGAGAGTTCAAACATTTTCCAAGCAAATGCTGAGAGAGAAGGCAGGAATGAAAGGGAAAGACAAGGAGAGAGGGAGGACAAGACACCAGGGTAGGTGTGTGTGAGGGTGTGATCTCTGCATGATGTGATTTTGGAGTAGTCCATAAGTCTAAGTGTGCATATAAATATATATATGTGTGTGTGTTTATACAACTACACAGCAGTCCTAGAACACAATGAAAGATGTAGATAAGAAGAAAAATCTGTCGGAGGGGGCTTAATAAAGGAAGAAATAAAGAAGTAAAAAAGGAAGTGGGGGAGCAATTTGCAGAAGACTTGATATCGTATTGAAAAGTACGCCCTTTGCTGAAAGTGAAAATTTTGGTGTTTTTATGTGAGAAAAAGTCATGATAGATTAAAAAAGAGTGGGGAGTATAAGGTGTTGCGTGCATATTGTATGTCCATTCCTTGTATGTGTGAAGGCATGGGATTCATTCAGTCTCTGGAGAAGCAAACTTCTTTGTGAAAAGTTTTCACTCTGCCAGCAGAAATTTTCTTCTATCCCTGTAGATACTGAAGAAATCAGGACAGGAATCTGGATTATGAGAACTTCCTTTTAGAATTTTGTTGTTCTGGTCTTACTAATTTATAACATTCAGAATAAACACAAACTAGAAAACATTTAGAGGCAAACAAGGAAACAGAGACTGAATCATGTCAAAGAAAGTTAACAGCAGAACTCAAAGCAACATTTAATAGGGAAAAGAAGGGTTTTAAGAAAACTGCTTATCAATTAGGTTAATTTTCGGGCCTCATGATCCCATGACAATCTCATGGCCCAGAGAAAAAAATTATGCTTTTACAGTTTTATGCTCAAAACCTGTCTGGTGTCTGTTTCCACAGCTGTCTCCTGTTAGACCACTTCTGTCACACAGCTGACATCTTTTCCACACATTCATGTTGATGAAGGGATGTTGACTCTTTACAAAGATCAAGCCAACGACCTTCAAGTGAAACTTTCTGCTTTGAGTTGGTTGCAGATCCCAGCTTACCTGACACAAAACTCTTGCCCAAGTAAACATGACATTTACTCTGTTTCAGAATGATGGAAACATCAGGGATGGAAGCACATCTGAGGAAATGCTGCACTCATCATATCTTAGCCTGCAGGATGAGCCAGCGTTGTAATCTGGGGTTGCTTTCACTGGTCAGATCTAGCAAGCAGAGTTTGACACATGGAAGGGCTGTTGATCCTAACTATGAGAGCCTTAGCAGAAAGTTTCAGCCAATCATTTGAGACTGTGTAATTTCCAGAGGACTCGGTTTGATTGAGTGGGGGATTTCAAAAGATTTAACACCTTTGTTTGGTTTGGTTTGCTTTCACACTACAGTTTGCTAAAGCAGACCAAACTACCTGAGCGACATCATGTAATTACAACAACTGTTCACTCGGGGTGAGATTCCCTGAAACAACCAGAAGAAAATCGGATCTACTCAGCAGCTTATGCTCAGCCTGTAAATGAGTGATTAACTTGGGCCAGGTGAGTACAGGCAGGAAAAGCTCTAAAAGCCGCAAGGCAGAAGATGAAGAACCCTGAGCTAAGGCAACAAAACTGAAGATTGCCCTGTGCATTTCTCAGACTCTCCGTGAGGTCCACCAGCATTGAACACCCAGAAGGAGAACAAGTTGAAACGTCTGGTCCAGCTAAAAATTATTATGTAAATACTATACTATACTATAAAAATTGTTAACACTCATATTGTTTTTCCTAAATCTATTTTTCCACTTATGATCTGTTATTTACAAGGCTGTGCAGAAAGCTCCAAACACTTTCTAAGAAAAAGGCTTATTTAATTTAAAGTAAAAGATTAAACACTCAAGACACTTGTAGACTTTTGTCAGAGTAAAGCTGTGACTGAAAATGTTAAGGATCATGTTGCTTTAGAATAATGAATTAGTTATCAGTAATAATTAATACCAGGGCAGCTGCTGTTTAACTGTGTTGATTTAAAAGAAAACAAAGTCAGAAAGTTGTCGCAGCTCAGCCACCCCTCTCCACAGTAGTGAAACCAGCGTGTGCACTGTGCTGAACCTTATCATTCCTCATACGTTTGCAGCGCTGTGGCCAGTTTAGACTGCAACTAACTAAAGCTGAAGCCTGCTGGGGCCTCGGGGCGTCGCTGTCTTTGCCAGCCATATCAATAGTCACCACAGCTGGGCTCTGCTCTGACACCGAGCTGGAGACTATTGCACCACTGCCTTAACACCCAAACCATCTGAGCCAATCACAATCAGTGGATGTTTAAACAGTTGTATGTGTGTACGAGTGTGTGTGTGTGCGCTTTCCCACTCTTTCTCCACATCTTTAGTACAAGCCCTTGAGCGTGTGCAAAATGGCTCAGTATCAAAGAGTGATGATTGAACTGAAAACATACTCCATTGGAGAAAAAGAAGCCGTCAGTGTGTGTCTGTGTGTGAAGCTGCATGTGTGGATTTTTGTGTGGATTTAAAATGGTAGATTTGTGCATTCCACAAACCAGGTTTTGTGTGCATGTGTGTGTGCGTGTGTGTGTGTGCATGTGTGTATGTGTGTCCACTGTGAAAACAAAGAGAGGCAAGGAGACATTTGCCGAGATGTATTGAATTTCAATAAAAACTGCAATGAGGAGTATGAAGCTTGGGCAATTTTTCAATCTCTCTTTGCTCTGTCTTGAATTAGTCGTGGTACACTCTATTTTCACCATGCCCAGCTAATCAGATCTCCTCCTGTCCCGTGGGCCTTCCCTCATTTGGCGCGTCCCATGAGTCATATGCCAATCAAATTGCTCATCAATGTCTGCCTCTTTCTTTTTTCTTGGTCTCTTACTTCCCTCCTGATTTTTTAAGCCTCCTCATTAAACTGTGTCACTAGATAAGTCAATGACGCTGGACAGCCATGTTACCCTGAATATCATTTGCATGCCAGAACCAGGTAAGTCCAGTGGCACTGATCTGACTGACTTCATTTTACAAGAAACTCAAACGACCAAAATGACTGAAGTAACCTGAATCCTGCAGAAATTCATGCACATGTGCCAGAGTTGGAGTCATTTAAGATGTTTGTATGGGTTTACGTGTTTGGTTTTTTTAAGCAGATTAGTGCTATTGTGCAGCTTCTTCACATGACTGAACTTATGTGTGCTTTAAATCAGACTAAATGCAACCATTTAATTCAACTTAGATAAAACAACATCTTCTTCCCCTCCTTCTCTTTTGTCATGCAACGTAAACCTTGCTCATGCATAGCTTAGACATACTGTATGAATCAGACCAATTTATTTATGTGAATATACAGTAAATTCAGTAAAGGACAAGAAGTTCAACTGACTTTAGGCTCTGGCCATGTTTTTAGATTAAATATCCAGAGTGAAATGAAAAATTGTTCCACAGTAATAAGGCTCGTGGTCATCTTCATGCGAAGGATGATTCCATGCACACAGACGTCACTGATCACCTGTAGCAACAAGAGCATTTCTAAACAATAATGTTTAAATACACTTCATGTCTTGTAGACATTAGCATCTGAACTTTAAGCAAGAGTTGAAAATAAACACTTCTCTTCTGTTCTATTATTTTTTTCATAGTAGTCGTCATGTCTTCAGCTCTTATGAGGACCAATCAGGCGTTAACGTTCATGGGCCTTTTTGTTTCACTTTTTTTTTTTTAACACACCTACATGAGTGCAACCTTTTCAAAATGAATCAACATGAAAGAACAAGCAAGATTTCATATTTTTGGGACTGATGCCAAATATTTCTCAGCATTTGTTCATGATCTTTTAATCGTACATGGAGGCTGCTGCTGCTTCCGGTCAGCAAGTGCACATCGTTACCTTACTGCACACTTTTGCCCCCGGCTCCACTGTGTTACGGAGAAATAGTAATGAACGGTGATGTTCCTCATCTGGAGCACTTCCGACTCCAGAAAAAGACATACTTGTTTATCAATGCACCATTACAAACAAGCTGTGATTTAGTAGAAGTAGTAGTAGTAGTATCACACACAATACAATAAATATAAACATTCTAGACAAAATAAACAAATCAACAATCTTTGGATTAGGTAGTGACTGAAAAGGCACAGGCAGAAGCATAATGCTTATATATGCATATCCTACATTTTTTTTTTCAATTTAAGCTACCCTCCGAAAATAAATATAATAAAAAATTAAAATCATTAACAATTGTAACTCTCGAAAATAGCGTTATACACCATTCTTTTGAAAACCAAAAGCGAATTACACATTCTTACATTTATATCAGCATTATTCCATAATTTAACCCCCACAATAGAAATAAATCTCCTTTTGATCCCTTTACTAGCTTTTTGTACAGTAAACTCACAAACATCTCTCAAAACATATTTGCACTCCTGTATTGAAAAAAACCTTTGTACACAGTCTGGGAGTTACTTTGTTTCAGATCTAAACATGATTTGCATTATTTTATAATGAACCAGATCATTAAATTTTATAACATGAGATTTTATAAACATTGGATTAGTGTGATCATAGTAACCAGCCTTATTAATAATACGTTTTTGTAGTAAGACTATTGAATTTATAGTCGTTTTAAAGGTCGACCCCCACAATTCCACACAGTTAGATACAGTATATAAGGAAGTATAAGCGAGCAATAAATTATATACAAGGCCTCATAGTTTAATATATCCCTAGATTTATACAGGATTGCTATTGACTTTGAAATCTTTCCTTTAATATAGTCAATATGTT
>JBAMHW010000018.1:3676861-3690042 GCA_037177495.1 Rhadinocentrus ornatus
TTTGTTTTGTTGCTTTTATTGATCTGGTCAGCTGTCATGTTGTTTTTCAAGTGCATGGTATGGTATGGCATGGTATATATCAGCAATGGAAAATGGAAGCAGAAATGCTGAGAAATGGACAGTAATTTAAAAATGTAAGAAAAGAAGCCATAGAAATGACAGAAAACAACAAAACATAAAAATTAAATAGAGAGAAAGGCAATGACAAACAAGTGGTAATATATGCAGGGATAAAGTGTAGATAAATAAATTGATCAGATAAATTAAATTAATAAATGAAAGATAATGAAAGTTAAGCAGAAAGATAAAATCAAATTAGCTTTTTTTCTACTATTTGTGGGGTAACATCTGCAATTTATTTTTCTATTTGTTAGGTAATTCTTGAATTTCTAGACTAAATAGGCGGTTGGTAATTAATGTTCTTCAGTGGATATGTGCACTATATCTAGAATAACACCTCACACAGCTGCTCTCAGTCCATGAGCTGATGTCATTTAAATTTAGTAAATCTACACTCGTCATCCTCAACATTAAAGCAGTTTATAATGTGCATCGTTCAGTTGGTAAAACTTCAGGTATTAACATTCATGTGGATTTCCCTTTGATAGCTACAAATAATTTCCATATTGTGTACAGATCCTGTTTGTAGCAAAATGCCGGGTTACCTTCCTGAATAGATGTTTGACATAAATCTAATACAATAATGGTTTCATATATAAGTCTTTAGGAAAGTAAGGAGAAAGGGATCATATTCTAAAACATTTTAGAAATAACTAACATGTTTTCCTTAAGAAGTCTAGGGCTTTAAAAGCCAAAAACATGATTGACAAAGGATGCGAAAAAAGTATTGCTAAAGTAGAGGAAACATTCAGACGATGTGAGTGGGTAGTGACAGAAAATGTGAAGTGTAACATTTGAACACTGGCATTAATCGGAGCCTGAACATGCCTGCATCCCTGCTCCTCCTGGCTCCTGTGCATCTCTCCCTTGGCTGAGTTATGTTAAACAGCTAATTGGCACCAGGTCACATGCAGACATTACAGGAGCAGCTCAGTCCTACAAAACAAAGAGACGTTAAAGCTTGCAGATCTTTAAAATCTCTAAATGAACTTTTGTGAGAAATAGTTCAAACCCTCCACATGTTCAACAGGACCAAAATATTTCTTCTTGCTCATCAGCAAAATGTATAAGGCTAAATAAATAAACCCAATGAGTAAATCTTTCTAATAAGTGCAAATAAAATACTACAACAGAAACAAGATATGGCTTTTAAGTTTAAAGTTTAAAGACAAACATATGAGCAGTAAAAGTCAAGCAGCTGTCAGAAAAAGACGTTTGTGTCAAAATATAAATGTTCATTCACAAAATTTTATACACAATGACTATCTTAGAAGAAGAGAGACCTTTAGTAAATTACCATGTCATTGCTTCACAAACTAAAGAACTATGCCATCCATAATCATCACAGCTCCAGAGAATATGAAAGAATTTAGACATTTGGCTGATGGCAATTAAAAAAAAATTAAAGAAAGAAATTACGCATGGCAGCCAAACCAAGGACATAAGATCAAACGTGATAACGTAGCAAAGCTCATTTTCCTCAAAGATCCTAATTGATTGGTTGATTATGCTTTTTTCTGTTCTTCCATCTCGGTGGCTCTTCTTTAATAGCTCCATAATGACGCTACTGAACTGGACATGTAAGACTCAGCCTATTAGAATAGTAATAGGCTCTAATTAACTAAAAAAAAAAAAAAGAAAAAGAAAAAGGATTTTCAATAAAAAGGAGGAGATAGCGAATTTGATTACTCATATTCATTAACTTTTTTTCCCCATCCATCCTTCCCACCCCCTGTGGAACTTTGCTCCCTTCATTTTTATGAATATTTTACCTTGTGTGAAACAATACAACATTACACGCTGTCCCTGGCAAAGGCCAAAGACATAACAGCAGAACAGCCTTTCTTCTGCTCTCATTCAAAGAGTCTTCCTTTGTTTCTGAATAATGAACAAGTCGCTGATGGCGGCAGAATAAATTTTAATTAGAGTTTTTTCCAGCAGACTTGTGAGAGCGATAGGCTGTTTTAAATCAAAACTTGACAATTTAAAGGCTTTTTAGGAATAAAGCAAAGAAGAGCTGAAATGTGAAAGTCAGTGTGTGTGTGCTTGTCACCGACCGACAGAGTGGTGTTGTCCCAGCAGGTATCTGTAATTGTGCATCAAATATTTGCAGCAGTTTTATCCAACTTCCCTCATCCTCCCTGCGTTTCTTTTTCCTTCCCTCATTCCCTTTCTTGTCTTTCTAGCCTCGGGTCAAGTTAGCACCACTTAAGGACTACAACACTGTGCCCGTTCACCATATGTCTCCAGTGTCTGGTGTGTTTGTGTGTGTGTACGTTCCTGTTTTGGTTGTTCCCTTACCTGATGCCTCCCATCGCTCGGAGCCAAAGCATGTCATCTTTTGAGAGACAAAAACAGAAACAGAGGCGAGCAGAGAGGGGACACTGAGTACATCAGCATGTGTGTGTATTACTGCGTGTGGAATGTGTGTATCCTGCAGGCTGGTTCGCCATGAGACAGGGCCAGATGGTCACCCCAGGCAAAGCAGGTTGGGCCTGTTTACCTGCTTCACTCTGGGTCATGTCAGTTTCGTTTTCAGCTTAGCTGCAACACGGTTTAAGCCTCGCTGCCAAAAACACCATATTTAATTGCCCTTCTCCTCCTCTTTCTCTTCTTTCTCTCTGCAGTTTCAAGTTTGGTGAATCTCTTTCTGCAGAATCATGGGGCGTATACACAATTTAATAAGTGATAATCAGTTTAACTACTATAATATGATTTGCTGTCTTTTCTTATCAGCAGACAACAATTTTAGGATTTTTTCAAATCTTTTTGATAGTACAAATGAGAAAATGTAGCAAAACCATCTGAACATAAGACGTGCAACAGGTTTCATTTTAACATCTGTCCCTGTGGAATCAAATTTCATAACAAATTATCTTTGCAGGGAAAAAAATCATTTTAAGCAACTAAGGGACAGCATATCCAGACAATATTACTGTGTATAACACAACAGCATTAATTTATAAAAACTGAGCACTCTGTTGGTCCTTTTAATGCCTTTAACTTAATATTTATACGTAGTGGATGTTATTATATTTTCATATTTTTCAAACATCATGAAAACCTTTCTGGTTATTTTAAACATGAAACTCTACTTTGGCATGATGGCATGGTAAATATGATACTCCATCATGTCAGATCTCTGAAAAAAAAATAAAGATGAAGATACATATTATTTCATTTGAACCTTTATTTAACCAGAAAATTTGAACAAATTTAGATTTTGATTCCGTCACCAGAGTCAAGAATTGAAGTTTTTCAGCATCTGCAATAAAATTATAGAAAGATTGAGGGAGTCAGAGGAGATACTGTGAGATGCGCATGACCTCAGAGCCATCAAGTGTTGCTGTACGAGAAAAGTGTGACCAGGATCAATAAAACCACATGGGAATACCTTTACAAACCATTACAGAAAACAATGCTGCATCCAAAAATGTTACTGCACTGCACAAGGATGAAGCCATATTAGCTCCTCTCAGATGGACAGAAAGTCAGTGGACACATGTTCTACGGTCAGATGTGTTCATATTTCAGCTGCTTTTGGTCCCATGTTCTAAAAACAGGAAAGCTCCTCCAGACTGTAATTAGTAGAAGGTGAAAAAGCCAGCATCCATGAATGATGTAAGGGAGCATCAGTTTTCACAATGATTTAAATACAAGGGAAGATACTACTAAACATCAAGGCAATGTCTTTTTGAGGATGTCAACAGCTTTTTCATCAGGACAATGCCAGATCTCATTCCAAATGACGTGGCTTCATAGACACAGTGTGTGTGAGCACATGTGTGTGTGTTGGACTGTCCTGTCTGCAGTCCATCTGTCTCATGATTCAAATGTGTGGTGCATTGTGAGGAGGGGAATCTGATCACAGCAACCTTGGACTGTTGAGCTGCTGAAATCTTGTATTTAGCAAAAATGGACACAGAATCTCTTTGGAATACACAGACAATAGGTTTCCTCATTTCATATAAAAAAATCATTTAAAGAAAGACTGGTGTTACACGATGGTAAACAGGCTTCTTAAAAAAAAAGAAGCACTTTAAATATGTTTGCATTTTCTAAATACAATGAATTTATTCAGTGGAGACAAATAAAAAAATTTCTTTGGTTTCCGGTCTGTTAAATAAAGATCTAAACTGATAAACAAAGTATCATATTTACATTTTTACTGCACTTTAAGAAAAAACTATTTTTTACAAGGCTCGTAGCTTTCAGTTTACACCAACTTGGTGTAATGGACTTAAAAATCGAATTAGCTTCAGATGCAGACACAGACTGAATCAATCAAGTCTTTTGCATTATGTTTGTGTACATTTACCTGCACCAGGAGCAGCTCAGCAGTGTGACATGAGGCTCCTTCCATCTGAGCTGAACTGCCCTCTTCCTTCGCCGTGCCACCTGTTAACCCCCCGCTGTAGTATCAGTTGCTGGCACTGTGGCCAAGCATGATGTCCGCCTGTAGCAGTCACAGGTGCCTACATGTTGCCTGCTGGCAGCGTGCCGCTACGCTGCTGCAGCAGCCATCTTGGCAGCTTGTTCGGTCCTTGCACCCAAACTCACCAGCTGTAATCTGCCTAATCTCATCCCCCCGTACAGCTGCCAGTCACTTTACAGTAGTTATACACACTGAAGATGACGCTGCATTAAATAATTGTCCAGTATACAAGGAAAAGCACAGTAATGAGCTTTTTTTTTCTTTTGCAATGTGATTAAGTCAGAGGGTCTGCATGTACACACACAAACACACACTCAGTGTCTGAAATCTGCCTTTTCTTTAACGTCAAACCCATCAGCAAAACAATCCATCCCCCTCTTTTTTCCTCTTCAAATGCTGCCACCCGCTACTACCTCACCCCCTCCTCCCACCTCCCCAGGCTTACTGTCACCCCCTGCACCCAACAGCTCTCCACACCTACACACATACACATACGCCCTCCACCCTTTTCCATTTCAGATGCAAAGCCGTGGCCGAGGCGAGCCGTGCATATAGTCACAGCGGCAATCTCATCTATGTCCAATCTGTCATGCCACTGTCTTTCATTATTCTCCTGCGTGGGGGAAGAGATAACACCAAGGCATATTTTATGGACAGTTGAGAGAGAGGGGGGAGAAGAGAGAGAGAGAAAGAGAGAAAAAGAGTGATAAGAAAATAAAGGGAGAGAGAGATGCCAATATGGTGGGGTAATGGTTGCAAGATATGAGTGGTCCTGCTCTGGCCAGGAAAAAAGTGTCACTTTTCTGCATTTGTATCTGAGTCAGGGCAACAGAGTGGAGGAAAAACAGAGAGAAGCAAATGAAGTGATGAAAATTATTGAAATATTGGTTGGGGGGCAAAGTGTGGAAGAATGCTGGTCAGCACCATCTCATCTCCGTTAAAAATGGACTGCCTGAGGACGTGGAGGGGCTGGTGAAGTGTAAATAGGCAGTAGCCATTTTTCACGGCCACTCGATAGCCCCATAAAACCATAGCTCGTATGCATGCATGCATGTGTGCATGCTGTTGTTGAATATGGAGGAGTCAGGAAATGTGAGGAGACCAGCAGATGAAGGAGGGGAGGGATAGATGGAGGGACGGGTGAATGAACTGAGGTCAGGTATTCTCGTCTGTCACCTGTGTTGCTGGGCTGAGAGGCTGACTGGTTGTCTCTCTGCTCAGTGCGTAGGAATGATTGGGTCCTGGCCTGAAGAGAATGGGCTGGCCAGGTTTACATATATACATATATCATGGTCATTGTCATGCAGTATGTGTGTGTTGCATGTGCATTGTGATAGTTTGAATATGCAAATAAGATCCTGCAGTGCCTTTGATTTTGTGCACGTGTGTGTGTTTCAGGGGTGGGGTGGGGTGGGGGGGTTGTGTGTCATGCAATTGTACAACATCCAGATGTCAGTGCAGCCTCACTCGGTGTCTGTCATTGAGACAGTGGGGGTGGGGTTAAGGTGACCTGTTTTAAATATAGACAGTGTCACGACAACATGCCCGACTCGACTTATAAAACTCATTTGCATAACGTTTCTCTCTTATCCTTCTCTTTCTCACTTGTTTTTTCTTTTTTTTCCCTTCTTCCTCCTGAGAGACAGGAGGAGCAGACACGTCGTGTTTTGCCTTTGTCTCGGCCGTTCAAATGCAAAAAGATGTCATGTCAAGGCTTTCTTTAACACAGAAAGACACAGCTGACACAACCTGCGTAGCACAATGAAGAGTGGGATCCAATACAAACGCAGTGCAAGAGGACGATGAAGTGTGCACGTGAAGACAAAATAGGTTTTTCCTATCATAATGTCAAATGATAAAGATGCACCAAAGGAGCTTGTCAGTACAATATGTCCCCACTAAATAACAGCACTATGAAATAAGTGGCTAACACTGAAACTCAGACTATGGCACATCCTGTCACCTTCTCTGGCATTTCTCACAGGCTGGTGTGACTGCTCTGCTGGTAAGCATGCAAGGACCTTTGAAAAAATTATCTAGAAAATGAATTAAAAAATGATTACGGGGCATTTTTAAACATACCTCATAAACCTTGGACTCTAGTTTCTGCTTAACTTTTGTAGCATGTCTTCTTTCTTGATCATTTGTGTGAGCAAACCTCGTCAGTGTGCCCTTCAATTTGAATGCACACTTCACTCAGGCAAACTAATTAATTATTCCCCTCTTCACCCTCCATTTTTCTTCCATTTGTTTTTAACTCTATGAAGAACAAATGGCGCATTCCTTCAATACCTTTCCTTCTCTCAGACTCTGAGCCTATTCATTAGGAATTCAAATTAATCAGTATTTACTGTAGCCCTCGCCAGCTCTGCTCTCAAGTGCAATTTCTATCAACAAGGTTGAGTGGGCTTTTGTTTCTCATAGCCAATTGGGGTAAAGCTCACGCTCTTTTTTCCCATTTTTTTCAGATGTTCAATTGAAAACATCAACTAGTTTTACACACAAAAAAAAAGGAAGGGAAGTTCTTCCCCAATGAAATACTACAAGGATTTTCACATGACACTCAATGAACTTCGAAATTAAGGGACTGCAATGGTTGGGGACGTGAACGCAAGCTAACTGATGTTTTCTTTGTTTTGTTTGGGTTTTTCTGGGTTTTGTCTATCTTACATGTTCAAAATAAAAACCAAATATAAAGCTGATCTTTAGTTTAGGTATTTCCAGCTTGTTGCATCTCTTTAATTGCTGAGTTTCAGTAGCTGAATTAATTACCTGTTTAAGTCACTGCAAAGACCTGAGAACTACGATAAGTAAACAAACTGGTCAGACAATTAGAAAGTTTAGAAAAAGAAAGGTGTAGACAGCTGGAATTTCTTTGTTTTGTTTTTTCAAAACGTATTCTTATATGAAAGCGTCTTCTGTGTTGAATGACTGATGGGGATACTGATACTGTTTAAAATTGTGTTGTCCAAGGGGTGGCAGCTGACTTTCACATGTAAATAACAGAGGTAAATTAAACACTCATTTAGGCTGACTACATTTGAAGGAGTCCATAGCTGTTCCTGCTTCCAGCCAGCCCAGTCTAACCAGAACAAGGGTAATATAGTGGATGTTTTTCTGCATGTTTAGGAAGTTCATAGATCACAGAAAAACATGAAATGACAGACCAATGTCCATCTGACATTACTGTAATTGTGAGGCATGAACATTAATCCTTTGAGCCCTCTGTTGAGGCCTAAATTAAATGTTACCACAAGGTCTGTTTGAAACCTTTTGGAGTTGGAATACTACTCAACATATGCTACTCAGTGTATGTTACTGGCAAAGAATAAATAAGGATGACACAAAGCACAAATAAAAAAAAAATTTCACTTTCAGGATGAGTTTAAATATCCCTTTGGTGTGATGCAGCAGTAGCTCTGTGTGAACATTATCTCTGCAAGGACCTCCGTTCTTAACATCCCCCAGTTAGGTGACCCAAGGTTTTAAAGGTTAAAATGTATGATCCTTTATCATTTGTCCCTGATCCTAAGCATTCATCAGTGAGAGCCACAAAGAAAAGTAAAAGGACTGTTTAAAACCTTAAAAAGGCAGGAGCCCAACACTGTCACATCCGAATAGTGCCTTTTTGTAGGCTGGTTAGCTTAATTGGTAGATTAAGGTTTCCTTAAATCTATCAAATCAAATGGATCTAACAGCCAATCAAGTTCTGCACAATGAATATTTAATTTGAGTCAGGTGTGTTGAAGCATGGACACATTGAAAACCTGCTTGATTGTAGCCCCTGTAGGACCGATTTAAGTAACCCTGCTATATTGGGTGAACCACTTGTGGTCTGTTATGAGAGGGTCTGTCGCTAGACCTAACCATGCAGTTTTATGCTTCAGCTGAACTCCTTCCAATAAAAACCAAAGTAAACAGCAGCAGTAAAACAGGAAAGAAACTTAAGATTTTAGCAAAAGATAAATATTAGGATGAAAGGCACAAAAACGTGGATGTCTTGGTTGAGTCAGCTTCAACCCTTGAATGTGTTGCCTCTGAATTTGGCTGGTTAAATATCTAAACAGTAGCACAATAACATGTTGGGATCTTCTGCTTAGACTGCTGGGGAACCTAACATGATGCACTGAGCGCATCCTTCTTTTTTTCCTCTGTACTATTTATTCACTGTCCAGGGTGTACCTGCCTCTCACCTTAAACAATGCTGGATGGGCTCCAGCTTACCCCGCGACCCGTCATGGAATAAGCGGTACAGATACTGACTGACTGACTATTTATTCAACATGCCAGTCATTCGTGTTTGTCTTTTTCTTTCTCATCAGTCATCAGAGTTATGGTACTTGTTGGCTCATCTTTCCTGTCATCTCCACCCCAAACTTGCCCAAGAAAATGATCATCCTTCCTAGCTCAGGTTCTACTGGAGTTTCATTCTTTCTGTTAAAAGGGACCCCCCCCCCCCCACCCCCCTTGGTTCTATGTGACAACTTTTTTACCTTTTTTACTTCTGTCTGGACCTCAACAGTCAGTTTAATCGGCTGTCAAGAACTGTCCTTTAATGAAAAAAAATTGCAGACACAACAGTCTTTAAAAACACTTACCTGTTTAATCTGTCGTTTATATCACTGACGGGTGAGGAGCAGTAAGTCTCTTAGTATTTTGTTTGAACTTGTACTGACTGATTCTAAACTGTAATTCAAGCAACCTGTAAAACACTTAATTAATTTCATTAACACTTTAATATTAACCTTGATACATTTGAACCCATTAATATAATGTCTGCTGCTCTCAATGTACAGCCCTGAAAGATTTTAATAATTCTTGCTGCAGCAGGTTACCCATGTTAGTTTTAATGTAGGCCCATAAACCATATTTTCTGCACTGTGAGTTGCTCCAGTTTTTCAAACACTACTTTATTGTTTTTTTTTACCTGAGCCAAGGCTGTAATTATTGGAAAAGGTACAGACCTCTATTTAAGTTATTAAAGCCTGGTTGGAACTAGCCTTTTGGCCTTTGCAAGCCTTTACAAGCCTTTCCCTTTAGACAGCTTCTTACTTAACAAGGCCAGGCTGAAAAACCTACAGATCTAACTGAATATTGATATGTGTGTGTAAAGAGGGCCAGAGCGAGGCTGGCTCATGTTAAGCCATTCAGTGCATCCTCTTGATTGAAATTCCATTAGCTTGTTAGTGGAGGATAGTAGAGAGTCAGTGAATACTTAGCCTTGTTAGCCGAGGCGCAGGCTAAATGAGTGTGTACGGGGTCATTGTCCACTTAAAACTCGCTCTGCAAACTGGCGGCCAGCTTGAATAATTCATGGAGCATGACCCGCGTTGCCTGGGTTTTAAATGAGTGTAGCTTCTTTTTCTGTCTGTTTGGATAATATCTCCACTCTGGAGTTAATTAGGTTTTCACTTTTTTTTTTCCAGTCAGCTGTGTGCACAGCGGTCAGGGACTTGTCCCTGCGGACACACTGAGAGCCAAATGAAAAGGGAATGAGGCAAAGATGATTGCAATATAAAGTTGTAAATGGAGCTTTTTCTTTGTTTCCATCTCAATGAGAAGCATACTAATCTTGATGAAACCTGTATGCGATAATGTAAGATACCAACAGTTGTTCATCCTTTAGGAGGTCAAATTTAAAGTCTTTCAATCAAGAAATTGAAAAAGTTGTTAAATCATTGAGGCATTCATTAATTCATTAACTATTTTAAAAGGCACAGAGCAAGTGTTAAAGAGGTCATATCACATTATCCAGCTGGTCTTCTGGAAGAATTGCAGCTTTTGGGTAACTTTAGTGAAATGATTAAAGAATTATGGTTGTGCTCGCTTGTTGCAGACAGAGTCCAGAGAACACTGATTTCTCTGCTGTTTGTACAACAAATGGAGGGTACACTCAGGACTTGCTGGACGTAGGAACATGTCCCTACTGTCTCTGCCCAATTCTATGCAAATGAATCATGACAAAAGTTCTTGTCATTTATATCTGATATGAAGAGCATCTTGTGACCCCTGAAAATCACTTATTTATTCATTAACAGACTTTTCTTTTTTTAGCTTTATTACTTTTTGTGGCATGGTTTGGCATTGCTTGGCATGGTTAAGCTAGGGCACGAAATTCTCATAATATTTGGGTAAACCTGAGGATGCTGATATGAACTTGCCTTACGTGTTTGTGCACATTCAGCCATAGGGTATGAGAAGTAACTGTCCTTATGGCAGAGAATCAAAACAAATGAAATTCTACACTGTGCCCACAATCCTGCATATGACTGTTTAAATCTGCAACTGAAACTGTTAATGAGAATTTTGTAGTTTTTACACGAATGAAGTCTCTGTTACCACAGGTGATTATAGGGCCAGCTGTTTTTCTGATGTCATGAATGAAATGATGGCGCCGTAGAAATGAAAGACCAATAACAATCCAGTGGGGGTGATCTGATTGGGAGGGTGATGAAGAGGCTAATCCACAACAAGGGATTAATGACCAACCTGGCTAGATAAGAATGGTGTGCTTACTCTGCGTCAGGTTATTGGCAATTATTACACATATGAGTACCGCATAAACAGAATTCATATAAGCCTTCAAATAAATGCCCCAAAGCAGCCTTAGCCTAGAACCTTGTAGAACAGAAAACTACTGAGCATGCGCAATTAGGCCTTACATGTATCTTATTAGCGGTAAAGGAACTTTACTCAGCCAAAGAAGAATAGAAAAAAATACAAAAGCAGATGGAGGAAAAAGGTAAATATGGCGTTCTTTGTGTGGATGTCAACATTATACAAGTCATGTCCAATCTTCTCAGACATGAGGTATGACTTTTTCGTTCAAACGCTGATCAGAATTCAGTCTTTCCCTGAAAGTAAGACACCTTTAATTATATGTTATTTTCTTTTTTATTTGTTTGATGGTTTCAGATTTTACAATGTGCTGTTAACCACTGTTGTTAAGCTAAAGTTAAATAAAAAAATACATTTCTGATTTAAAAAAGTTGGGACACTGTGTAAAATGTGAAATCAAACAGAATGTAATGGTTAGCAAATCTCATCAACCCAGATTTTATTCCCAGTAGAAGATAAACATATCAGAAGTTAAAACTGAGACATTGAGGAGCATTTTAAAGTAATTATGTTATTTGGCAACAGGTCAGTTACATGACTGTGTATTAAAAGGAGCATTTCAGAGGAGCAGAGCCTCTCAGATTTACAAATGTACATTTCAATTTAAAAAACAATGTTCCTCATTGTAAAATTGGATGACTTTGAAGATCTAACCATCTAAAGTGTGTGAGAATCAGAAGGAATCTCTGTGTGCATAGGACAAGGCCAAGGTCAAACTAGATGATCATGATCTTGGGGCTGTCATGCAGAACTGCATTAAAAACAGACATAAATCTTTGCTGGAAATCATTGGCTCAGAAATCACTCTCTGTGAACACAGTTCACCCTAAAATCCACAAATGCAGGTTAAATCTCTGCAAGCCTAATGAACACAATCCAGATATTCTGCAGACTAAAGGCAGATTTATGCTTGTGCAGCGTCTGTGTAACCACCATAGGCTCGGTGTAGCTCCGCAGAGGCTTGACACACACCTTTTCCAGACCTGACGTGCACCCCTGCTACGCAGACGATTAAGTGGAGGTACTCCCTTGTGATTGGTCAGTTTGGGATCACGTGTTGCTGGATATCTGGATCTTCTCGATGAATTTGTGTAGTAACAACTGTTTTTAATAACAGTAACCAATGGATCAAGTTGATGAGAGGCTGATCGAACCATTTCTTTGTTTTCTTCCACAAACTAATAAAGAACCTTAACCATACTGGACGCCATTGTTTTTTTAAAACAGAAAACTGAAGTGAACCATCAAAATAACTCCGACCTGGTGAGTTTACTAGCTGATGCCACCACTGCTGACACCTTAAGGTTAGGTGGAGAAACTGCAACACGACACCAAAAGGCACCCCCTACGCCGAGTGCGAGAGCCAACTCACCAGCGTCAGCTACGCGATAACCGACCACAGTTTTAATACATTTTTCATTAGATCGATTGAGGAACTGACAGTTGATTTTTAAATGCCCAGACCTCCAATACAAGCCTCTGGATGAAACAATACCAATTTTCAATATCCTAAATATAACTGCCCCAGATGTCTTGAAAATAATTTAATCTCTAAAAAACTCAAAAGCAAGAGATGCATTTGGACAAACAGTTTTTTAAAGACTAATAAAGAGGCGTTTGCAAGTCCAATCACACATTTAATAAATTTATCAATAAACCATGCTAAAGTTTCATTGACATGGAAGACTGCAAGGGTTACCCCAGTCTATAAAGCTGGGGATAAGACAAAACCAGAGAACTATCGGCCTAAAAGTATTTTACCAATTGTGTCAAAAATAGCAGAGAGGTGGGTTTCTATTCAGTTAATTGAACATCTAAACAGTGGTAGTACCCCTCTCGATCCAATGCAATTCGATTTCCATAAACATCACTCAACAGAAACAGCAACCTGTTACTTTCTGGAGAATGTAAAAAGCCTTTCAGATCAGGGAGGATTTGTAGGTGCTGTTTTTCTGGACCTAAAACGTGCTTTTGACACAATACATCATGGTATGCTTCTTGCTAAATT
>JBAMHW010000018.1:3711767-3722407 GCA_037177495.1 Rhadinocentrus ornatus
TCTGTAAAGTCCTCTGAGACAACTTTGTTGTGATATAGGGCTATACAAATAAACTTGATTTGATTTGATTTGAAAATGAAATGATTGAACTAGTTGGAAACAAGGTTCTTGAAGAGATTGCCATAAAAGCACACAATGCAAAGTATTTCTCTAATATTATGAGTTGCACTCTTGATGTCAGCCATAAGGAACACCTTTCCATCGTTTTTAGAATCGTCAATCTTGAACCATCTGTGTCTGTTGCAGAACATTTTTTTGGTTTTGTAGATGTTAAAGACACATCTGGTAAAGGTTTTACTAAAGTCCTGCTTGACCACTTGCAGAAACACAGCCTGAGTATTTCTGACTGCCATGGTTAATCTTATGACAATGGATGCAATATGATGAGTCAAAAACAGGGTGTTCTGACAAGAATTTTGCAACTGAATAACAAAGCATTTTACATTCCATGCAGCAGTCATACCCTTAATCTTGTTGTGGCAGATGCTGCTAGGTCGTCATTGCTGTCCAACCCCTTCTTTGTTGTGTTGCAAACCCTCTACAACTTATTCAGTTCTTCTGTGCAATGATGGGCAATTCTAAGGGAAGATGTAAAGCAGCTAACTTTAAAACCTTTGTCAGCAACAAGATGGGAGACTCGGGTTCACTGCGTGAAGGTGGTGCAATACCAATTGCCAGAGATCCTAGACGCATTGTCTGCACTCCACACGGTTGCTACAGAGAAGGGGGACGAAGAGACTATGTCCTCTGGCAAAAGCTTACATGGTGAGTTGAAGACCTGGTCTTTTGTCCTTAGCACAATAATTTTGTACAATGTTTTGTATCAGGTTAATCATGTCAGCAAGCTGCTACAAAGTCCAAATGTTTACATGGAAACACTTAAAGCAGAAACACAAGGAGTAAAAGAGTACCTTGAAGACTTTAGGCTGGCTTCCTGCCAAGCTGATGCATCAGACATTGCAGACAATTTGGATGTAGAAATGACTCTTCCAGAGAAAAGGCAGAGTAAAAGTAAAAGACAGTTTCTGTATGAAGGTACAGAGGAAACTTAGCCTACTCCAGAAGAGACTTTCAGAAGAAACTTTTTTCTGCCTTTGGTTGACACAGCCCTCAAAAGCCTGGATGAATTTTCAAGATTAAAGCATGTTTATGACTTGTATAACTTTCTCTTCTCAAAGGATAACATGAAGCTGACAATAAAGAATGGGAAACTTCATGAGCGATGCAAGAAACTAGAACATACCCTCCATGACATTGATGCCGATGACTTGGCACTTGAAATCAATTCATCTATCCACACTTTTCCAGATCATGTGGCCACCTGCCCATTTGACATGCTTAATTACATATACAGTGAGAAGCTTCTGGATCTGTACAGTAATTTAAGCATTGCATTACTACTTCTGTCTCTCCCTGTGTCAGTGGCCTCAGGTGAAAGGAGTTTTTCAGCTTTGAAGCATATCAAAACATACATGAGGTCCACCTAGAGCCCAGAGAGGCTCACAGGACTGGCACTTGTGTCAATTGAGCGTGATATTGGACATGGAGGACATTGTGGTGTCCTTTGCTGAAGCCAAGGCACGCAAACAACAGTTTTAGTTATTTTGCACATGATGGGCTTAAAGGTTCATTTTAAATGTGTGTGTTAAGTACTCTTTAAAAGTATATTTATATTGTGACAAATTTGTTGAAACAGCCCTGTACAGGAGGGTTTGTTATTTTGTCAACAATAGTGAATAAGACCCGAGCATTGTGACTGTTTTTGCTACTATAGTCAGAGAAATAGGACTTCCTTGTTTTCTTTAGTAGTAAATTATAAGAGTGAAGTTTCATAATGAACCTGTAAATTTGTTTTTCTCCATCTGCATTCGGCTTTCCGACACTCTTTTTTAATTTTTCACCAGTGTGGAATTTCTCCATGGAGACTTTTTCTTTCCAGAAACAACCTTTACTTTAATAGGAGCAATAGCATCCATAATATTTATCATTTTAGCATTAAAACTAGTGACCAGGTCATTGATTGAACCCCCTGACAGGGCAAGTGTTAAAGAGAATACCTGGTTATCTCACTCGAGTTTTCAGTCATACACCGTTTTGTGATCACCTCCACTAAGACATTTGAATGAACAGGAATTGTTCTCTCAAAGAAAACAGTAATGATCAGACAGGCTCACATCACACACAGTAACCATTGAAACATCCAAACCCTAAGACAACAGTAAATCTAGAGTGTGGCCTTTAATGTGTGTGGGCTCTGTTATATGCTGAGTCAGCCCAAAGTTGTCCAGACTGTTACTCAGGTCTTCAGTTCTTTTGTCCTGACGGTTGCCTACATGGATGTTAAAATCAACAACAAGAATTACACAGTCAAAATCTTAACAGATTATAGCCAGCAGTTCACTAAACTCATAAAATGCTGCACAGTGTCCCGGTGGCCGGCAAACATTTAAACACATTATTTTAAAATAGGCTTTCAGCTGAAGAGCCACATATTGAAAAGAATTAAAACTTCCAAGAGTTTACTTCCAAGCTTACATTGAAATGATTCATTAAATAAAACTGACCTGCCCAGCAGCTGCACTGTTATTTTTGGTCTGACCAAGCTTCAGTTAAAAACATAAAATGAAGGTTGTGCTCAGTTATAAAATCATTAATCAAAAATGTTTTCCCTGCTAATGACCTAACATTTAATAAAGCTAACTAGGTGGGTTTAGAATTGTTTACCCTATGTGTAGGGGCACACTGTGGCTCACAGGGTATGTTAACTTTACTTCAAAACCTTTTAGAAAGCAGCTCAGTGTTCTGACCGAGCTACATTTGTCCTTCTGTTACATAACAATACAGCTGTTTTTGAACCTTCTAATAAACAGGGATCCAGCTTGTACTGGGTTAGTAAGGATGATGACTTATTGGGGGTTTGGTGGGGTGAGGTGGAAGCATTCTTGCTTCAGGCAGGAGCCACTAGAGTATTGTTCCTGCTCCAGTGTTACGCCGATAACATCATGGCTATCTCGGTAGCGCGAACATCTAAAGACGCTGAATGTACATCATTGTAAGAATTTCTGTGTCCAATTACGACTTAAAATGGATCCAACATTCTTTGTAAGTTTTGTTAACATTAACACACCATCTGATACCTGAACTTTAAGAAGATTTAGAGCAACTCCAATGAATGAAATGGTATCATCAGGATAATTAAAAAGTTTTAAAAAGATACTAGCCCTAAGACTCCTTTTACCAATCATTTGTACTTGATTTGACTGAATCTGAGCAGAGATATATTGATACATCTCATAATTCACCTGGTTGCCTCTGTCAGATCCCTGAATAGCACCAGTGGTTGAGTGCCATTGGGGACCACATCATGATACCGCCTCCACGTTTTACTGATGATGTCAACAAATAATTCTAAATTTTCTCTTTCCTTTTTTGTCCACTGACAAGCTGAATCAGAATTTTCAGACTGGTTAAATCAATCATGTTGGTGAATAATTGTATTATTGACCCTGCACTGATTTCAAAAAATCTAAAGGAAAATTAAAACTTCTGCACCGATTCTGCCCTTGAAACAAAAGTAACTGAGGACAGCACTGGAAATCATAATGATCACAATCACACTGATGGGACATTGAAGGCCAAGGTTTTTGAACTGGCATGAAATGCTTAATTATATTTTCTAAATGCATTTATTGCATTATCTAATCAAATACATAATTTTTAAACTCTGTGCTACATCAAAGTTTGAGATGAAAACAAAACAAACCTTAACAAGCATCTAAAGAGGAAATACCTTAAAAACACCCTTACAGCTCCTCACCCTGGACGATTTCTTCTCCTTAGTAATACAGACAGAAGCAGACACATTCAAAAGTGCTCACTTTGACTCCCTTGCCATCATCTGGCCAGTCTCAACATCCCAGCACTCTTTGTGGTGGCATCCCAACAATTCCACTGGGTCCCTCATTAAGGCCCAGCCGCTGACTCCCGGGGGAAATGAGGGACAAGGGGAGGTGGCTGCTGGGTAAACTTTGAGTAGGTCACCTCTTTGTTTCTATCTTCCTCTCATCCCTCGTTCCAGCCCATCCCCAGGTCCTGTTAGCAGAGAGTGTAAACAAGCAGAAAGGTTAGTGCCGCTTTTCAACCTACACCATCTTCTCTCATCAAGGACAAGGGACAGTGAGCCAAAACCACAGACAATGTCACACTTTGTTGTTCAAAGGCAACTTCTGAAAAGTGCTTAGCACAATAAGAGATGTCAGGTTTGTGTGAGAATTGTTATCCGTAAGAAAAATGGTGCAAATGTCACCATAGTTTCTGTCTTAAATCACAAAATTTGTGAGGCTTATTACTTAAAATAGGAAAGAAACTATTTCAAACATGTATGAGTATGGATTAAGACAGAAGCTCTGGTATATATACAAATAATTTATACAAATTTTTGAGATACGAGCTGTGATTCGACCAAATTTTTGCCTTTAGATACGAACACATTTTTGAGATACGAGCATCCGAGTCGACGTCGGCGAACAAAGACCCACAACAACAACGTGTGCTCTGTTTCCCCCGCCTCAGCTTCCCGCGTCTCCTATTCCTCCTAACTCCTCCGCCTGTTTACTCCTCCCTCAACCTCCGTGCGCATCTTCCGTTAGCTCAAGTCGTCTGATCTCCAAGGTAAATAATACACTTTATAGTAAAACCAGTTTATTTTTTAACATTCTCTTTTATTACTATATGTTTTTATACAATACATACAGGTACTGTACATTTTTCATATTCAAAACACATAAACAAAACAACTGGATTAATGGGTTTTCAATTAATTTAAATGGAGATAATTGCTTTGAGATAGCAAATTGAGATACCAGCAAGATCACAGAACAAATAAACTCGTATCTCGAGGTATTACTGTAAATAAAATCTTGAATAGGGAACATAAGAAAAAAACAATATATATATAGTCCTGAAACAAGAAAATAAAAAATTGCTAAAATTTCCATTCAAGCTTCTAGCTTTGTGTTTGAGTTATTATTAAGGATGGGACTTTCACACATTAATTATGATTAAATAATTACAAAAAAGTAAACAAACAAGCAACATGGAATGTTTGTCAGTTATGTTATGCTTAACTTTAGTTTTCAAACCCATCCCATCTAGTGACTATTTCAAAGAAATGGAAACTGACGTAAAAGCACGTTTATTTCTTCTTAATCAGCAGTGCTTCCGCCCCTCCCCCGTCCATTAGCACTGACAGCTGCGGTCAGAGCAGCACGTTCACCTCTGCTACATGACCAGATTGAAAATGAAACTTGCAAAGCTGCTGCTGGCTGACCCCTCTCTGGCTTACCGTCACACATAAATGCCTATTAATGAAGAGTGTGGAGGAAAACATTTAAAAGTTAAAAGTACTGTAACGTGTTGGAGACTCTTAATCAGAGAACAGCTGGATCTGCTAGTTAAAGTACTTAAAATGTCACTTTAACTTTAGGTCTGTTCATTTTGGGCCAAGGAAATTTCTTTCTTTTTCTACTGTTTGAATTGAAATGCAATTAAATGCAGTTTTCCAAACATTACTAGAACTTGAGTTTCCAATATTGGTGCCTGTGTCCACGATTTGATTCAGACGTCCACTAAAATCCATTTAAATTATATTGTCATAATTTAAATGGATATAATTGTAATAATATTGTTATGTGATTAAAATGTCATTACTCGGGATTAATTTATTACACAGCCAGTCATTAATTAGATTTTTTTTTTATTCGAGTCCCACTCCAAGTTATCATATTTCAACTGGTCTTTATCTGTTATTACTTAAAAGGTATGTGTTGCATGATGGGCAGATACTGATTGAAACTTTTTTTTTTTTTTTTGTTTGTTTGTTTGTTTGTTTTTTTCCTCTCGCTCTTAAACTCCTGTGTGAGCCATACTGGTAAATTGTCAATTATTCATGAGGTAGCACAGGTGACATGCAGCATCAGCATCTGGGTGGTGGGTGTGTTGCTGTGGGCGTGTGTGTCACAAAGTTTGAAAGGAGAATGTACTGACTCATCAGGGTTTGGAATGAATGGATGAGGAAGTGAGGTAGGCTCGGTGGTGGTCACATGTTCTGTTGACCGCGTGTCAACGATATTTGTGTATTATAGTAAGTCTGTCTCAGTTGGAGGACTTTATTCTTAAATTGGACTGCATGGAACCTGCTTTGGAGTCTTTTGGAACGCGTGTCGGACTGATAACCCCAACCTTAGATCACAGCGACCCCTAGTTTGTTACCATTTTGCCCTAAAATTGTGCTAAATAAATAGTTTGCTTTTTTTCCATAACATGTTTACACAAACACAGTCAGGAGTGGTTTCATGTAGCTTCTTGTCTGTCTTTGTGTTTCTGACTGGCTGCGGAAGAAGCAGGAGGTCAAGGAAAATATCTCCAAAAAAGCTAAAAGACAAACAGAGTAGATTTTAGGCATTATTGTGACTATAGTCAATGCAGACATGTAAAACCCTTTCTCTTCTTTCTGTCCTCTGTCTGAGCTGCATGCTCTATGTTAGCTGTCACATAAAAAAAAAAAAAGGAGATGGCCGTTTCAGGCATCACTATCCCGCCTGTGATCCATAACAGAGCGATTTTAATGCAGCGAGTAATTACAATATGCCTAACCTACCTTGTGCAGAAATACAACTGCATAAACTCAATTTGTATGTGCAAAGTTATGCACACACTCAAACACACATGCAAACATGAAAGGGTGCACAGCAGAGCATGAACTAATGCATAATAAAGAAAATGTAATTCATTTTTATGCAGTGGAAAACAATGTATTTACTTTGCATTGGCATTAGGCAACTTCTTCATTCTTTCAGTGTAAATTGAAGGGAAAAAAACTCACTGCTTTAAGCCCAAATAAGGAAAAAGTAGGCAGGTACAATTAGAACATTTGACATTAATTTTGCTTTTGTTTTTAATGATTTGCTAAATGTTTAAAAATGTCTGGACGCACCAAGACTTTTCTGTGAAGCCATGCAATTGTACAATATTTATTTTCTGGCATTGACTTCCTGAAATATATGCAATTCTGTCATTAATTACTACATAATTAGTTATAATTATTATAAGTTAGTGATAAAACTCATGATCTGGCTAAAAACACAAAGGTATCATTTGTGCCCCCCTTTTCCTGGCCAGTGCTCTTGCCTGGCCAATTCTAGACCCACCCCTGCATAGCTGAAGTATAAATCCTTTCTACCACCAGAAGGGTCCAGCCAAAAACAATACTTTGGGGTAAATATGTGCTGTTATGAACCATAAACGGCTAAATTCCTTCTCACCTGAACAAATGCTACAAGACAAACGGTACTAGCAACTGATCCACCGTCAGCAGTCATAATAGACGGAACAACAGGAGAAAAAGAGAAGGAGCAGACACAGAGAAGACCAGAGAGCTACTAGACCAGCATGTTTGTGCACAACGCAAGAAATAAAAAACAAGAAAAAATAAAAAAAATCTCTAAACGCGATAAGTGTGGATGTTAAAAATCCATCATCCTCCACAGGGGTATCAGCCATGTGTAGTTCCATCAATGTTCCTTTTCATATTAAATCCATCCAAAGAGTCAGCAGGCCCATCTTTTCCATCTTCTTTTAGTCATTTCTCCATTAGTGGATGGATGACAGTTATGTTAAAAATAACGCAATTGATTACATAAATTAGTTACTGCCATTAACACGTTACAACCCTAATATATTCCTAATATATATATATTCATTCATTCATTCATTTTCTACCGTCTAGTCCAATAATGGGTCACAGGTAAGCTGAAGCCTATCCTTGCATTTTAACTGTTTTTCAGTGTGTATAACTAGCAGCAATTTCTTCAGAGCCATCCAGTCCCCCCCCCCCCCTGACATTTTTACTATGTTTTGGTGCTTTCTTTCCCCAGCCTGACTCAACATTGCCAACTCTTTCAGTAGCCTTCTCATCGCAGTCTCTCTTTCACTCTTCATGTCTTTCATCCCCTTGTGCTTTGCCTCCATGTGCCTCTGTTTAAACAGATGAATGTGATTAGGAGCCAGTTTACTGACATTGGAAGTTTGTGTGTTTAATGACTCAAATAAAAAGAACTGTTATCCAGTTTAAAGATAGGCCTAATAATGACGTCTGAGTGCTGCTCTGTAAACTGTGTTTATGTTTGACACTCCACCACCTCTACTGGGTTTATTAGTGCAGATAGCCAGATGATTGCCTGTAATGCCTCTGTTATATAGTGATATTCTGTACATTTACACAAGCATGCCTTGCAGACACAATCACATTTGGTCTCGCAATGTAGATATTACTGCAAGATTTCTAGAAGATCAAACTTGCTTAACATATGTTCCATCTTCCTTCCTTTTCCAGACATTGCTTAAAGCTTACTTCAAGTATGGAAAGATTTAAAAACACCCACCCACCCATCCAGAATTCGAAATCTATAAAAAAAATACTGTTGGATGTATTTGTGATCAGTCAATATTTGAGGTGTCACTAAGATTGCTGTTATGGATATCTTTTGACTTAAGTCTATTGCAGTCCAAAGAAATTGAATAGATTTTTAATGTTTAGTTGTGAATTGATGCTCTATTATACTGTAATTGTAAAGCATCATGGAACTTTCTGCATTCAGTAGTATCAGGCAGTTGCATTAACTTTCCAATGGCTTTTTCTAGGTATGGTATTTTTATATACTGTCTAACAAATCAATGCCACAAATTTTATTGTAAGCTTTAAGATTTACAAAAGGCTTTCGTCCAAAGGTGAGAGTGTGCTTGGTAATCCAGGAGGTGGTGACTGACGAAGCAATTGTGTTTTGTTGTAAATCCCTTTTGACAAGTTAAATGATGGAGCAGGTGGACAGGTGGCCACTAGGAAACCTGGCAGACAGTTAACTGGATTAGCAGAGCTCATGCCATATTTTACAGAGAACAGGACTGAGTCTTAGGCCAAACTGAGTCCCACATGGGTAAGCTGATGAATTGGAAGGCAGACTGGAGTATATAGACGTGCTGCAGGACACCAATGATACTCAGTTGGTTGGAAAAAACAACACGAGTCAGCCTTACCTATACCACTGCAAATACAGACAAGGAAAAAATACACAGGAAAAACAGGGGAATATATAAAAAAAACTGCCAGAACCCAAAACTTTTTCTTACTACTAACCACTGCAAAATAGCTAAGTAACATAGTAAACTACAGTCAACGTTTACCTGTAGCCTTAAGTGCCTCTTAGCTTATATTTGTGCTAGCATTGATGAACACTGGGGTAAAACAATAATGAGAATTATTGTTTTATACTGTTATGACCAAGCTCGGCAGGGGTAGGAGGAAAAATAAAAGTAACAAAAGAATGATGCCCAGTTGTAAGATGGAGTACTTGGGAATTTATTCTCCCATGTGGCAGGTGGACACAAAGAAATAGATACTTGTAAGGGAAGGGCAGGTGGTGCTGCCTAAAGCAAAGAACCAAATAAAACAGAAAAGATTATATAAGTAGAAAAAAACTGTTTAACTTAGATTAAAATCAAAAACTAAAACACAACCAGAAAACAGCCCGCTAACTAAGAATATACCAAACATATACCCAGACTGGTCAGTCTCCAAGCATTAACAACTAAAATGATTACAAACAACTGAAGATAAAAACCTTAACGTTAAAAAAAAGTACATTAAAGCCAAAGCTACTGCTGATCTAAGGCTTGTAGAGGATCAGCAGTAGCTTTAAAAGTAAAGTTTGGGATGTTGTTGCTTGTGGTCACTATCTTGGTTACCAAGAGCTTGTGGGAAGTTTTAGATGAAGATGTATCATTATCACTTCCACACTAATTCTAGCTAATTGTAACTAATTTTAGCAACAGGATATTTTCATGCTACATATTCAGCTGCATTGTTTGGTGATGATGCAAGTTGAGTTTGTTTTCTTCTGTGTACTTTTAATCTTTAGATTTCTGAGTTTATTTGCAAGGCTAGAGTTATAATGTCGAGCTGGAGCTGAGCCTGAGGCATGGGTCTGTTCAAGTTCAAGCAATGGGATGACTGTGGCCCGATCCATGGAATTTGATGAAGAAGGAGAAAACAAACTTGGACTAGGCATCTTCCAAATTTGTGTTTCTGCAACGTAAAACTTCTCACTTCTCCTCTGAGTTCTTAGAGTTTTAAACCTTGGGTGATGGCGTTTATGTGTGGAATTTACATGTTCCCCCCATAGGCGGTTGGTCAAGGCCGCTTATCAGCTTTAGTTTTTGAAAATAATGATCATTTTAAAGCTTGTTTTTTTCTTAATCAGATTTTGTTTGTTGGCACTTGTAGTTCATGCACATTTTTCCACAATCATACTTTAAAGTTCGTTAAATTTAACGATTAATTTCAGAAAGTTGATCGAAAATGCTATTTATTTGATGCATAACTTTGGCGAAGTTTATTTTGAGTAAATGCTAGGTCTTGTTAAGGCGCGCTCGATTAATTGATCAATTAATAACACAATTGTGAAGCTCAAAAGATCTGATTCTATATTTCTGCATCTCTGTTTGTTCTTAAGTCAAGTCAAGTTTATTTGTATAGCCCTATATCACAACAAAGTTGTCTCAGAGGACTTTACAGAAAGAGGTGT
>JBAMHW010000018.1:3732284-3746675 GCA_037177495.1 Rhadinocentrus ornatus
CATTTGCACAACAGCATGTGAAATTGATTGTCAATCAGTGTTGCTTCCTAAGTGGACAGTTTGATTTCACAGAAATGCGATTGACTTGGAGTTACATTGTGTTGTTCAAGTGTTCCCTTTTTTTTTTTTTTTTGAGCAGTGTAGATTATTTACTCAGTTTTGTTTTTTTAAATCTAATTATTATCTCATATCTACTTTTTTTTTTAAGTTGTTTTTCTTCTATTTTATAATCTTTTATGGCATTCAGTGTGGACGGCAAAGTAAGAATTTAATTGTTATGGGAAACTTCCTCAAGGACCTGCTGAGATATGCTTCAGATGCCTTCTGATATAACCTGGTGTCTGTCCATTAAGAGATTTCTTGGTCAGTAAAAAAGTCACATGAGAAAGTTTGGAGGATTTTTTTAGAAGCCTGGCAGCAGCATTTTAAATTACTGTTCTGAAGAGGTTTTGCTAAGATAGGAGTATCCATTGCAATAATCTAATTGTTATGAAGAGCAAAAATAATAATTTCAAGTTCAGGACGTGACATTATAATGTAGTATTTCTCAGATGATAAAAAGAAGAATGAACAAAAGGCTTCATATGTGCATCCGCATTTCTAACCTTAACTTAACCAAATCACTAGCCACACATTTTGATTGCAGTAAAATAAATATGGTAAATAACTTTAAACTCACCATTCTGCGCACCATTCTCTCTTCTGCTCTCTTCCTTCTGTCACATTGTCAGAGATGTTATGCAGTTTCCTTAAGTGGAAAGACCTTTGAAGTTGTAGTTAGCGAGCGAGCAGCTATGCTCTCCTTTGTATGCCTGTCGGGAGGGATGTGATTCATGTACTTCTTTTGAAGACCACCATTAATTTAATGTAATACAGCTTTTATCTCCATTCCTTAGACTGCTATCACTTCCATTTTATTTCTGACTCTCGTTATATCTCATGTTCTTTCTCTGTCTGTCCTTTCTGGCACCCCTTTTTCCCTGCACGTAAGGTCACTTTATCTCTGGGCCCTTTATTGACATACACATCTGACATATACTGCAATTTTTTAATTTTGTCAGTCATCCCATCACAAATATCATCATCAGTGTAATTTTTGTTGACATTATTACAACTTAATTTTAGTCATTCTCACTTATGCCACTAATGTAATGATCGTAGTGTTAACATTCTGTTTTGTGAGCAAGAGCCTTACATCACTATGTTCTCATGTTTCCCAGAAGAAATTCAATAACAGACTGAAAAATGTAAACAATTGTGTTTTGATTCAATGTATTTCTGGCGTCCACATAATTTAATTAGATATTATTATTAAAATTGTCTGATTACTTGGTAATCAATTTTTATGGTCATTTAAATTGACTCATTGATGACAACCAAGATTTTCAACTTATCTAATTATGTTATAATGATATTCAGGTTGATTATATTCTTCTTTACAGTATGAACTGAATCATTCAGTAAATATCTTCACCAGTTAGATCCTAATTGTCATTAAAATTGTGATCATCATCATCTCTCTTACACATGTAATTGTAACCTATATGCACAATCTTCCCTGCTTGTAAAGTCATACAGTCTCATCATTTCCAATACCATGTCAACAGATTTACCCTTGCTCTGCTTATTCAGGACTTACTCAAAATACTTAAAATATAAGGGGCATGATTCAAGAAACACTTTATTTAGTGCTTTAAAAATGAAGGAAAAAAAGGACTCCAGGCTGCATCAAGGTCCTAAGAAGGCAATGACTTTACTGCATTATTTAGCACATTAGCTAAAATATCAATCTGTGTTCACATCTGTCACACTTAACATAATTATCATCATTATCATGGGAGGGAAATTTACTATTAGGGCTGAATATATCAGGCAAGAACAGCCAAAAGCATTATAGTTTAAAAGTTGTCTTGTAGGTTTTGCACAAGCTAATTCATGTAGCTAATTGTTCAGCACTGTGAGACAGTGGATCCTGTACAACAACACTTTACATAATACTCCTGTGTTTCTACTCTAAAATAATATTATTGTTCCTTAAGTCAAGGTGCAGTAATGTATCTTAAGAAGTAAGGCCTGGCTGGCTAATATTTGACCGGGAGTACATCAATTTGACCTGTTGTCATAACCACCAGTACTATAGTATTGTCTTTTAAGAGACAAATACCAGCAGCAGGACGACCAATTGCCCTCTCAATAAAAATTTAATTCATCATTGTCCTCATTGGAAGTGAAATAATAGTCGTTATTCTAAATGATTAAATCAACCCAATCATTATTTTCATCATAATCACTGCAAGCATTGTCATAGTCATCATCTGTATCATCATCATCATCATCAGAAAATCAGTCCAATTCTCATGTATCAGGATTATTACAATCATACTTTTTTGTCATCGCTAGAATCATCATCATCTTTAAACACATCAGCGTTACAATTATTTCCAGTAGGACCAAAATCAAAGAATCTTCTTTATTCACATATTCAGATGTTTTTTTCGTCATATTTCATCGCATATCATCACTGAAGTCAAGCAGTTGGAAAATATAATCATGTTTACTCTCCATCAAAAGAAGAGCTGATGAAAGTTTTCTACCCATTTTATCAAACTCAATCAATATCACTAAAAGCTTAGAAGTGATCATTATTAGAATGAATTAAAGCTTAACTCCAGTCTCATCATTATCATCATCATCATCATCATCACTGCTAAAATTATCACCAGAATCACTGGAAAACATAATTAACGCTGGTGAAAATATTTACATTCACAACATTTTCTTCATCATAATCATAACCATCACTACATTGATAATTAGAATCATCAATGAGAAAAATAACTTGAAGCATTGCAATGCCAATCATAAACCATTCAACCTTTTAATGAACTGAGTTTAAATTTCTAAACTGAGATCCTAATTGGTAATAATTATCTTTATTGTTAAATTTTTACATCATTATTAACACAGCATTTAAAATCCTTATTACAGTTAATCACGGCACAGAACTTTAATTAGTTAACAGCCATTATTACGGTTGTCAATACTATTAGTGTAATCACCAATAATATTACAACTATTAATAATGATAGCAGGAACAAAATATCTCTATATGATGATCATTGCAAGCATCACTGCAAATATTATTACTATCATAGATTCTGAATTAATATAGTCAGAAATTGCTACTGTAGTAGTCACTTGTCCATCACACACACACACACACACACACACACACACCCTGTCACACTCGTTGCTCTTGATTGCTGTTTGGCTTTACTTCCCCACACAGCCTACAGTGGCACTGAGCCATTGAAATGTCAGGGGTCAAGTTTACGTTGATGCTAAAGCGCCGGTCACCCTGGGCCATAGTAAAGGTCGGCACCATGGTGACAGCTGGTTGATATTGTTGTTGGGGAGTCACTCATGAGTCACCACTCCAAATCCTCCATGTGACATTAACATCATTTTCAGACTTTTCTCTCTGTCTAGTTTTATTTCCAGATGCCGTCTTGACAGATCTGCCCTGTGCAGGGTGAAGGAAAGGTCAGTCCTTAGAGTTAACGACTGGATTCCAACAGTAGCTTTTGTTCTGGCTAAAATAAGATCACATTTTATTCTAATTCATGAAGCCATCACAGCATACATATATGAATTGATCAGGAATGCTGATCACACCTATTGAGTTGTGAATAAACAGTTCTGCCAATAATGATGCAATATTAATGTCATATCAAATTTCCTGTGATCTCGGCCGAGGGGAAAAAAACAAAAAAACATTCACGTCACTCTCCTTAGGGGGAATTACCAGCAACTAACCGGCTTTCTTGTAGGCAATTATTTCTTAGAATTATGAATGAAACCTGCACACAAAGCAACCACTTCTTGTTTTGACAGAAAAGAAAAACCCAACTTATATCACCAGTCTCCACCAAAGATTTGATTTGTCCAAAATGTCTTCTCAATTCAGAGTACACTTTGTTAGAACATGCTCTATAGCAGGTGTATTCAACTAATTTTTAAAGAGGTCTAGTTAGAGAAAAACCTTTGGAGCCAAGGTCCAGGAGATGATGTGTGTGTGTGTGTGTGTGTGTAATGAAAACATTGAATAAATTTAACTTTATTAAGGTAAGACATACCTGTACATGAGTACAGCATGCATTTCTCCGCATTTACTTCTTTAAAGACGAGTGAAGTCTTGAAAACTTGTATTTAAGTCTGAGTTCATTATAGTGCAGGTACACATTCTGATGGCTATCAGACATTGTGACCTAGATCACCCCTCTTATAGTCTGGACTCTTCTAACATAATATCCGACAGCTGTGGACAGCTGTGAGAGAATCAGGGGGCTTCATAACAGGAGCAGGACAAGCCCAAATAAGCAACTACACTCAGAAAAAACAAGCCCAAAAACCAAAAACACAACGATATTTGCAAGAGACTTAACAGAAAAACCATCTCAAAGTCGCTGAGTGATGAATGAGTGAATGAATGAATGAATGAACGAACGAACGAACGAATGAATGACACTCCGTCTGTTATGAATTTTTGTTTTACATGGGAAAGGCCAAACTTTCTACTGGAACTTTTCTGATTTATTGTTAGTTTGGCTTCTTGATTGGGAATCCCACCTGAATTTTAAAGCAAGTCATAAAATATACTTGCTTTTAATTTTAACATGTGTTTATCATTGCTGCCTTGCATATTTTGTATTTGTTTGAAGCTTTGTGCAGATCTTTATAAATGAACACTACACCTTTGCAAGGTACAATATATGACTAACCAGTTGTTCTTGTAGTGAATTATAGTGTAGGGGCCAGTTTGACCAGATGTAAAGTCACAAGGTTGACAGCAATAAAATGCTGGAAAGTTTCCAAGACAAGATACTATGCTTGGTTTACGGTTGATAAGACTGTTGCTGTTATTTTTCATGTTGGGATCTCAAAATAAGCCTAATGCTAACCTCCTCTATTGTCACCATCTTTATTGTTTTAACACCCTACAAATTTGGCAAATCTATTCAGTCTGAGTTCTCTATTGTGCCCCTTAATGGAATCATTATGTACCAAATGTAGTAATAAACATGTATGTGAACAATTCTGGACTATGCTAAGTATGCAAATGCATGCAGAAGGAGCTTTCTGTCCAATCTTTCGTGTCCTTTTCACTTGTTTTTTGGTCTGCTTTCAGAGAGCTGGCGAATGTGTAGCCCAAAGTAACATGAATGAACCACTAAAAACCATGGGGGCGTTATCACACAGTATAGCCGAAAAAAGGAACAAAAAAGAAGAAACCGCAATTTATACACAGACCACCACCATTTGCTGCGCTGCCTCTGTTAGCTCTCTTTCTGAGAATGTACATGATCGTGATCTCTTCCACCCTTGTTTGCTGTTTGCTGTTGTCTGAAACTGACAGTAAGACAGTAAATACTCGTCATTGTCACGTCCTCACCTGGTCCAGCCAGGTACCACAGCCACCACACCCTGGATTCCTCAGTTAACTTTCCCCTTGATCCTCCACACCTGTCCCTGATCCTCACTCTGATCAACCTGATTAGTTACACCTGTTTCCTATTCACCTGTCCTTCCACATATACCCCAGCGCCACACTCACTCCCAGTTGGACCTTGACGTTAGCACCCACGAGGACTTGCCCTCTCTCCCTTTCCAAGCTCCATGGTTTCCACTGACAGTAAGACTCTTTATCCTTGTTTCCGTCTCATACAATAAAGTGTGTTAATCTGTCATCTGTCTCCAAGGGGTCCTTCCATAACAGTCATGACTCCTATAGACACCCCACACCCCAGTGCGGGGGTGCTTCAACACATTTTTTGTTTTTGTCATTGAATGGAAAATGAAAGTAAAGCAGTAGTAGAACACATATGTACATTAATTATCTTTATTATTTATCTGGCAGTCACTCCCCATTCATCAAATCAACAGTGCAATGAGGGGAGAATGATGAACAGTTGACTGCTTTTATTCATGTTACTTTAAAGGTCCCATATTGTACATTTTCACAACAATTTCATATGGGTGTCAAAGACCTAACAACATTGTTTTCAAAGTGTATTACCCCAAATTCAGCCTTTGTCCTTATTTCAAAAGTGGCTCCAGTGAGCTCTACTGAGAATGGCCGGTTTCTGTGTCTTAACCTTTAAATGTTTGTGAGTGGTACCTGTTCACGCCCCTCTGTATGAGAGGATCTGGCTTTTGCTGGCTCGTGATTTTAGAGGGCAGGCTCAGCTAGCCAGGAAAGATCTCAGACTCACCCATTTGAACTCATTTTACTAAAAAGTGGACCAAGCAAGTGAGAGAGGTGACAGAATTTTTATGGCTATGAGGACACATATTACTGTCGGAAAACCTTCAGAAAGTTACTTTTATATAATATGGCACCTTTTTAAATTCCATTTTGATTTAAAATATCTTTTTGTACATGTTTGCATATTCCTAGCAGACCAGAGACCTGGGGTCTGATCAAATAGTCTTTTTCACTTCAGAAGTTCATAGCAGTCAGGATTGAAGTTCAATGAATTCTAATAAAGACAGGACTAATACTAAAGATAGGAGTTCGTTTATTATCTCATTTGGTGAAAGGAAACACTAACCTATCAAGTATGATAAAAATGAGAATTTCGTCTTCAAAGTTTCTTGTGGCTGCACCTTTTGAAAGCAACCCTCGATAATATTTATGCAGCCATCATGACTGTGATGTCTGTAGATAAATTGGGCAAAGAAGTTGTGAGCAGCCTGTGACAGCAGTATCTTTCATCATTGTGCCTTTTTTTTCTTTCTTTTCAAATTACCATCTTATTCAACTAAATTCTTTTTATAGAATATTTATTGCACAGATGTTGTTTCAGTCTGTGTGGGGTTTGCATGTTCTCCCCATGAATGCGTGGGGTCTCTCCGGGTTCTCCAGCTTCCTTCCACCGTCCAGAGACATGCATGTTAGGTTAATTGGTGACTCCAAATTTTCCCCAGGAATGAGTGTGTGCGTGAATGGTTGTTTGTCCCTATCTATGTTGGCCCTGCGATGGACTGGTGATCTGTCCAGGGTGTACCCTGCCTCTCACCGGAAACAATGCTGGGATGGGCTCCAGCTTACCCCGCGACCCGTTATGGAATAAGCGGTACAGATAATGACTGACTGTGGTTTCAGTATTGGACATTGGCATCACAGTGTAATTGGAGCCGGATTCTCTATCCTACACATTGTCAAGGAGACATGAAGGGCTGCTCCGTCTGTCAGATGTCTATCAGATCTGGTAGATTGGTAGGGGGCAGATTCCAGGTAAATTAAACACCACCCCCACAGCAACAACAAAGGTTATTTTCCTTATGTTTTGGTCTAGTCTTTTTGCTTCTGAAGTGCAACATTTCTTTCACGGTTTATTAACCATAAAACTCTGGTCTGTTGCCTTCACTATCGGGGAAAACACCCGACAAAAACAGCTGTTAAGCTTTCTGCCTCCACACCAAGCTCAGGAGACTGAGGAGAGGTGATTACTCCTGGGTGCAGCAGCAGCTAGCTTCAGGCTTAGCTCGCTTCACTTTACCCAGCAGCTAGCTTCAGGGTTAGCTCCTAGGGTTACCCAGCAGTGGAAAGGCAGACATGGGATGCTGCTGGACCTAGCAGAGCTGTGTGGTATTTTTTGCTGAAGCTGGTAGTAAAACATTCACTGCTAAAAAGGAATTTTCTCACAGCAACTTTCTCTGCTCTGACATTCCCCCTCCACTCCCATTTCTACCACTCTGAGTCCTGCTCCGTGCATCTCTCTCTCTCTCTCTAGCTCAACCATTTTTAAAGGGGCCAGCTGTTCTTTTAAAAGCAGCATCATGTCTCTGCTTATTGACATATAACTTTTGAAATATGTGTTTTGTTTTTTTGGGTGGTTTTTTTATATCAGCGGGCTAGTTTTGGTCCACAGACTGCCAATTGCCATCCAAGGTCCATTCCATACCATTTCCCTCAGCAGTTTTCATTCATTATTTTGTTTCCAACTTATTTAGAATTTTGCTTCTTTTCTTAACTTCATGTTTTTCCAAATGGGGCAAGCTACAAAGCAGAGGAAAAACTGATTATATGATAAATCTCCATCCATTAAATTATTTTTCTCCACTCTTTGGGAGGGAACACGTTCACTTCTATCTCCTGAGGCATTCAGAAGCCAGAAAGGATATATAATCCCTCCACCAGTCACAACTCTTCCCCAGAGCCTTGTCTGACTTTGGAACGCGTGAACGACATCCAAAGGGATGGATGCAACGGGAGGCATTTCCAGTCATATGTCCAAATCACCTTGTCTGATGTGGAAGTGCAGCACCTCTACTGAAAGCTCCTGCTAAATGGTCAAGCCCCTTACCCTATACTTAAGTATGAGCCCTGTTACCTCTGCTACCATGTATGGATGAAATGAAGGATACCCATTTTAGCCACTTGTTTCTGTGATCTTATTCTGTTGGCCACTATCTAAATTTCATGACTATAAGTGAGGATTTAAACAAAAATGGACCAGGAAATTGAAAACTTTGCTTTTTGGCTCAGCCCACTTTTCACAACACTGATGCTTAAATTCCTCCACTTGAGACAGAGACTCATCCCTGACCCAGAGGCAGCTCAGGTATAGAGATCATTTTCATCCCGGCCACTTCACACTCAGCTGTAATGATCCAGTCAATCTGAAAGTCATGGCTTAAAGAAGCCAAAATAACCACATTTCCCATAAAAACAGATATTAAAAACCCTGAGGCCCTCAAACCAGATGTACTTCTCTTATCAAATGCAACTCAAGATTTTTAAATATGGAGGCAAACACTAGCATCCTTAGTCATTAATTTACAGTTAAAACATCAACACAGGTGAGACAAAATCCAGCAGGACAAAACCTCACAAATCAACTAGAGCTACAGTATCCACTCACCTTATGTTTTTGTAATGTCTTTTATTTTCTTACACAAATACAGTTTCACAAATTCTGTCAAATGAATTCAGTAAAATAATAATAAAAGAAAGGAAAACAGTGACACTCTAGGCAGGCACTTACTCTGGAAAGGAAAGGAAAAGCACTTTATATGCAAACCAAGAACCAAATGTATTTAAATAGCCACCATGTGCCAGTCCACTTTGTGTACTCTAGCCTTTCCTGATTCATTCGGCCTTTTGTTGCCCCCCTCCCTTTTTTTTCTTTTTTTTCTTTTTTTTTTACTGGCAGAATGAATATCTACACTCTGCAGCATCACAGGGGGTCTAATGTCTGCATGCTGGACAAAAGAGTGTTTAGGGCAGCAAATGTATGTGGTAACACGCTCAGGCAACAACCACTCTTCCCTCTACAGACATTCACACACAAAGGCACGGAAACACAATTGCACACATACATGAGGGTTAATAAGACCACCAGCCGTGTGGCATGGCTGCATGGCCCACCTTCCTTCTTGCCCAGCCAGGATTCATGCTGGGCATGACACGCCCGCCTGACAATATGCATTCGCCAGGCTGCGACAGTTCCCATATGGAAACCCTCTACCACTGGTTGGGAAGCAGAGAGGTGGAGGGGAAGGTGGCCAAATAGCAACACAAAGGCACAAATACATTTTATCCTTTGTATGGCATTTAGGGACATGGCAAATCATGTCACAGATGGACCAATATTTAATTTTGTAAGCAAAATTGCATTTACTTGAAGTGTATTTTGGGCAGTCTCAAACTGCTGGAAAGTAGAGGTACATGGTCTTTTTAAAAAATGCCACCGATATATAGATTGTTGTATGAAAAAACAAGAAAACTCCTGCAAAATCAGACTTTCTTAAAACAAATTGTGCAATTGCTAATCTGACGAAAAGCTTTTTGCACCATAGTTTTATCAAACATATTGTTAAAAGGATACATCTGCACAAGAGACAGGAATCTTGGTCTCAGTTTGATTTGTTAAAATTAGATATTTTTTTTAGTTTTAAAGAAACCTAGATAAAAAAAATAAAAAAAATCTTAAAGTTCTGAAAATTTCTAATAACACAGCATATGCAAAAGTCTTCCCCATTGACCCAATGCTTAGCTCGAAAGTCCTCCCCTTGACTTCATGCTTAGCTTGTTGCATTTAAAGCTTCATTTTCACATTTATATATAGTTGAAGTCACCAAATTTGGAATTGATTTTGGAATTGATTGTCTTTTTAGATAATTATTCATGACAGAATGAAAAACCTGAAAATGAGAAAAACAACATAACATTTAAAAAAATGAGATGACTTTAAAATTAGATATAGCAATAGACAGCATGCTCATGGATGTCCACATGTCCATGAGGGCAGATTGTCTGGAAAGTAGCTCCTTTTTTAATTTTAGTTTAAATATTATTTACTCTGCTTGAAAAACTACTTTTTTGTCTAACTGGAATTTACCAAAGAATAAAATTTCTTTCTAAAAAGGCTGAATTATGACCCTTGCTTTGTGCACTTATAAAATCTTTGAGCAAACCCCACACACAACACAGTGTGACATATAGCTAGATGAAGAGGTGTGTTTTTCTGTGGACTGTAGCCATCTGCAGTTCATCACTCCTCCAAGTCTCAATCTTGCTCTCATCTCTAGCATTTGGAGACACTAAGGTCCGCAATGCCAGCAAAGGTCAGAACCGATGATTTATTGGTCCTCTTGTGGGAGGCCGTCTGCGGACACGAGATGCCTTCCATGCTCCTGGATCACAGCCAACATCCCTGACACCAGCAACATGATGCCTGTAGATAAAAGCTCCTCTCACTTTCGTGGGGCATAGTTTATATTCGTGTCTATAGTCTATGTATCTTTTGAATTTATCCTAACTGGAGTGGCAGATGCCCTGACATGATCGCTGATGGGTTTACTTAAATGTTATATTAAATGGTATTGTGCTGCCCAGGGATCTTTCAATGAATCTTTCCTTTTTAACCATGCTTACAGGGATCATTTTAGGACAAACAGGAAGAAAATGTTAATAGTTCACTAAATCATGGTAGTTTATTTTATTTATTTCTTCTGATGGACTATGGATGAAGACATGCTGACAAAAATTATGTTTTCAAACATATTTCTCACCTAACTCAATAACCGCTTTGACTTATTCAGTCAGACATCTAGAAGTCCATTTTAGTTTTACTTAATATATTTTGTATAGTTTATGTTAGCATTATACTTTACTAAATCTGTTTTCATATATTAGAATAACTTCTGAGGATGACCTCACGATGCACATGAAACATAAATTAACTGAATTCAAGGAGAATATCCACCAGAAATTAACCAATATAACAATGGAGATGGGGGAGCAAAGAGAAAAGAAAAAAATAATAATACATAGCAAATAGTAAACTGCAGGAGTTAAAGAAAAAGTTGAAAAACACGGAGGATAAATTTGACGATTTGGAATCTAAATCGAGGAGAAATTACCTGCGAATTTATGACATAGAGGAAGATGTAGAAGCAACAGCTGACTCGGGGGTTTGATTTATGGACAAGTGGCTCAGAGAGGAATTGTCAAAAAAACTCAGATTTGCAGATCCAACAAGCTCATCGAGCTATAGCACCCAAACCTAAAGGGAAAAAAACACCGATATCCATTGTTATATGTTTTCAACAGTTCACTGTAAAAGAACTAATTCTGAAAAAAGCACGGGAGAAAAAAACTATTTTGTATCGAGGAAAAATTTTCTTTTTTGACCATGACTACTCGGAGAGGACACTACAACAACGTAGAGCATGTAGAAATATTAAAAAAGTGCTGAAGAAAGAAGGAATTCGCTTCCACAGTCCTCAATGAGATGCGTGTGCATTGGCCAGGAGTAGTGAAAACATACAGAGATGCTGATGCGGTGACCGAGGACCTGAGGAAAAAAGGATATGAGGTGGAAGATCCTCTGAGACACTCAGTAAAATACACTCAGGCAAAGGGGCAATTGTCAACTGGAGCTGCGACGTGGACATTTAATAAGAAGGACAGATTAAGGGAGACAACTAGACGAACACGGGTACAGCTGCAGGAGTTTCAACGCAAGACAAACAATGAAGGATGAGTACATTGTTGGGTTAAATAAATATACTGGAGGGGTATAGAATATAGAAATTGGTTGTGAGGGAACAGATATGTTTATCAGGACCCTAGTCCACATTGATCCTAATAAATGTGATAAACCTGAGTGGGATCTATCGTCACTAGAATGGGCCCTCTCCTTATGTGAGGTTTTACCCCTGAAAACAAGAAAGGAACCAACAGGACAGAATTAATGTTGGCCCCTTTCCATGTGAGTCATTGTTTATGTATGTAGCTATAATGTGTTTGATATTTTTGTTCATTTCACTAATGACTTTGAAATACAGAAATACATTTGTCAAATAAAGAACACAAAAAACTGATAACATTTGGGTTTCACAATACCTTTAAAAGCTCAAACTCAAACACTAGGAAAAGAGGAGTAGCAATATTAATAGCTAATGCAGTTCAGTTTGAACTCAAAAAGGAAGTTAAGGATAATGAGGGTAGGTATATAATAGTAAAAGGGACAATTGGTCAAACAATGATAACACTGGTCAACATATACGAGAGTATATGCCTCTCAGTATCTAGGCGTATACTCTCAGTATACACCTGAGAGTAGCAATGAATTTTTCAAAACTTTAATGGACAATATTGCAGAAACTATATGTATAAGTGGAGGGGATATTAATGTGGTAATGGATTCGGATGTGAATACAACTAGCCAGAAAAAAAAAAGAAATCAATGTCTAAGTTTGTGAAACACATGGAATGAAATGTTTTTTTTTTTTAAGGTGGTAAGAGCTTCCATGCCCCAGCTGCCCCAGACATCAGCATATTTTTGTTAAAGGTGTATTTTCTGAATGGCACCAAACTAACACCTCTACTTACTGCTCTTGTGGTACGAGTCGTGTAACTGCCAGTAGTTCTTGGCTCAATGGTGGGGGAGTTAAACCATGTAATATCTTATAAATAATGCGGCAGACTTAAACGTTTCCCAAATGTTCAAAGCTATATAAATAATACTTAGTTTACCACAATGATGATGAGAGTAATGTTTCCTATCTAGTTTTTTTCAGAGCTTTCTTGTAAATTTATTAGCGCTTTCTTGTAAGACCAGCTCATTAATCTATGTGTGAAAATATCACTGAATGCAATATGTCATGGAGGCATCTTCAGTGAAGGATGTTCCAATATGTCGGAAGTTAAGGATGTTGAATATAAAAGTTTTTATAACCTGGATGTTTTTTTTTGTAAGACAGTGTTGAATCTAAAATAACTCCCAGATATTCAAACTCCTTCACAATCTGCAGTTCTTCGTTACTCGAGAATATATTAAAGTGGGTGACTTCTGTGGCCTGCTTTGAAAACATCATGCATACAGTCTTTTCGGTATTTAGCACAGGACAGGATTTCTCCAGCCAGTTTTAAATTTCAGTCAAGGCAGAGGATAAAGTCAATTGAATGTCTTTAATGTCATTTTGCAGGAATACAAATTACAGCATTGTCCACATACATTTGTATGTCGACATCTGAGCAAACATTAGGCAGCTCGTTAACATACAAAGAGAATAAGATGGGTCCAAGTATGGAGCCTTGTGGGACCCCTACTTGGCATTCTAAATATGATAATTTTCAAAAACACATTTTTCCATTTCATCCGTTTCATGGCATTTTCTGACACATAAAACTTGGTCATTCTTGCTAATAACACTTGGTGGTCAACTGTATCAAAGGCCCTTTTTAAATCTAAGAATATTGCATACACATATATATGCTAATTCTAATGAGATTTTATCTTTTCAGTAAGAAAAAGGATAACAGATTCTGTAAAATGTAGGCTGCAAAATTTAAATTGCATTGGTTCTAAAAACATTATGTAATTTGAAGGTGGTCATTAAGTTGCTGAGCTACACATTTCTCCTGAACTTCAGGAAAAAAATTGATAAATGCTGATGGGTCTGTAGTTAGTGACTTTAGTTTTGTCACCTGATTTAGATTTTGGATGGATCTTAGCTACTTTTCCAACTGCCTGTTTGATAGATATTGTGGTAACGGGATTAATTGTTTGGTTGTGGAGGCTGAGGTGGCCAAATTCTGTCTCCCTGCTATCTGGTTGCTGGTCAGTGACCCATCAGGCTGTCCAGCAACTCCAAAAATAGACATGTAACATCAGGTGCAGCTCCACTTTTGTTCAAGTTTTCTTTTTTTTTTTTTTGCTGTTGCAATATTCCTTCTTAACTTTCTTAAGCTTTTCGGTTATTCATGAATGAATGAATATTGTATTCATATTTTTATATATTCTTTGAAGGGCAGTTTTGTTTACAGAACAAAGACTTTATTATCCATCATACTTATTGTTTTTGGTTGTGTTTGGT
>JBAMHW010000018.1:3769760-3785563 GCA_037177495.1 Rhadinocentrus ornatus
TAATGTCCTTAAAACAAGTCAAAATGAGGCTCAGTAGTGTGTGTGGCCTCCATGTGCCTGTATGACCTCCCTACAACCCTGGGCATGCTCCTGATGAGGTGGCGGATGGTTTCCTGAGGGATCTCCTCCCAGACCTGGACTAAAGCGTCCGCCAACTCCTGGACAGTATGTGGCAGTGCTCCTCCTGTTCCTCCTTGCACAAAGGCGGAGGTAGCGGTTCTGCTGCTGGGTTGTTGCCCTCCGTCGGCCTCCTCCACGTCTCCTGATGTGCTGGCCTGTCTCCTGGTAGTGCCTTCATGCTCTGGAACTGAGAAGTGGTCTGTAGTCACCACCTGCAGAACCACTCCTTTATTTAGGGTGTCTTGCTAATTGCCTATAATTTTTTACCTGTTGTCTCTTCCATTTGCACAACAGCATGAAGAATTTATTGTCAATCAGTGTTGCTTCCTAAGTAGACAGTTTGATTTCGCAGAAGTGTGATTTACTTGGACTTACATTGTGTTGTTTAAGTGTTCCCTTTATATTTTTGAGCAGTGTATATATGAATTTTATTTCAGGAAAATTTTAAAGGTTTCTTCAACACAACAAAAACTGACTCATTTTTCAATTTATCTAAGTTTTTTTTTCTCTGGCACAAGTGCAGACAACATGATTTTTGGTGTCTTTACTGATCAAATTCTCTTGTCTTAATTATCGAATGTGAATAATTAGCACATACAAGTCACCTTTATAAAAGTTTCCAATCAGTAGGTATTTAAAGGGGGTGTGGGTGTCAGGAGAATGTATAAAAGGTCAAACTTTAAAAAACAATATTTAATTAAAAAAAAATGTAACAAACTTATGACGTTCAACATTTATACTTCATAAGTTTTCTTAAAAGGTTCAGGGTCTAAGTGGCTACCACTGTTGGATGCAGGTCTTTTTCAAGCCCTCATGCAGCAATGCGTGGGAAACTGACGCATTCATGCTCAACATGGCCTCATGTTTGGCCCCAGTTTACCAACTGACCACCAGCCAAAAAGGTGAGGAAAACTTGACAATTAACCAAGCAAACTTCTCCCTTCGGCCTACTGTCACCCCAAGTTCAAACAGGACTTGGTTTTCAGCCACTTTCCCCAGCATCCACTGGTAAGTCCCTGACCCGCACATCACTCTCTCTAACCATCGTTCTAATCTTCTGTGTGATCAGGCTGCAGTGAGCAACTTTCTACATGTTGACCTGTGCCAATGTCTCCCCATCTGATAGTCACATCAAGAATCAGAACGATATTGCCTTTCGTGCCCACCAAGTCAGGGGTCCTGAGGTCGCCGTCTAGGTCGTCACTCAGAGCTCTTTGGTGACACTCCAGCCAGCCTGAAGTGTCACCATAAATGTTGAGGAGCTCATATCTTGCCTGGGTACCAAACTTCCCGTCATAAAGGGACACTGCCCAGAGATACCTGAACAGCACTCAGGCCTGGTCCTGAAGCATCTAAAAGCTGCCCTCATTTCGATCCATTTAAGAGAGAGAACCACCGGGTGGGAAACGACCCATTTCCCAGTGCCAGAGCTACAAGGAAGTGCCTCTGTTTAAAACCAAGCTGCTCAGAAGTAGGTCTCCCGATGGTCACAGAACTGGTCTGCACCTACACGCTGGACCTGCTGAATCCCCCAGGCCCTGTTCTCATTCTCCCTCCAGTCTGGTAGATTTAGAGATTTTAAAAAAATGGAGATTAAAGACAAAAGATGTCACTCAACATTCAGGAGTATTACTTAAGAGTATTCCTCAAGAAGCAGGATTATCAACACTGTACAGAAATGCTGCCGGTGCAGCTGAGGTGAAGACCCAAAATGCAGGCAAACAGGCAGGCGGCAGACGAATGCAACAATCCAGGATTTAAATTTTCAAAGAACGAGATAATTGATACAGACTGGACCACAGAGAAAAAACAACAATGATCTGACACCAAGTAAGAAAATCTAAGGGTTATATATACTGAGGGCAAGTAACAAGGAACAAGTGCATGAGCAATCAGACCAAGGTAACTACGAGCCGGAAACAGAAAGCAATACAGAACCCACAAAGGAAGGAGCTCCAAAAACAAAACTAGAAACAGAACTAAACATGACAAAACCAAGAACATAAACCATGATCATGACACATGGATAAATGGAAAGATGGACACATGAAGTTTGATGAGTCTCTCTCATTTGCTTCTGGAAAAGGAGACAGTTCTACATGTTAAAAGTGAGAAAGACCATCTAGGTTAATCAGCACTGGATACAAAAGCCAATGATGTAAATGGAAAATCCAGAAGCCAAAACTGTACACACTGTTTGTAAAGATTTGTAAATATATATACAGGTGTTTTGACTTTCCCCTAGTAATTTATTGTGGAACAATGTACATTTCTTTTGGGGTTAATAAAGTATTATACAATTTCATTCAGTTTTAACTTGTGACCTTTAAAATGGAAATTGCATGTATGAATGTCTTGTGCTTCTTTGTCAGAGGTTTTATAATTTTAAGGAAAGGTGATGGAACACCACATAAAGACATATTGTGTCTTTAGGATTTTTTTCTAATGTAATTTCAGAGTAAGAGGTCATGTTATTCAGTGTTTAACAAAACATAGAACAGATGTAAAGTAATGAATAATTAAATAGCTTATGTTTTTTCTTGTTCCATGACCAGTGAATAAAATAAAGACCACATTCTTTGAAACAACAGAACCAGTCAAGAAATTAATACTGAACAATTTGACATCATGTCAAAGAAATCAATTTCTTTTCTCGCAGTTCTTAAGAGAACCTTTAAAGGAGTGTTCATATTAACAGTATCTACAGTTTTACAAACATTGCTAAAGCTTACGGAAAAATTGTTGTTGAATTTCTATGTATCGGGTTCATGTCGTTGGTACCAGTTGGACTCCTCTTACAGAACTGCCTAAATAATTGATGTTGTAGATGCAACAAGGTGTTGGAAACATTCCTCAGAGATTTAGCTTCAAATTGACATGATAGCATCACACAGTTGCTGCAGATTTGTCGGCCGCACATCCATGATGAGAATCCCCCGTTCCACCACATCCTACATCCACAGAAAATGGTACACTGTGATCATTCAGGTACTGATGTGGTCAGCAATATTACTCAGGTTGGCTGTCATGTTCAAACTATGCTCAGTTGAAAATGTCCCCTGCAGTGGAGACCGATCATCAAGGCAGCGGTTTTCCATCTTATATTGTCCAGAGTTTGTGCGGAATGTAGCCTCAGTTTCCTGTTTTGTTGTGGTCTTCTGCTTCAAGGTTGGACGTGTTGTGTGTTCAGAGACGGTTTTCTGCATAACTTGGTTGTAATTGGTCGTTAATTGGGTTACTTATGTCTTTTCATCCAGCCAGTCTATCAAAGATTTGGTCCAGACAACTGCCGCTCACTAGATATTTTCTCTGTTTTTACTGATTTTTTTACAAAGCATAAAAATGGTTGTGTGTGAAAATCCCAGTACATCTGACACATCCAGACCAGCCTGCCATGCCACGTTCAATATAACTACCAGTCACCTTCCTTCCCCATACTGATGCGCTGTTGGAACTACATAAAGTCCTTAAGACCACGTCTACATGACTAAACCAGTTGCTGCCATGTGATTGGCTGATTAGTTATTTGTGTTGACAAGAAATTAAAGACCTTTATCTAATAAAGTGGCCAGAAGTTTTTTTTTTTTCTGTTTAAAATAAGTTATTTCACACAAGCTCAAGCTTGTATTACCTAGAAATAAATATGATAGGAAAAACAGAGGAATAAAATGCAAGACTGAAAATAATGAGGACTTGAATGTGGCTGTGAATAAAAAAAAAGTGTAAATCAATCAATAAATCAAATGTTAAATAAAAGCAAAATACAAGAATAAATCATTCTGGGGATAAGAAGATGTAAAAAATAATACAGAAATAAATACAGGCATAAAAAAAGGAGAGCAGAAATTTAAATACCAAATTGAAATAAAAAAGGAAAATTAACACAAGGTTAAATTAAAAAGTTGAAAATGACAAAAGACATAAATTTGTCATGATTTATAGGTTTTTTAACGTAAAACATTTTTGTGTGTAATGTATTGGCACAACTATTTGTTTATTGAGCCATTTTTACATTTCTGTATTCATTTTTAATTTGGGCAGTTGCAGTCCTCCATATATGCACTGATCCAGTTATGGGTAAATGAAATATAAGCCAAAAGTTGCACCTGTCTGCTTCTCCGTCAACAATTGAACCCTTAGCTTTGGTCACAAGCTCTAGAAAGAATAAGTTCCAACTGACCTCACCACGGGAAGGGCTCAGTCCATGCTCTTCGGCATTAAAAGGAACCAGATAAGGTGGCACAGGCATCTGGTTAGGATGTCTTCCAGATACCTCACCAGCTGAATGGATGGATGGATAAAAACAATCATATCTGTTATTCCTTGTTCCTCTATGTAATCATTTACTACTAATTTAGTTCACTTAGTGGCTCCTTTTTCAGCTTGCTTGGGTCCTTTATGGACATGCTGGTCATTTTGTGTCCCTACTACAATTTTATGTGATATCTTCCCCAATCCATTCTTCTCTGAAACATTTGATCCCAGTGACCCAAGAACCAAGCTTTCTTCTCCTCCTAGCCCCCATCTTTTTTTCACCTCATCCAATCACCTTCCTCTGAGCTTTCTTTTATCTCTCGTCTCTCCTCCATGTCCCTGTAATCTATTCTATATTATTCTCGAACACAATCAAAGCAGCCCCTCTGCACCCTCCTGCTGCCTTAAAACAGCGACAGGCCCAGGGAGAGGGTCCCATAATGCACCTCTCAACGACAGTCATTAGCTAACCCTCAACCCTCGCCTCATACCTCCATTTACACATGCTGTACCCCTCTCTTGCACCCCCCGACCCCCATCTCCTTTGTGCTGTGATATGAATGCACTTTGATGCCTAATAAGTGGCTATGTCATTTTTGACATGAGCAGCCTGTGCCTGCCCTGTTCAGCCAGTAATTAGCCTGCTCTCCTTACTTAGCAGCCATGAACAAGCTATACCACAGCTCTCTGCCCCTCTCTTCTTCCTTGACTTTCATCCGTTGATGAGCTTTGTATGGACATCACTGCTGATCCATCTGACTCCATATTTCTGACACTCATTTGTGTTAACTTCTTTAAATGCTCCTCTTTGTTGTCTTTTCAATCAAAATAGATTTAATTTGATGTCCTAATAAGGATGTGATGTTTCTAACTTAACAAGACTTGAACTGTAAGCTAGAACTGTTCTCAGCTGACAGGAGTAGCACCCGATGTGGTCTTCTGCTGTAGCCCATCTGCTTCAGGATTGGACATGTTTTGTGTTCAGAGACGCTATTCTGCAGACCTTGGTTGGAACCAGTGCTTATTTGACTTCCTGTTGCCTTTCTATCATCTCCAACCAGTCCGCCCATTCTCCTCTGAAATCAACAAGACATTTTGGTTCAGATAATGGATATCACTGGATATTTTCTCTTCTTCAGACCATTCTCTGTAAACCCGGGAGATGGTTCTGTGTGTAATCCCAGTAGATCAGCAGCTTCTGAAACACTCAGACCAACAACCATGCTACGTTCAAGTCATTTAAATCCTCTTTCTTCCTCATTCTGATGCTCAGTTTGAACTTCAGCAAGTTGTCTTCCCCATGCGGCTGATTAGCTCAATTGTTAGAGCATCAGTCTCCCATGTGGGAGATCAGGGTTCAAATCCCCCAGGGGACAAACATTAAAACCTTCCAGTTCCAAGGCAAGACCCTTAATGCTACTGCCTAACCATTGTAAGTCGCTTTGGATAAAAGTGTCAGCTAAATGACTGTAATGTGAATGTCTACATGACTGAATGAATTAAGTTTCTGCAATGTGATTGGCTAATTAGATATTTGTGTTACATGCGATTGAACAGGTGAACCATGAGTGTATAAATGCCAGACTCAAACACCGGTTTTCTAATTTTAATTCCTAAAAAAAACAAAGCAACACATTCACAATGATGTGGCCATGTAGTGTCAGGAAACCGAAGACCACGGCTCAAGTAAGGAAACCTCTGCTTTGACTTTACATAAAAACACAAATCATTGGCCTCAGTGTTTTTTTTTTTGTTTTTTTTTTCAATTTTGTATCTATTCTGTCTTCTACTTTCTTTTACACTAAATTGTACATTTTACTCTCCCCTACTGCACTGGCCAACTGTGTCTTCTTGCACAGGTGCAGATTGTACATCCTTGTTGACAGTTGGAAGACAACTTTGTGGTGTGTTTATGTGCTGTACTGGTTATTCAGATGCTGGCAACAGGCCCAGCAGGGGGCTCTTCATCAGTGCTGATACTTCATGTCTGTTTCGTGTGTAACAGACTTAATGCAGAGGAAGCAACGAATAAGTCCACATACAAAGAAGCACATCACCAGAAAGTCAGAAGCAGCAGATCTTTGAGTGTTGAGTGTATCTTCAGCTGCCCTGACGACCAACCTTTTAATGCACATCAACAGCCTCATTCTGGTAAAAGGCCTGTCTGGCCTCATACCCACTCCCAGCCTCATTATATTCAAAATCAATAGAAATGTAAGTAAGTTCATGCATTTAGGGATTTTTAGTTTGGAGCGCTCATACTGAAGAGACCTGACAAGTACTGGTCCATTGTTTCCCTTTTCTCACCTCCCTGCTTCCTATCTTTCTATGTGCATGCAGGGCCAGTTCAGATGTGCAGGCGTGTCTTCTTATGAAAAGGGAGCTTGTGTTTTCCCATATGGGGATTAGATGCTGTTTGTGTATGTGCACAGGCGTGTTTGTGTGTACTCCAGCTCCCATGAGTCCTGATGATAACGACAAAAACAAATAGAAAACAGTAATGGCTCAGAGTGCTGTGGTGGTGCCGTTTAGCCTTGCAAACATGTGTCACCAGTCACAGATAAACACAAAACAGAAAAACTCATAATTTGGATCCTATCCTCATTTAGTTAACTTAAAACTTGGAAATAATTTCTCCTAGATTTTAATATGCCTGTCTTTAAATGACAATATGGCTGCTTACAAACCGACATGAAGTATAATTCTCTAATTAGACAGATGACCAGTTATAGATCACTAACTGAATAGGTTGAATCACTAAACATCAGGGATCTGAATTTTAATTCAGAGCAATTTAGCACACTATAATAGAAAGTGCAAAATAAATGGATAAATAAAAAAAGGTAATATGAAAGGATTTCATAACTAAAAGCACGAGGCAATCAGATGAAATCACGGCAGTTAGGAGTTTGGCAGGCGCACAGAGTCTAAAGCTTTTTGCTGTAATAGCTCAGGCTATTATGAGCATTAGCCCAGTTCCATCACAAATTCAGTAGTTTGTGTTGAGATGGGTCAGAAATACAAACACACACAGACATACACAAATGCATCTCCAGTGTCAGGTCCGGCTGGTGCTGCTGTAATGCTGGGAGTGTTTGTAGGTTGACTATTGAGGAAAGGCAAGAGGGCAAAAGGGACGTGCTGGCATAATACATTTACTAATAACTGTTTATTATTGTTGGTTCCCCAGGGGAAGCACTTTATGGAAATGACTGAATATGAAGGGCAGAGGTGTGAGAAGGCCACTGGGAAAATTAGCTTTTTAGATTCCCCCACAATGTCCTACCAGCCTCATACCTTGTCTGCCTGTGGTGTGTCACCCTGAGAGCTGGGATCACATGCATCTGTTTGTTTGTGCTCAATGCAGATGCACAAAATCAAGGTGGATTATAAAAAAAAAAAAAAAAACTGAACTAGATTGAGGAATATCTGTTTAGAAATACTTTCTTTTGGACATATTTCACACTGAACCAGTGCATATATCTCTAGTTCACACTTTAGAAGACAGTGTAATCTGCACAACACACTAATTAACACAGATATGCAGTGCTCATCTCCACTGTCTCATACTTCAGCAGGGTGTGATCTTGCACTTATTAGCATACATTAATTAAATGCATTCCTTCTAATAACAACTCCACCGCAATAATGAATTTACTGTTATAAAGCAACACAACATATCTTTAAAGTCAGAGTACCTACACTAAGACTGCATATTTTAAGCCCATCATGACCCAGCAGGCATTCTCATAATATGAAATTCAGCACCATTAGTTATGCATATAGAGATAGTAAACCTCACATAATTGATGTGCTTATTTAGTTCCCTCTGTATTCTAACAAATGTCTCTCTTTGAGCTGGAACATGGAATTAACGGTTGGTCAGTATGGCATGATTAACACCCAGGCTTAGTTATGTGGTATTTGATATACTTACAATGAAGGCATGAAGCACAATAATAGAACTCTATTTATTCAGCATCTTGTTTTGCAACCAAACGTGTTCTCATGCCATTTGGCACATCATGGTGACATGATGGTTATCATAGTCTCTTCTCGGCAAGAAGGTTCCTGGTTCTAATACTGTTATTGTATGGGGCTTTCTGTGTGGAGTTTGTGGATTTTCCATATTCTTCTTGTTCTTGCATGAATTTTCACCGAGGTCTTCTCACAGTCCAATAACATGCATGCCAGCTTAATTTGGGTTTTGTATTGTCTGTAGATAAGCCTTTGAGAATGCATGATTTTTTGTTTTTATATTGTCTCTGAGTGCTTTCATACCAGTATTATCCAGGCAACTTACTTTGATTAGGCAGAGAAATGTGGAATTTTTCTTTGGTTCGGTTATGCTCAGAACTGCACTTTACTCAAGATAACTGAACCACCTGGACGTCACGCATTTACTGTGACATTAAACAAAATGACTACTGACAAATCAAGAAAAAAAAGCAGTAAGAAGAAGAAAACCGAGCTCATCAATTGACCTAAACCAAAAATGGCTTGCAAACATTGAAAAAAGTTTATGGAGTCTAGGGGTTTTTAACTTAAGGTGGTTTTCACAAGAATCTGTCCAGAATGTGCAACAGCAGAGGCAGCAAGCTATTGTGCGCTATGACACATTCTGTGCCACTTCCTAGTTTTGGTTCCCTAGATGGCTTGTTTGCATTTACGCTGCAAGCGAACCACACCAGGTTTTAAGGTCTCAAGTGAACCACAACATCTTTTTTTTCAGCAGATCAGAGTTTGCTTATTTGATCCACACCAGTGTGCCAATGAGCATTCACACTCCTCCACAGCCCCATTTCCACCAACGGTTGCAGGTCGGGACGGACAGTTAGGGTGCGGATATGGTTTGTAAACTGTAATCTCATTGTGTTTCTACAGCCAACTGTAACCTTACTTGAGAGGCGGAGTATCAGTTGGATAGCGATAGATGCCTCAGCTACATAATAGCATGATGCCATCACAGACAAGTAAGTTATGGAGGAGTAAAAGTGCCACAATGAAATAATTAAATATGTCAATAAATAATAACTTAAATGTGTCATTAAATAATTAAAATGAAAATTAAATACATTACTGTGTTATTAAATGTACCACTAAATCATTAAAATACTAATTAATGTAAGTACAAACATATATAATTATTTCACTATTTAATTAATTATTTCATGGTCCTGTGTTGCAGTCATAGACTGTATATTAAAGATGGACGGAGCCTCCATGACGTCACCCGTAGATTTCTGAAGAGCTGAATTGAAGCTTATTGGGCGGTTCCCACCGTCGCCATCTTAGCAGTGTCACACGTATCATTATTCCCAGAAAATCCCAAAATGGACAAAGAGTTGGAGCTGGAAGAGTCACTGTGAAGGTGTGGGTGGATGCTTGACACCCATTGAGCTGCCTGTAGCTAAGAGCTAACCGAGCTAAGCCGGAGCTAATGGAGGCTACCAGCTAATGGAGGTAGGTGGGCTAAAGCTAAGGCGTGCTTTCAGCTGCAAAAAAACACGATTGTGCTACACTCCCCCTTCTTGCCGCGGATATTAGATACCTGTCAATCAAAAGGACACGCACCTAACTATGCCAAATTTCAAGATTAAATAACATCCAAACGGATGAGTTAAAAAAAAAATTCCCCCCCCCCTCCCTACAGTCGTCATGAAGGTAAACTTAACTTATTAATCCCATAAGTTTTTTTTCCCAGGGTTTAAACATGTTTATTTCTGCTGTGAAGTTGGTCTTTTTAACATGGGAGTCTATGGGGATTGACTCTGTTTTGGAGCCAGCCCCTAGCAGATGAGGAGTGAACTGCAATTTCTTGCACTTCCGCAAAGGCTTACGTTGACAAACGTAAAAATGTTTAATTGGTGGGCACGGCGTGGAAATTACTTGTGTCAGAAAGGCCGAATAGTGGCAGCAGGTGGCTGATGCTGTCATCGCGGTGTCAGGCGGCAAGACACGCCAGAGGCATCGGAACATGCGGCTGGATATCGGTAGAGCATCTGCCTGCCATATAGGAGGCTGAAGTACGAATCCCACAGGAGAAATCGCTTTGCTTTGTACGCAGGTTTTGCTGATGCCAGTAATTTAGTCATTTGTTTTAATTTATAAAATAAATATGTACAGATACAACTAAGATTGGTAGCAGTTTATTTAGTGTTAAATAATAGTTCTTTCTAGTTGCTGGGTGCTCCAGCTGGGTGGGTGGTGCAGAGGGACACAATCACTGCTATTAACCAGATGGACAAGGAGTTGCTGGAAATAAAGGCCTTCTAGACAGAAATTAGGACAACAACTTAAAAAAGCATTGTGTAAGAATAAATATAATGTGTGTTTGATTAGCGTTGCATCACTTCTAGACCTCCAGCCTCCAGTCTGCGTCCCGCTCTGCAGGACTAAAGGACCACGCTACTTTTCATACTGACTGCTACATGCTGGCAGCAGACTGTCCACCTTATTTAGCTGGATGGGTTTTATAACATGGAAGTTTTGTTTCACAATGACATAACATGTTTTAGTTGTTGAGGTTCTTATTAATATCATCTCCCTTTATCCTAAAAATCCTGTTTTTTCCCCGAGCCTGCGCTCTTAGGAGAATTAATATGGAATGTGCATCTTTTATTATTTCTACAGAAAGCTTCAATATCTAACATGTGGTGTGAAAGGTAATAGTGGATTGTGCACAAATGTCTCACATTTCACATCATTTCCTTGATTTTACTCTGTACCGGTGGTTGCAGTTTCCCGTTTCTCTAGATTACGTGCGTACGGGAGGGTCAGAGTTGCCATCAAGTTTGGTTTTCATAAATACCAAAAGTTGACTATATTTGGCGTACGCTGGTTTTTGTTCTTATGCCAGCTTGATAAATAAGGCCCCTGACTTCATCTTAATTGAAATGCTGGGGCAAAGTGGAATGGGGCACAATTCCTGCACGATGACGTGAAATACAAATGATATCAAGCAAAAACTATTACTTCAAGATACTGATAACAACGGTGGTTTTTTGAGCTACCTAATTTTAAATTCGGATATGTCAAAACTGAGAATTGAAGGAAATGCAAGTTTTAAAATTAGTGATAAAAAAGAAGCACCTAACAGGACACTCGGGTCATCTTATTCAACATATTCGAAATTAGCCTGGTGTAGCAGGATTGTTGACAAAAAACTTTTGACAAGAATTGTTCTTTTGCCTTTGCCTGTATGTGTACTTTGTAATGACACGGTATGGTGAGTCTGTTGATCTCCAGAGGATGCATGAGTCCAACCCTGCTGATTTTGGCCATGAGACATGTTTTGTCCGGCGTGTTTGCATTTGGCTCCTCTGCTGGTGCTGTTTTGTGGTCAGGAAGCGATACTGTGAAGAATGATCCAGATATGATTCAATCTGGACACCACAAAAAGAAGAAGATGGATGGTTAAATGGATTATAACTTTGTCTGTTTTCTTGTGGTTGGGATGAAACATAAAGAGACAGATGGATACAGATGTGGATAAATACCAAAATGACCTTTCAAACCAAAGCCACACCGGACACTCTTTCATCAGTTGAGATAAACACAGAGAGCGCCCCATCATCAAGTCTTGGACCTTTTTCTAACTCCAGGGCATTCATTTTTAGCTCTTCAGTTATATGTGCCTCAAAATCTTTAATTATTAATCTATTTTTTTTGTTATCATTAATCTATTATTTCCAATAAATAGCTGCTATTTAATGTCAATTTAAATAATCTTTCCACTTTTACTTATGTTTCTTGGAGATGTATGATTTCTTTTGAGTCTTTCAGAAAATTTATGTCATAAATTTTATGGGATAACATAGTCTGTGACATCCGTTCAATACAGAAAAGTTAGAATTTTTAAATACGCTGAAATAATAAGAAAGCATCTGAACAAATACAGCTGGCACAAGTACAACAAAAACAGATAAAACATTTCATCTAATTGGAAACTGTAGTACGCACATCCTGCGTCTCTGTCTATGCTCTTATATGAACAAACATCTGTTCACGGATTCAAAGTGCATGCAAGACTCTAAAGTTGCAGATGTGTATTTTTGTCTCCTTCTCTACACCTCTATATGATTGGATGGTAACAAATCAAACTGTCCGATCCACTGCTAAAATGGTCCAGCACATCCTAACCGCCTGTCTCCCTGAGGGGCCAACAGCCACCCACAAGCAGTGCATGCTTTTTGTAGGCGCTGGGAAGAACCTCCTGCTAATGCAGCAGTAGCAGAGCAGAAGCATGGAGGCCAGCTGGAGGAGAGCAAGTGCTCAGCAAGAACAGCCAGAAGAAGACAACTGTACCGGTTTGCAGAAAGAGAATCTGGACTAATTAATTTAGATATATTACATTCACTTTGTGGTTGCTTTGTTGTTGTTGTCTTTTTTATTATTATTATTATTAACACGTACAACAAATGCAAATTTATTTTCAAACTTTTGCCAGTTTATTTAAATGACTTTTTAAACACAGTTTAAAAAAAATAAAATAAAAAAAATCAACATTATTAACTTATTCAACTCTGTAAAACATGTTAATAAGAAAAATAATTACTCGCGCAGCATCTGGTCGGTTAGGCTGTCTTTGCTGTAGGCTCAGTGTGGGTCTGCAGAGGCTCGATGTGCCCCTCTCCCAACCTGACTTGCAGTCTGCCTACACAAATGCGGCAACAGAAGTCATCTATTGTGATTGGTCAGTTTGTAATCATGCGTTATGGGACTTCTGGATCTTCACGCTGAACGACTGCACAATGACGTAAAATGAACAAGATGGATAATTTCTTCGTCTGCTTCCACGATCTCTCGAAGACACTGCACCATGTTGGCCGCCATTGTTTTTCCAAAACAGGAAACTCCTCCCTGTGGATTTACCAGCCGATACCAGCCTACTGCCACCTGCAGATCCAGAAAAAAAACATGACGCTGTTACCCCATGCTCGAATATTTGCACATTTCATCAGCGTCAGCTACGCTGACCCGACCTGAAGCTGACACCTTGCAAGTGTAACTCCGGCTTTATCTGACAGTTCAAGTTAGGAAAGTAAGTCTGCATCTGCCACTTCAGTCTTGCACACAGTTTTTCACTTTGCATCCACAAACAAACAGTAAAAGCAAAAGTAAAACAAAAGTTGAAGTGCTTTTGTTGTTCTTTAAAAATACAATTTTACAACCATGCAAATTTTTTCTTCACTTTTTTGTAGACATTCATTGGCTACCAGAAAATCTTTATGACCATATTGAGTCCTTACATGTCACACAGACATGTTACAGCACAGATGGGACTGATATCACCAACTGTTTAAAACGCAATTATGTTTGACTAAACTGCAAACTTCATATGATCTAGGAAGAGAAAGGTAAATTGAAATAGCTCATGCTTGGTAAATTTCTGCAAGATAAAGACAAATCAAAATATCAAACATCATCAAGCATTTCTTAAAAGCCTAATTAATGCATTTAAGAAATGAATGATCTTCCTTATATATTATTATATTTTCCATCTGGATATGAAAAAATTTGTTATAGTTCAGTTTAACACCATTGGACAACAATATAAATTTTGCTTGTAGTCTTCAAATTTTTAATTTGATATTTCTTGGGCATCTCCAACAGATATATTATTTGTTTCCAACCATAATCCAATAAATTCAATTTATATCATATGTTAATGTGCGGTTCGCTTACATTATTGGGTATTCTTAATATGAAAAAAAGGTTGATAATCCAGTGGTGGGAAGAAGGACAAAAACAAAGAGTTTAATTCTAGGCAGGAGCATGAAGACATATCTCAACATGAGAGAGAAATGGCAAGCCAACCAAGCACGCAGACAGCCGGCCTGAACTGTAATTAATGAACAAGTTTCTCATGATTAACTTTTATTAAGCTATACTCCTGAGTCCCCTAGCCAGCAGGTAATAGGAGAGTCCTGAAGAGTGGGAGAGAGAGATGGAGCAAGGGAAGGACGAAGGAGGGAGACACTCGACCCCATTATTTCTCTGCAGCCGCTCGTAAAAACAGCATCCCGTAAACTCATAAAATCCTTTCCCACTGTAACTGGGCCCTTAAGCTGTGGCCTGAAGAATTAGAAGGGCACACATCACATCCCAAAGGAAGTCTGGCCTACTCTACAATTAATGCATCTCTATTTTGAAATGGTGTATCTTGTTAATTTGTTTCTTTGTTTTTTCCTCTTATGAATAAAGTATCAGCTAATACTGTACTTAAACTCCGTTTCTGTGTGTATAACCTAAAACCAACCCAAGGGAAAGAGTCAAAAACAGAAATAGTGGGACTTTTTTATGACTCACGTCCCAATACACAGAAAAATGCACAAAACAAAGTTGAGCTAGACATTTTCCAACTCAATCCCTCAATGGGCATTTTTAATACCTTACACTTGTCTTTCCTGTACTTAGTGGGATTTTATGTGTTCTTTGTTTTCTACAAATCTTTGGAGTTTCAGTTGGAATTGATGCTTGAAATTAGTTTGTTTAGGTAAAAAAAAAATAACAGAATTGACCTAATGCTTATTAATGTTCTGGGGTGAACTTAACCTTTAGTTGTCATATTTGGGATATAGAATAATGTCAGCATCACGTAGTGCTCCATGCTAGTTGATATGTGATGATATGTGAAAAGTGATGGTGTTTGTGATTGCAGGGTCTGTATTTCTGACAGATACGTTTTGCTATACATCTTGACCATGAGAGTTTGTGTTCATTCACAAGCTGTAACAGCTAAAGATGAAGTGTGCTGCCCGTAGTAACGAGCAACACTGTCTACCCAGGGAAGACTAGCTAGCACAATGCCGATCCTCCTTTTTTGTATCGTCTGGTCCCGCTGCCTTTTAAGTGCCCTTTTCACCAAGGAAGTTCACTTTTTTGGCAATGGTGAAAACAACGCTAGTGCTGCTGCTTCCCTACCAGCTTACCCATCATATGTATAAACAAATCTAAAATGTTTTACTCAAAGGAATGTGTCAGATCATTAGCGGAAAAAATGTTACACAATGTCCCTTTAAAGTGCCATTTTAAGTACTTTAACAGCTCCAGCTCTTTATAATAGGTATTAATATCTTAGAATAAGCCAGGGCGTGATCAGGCCCGTTGAGAGTTTTTGGATGGGGGAGGGACCTTAGTCAGTACCTGCTGCTCATTGATAAAAGTAAACAGTGCATTTACGTCTACAAAAGTCTCCAATATCACCAGAAAAAGTCTCTGGATTTGTTGCTGGTCGCTTTAAAAAAAAAAAACAAAAAAAAATGAATGGGATAGCTAGAGTTGTCTGAAAACTAAATAAAGCACTCAATCTTTGACTTGTGCGTTGCTGTTATCAGTGTACCGGAAACCGTGCACTGACTGGTTCCACATTGTTTCGAATGCAAACTGTGATTAAATGTATTAATTTTTAAAATTGTAATTAACAT